>OX377202.1:9572087-9958075 GCA_947396885.1 Heligmosomoides polygyrus polygyrus
ATCGATTGATCAACTTCAGATTCGTGTTCAGCGACCTCGATTACCCCAAGGCTAAAGTTTCGGACCGCTTGAACGAAATACACGAAAAATCGATAATATCGATCGATATCGATTGATCAACTTCAGATTCGTGTTCAGCGACCTCGATTACCCAAGGCTAAAGTGTCGGGACCGCTTGGACGAAATACACGAAAAATCGATATTATCGATCGATATCGATTGATCAACTTCAGATTCGTGTTCAGCGACCTCGATTACCCCCAAGGCTAAAGTTCGGACCGCTTGAACGAAATACACGAAAAATCGATAATATCGATCGATATCGATTGATCAACTTCAGATTCATGTTCAGCGACTCGATTACCCCAAGGCTAAAGTTTCGGACCGCTTGAACGAAATACGCGAAAAAATCGATATTATCGATCGATATCGATTGATCAACTTCAGATTCGTGTTCAGCGACCTCGATTACCCCCAAGGCTAAAGTTTCGGACCGCTTGAACGAAATACGCGAAAAATCGATAATATCGATTGATTGATCACATCAGATTCGTGTTCAGCGACCTCGATTACCACCAAGGCTAAAGTTTCGGACCGCTTGAACGAAATACACCCCCCCCCCCCCTACACCCCCCCCCCCCTCTCTCTACTCCAGCACCGCATCTCCAGGCACGTTTGGCAGCGTGTTCGGCACGTCTACTGACTCGCCAGGCACGTTGGGCAACGTGTTCGGCACGTCTACTGAGTCGCCAGGCACGTTGCACAACTGCAACCCCCCTCCTCCGACGACTCCCCCTTACAGGACTCCAGCACCGCATCTCCAGGCACGTTTGGCAGCGTGTTCGGCACGTCTACTGACTCGCCAGGCACCTTGGGCAACGTGTTCGGCACGTCTACTGAGTCGCCAGGCACGTTGCACAACTACTACTACCCCCCCCCCCCCCTACACACCCCCCTCTCTCACTACTCCAGCACCGCATCTCCAGGCACGTTTGGCAGCGTGTTCGGCACGTCTACTGACTCGCCAGGCACGTTGGGCAACGTGTTCGGCACGTCTACTGAGTCGCCAGGCACGTTGCACAACTGCAACCCCCCTCCTCCGACATTCCCCTTACAGGACTCCAGCACCGCATCTCCAGGCACGTTTGGCAGCGTGTTCGGCACGTCTACTGACTCGCCAGGCACGTTGGGCAACGTGTTCGGCACGTCTACTGAGTCGCCAGGCACGTTGCACAACTGCAACCCCCCTCCTCCGACGATTCCCCCTTACAGGACTCCAGCACCGCATCTCCAGGCACGTTTGGCAGCGTGTTCGGCACGTCTACTGACTCGCCAGGCACATTGGGCAACGTGTTCGGCACGTCTACTGAGTCGCCAGGCACGTTGCACAACTGCAACCCCCCTCCTCCGACGATTCCCCCTTACAGGACTCCAGCACCGCATCTCCAGGCACGTTTGGCAGCGTGTTCGGCACGTCTACTGACTCGCCAGGCACGTTGGGCAACGTGTTCGGCACGTCTACTGAGTCGCCAGGCACGTTGCACAACTGCAACCCCCCTCCTCCGACGATTCCCCCTTACAGGACTCCAGCACCGCATCTCCAGGCACGTTTGGCAGCGTGTTCGGCACGTCTACTGACTCGCCAGGCACGTTGGGCAACGTGTTCGGCACGTCTACTGAGTCGCCAGCACGTTGCACAACTGCAACCCCCCTCCCCCCACGATTCCCCCTCACAGTTCAGCACCCAGATGGCCAGGCAGACCGTCACTGATCCCCCCCTGGACAGACACTCCGCCCCGTACAGACGCTCTCCCCCGTACAGACGCTCTCCCCCGTACGGACGCTCCGCCCCGTACAGACGCTCCGCCCCGTACAGACGTTAGCGGCTTATTATATACATAGAAGGATATATATATATATATATATATATATATATATATATATATATATATATATATATATATATATATATATATATATATACTAGACATGGGAACAGATACTCCGTAGGATTCATTAGGTGAGGAAGAGCTAACCTTTAACCTCTATGTAACATCTAGGCTACTCGCTCCGACGCTCTTATGCTTGCTGATATTAGCTTCCACAAATCCATGGCTGACTGGCTGGTCAATCATGCATCGTTGAACTTCAGCTTCTACAATGAGGAACTGAATATCGAGCCTTTTTCATCATGTCGGATACTGATCTTCTATCTTCATTCAAGAGTAAGCAGGTACCCGCTCGATGTCCTATCATCAGAGTAACCTCGGGTCGTACCAGTCTACAAACGCCTTTGGGACATAGAGCCCGCCAGCCGTGATTATTGCTAATAGCGACCCCATGGTTGTAGTATCATATCATGTCTGCTCAACAATTGACTCAAATTTCGTCGCCTGGTTCGACTGCTAACTCCAGTATATCAGAACAGAAGATTTTTTCCAACATTGACTCAGCAGATGCTAGCCATGAAAGCACTCTACCTTTCTTTTTTTCTTCCTCCATTCTATCCCTCCACAATTTAATGTTTTTCTCTTCTTTTTACCCTATTTTTTGTTTCGCTTTGTGGAGCAAGTCACCTGTACTCTTGTGTTCAATGATTGCACTGGCATGATAAATGTTAAGGTTAATGTTAATGTTTATTGCATCGCGAAAGGAAGACGCGAGATAGAAGTAGGACAGTACAAACAAACAAACAAACTACAGAAAAATGCACAATCAAACAAGAATTGTGCGTGGGTCGATCTCCATGACTAGATTCCGTCAAACTTGAGCATTTTTTGATGCATACATGGTATAAAACCCCTTGAACTGGGGTATAGAGTAAGCATTTGACAGTTTTTCGTGATCCTTATGTATGCGCTACCTGCTCTATGCGTAAAAAAGCACCAACGAACTTATGATCTCGAACATAGGCAAGGCTATTTTCATTATACCACCTCTAGTTCGGGAAGGCATCAAGCTATATAATTTCACAATCACAGCCACACTAGGTTGGTGCAGAATTTTGCGAACGAGACAAACATCAAATACCTTTTGTCGTGATACGAGGGATGGAGGATTCAAATGTCTCTTTTTGAACACTGCGTTAGGGATGTTGAAGTATAAGAAGCCTCCCATGCAAATAAATACATCCCTAATAAACTGATTTTGGATCTTCTCAATTCTGGAGATATCTTTTATCCTACTAGCGTTGAATGTTGTAGTGCTCGTTTCAATAATGGGCGTATATAAGTCTTGTAAGCCCTTACTAAAAAAGCTTTGTTCATTGTAGAAAGGGCTTTAAATATGTGGAATTTACGCAGAAGCGCTATCCTGCAACGGTTTTTGACATGTTCGGAAAAGTCTAGTTTGCTGCTGTATGTGAAACCAAGATCTCTAACGAAATCCACCGATGTGATGTGGAGACCATCCATTTCATAACGTGGTAAATGAATAAATAAACCTTGCTCATCTTTTCCGAACAATCACTACTGCTTATGAGAAAACGATTCTCTCACAGCGCTTCTTTACAAGTTGCGCTAGACAAACAGACAACACAGAAATAAAAAATACCCTCTATGCGCTAATGAATTCTGCAATACTCTCGTCTACAATTTTTCAAAGCAACGAAAGTGTACCGGTTGCCTTTCTAGCAGGGCTGTGCTGCCATCAAACCTCTTCCATTCAACAGTTTCTGACTGATCTTCTTAACCCATTGACGACCGCGAGGGCCGTTTTCGACCTACAGCTTTTCTGTCGCGTGAGACCGCGTGAGCCGAATTTGGCCCGCGGTTATACAACTGCTCGCCACAGCCCATTTCCCGCTTTTTTCGTAGTTTACGAGCAATCATCAGATATGTTGGATCCTAGCAATACTACTGCACTGTGGTCCGGCAATCATTTACTTCTAAGCACTGATAAAAACAAATAATCAACACTAGACACTATGCAAGCTGCACAAAGATCGGCACTATTCACAAACAGCTACTCACATCTTGTAAAAAGTCGTGCAGAAAATATCTAGTCACATTTCTTGTAAAAATTTTGAAAACAGTCTGATCAAAAATATGTCAAACACCTGTTACATCATGTGGTCTACCTTATTTGCACGACTCGCGGAAAACGTGTGCCCTTTTTCTTCGCAGACCTTCTTACAGCAGCAAATTCGTCTTCCATGTTTTGCTTCAAACCTGTTCCGACCTTCTCCAATATGAGAGAGAGAGCTTTTGGAAAGGAAGCTTCATTCGGAATATCGTGTGTTAGTAGTGGTTTCACGAGATTCTAGCGTCCGTGCGGTCCCACGCGCCAGACACGCGATTGACCGCGCGGTCGTCAATGGGTTGAAATATGCAGATGAATTCGCTCGCAGTCATGCAACTATTTCCAAGCAGCATTGTGAAAGTCGTCGCGAGGTGGACTTTTATGCCATACCTCATTGTGAATTTGCTTCCCACAACGCGAATGCACAGCGGGTTACTTATTTCTTTCAGCAGCTTCTACTTATTGTGAGCGGTGTAGCGCCTGTGATCGGATGGAATAACGCTTTATTTCAGAAGTCGGAAGAACAAACGAAACATCATTTATACACCTGTGTACATTCAAAAAACGATGAAAAGATAAGCTCTATGACTCTTCTTCAGCAGCGGATGGCTTCGGAATGTTTTTTGCCTGTAGTGGAACCATTTTTCGACGAAATAGGATCCACAGTCCGATGATTATTGATATCTGCGCAATCTCTGTCACCCATGGCGCCGTCGGACCGAACTTCGTGTAGAGCACACTGAACAAATACTTTAAGTCACTTAAAATCCCTTATTTCACAAATTTTTTAAAATTTTCAAAAGTGAACAGTTTGCAGTTTCTTTTTTAAAATAGAAAAAAGGAGCCTAATGCAAAACTGAGGCCAGTGTTTAACCTTGTGATGAGGGGAGCAAGCAATCGTCCGACAGACCCAGCCATCATGAAGACTCCTTGTAGTGTTCCCTTAAAATTGAAATAGTTCGCATAAAATTGTGATTTTTCGCGGTATTCTTGCATTCGAGTTTTCCACCGTACCTGTCGTCGTGGACCAATTATTTCAGAGTACAGTGTCGTGACGGCAACGTTCAATACGGATGCTCCAAATCCAAAAACAACCACATAGAATGGGTAGTAGACCTGAACAGAAAAACTTCATTATTGTCCGTTTCTCTACGAAATGGAGCATACCCATGGTGACACTGCAGTGAGATTCTCACACCAATCGAATCGCTCAGCATAGCAGCCCCAATCCGAGCCTTAAACTGTGACCAAGATGAATTTTAGCGAATTATAAAAAAGGCAGGACCTATCCTAGTCGGGAGGGGCGACGCTACAGTGACAGTTTCGCCCAGCACTTCACGACAAGATACCACTTTCTTTGAGCTCACATGAGAGCCACTGTATCATTTGGTAGTAGCCTTAGCACTGGGACAAATTTAGGAGAAGGGGTGAGAGACAACGTGTGCCCAAAACACCCCCTCCGACTAGGATAGATCCGAAAGACACTAATAAAAAGAAATCAAATGGCACCATACCATTGACTGATATATCTACACTGCTCGGCAAGAACGGCCACGGAAGACTGAATAAGAACAGACCTCCATACCCACACATAGCAACGATTGTGGATAGCCGAGGCGGCACGCTAAAGACTTATAGTTAGTTCCACTTTTTCAGGCCGCAACAAATAATTATTGGGAATTCTTCAAAAATAAGGATAAAAATGGCGTTATTCAAAGCAAGTGTAAGGCGAACATTGCTGCCCGGAAAGCAGAAGATGCGGGTTCGAGTCCCGCCCGGCGCAAGAGTTTTGATCGCAGAAAACATCCCGTAACAACATACAGCCTCTCTACCAGCCGCTCCAGGCTTAAGGAAATGTGTTCAAGCGTTGTTCAAAGCATTTTGTAATGCGCCATGCATACCACTTCCATTTTATATCGTGGAGGCATTTTGAATTTATTTATTTATTCTCTACATGGATAACCATGGAAAAGAAAACAAAGCAAATGTTTTTCTAAACATAACTTACAGTTATTGTAAATGATAAAAAGGATAAAATACGGCGTTATTCAATCCCTTTTGGGATGCGCCACGCATTCTACTTCTACGAGATGTCGTGGAGGCGATTTGAATGCGTATTTGGCCATACAATGAATTGCGGTGGCCAGCCGATAAGCAAGTCAGCGCTTCACCCTTCCCAGACAAGACAGGTAAATTCACCGACCCCGGAGGGATGGAAGGCTTGATTGGCCTGGGCGGGTGCAGGCGACAATCAGCGCCTCCTCCGACTGCGCTACACGCGCCCATTGTCAACAGGAAAAAAGAGCAACAAGAATCAACCTAGTAAATACAAATCATTATAAAATATAAAGCTTAAGAAAATGTAAAATTCAAAGAAGTAAAGAAAGGCGTAAAACAATAGAATTTTTAAAATTATAATTAATTAAAAGAACGTCACGTCACAAAATATAAAATATAAAAAAAGTTCGTTTCGCCACTGCCTTCAGACAAACCTTTGTGTTATACTCCTCCCGTGGCTCCTCAGTGAAGAAGAAGAGGAGTATATTTTAAGATTTCTATAAAATCTGTCTATAGAAGGAGAAAGATAGGAAAACGAAAATGGAAAAGAGAAGAAAGACGAGAAAGAGTGAAGAAGGAAAGATAAAGAGCTAGAGAGATTTGAGAGAACTAGAATTAGAAAGTGAAAATAAATATGGAGTAAAAAAATTAAATAAACCACGAGGTACAATTCAAAGAAGTATTAAAATATGCTTTTATAGGTTCACATTGACTACTTAAAATGTATTATAATAATTATTATTGTAATTCCTTATTATCATTATTCATTATTAGAAAAGATGAAAACTACTGGGCTGCATCCTAAGGATATTGGACAAGAAATTTTTTATACTGTCTTAAGGGATTTGGTATGATGTGTTTTTTTAGATAACTTCAAAAATTCAGAGCCAGCACGGCAAGAGAAAAATTGAGACCGTATGCTGATTTTTGCTCCGGGAAACAGAATACATCATATTTGGCCCGAACAATAACTTGCGGTGGGCAGCCGAAAAAGAAATCAGTGTTTTTTGTCCTTTCCAGAAGTGTCGATTCGCCGATCCCGGAGCGGAGATGGGAATTTTGATTGGACTGGCCGGAAACCCGAACCAAGGACCTGATATGCGGAGTGCGCGACAGCCTGCTCCTCCTACGACTGCTCTACTATGCGCCCAGTCTAATAGGATCGCTGCCAGAGAAGGCACCGGTAGTAGTGTGCACTTGACTTGAGGTTCTTGGTTTACGTACCATTTTCACGTCGAGTTGGACACTTTTCAAATCAAATTGAACATTTTTCAGGTCAAATTGGATACTCACATAAGCTAGCCTCAGTCTTTTCCAAGGGAACTCTTGACTACAAATCTATATGACCTTTAGGCAGATTGAACTACAGTCTCAATAGGATGGTTAGAATAATTTTTTCTTCAAGGAAAAATCGGTATAATTTTCTTTGAAATTTTTTAGTTTACCGCCAATATAAATATAAGAATTTAAAATAATTTTATTTTTAGAAAAAAATATAAATTAAAACATATCTCAAAGCAAAGCAAAAAAGCAAGCACATTGCGTATTAAAAGACTGGATCGCGACACGCACTCGAAAAGCTCCCCGTTTATTTGATTGATGGTGTACTCCATGAACCATCAAGGTGAGGATATGTGTGTACTTTACACTTGTTTTTGTTACAACGTTAACGGGGGTCAAATTCCATGCAAAAAGAAATTCTACTATCAACCTAATAAAAATCGCTACGTCTTGTACGAGGGCTTGGCGCAATAATTTTCAGCCTCTAAAAATGAACGCCTTCCTGCTCCATCAAACGAGCTTTAAATTATAAATTAAATCAATTGAAATTTATTATCGCTTAAATTATTATTTTTCCTCAAAAAAAGGAAGTTTCATAAAATTTTAAACAATCTGTTCACCTGTTGGATAGGTATGTTAAAGCTTCAGAGAAAGTTATACTTGAACAAAATTTTCCTTGAACAAAAAATAATTCTGACCTTTTTGGAGAGTCTCTACTTTAATGTGGAAGAAGCTCATATTGATTTGGAGGAGTCCGCTTTAATTTCAAAAGTCTTCGGCTAGCTTAGAGTGTCGAATTTGATTTGAAAAGCGTCCAATTTGATATTTTCCGTCTACGCCAACCAAGCCCGCTATCCTTCCGAAGTCGGCGAATAGGTACCAGACTTGTCTTGGAGTATAAAACAGGATAAAGCAACAAGAATTATCTATCGATTGGCCACTGCATGTCGATTTATAGCTCAATTACACACAAATCTCCAAAATATTTCATAGAAGTAGAATGAGTGGCGAACCCCACAAAAAAATGAATAACGATGATCCTCTTTCTTTACTTTGATAAAAGCCACTCAAAAAGCGGGAGTAGGAGTTACCATTTTGCCAGGTTACAGAAGATGAATGCCATATAAAGAGCAACACCGACACAACCAGCAACAAGATGAGCAGAAGAATTCGCTGTCACAGCTTCTTCCTTGTTGAAGTGGAACATCATCATGGAGAATGGAGATCCAAGACTGGAACAAGCTCTGTTACATAGCGCACGAGTATTACGTTGTGCAAAAGGAACTTCAAAGCGACTGGACCTCAAAACTGTGGAGGTTAAAATTTGAAATTTCAACACTCACGTCTCAATGGTGGTTGTCGCAAAGATCTGAACAAATCGTGTCACAACACAGACGGACACTGCTATCCAACAGGGAGATGGTAACTCTGTAGTCTCCTAAACCAACAGTAAGACCTACAAGTCCTTTCGCTAAAAAAGGTACATGTCGCGAAGACGGGCAGCATTGGCAGGTGGGAGTGGGCCAGCCAATCAAATCACATCAGACTAGCGCGCCATTCAGAGAGGGCCTATATGGCCGCTACCCTTACTGACTGGCGTATGTTACCGATGCTCTGCTTGGTTATGATTGGCTAGCACGTCCCCACCTCCCAATGCTGCCCATCTTTGCGACATGTACCCCGAGAACACAAGCAGAAAGTTCGCTACAAGAAATTCTGATCACAAAAATTTGGCTCGAGGTTATGCGTCAGAATGAACGGGTAGCAAAACAGACACATAGATTGTAGGGCTGATAGAAATTCGAAGTGTGTCTGTGCCCTACTCTCGAAATATTTTATACCACTTTCACGTCCAAGCGGACACTTTTCAAATCAAATTGTTCACCTTTGGAATTAAGCTGGACACTCTTCTAAGCCAGTCAAAACCTTTGAAGCCAAGACAAACGTCTTTGAAATCGGAACGCGCTTCTTATAGGTTAAACTGCAGACCCTCCAAAATGGTTAGAATAATTTTTTGTTTAAGGAAAATGTAGTATAACTTTTTCACAATTTGAATTCCTTTAGCCTAGCTGTCTCTTTATAAAATCTCATCTCTTTGAATCTTTGTAAAATTTTGTTATAAAAAATAGTAATTTAAAATTTAAAAAACAGTGAATCAAAATGTATTTTAAAGCGCAACAAAGCACCAATCATATAGCGCTTCTAAAGCTTAGATTGGACCAGGCACTTAAAAGCACGTTTATTTGATTGATAGTGTAAATTTTTTTGTTATCGATCCAATAAAAATTGCGACGTCTTCGTTTAAGGGCCTTCCTTCTCTTTGAAACAAACTTTAAACCATTATTTTACTTGAAAATGAGAAATTTAAAATTTTTATATAATGGGTTGTGTATACAATGCTCATTTATTAAATAACTTTAAAAAAGGTAAAATTTGAAACAATTTGTTCACTTATTGGTTACAGTTGTAAAACTGCTTGCAAAATTTTTTTGCTATCAGTCCAATAAAAATCGCGACGTACTATTATACTATTACTGTTATAGGTAAGGGCACGGCAAAATTTATTTTTTTGGAGCTGAAAAATACCGCCTTCCTTCTCTTTGAAACAAGCTTTAAACCTTTTCTTGAAAAATAAGAATTTTATAAAATTTTAAACAATGTGTTTATTATTATTAATATGGGGGGATTATTATTATTATTATTATTATTATTATTATTATTATTATTATTATTATTATTATTAGGGTGGGCCAAAAGTAATGAGACTATCCATGCCGTGCCCAAACAGATATGTCGTGACAGGAGTCCGGTTTCGTGCTTCTCGTATTTGTATGTTCGTTTGCTACTTACTGAAGACCCCTGAGAAGTGACCACTTCCGCCCTTTCTAGAAGAATGCCAAAACCCCAGCCTGTCTCATGCCGAAACCCCAGTCTGACGAGTCGACCTGTGTCGCGCAAATCTCCCCCAATTCCCAACCCCGAGCAGCCTGGGCTCAATATTCACGCAAGATGAGAAGTACATCTTCTACCTTAACCTTGCCAAGCAGCGAGTATGGGTGAGGCCAGGTGACCTGTTACCGACCTTCGTTCGGCGAGATGTTCACGGCGAGAAGCATCTTTGGAGCTTTTGGATCTGCGCCCATGGATCGGTTTACCGGAGGCTGTTTCCCAAGAGCACCGCGATGAACTCCAAGGCCATGGTGAACGAAATAGAGGAGATGGGCCGGCGACTCGCTTTTATTCATTCGCAGCGCTTCAAGAAGGTTCTCCTCTTCGACAACGAGCAGTAGATCAGCACCAGGCCTAAGCAGTTCTGGAAGGAGGGATCAGGAAGTTGGCTGATCGATGGCAGCAAGGTCGTTGACCTTAGCGGCGAATACATTCCCCAACACCGTTGAGTTGTAATTGAGTTAAAAAGAGATAAAGAAATTTGTTGAAATTGTCTCATTACTTTGGGCCCACCTTAATATTGTTATTATTATTATTAGAATATATAAATAAGACCTAAAGAAATCATGCTAAAATTTTTCTCCAACAAAAAGTTATTCTAATCTTTTTTGGAGAGTTTCTAGCTTAATACAAAACAAATAAAAATAGAGGTTCGAAGAAGTAAAGAAATGTGTAAAGTGCAATCCTTAATTACAAAATAAATATTACTTAGCATAAAAAATATTAAAAAGGTTCGTTTCGCCACTATCTTCAGACGAACCTTTGTGTAATGCTACTCCCGTGGCTCTTCAGTGAAGAAGAGGAGCATATTTTAAGATATCTTTAAAATCTGTTTGTGTGTGAAGAGAGATAGGAAAATGAAAAGGAAGAGAGATTAGATGTAAAAAAAGAAGAGAAAGAATGAATACGATAGAATGAGGAATTAGACACTACTTGAGAAAATTGAGTTTAAAAATGAAGACAAAGGAGGAGTAAAAAAATGTGAGTTAAACAAAAAGATATTTCTGAAAGAAGTAGGAAAACACGTTCTAAGTTGAAACGGGTTAATTGAAAGGCTTATTCATATGTCTTAATGTCAAAGAAGCTCATTTCAATTCTGAAAAGTTCGCTTCGTTTCAAAAGTCTTAGAGCCAGCTTTGAAGAGTGTCTAATTGGATTTGAAAATGCCAGTTTGATTTTTAAAAAATGTCCAATTCGACGCGAAAACTGTATAAATATCAATTGTCAAACTAATTCATCTTTACTGTTTGCAGGTGTAAAACACCTTGCAATTTTTTTCGCTATCAATCGAATAAAAATCGCGATGTCTTGGTTAAGGGCATGACTAAATTCTTTTTTTGGAATTAAAAATGACCACTTCTTCTTTTTAGAACAAGCTTCAAACCATTATTTTAAAAAAGAATTTTCTATCGTTTTGAAGAATGTGCTAAATCATTGGGTAAGTGAACTAAAACCTTAATAATGTTATACCAAAATTTTTCTTGGACAAAAAATTATTTTAGCCTTTTTGAAAAGTCTCTAGTTTAATGTAGAAGCAGCTCGTTTCAATTTAGAAGAGTTGGCTTTGATTTCAAAAGCCTTAACGCTAGCTTAGAAGAGTGTCTACGTTGTTCAATTCGTGAAAAGAAAAATGGGCAATTCGACGCGAAAATTGTATTATATAGATATCAATTGTCAAACTAAATCGTCTTTATTTTTATGCAGGTGTAACCCTTCTTACAATTTTTTTGCTAACAATCGAATAAATTCTCGATGTCTCGATTAAGAGCATGGCGCAATCTCTTTTTAAAAGCAAAAAATAGTCTATTTCCTTTTCCCTAAAACAAGCTTTAAACCGCTATTAGAAGAAAAAATTTTGAAATTTTGAACAATGTGTCACTATTGGATAAGTGAATAAAACTTCAAAGAAATCATTTCAAAATTTTTCTTGAACAAATAATTCTAGCCTCTTTGGAGAGTCACTAATTTAATATAAGAAGCTTGTTTCAATTTAGAAAAGTTGGTTCCAATTTCAAAGGCTCTAAAACTGGCTTAGGAGAGTGTCCAATTTGGTCTGGAAAATGTTCAATTTGAATTGAAAAGTGTCCATTTCGACGTGAAAATGGTATGAATGTCAATTGACTTACTAATTCGTCCAGCAAGTACCAACCTTTGCTTCCGCCGACTCTAACACGTCGTACGTCTCTTTGAATATAAAGAAGATCAGTATAAATCCTGTTATACTCAGTAATAAAGAGAATAGTGCAGGAGCATTATAGATGTTAAGCTGATAAAACGGCAGCACGTAAATTCCATCAGGACCAAGAGGTGTGAAGAAAAGTTGGAAAGCTGTAAACGATGTTCATGTCCTCTACTGTAAGGGGATACGCAGATGCTCCAAACCTGGCCCGATCAGTGTACCGGTTGCTATTCCACCGCTCACACACGCTATGGCACGCGAACGATCGCCGATGGATGAAGCCGTGGAGGCATAGGCCCTGAGAAGTGCCATGTTCCCTTGAAAGTTGATGTTATATTTATTGTAATATATTTTGTTTTTATTTCACTTTATTGTATTTTCTCTCATGTTGGTCAACCACCAAGAAGTCGAGGCCTTTTACGTGGAGCTGGAGAAGTTCTATAAGGAAGATAAGACCTTCTACAAGGGGACCGTCGGCGACTTCAACGCCAAAATCGGGCCACGAAGGTCACCGGAAGAACTTCACATCAGAGCTCAAGGTTTGAAGTGGAAGACGAAAGGCTGTCTTAGTTCATCATTTCGACCAAGACCATCCATGGAAGCTCACAATTCCAGAAGCCTCCAGCCCTACGATGGACCTGGGAACCCCCGGTGGCCAGTTCCACAACGAGATCGATCACATCATCTTCAACCGCAAGTATTGCCTGACCGACGTCTCCGTTGTCCCCAAGTTCTACACGGGATCGGACCACCGCTTCCTTCGCGCAATGTTCTGCTTTTCGCGTCAAGGAGAGAAGGCCGCGAATTTCAAGAAGAGGAGTCCCAGAACGACCACCAACTGGGACATGTTCACCTCTCTTGCCGGCCTTTGGGAAGATGCCGTCATGGACAACATTGACGATGAATACGACCGCTTCGTGCACCATCTCCGCGATAGCACTAAGGGAGCCGAGAGCTTGAAGACCACCAAGAGACGCCTGTCTCCGGAAACTCTCGAGCTGGTACGCCAGCGTGGAGGCAGCTACCACCAACAGATCTTCGAGGTTGTGAAGCTATACAGAGCGTCGATAAAAGAAGATTTTGAAGGGCCTTCAGATGTTCTCGTTGTGAAGAGCGTCGATGAAGGAGGATCTTAAGGGGTTTTCAGAAATTCTCGTTGAGATACGCCAGCACCATAGGCCGGCGGCAACTACTAGCTGAAGTCCAAACTAGCGAAGCTATACAGAGAAAGAGTAGGGTAGGATCTTAAAAGAGAAGAACTGAGTGTTGGATGAAGCTACAGAGGCTTGGATAAGGACCCATATCATCGGCCGAAACTTTGTCAACTCAAGACCAAGGTATCCACTCTCTTGCGCCTAGATGTAGATGTCATCTGATCCAGAAAGGCAGCGCAGAGGGTCGTCTATGGCTTTTACTCTGATCTCTTCAGAGGGAGTATTCACGGTTTTCCTGTCATCTATCGCAGAATATATGTGCCGTCTGCCTTGCTTCCGGGATCCGACAGCCCATCTTGTCGGCGAGTACAGCACCCGGTCCACACAGTATCAGATCCAAACACCAGAAGAACCTCACGCCAATGCTCGTCAACACTGTGTCACGATTTTCCATGTGCTGCTTGTCGGAAAGCAAGTGCACCTCACTAACAGTGGATGACCAACAGGACCGTTTTTCTGCACAAAAAAGGGAGAGCTGTGCAGCGGATTCACGATCAAGATCAAGAACGACAACGTCGTCAACATGAAGAGAGCGAGAGGATAACATGGCACCTTCCCCTTAGTTCTTTTATTGGCGACTTTGTTGCACTGTTCTGCTTTGACCAAGCTTTGCCGACGTTCGAAGAACAGAGAGATCGCTATCGCATGGGTCAAGCGTCAAAAATTTTGAGGGCCGTACGCGTAATGCTCTTCGCAAACCCACGTTGGATTAGAGCCGTCACCGGCAGAACTCTGCGAGATGTGGGGAAACCTCCAGAACGCCCTGCAACGCGTTGGTCGGACTTCTTCGTGAAAGCCCTGCACAAGCGATATGACGCACTTCGTGTCTCTCGAGCGAGGAGACTCCAGTGGAGCACTTTGGCACGCAACAGGGACGAATAGAGATATTGATGGCGTCCGCTCGAGCAATTCGATGACCAAAAGGACGTCACGTGACGCAGGAAATGTAACATTTTTTGCATATATTCGAACAATTTTCAATGAAAACTTTCATATCTTCGAAAAAGCTCGAACAAGGAGAACAATTATGTAATGGACCATAGTCGAGTTCTATCACAGTACATATCTCAAAGCGTTTTTCTGCAAAAAAGTTTGAGCGGATACCTGTTCCAGAGCCAGCAACAAACCGCGCTACCATCATCACAGTCGCCACTTGAGAGGGTGAGAAGAACGGAAGCGACATGTAGAGTGAGTTTCCCGTCATCATGAAGACAAAACCGGTGAGAAGAGGTAGTCGAACCTAAACCTAGTGCAACACTTTGTGCAATGTAGGACTTCCATAAGTTCGGAGACAACGTAAGAAAAACTGAATATTCTAAAGTGCTTCTCGACTTCCCAGTGACGAATTTATTAAGTTGGCCGGAAACTTCTGGCGGTTTTGACTGGTCCAGTTCAAATGGTGATAACTTTCTTCATGTTCAATGACACTCGAAGTTAGCACCATCGAATCAACACACTTTTCTCTACGCGATGCTGTGTGACCAATTCCATCAGCGAAAAAACTGGGAGGTCGAGATACGGCAATTCTAGGAAGGCTGTTTTTGCATGGCCCTGATAAGCGAAGGTTCTACCAGACCAGCGGGGAAGTCCTGGTCAAGATTAATGTACTTGTGGGGTGGTAGTCGGCTAGCGCAAGGTCTTGTGAATATGGCGGCTGGAGCTGAACTCCAACTCCTAGCTCGTTTAGTTTTCGCAAGTGATTTGCGAAACGTGTGGGCCGGCGTTGTCGTGCAGAAGAATGGGACCTCTTCTGTTGACCAGTGCCGGCTACAGCTCACGCAGTTTTCGGTACACCTCGTCGATTTCGTCACAGTAATACATGCTGCGATGGTTCGGCTTTGTTCCAGAAGGCTGTAGTGAATCACACCGGCCGCCGGCCACCAGACCGTTACCATCGCCTCTTCTGGTGGGATTTCAGCTTTGATATGTGCTTGGGGATCCGTCGACATCAACCCGCTGACCTGATCGTCTTCGATTACCGTTCAGAACCCAATTTTCATCGCATGTGACGATCGATACAGGAAGGGGACGGTTTGATTCTGGAGAAGAACAGATTTCGAAACGCGGCAGTATCTGACGATCACTCAAATCGTGGCGCACCTACTTTCCAAGCTTTTCACCTTTCCAAGGCGTTTCAAACCATCTGTATCCGCAGTTTTGCTAGACCTTCCACAAGCTCACGGAATGTTTGCCATGGACCAGCTTCCACGAAGGCTTTCAAATTGTCGTCCTGGAATTCTGTAGAGCTGCCGCTTCGGGGTGGACCTTCAAAGATGAAATCCCCAAAACGAAATTTCTCGAACCACCTCTGCCCGGCCCTTTCTCCAACAGTGTTCGGCCCCCAGACATGGTTGATTTGCCAGGCTGTTTCGACGGCCCAGTTTCGGCCCAGTTTGAAATTGAAGCTAAAAATCGTTCGGGTATTCGTTGCTCTTTCGAATTCTCCAATAAATCTTCGAAGAAACACAATTACTAAGCATAAGTGGAATCCAAATTATTCCGTCAGATAGGTCAAGGAATTCTGTACTGGGAGGACAAGGAACTCTGTACTGGGCTTAATATAAAAATGCGAAGTAAGTTGAATACTGATTCAATAATATACGAACAAAAAGCAGCTGCAGAAAAAGCGCCAGAACTTCCCGGCCAACCTAAAACTATCGTGTTTAAGGAGCTTCCAGAAATTCTTCACCAAACAACAAACCTGCTCAATTTTATTACTCCAGTATCCAAACGTCGGGGCAGAGATGCACTGGCCTAGGCTGTACAAAGCAACTATAGTTCCATATTGGGTCTCAACAGCTTGAGGATTTAGCTGAAATTTTTAGAACGAAACACATTTCAGACATATGAAACGCTGAAATGGTCTAACACAAGCACAAACACAGTTTACCATCGCCTACCTTCCTGAGATAAGGCCACATTGAACTGAAGAAGATACTGAACTGTGCTGCTTGAACGAACGAACAAAGTCCGGCGATGTAGATTGATGGCCATGGCGTTTTCGACCTTGACACTTCCTCCGATGACGTCTTCTTCGAGCTAGACGTTGTGGTGTCTTCCTGAACAAGGTGCCTTCATCTGTAGGGTATAGTGGACAGACTTCAGGTCTCCATGTTGCTCATTTCTAAGGCGGATCCCTATTAATCAACGTTAAAAATACAACAATATATAAGATTAAAATAATTTAAAGATCTAAAAATTAAATTGTCAAAATTATCATGTCCGAAAAATAGAAACTGCAAACAGTTATGACACCTAATCTGTCCAAGCCTGTCTAAAGTCTCCGCTATTTTAGTGCCTTGAACGTTTCCTAATTGTTTAAGTTTTTTATTCCACAACTTGCTGTTTACGTCTTGCGGAACTTCGTACCATTAGTTAGAGAGTACAAAGTCGCTTCTAAGCCATTAAAAATATATCAGATGCCTTTCAAAATGAAGTTCTTGACAAACTTTTCTTAACAGACCAAAACTTAGAG
Source organism: Heligmosomoides polygyrus polygyrus (assembly GCA_947396885.1). NCBI lineage: Eukaryota > Metazoa > Nematoda > Chromadorea > Rhabditida > Heligmosomidae > Heligmosomoides > Heligmosomoides polygyrus. The sequence goes on from OX377202.1 coordinate 9,589,264, forward strand.
TTCTGTTTGATCTCTTGGCTCCTTTCTGGCTTGAATGTTGAAAACGCTAGCAGTCTGTTCAAAACCTAGTAGCACAATAAGCAAGAAATTATCTAAAAACTCAGCATTGATGTAAAGACATGAAACACTTTATACGAGAGATAATGAACATTACGGTGATGAAAGTCCTCGCTCAGAAGGTATAGTCAACCAGAGGAAAAACGAAAAAAACGCCTAGGAAAATAGAAAGCCCAAACAATTTCTTTTTTACAGATTTAGCCTAAAGCATGGCGAATGAAAAGGCATGCTGCTAAATCACTTCCTTAAGGAGATATTTTCAATTTACTCAGTATTCCATGACCTGACCTCTGGACAAACGGGTGCTAACTTCGGCCTATAATTTCTTTCTTTAAGAAATGATTGTTTTAACCATTTGGATAAAAGTAATGATAAGGGACGGCGCCACTTAATCCCTTTTTTGGGATGCGCCACGCATTCTACTTCTACGGGATGTCGTGGATACGATATGAATGCGTATTTGACCGACACAACGACTTGAGATGGCCAGGCGATGGACAAGTCAGTGCTTTATCCTTCCCAGAAATGTCTGGTAGTAACTCATCGACCCCGGAGGGATGAACGCTTGGTTGGTGTCGGCGAGAAATCTGAACCAAGAACCTGGTATCAGGTGCACGCTACAGCCGGCACCTCCTCCGACTGCGCTACATGCGATCATATTTATGAAGAGCGTTATAATGAGCAAATAATGAGTAATAAAAAGGAAGATTCTGCGGAATTCCAACATAGGAACTAGCCAACGCGAACATGCTCTGAGTCACTCCCAGAGGGCTCACTTTTGGAATTTGGTGATTCATTACTCATACATGACAAATTGAGAAGACAGGATGGTAGACTCGATCATAAGATTATGGTTAGAATCTGAGACTGTTAAATTCCTGCTTCTCTCCATGTTCGACTTTCCATAAATCTCGGCATAATGAATATATAGTTCTGAATTCGAATACGTCAGCTAGCCAATATAACACAGCCTTATTCGGCTGACGTTTCGACCTTATCGCCTTCGTCGGAGCCTAGAAAGCCAGAAACTTGTAAAATTATCCCACCAAGCACCATTTCAAATTGAGATAACAAATTCAAGGACCGTGTGGATCAGAAAAAGAATTATGCAACCGAGGCTGGAAGGCTTACCTACATAGAAGTGCAGAGAAGGACCCGTTGGAGTCGCCTACGACCAAATGACTGGTAGGTGACCCAGAAGCCTTCAACTCCTCTAGGATCTCATCGGTTGCAAGCGCACGATAATGAAGAGTTTGAGGTAGCAGAGCGAATCCTGACGCAATAGAAACAAACACCTGCACGCAAAACATTGGAGGCGTTTTCGATACACAGCAAAGATCCCAAATTGAACAGAAAGGATGAATGCCCGGCCATAGCTAACGAACTCGCCCCATTTCTTGACCTCTATGGATTCTGACCTCAGGAGTCCTCTGGTCAGGGGCCGCGGCACGGCTTCTGGGTCACCTACCAGTCATTTGGTCTGTAGGCGTATCCAACGGATCCTTCTCTGCACTTCTAGATGAGCCTTCTAGCCTTGGTCGCATAATGGTCGGCACGGTTCTTGAATTTGTTTTCTCAGTTTGAAAGGGTGCTTTGTGGGATAATTTCACACGTTTCTGGCTTTCCAGGCTTCGATGAAGGCGATGAGGCCGAAACGTTAGCCGAATAAACCTGTGCTATCTTGCTTTTCTCTTGCAAATAAAGAGTTCTTATCCATCCGATTAGTACATCTATCACTAAAAGAAACTCTACAAGTCCGCAGACTTCGAAGTTGGAAGGTACACTCCACCTTGCGTAATCCTCCAACCTGACTCTTAAACTGAGTTAGCTTTTCGAATTGTTCCAAAAACGACCGAAAGATAGATCTTATTAGTACAAGAACAAGATTAAAAAATGTAGGCCGACAATGTTCTACAGATTTTGTTTAGCAAACCGCTGCTGATGTAGAGGTTGTAAGATTTTATTTATTTATTTATTCAGAGCGTAGGCACGACACTCACGCGCAAAACAAATTAGAAAAAGCAACAAGTTCTACAAAAAAGTCACAAGACAACAACCAGACGTAGAAAGGAGGCACTTGTAATTCTGAAGGCAGCTATGAACAGAATTTAGTCAACAGCAGAATTTAGTCAGCAGTAATTTCTTGAAGACATGCATGGATAAAGATGATGGAAGATGCTATCAAAAATCTCACACTAGGTGGGAACCTTACCCGTACCCTCTACTTTCCGGGCAGGATGCTACACTATTAACCATCAGTGCTGCTTGATCGAACTCAAAAGCCACGACATGCTCATGACCTCTCTCAGCAATCACCCCCATTGGCGTGCCAGCTGCTAATATCAGCAGGAAACCGGCGTTGGAGTCCCGCCTGGTGCAAAATGTTTGATCACAACGTCACATCCTTCCAACGTTTTGTGTACCGAAGTGTTGGAGTTTTAACTGGTTTATTTTTCCCAGCTTGGAAACTCTTACTAGGTAGTGGCTCTGCTAGAGACCTGTCCATCATAATAGTTCTTATAATAATTGAAGTAGATGTTTCAGGTTTATCCTAGTCGGTAGGACGCAACCATTAAGTGTTAGTTCCGTGTGTTATTCCATGCCATATATTAGGGGGGGGGGGGAGCAAAAGTAATGAAACACCCCATGCCGTGTCCACATATCTCGTGGCTGGAGTCTGGTTTCGTGCTTGTCGTATTTGTATGTTTGTATGCTACTTACTGAAGCCCATCTGAGAAGTTACCACTTCCGCCCTTTCCAGAAGCATGCCAAAATCCAGTCTGTCTCATGCCGAAACCCCGCTCTGACGAGTCGACCTGTGCCGCGCGAATCTCGCCCAATTCCCAACCCCGAGAAGCCTGGGCTCAATATTCATGCAAGATGAGAAGTACGTCTTCTACCTTAACCCTGTCAAGCAGCGAGTCTGGGCGAGGACTGGTGACCTGTTACCGATATTCGTTCGGCGAGATGTTCACGGCGAGAAGCATCTTTGGAGCTTTTGGGTCTGCGCCCATGGATCGGTTTACCGGAGGCTGTTTCCCAAGAGCACTATGATGAACTCCAAGGCCATGGTGAACGAAATAGAAGAGATGGACCGGCGACTCGCTCTTATTCATTCGCAGCGCTTCAAGAACGTTCTCCTCTTCGACAACGCCGCACCCCATCGGGAACAAGTAACCATGGATAAGCTTGGCCAGCTGGGCTACGTTCACATGCCTCACCCACCGTATTCGCTGGGCATCTCTCCATGCTACTACCACTACTTCTTGAGCCTACAGGACTTCCTGGTCGGAAGGGACACAAGAACCCAAGCAGTCCTTGACGACCATATCGAGCAGTTGATCAACACCAGGCCCAAGCAGTTCTGGAAGGATGGGATCAGGAAGTTGGCTGAGCGATAACAGCAAGGTCCTTGCCCTTAATGGCAAATACATTCCTCAGCATCGTTGAGTTGTAATTGAGTTATAAAGAGATAAAGATTTATTTTCATTTTGTCTCATTACTTTTGCCCCCCCCCCTAATAAACACGTCCCAAGGATTCAAATGAAAGCCCTCGTATCTCGGGACAGCAGCTGGAGATCTCGTGGAAATTCAAGCAAGAGATTGGAGACGAAAATACCTACATGCTCCTTTTGGCTAGGATAGATCCGATATTTTTCAAGAGAGTTCCAATAATTTGAAGCTAGATGACGAAAGCGAGGAAAAATTCGGTCCGATCTAATGTAGGAGAAAGGAATAGCAATAATAATAATGTAATTAAAAAAAAAGTAAGAATAAAGCTTTTTCATGGAGAAGGTCGCTCGGTTTGCTCAGAACGGCTAATTTTTTGGAAACTATGTTATTTGGGGACTGTCTAGTAGAAGAAACTTGATCTTGAGAAGAACTATGACGAAGCACCGCTAGTGCTGACATCCATGTCTAATAACTTTTATCACAGCGGCCTATCGAAAGACGTATCTTATCTATTTCTATCAGAGAAGCACTTAGAATGACAGAACCTGCTCGGAGTCGTTCATCTGCTTCTGGTCAAACGACGGCAGTGTAGAGATTGAGCCATAGTTGGGGTTGTTGAAGAGGGACATGGCTAGCGTGGGCATGGATGAATGAGATCCAGCATTGACCATCATAGGTCATCTGGAAGGAACTGTGTGTTGCGTCTACAGTAGGGCTCGCTATTCTCGGACAAAAGGATGTCTGTAATATTCATCAAATAGAATATGGGTTGAATTCATGGATCACCAGACACCTACAGGTGAGTAGACGCTTAATAGTTATCATGTCACTCTTAAGAAGATTCGTTCTGAGGGATTCATGAACGACTTACAGCAGTTTAACAGAGAAATTGCAGCCGAAAATCCTGAAAACGCGACTTGACGACAATCTTTACGGTGGAGTCTCTGTGAAGTTCCCTGAGAAAGATAGCAAGCTAGCGACATAGTAAGCTCCGGTCCTCGGTCGAATTCTAGACTCCGTTACTTTCACAGCGCTTTTGATGAATCAGAATTCGCGGTAGTTCCTCTGTAAGGCCGCTGTATTGTGAATCCGCTGTAGAATTTCACCGCTGTAACGTTGATGAATCTTGCCCCTGAACGGATTCGGATCATTCCTATTTTGAAGTTGTTGAGAAGAGTTCTTTTGATGGTTGCCAGTGGGAAGGCAGCGGGGGAGGAGCAGGACGCCGGCAGGACGCAGTATTGACGAACGCCCCGTTGCCCGGAAAGACGTTGGGCGAAAGTCTAGAACTGAAGGGAGTAGGAGTACAGGATCAAAGCGTGTGGGCGCCATTTTGCCCTACGCCGCCCTGCTACCCTCCTCTGCGAACCGTTTTTGCCAACCGAAAAAGGAAAAAGAATTCAGATAAGGGGAGGTACCGCGTCATTGTCATCTACGCAAACAAATCGATGTTATCACTTTAATGGACCGTTTTTAAGGTGTTCACTACGTACTTCTCCCAGATGGCCTTTGTTATTCGACGCACAAACCAGAGAGCAGGGAACGAGCAGGAGAAACAAGAAAAATTGACCGCTAGATGAACAGCTTCTTGTCATACCCAATGATTCGACACCTTCTCAGCCCTGACTCGTTAGTCCATATAAAATATTTTCACGTGGTATTCTACCCAAATAGAAACTGAAAAAATCAATAACATCGATCGATATCGAGTCTTCTATGTTGCCGTTGTATGTTCCATAGCAAACACGGACGGCCATTATTTTTGCGCGGACAGACGTACTCTCAGGTGGACAAGCGTGCGGCTGGCTGCTCTGAGTATAAATTTAATTTATTACTCAACTAACTAACAACCATAGTAAGAACGGACGGCCATTATTTTTGCGCGGACAGACGTACTCTCACAACGAACAAACGTGAGACTGGCTGCTCTGAGTATAAATTTAATTGATTAATCAACTAACTAACAACCATAGTAAGAACGGACAGCCATTATTTTTGCGCGGACAGACGTGCTCTCAGACGGTCAAACGTCCGACTGGCTGCTCTGAGTATATATATTAAATTTATCACTCAACTAACTAACAACCATAGTAAACTCGGACGGCCATTATTTTTGCGCGGACAGACGTACTCTCAGACGGACAAACGTGCGATTGGCTGCTCTGAGTATAGTAGCATAGGTAAGTGTTAACAATTAGTGGTCAAACGCATGAAAAATTAATAAATCACTTAGTAAATAATAAGTATCAATACAAAGAGCACATCTATGAAGTTGAACTTTCGTTTTAAAAGCGGGCGAAAATCTATTTCGCGGGCTTTTCTGCCAGTTATGAAAATATAACAAATAGACGCAATTCAACAAATTTAATTTAATTAATCGATCAATTAGCTATTAACTATAATAAATAACTAATCATAAAAATAAACAAATAAGCAGCTACAACTAAATGAACAACTGAGTACACCAATAAATTGAAAGAAAGAAGTTTAATTACAGAGTGAGGTGGAAAAATAAAGGCTGAACAACAAAGGCAAAAGCTCCTGTTTAAGGCTAGCATTACCTGGTGAATTTTTCTGCCCATGCTGTTGTGAGCGTGCGAGTGAAATTGAGTGCGGTTTAGCCTGCGAGTTCGATTTGAATATGCAGATCAGTCAGCTGTGACGTCGTCGTGAGTAAGGGCGAAGGATAGCGATTTGATCGAACGATAATCCGTTTAGTTGCAGACGAAGTTGGAGCGAGCACTGGTGCGTGTATGAGTGGCGATATTGACAGCAAACGTAGTGCAGTCGGCAAGAGCCGCCGTGCTCTGTCGTGGTTCGACTCTGCGCCTAGGCAAATTCTACCCACATTAATTCCTTCGCAAGCTGGTCCTACTTCTCCTAAAAACAAGAGAACACTCAATCGTCTGTAAGATACTCCTTGTATAGTTATTGTGTGCATTTATAACATATTCTGCGTTCTTACGATCGATGTTGATTGGCCAATCCATATTCTCTGGCTACACCATTTCCACGTCGAACTGGACACTTTTCAAATCAAATTGGACGCTGTTCTAGGCATCACCTGTTCTGTGTTCTTATGATTGGTATTGATTTGCCAATCGATATTCTTTAGAATTAATATAAAATAACACAGAACTATAAACTTGTAAAAGCCTAAGACTTTTGAATTCGAAACGAAATTTTCCAAATTGAAATGAGCTTCTTCTACATTAAACTAGAAACTCTCCCAAAATGTAAGAATAACTTTTTGTTCAATGAAAATTTTACTACAACTTTCTTTGAAGTTGTAATTTATCTGCACAATAACGGAACACATTGTTTGAAATTTTACCTGAAAGTTCAAACTTTTTAGGCAAGGGAAAAATAGGAGATGTAGAGGATATTTGCTGCTTGTTATTGTACAGTAACACTTCTACTGTCTTGCTGTTTAGATTGTTATAAAACCTACAACCACCGCCGTCGCTGCTCCAGCCGCCGACCACCGTCAACCGCCGGCTCCACCAGCCATCGCGGCTGCCGTAGCCTCAGCCACCACCTTCCTTTGGACGGAATAAGGGGTGAACCCGGAAATCTTCTGACACATCACACCCGCAAGGAGCCACATGAAGACCGAACTTTTCCTTTAGGTCCATAGTAGGAAGAAAATCGTGTTTTCTGGTGAAACCGGGTGTCTAGGTAGGAGGCAGTGAATGAAATTATTCATTTCACCTACTGGAGCACTAGGAAGAGGAGTTCTCCTCCGCCTTCCAAAGAGTGCAAACAGCTCCAGTGCCGCTCATCGCTGTTGAGCTGCAACGCTGCCGTGGGGTAGTACCACTGACTCTGAGTGACAATCCACCAGAGAGATATCAGTGGAGTGAATTGAGTTTCTGCAAGGCAGAACTCTGCCCAAATTTTGGAAAAGGGTATAATTCGCTAAGGGCAACAAAAGCACTCGTTTCCTGCAAGCTTAAGGTCCACCAAGCTAAGGAATACTACTCCACAAAAGAAAAAGGAGCAAGCCGAAGAGCCCAAAAAACAGGGGCAGATAAACAGCGATAGAATAGTCGCACTCTTCGGTTAGCCTACCTTCACCTAGAGTTCCAGTACCAAGAGGGTCTACGAATAGCCCAAATTGCTGTTTCAAATTCGTTTCTCGGATAGCAGTGTCTCGCTAGTACACAAAGTGAAGGAAAGCGAGAATTTATACTTCCAGAAAATGGAATGTAAGCAGGCTATCGAAGAGGAGGTGGAGAGAATGCTCCAACTAGAGAATGGCGAAGGAGCTCGTGTACAGGTTCGTCAGTCGCAGGTGACGACACTAATGGAGCAGGTACAGAAGCTCACGCAGCAGGCAGCTCATGTGAGAACTCACTGGCAACGATAACAAAAGCATTGCAGGCGTTGCAAAAACTACAAGAGCGAGTTCACGAAAAGCTGTGGAGTAACAGCGACATTCGCCAAGCAGCCAAAAATCAAGACTCGAGGTGCCGAAGATGCTGCACGAACTGACCGACGAAGACTGTGACATCGTTAGTGGTGAGCTTGAAAAGGTAGAGCAGTTTGTGATCCAGCTTTCTCATTGGCAAAGCCACGATTGGGATCAACTCATAGCTGAGCAAAACGAGTTCTACGAGCAGGCGCAGCACGATGATCAGTGCATACGCTGACTAGCGAAACTTCTGGGAGTAAATTCAACGCAAATACTAAGCGTAGTGAAACAGCTTCTAGAAAACTCCAATAAAGCTTCAGTTCCTATCCAAAACCTTACACGCGCATCTGGTTCACCTCGGCACGACAACGGTAAGAAAATGTCGTTTCAGAGGGACCAGAGGGACCAACAACAGCATGCGGACGAGGAGGAAGTGGACTTCAAGAGTACTATGAGAAAAGTCCCAGAAAACAGCAGCTTCGCACATACCGAGCTCCCACAGTTCGATGCACTCACGCAGAGCAAGGTCTGGCGACCACATTGAAACAATGTGACCTGGTTCCAGAATCATTGCAAAGGCGACGAAATTTTTATAACGTTTCCTCTGCAGTGTTGGGAGGACTAAATTGTCCCATGGCCAATCCAAGCATGCCAGCACAGAGACCGCAGATGAGCCAAGGGCTAAAAAACTTCGCTACACCTCAATCAATTTAAAAGTTGAGTGTAGGGGCGACCTTAGCGGCTATGGCACTGCCGGAAGTTCCCACCTTTTCGCATCCACAAGGGAAGGGTTTTGAAAACTTCCTGACTTATTTCAATATGAAGTACGGTAGGCTTGGTCTAGAGGACGACATGCTCATACATCTCTTCTGCTCTAGACTCGAAGGCCAGCCGAAGACAATTGTGGAAACATTACCACAAGCCTCTAAAAATGGCGGTTTCAAAACCTTCATAAGAGCAGTAAAAGAGAAGTCTCAAAATTACAGTATGTGCAAAACGCACAGAAGCCTACGTACAACTTAGGCAGTTGAGAAAATGTTCCACCATTTCGGATTGCTGCGTTGAGCTTGAAGAGCTAACACCCTGGGCTTATCCCGATGCCAGCGAAAAGGAACTTTCAATGACCGCGCAGGAGAGATGACAACACAGCTCACAGAATGGGATGAATATATCCAGCTATTCAGCACTATGGAGCAAACCCAACAAGAGGAGGCTTATGAAAGGCCTCGAAGTTTAGCGCAGTGTATCGAAAGAAGCAGACAATTGGCTAACACTGTAAGAACCTCTATGAGAGATCACGGCTTTAGGCAGCCCAATAGTGCAAACGTTAGAGCTCACAGTCCTACTGGGAACCCAATGGTTCCAGAAGGTGACAATCACGAGAGAACGGAACGCAATCAGTCTATAGAAGTAAAATGTTCATACAGCAGAAAGAAAGGGCATCCACGTGCGATGGAAGAGAATGAGCAAACTCCAGCTCGCACGTTCACAGCAACCCTTGACAAATAAACTTGTGGAGGAATTAGAACCGGCCCATCCAAAAGTGATCTGTTCGGAAAGCGGACACTAGAACGAGTGCGCTTACTGGGAACTACGAAAGTAGCTCTCATGGACACAGGATCTCAAATCAGTACTATGCCTTTGAAGATCTTGTCAGAAGCTAGGAAACTTGGCTTCGATCTAGACAGGAATGTCGAATAAGTCCCGTTGCTGAAGCAAAAGTCAATATATAACGCTTCGAGTAATAAGATAAAATTTTTGGAAGCGATTCAAATTGAAATTAAAACGAAAACCTCTCAACCACAAAAAATTGCCATGTTTGTCAGAAAGCCAAAGGATTACATCGTAATTCTCGGCTCCAACGCTATGAGCAAGCTAAACATAGTGTTAAAATCGAGCGAGAAACAAGACCAACTGAGAAGTCCGCACTACAAAACTGGCATAGAGCCTACACGGCCAAAACAAAAAGGGAGGTTCAAGAAGCCCGAAGCGAGCAGCACAGACACAAACGCTGCTATCGGTGTGCGACGTGTGTACATAACACCGTCAGAAACGCAGGCTGTGCTTAGTTCCAGGCCGAAAACATTTACTGAAAGAGTTTTGCAGTCAAACTCGGAACTCTTTCCGAACGTGGTATGTGGCTCAAACGAACCCAGTGTCAAAATTCTTGCCATGAATGCAGGCCAAACGCCCAAAGTACTTCGGGTAGGAGATATTATAGGACACTGGAATGAGTTAAAGAGCATGGATCAGCCTTTTTCTGTAGGGGAGAGGGTGTACATGCGAACCTCCCCCGAACGACCCGGATCCAAACCACCGAAATGGGTCAATAAATGGAACCGATCTTTTAGAACAACAGAGCTCACTGAAAATAGTGCTGTGATAAAGCCTATAGCCGGTAATGCCGAGCCGCTAAAGCTCCAATGCGATTTCTTAACATGGCTGCCTATAGGTATGGACAATGAGCTAATTCGAACAGCGAAACGAAGAAGAAAGAGAAGCAGACCTAAAAAGTCATCTAGACCCCACAATGGAAGCATCTGTTTCAGAATCGAGGCTGGATTGCCACAAGAAGATCCGCTCCATCTGTCCCATACTTGCGATTGTGGCATCTCCCATAGAAAGCCCAAACAGCTCTGCTAAGCCTTCGCGATCAACGAAAAGAGGAAGAGCTCATGGCAAAAGAGTCAAAGCACCTCGCAATCCTTGGACCAGCAAAAGGATTTGAGGCCAGAGTGACCAACTCGTATGGACGATAAACGACAGCGTTCCACTTGGACAGCCAGCAACTTGTCTTTTGACTAGTCCGCGCCATGTTAATGAAAAATTTCATCCCTGGCAAATAGCAATGTTTCTAAACCAAGTGCGGAAGTTCGCAAACAGCATTTTACCACTGCCAATATTTTCCGCATCAATAAGGCCACGGAAGCCAACGACGATGAGCTACAAAGAGATCAGAACCAGCAGAGTGCAGGAACGTTCAAAAGGTCGATCAAAACCGGAAGCCTAATGTCTTGCACCTACATGACGCCAAAACGCCATGCACACCTCAAAAGGCAGCAATTCAAATGCAAATATCCGTCAGGAGCCTGGCTGCCCGAGGACGGGCTTGTAGAGGACATTTGCTGCTCGTTATTGTACACTAACACTTCTACAGTCTTGCTGTTTAGATTGTTATAAAACTTACAACAAACTATGTGGCTCATCAGATAACACAGTACCGTTCGTTGGCGTATTGGTGGTCACCATGGGTGGTCACCGTGGGTGGTCACCAATACGCCGATAAAAGGCGCGTAAAGCGCCTATAAAAGGTGGCCGGACCACACACAAGGGCCATTCTTCCTTCGTCGTTCATCAGTCTTCCCTTCTCGTCCTCGCTGCTCGAGCCGCCGCCGCCTTCGTGCTCCAGCCGCTGCCGTCCTCGTGCCCCAGCCGCCGACCACCGTCAGCCGCCGGCTCCACCAGCTACCGCGGCTGCCGTGGCCTCAGCCACCACCTTCCTTTGGACGGAATAAAGGGTGAACCCGGAAGTCTTCTGACACATCGCACCCGCAAGGGGCCACAGAGAAAATAAAGTAATTTAAAATAAAAGCAGAGTTTCTGTTTGCATGAAGTTTGAAACGTTAATGACGCGATAGAAACAACTGAAAAAACACATAGATTCTCATTCTGATGGTACATGGCGCGATCTGATTTTCTAATGCACATGCTTGCTTCTTTGCTGTGCGTTAGGACAACGTTTAATCTGTTATCTTTTTTCTCAAAAACAAAAATTTTACAAAATTATTACACTTGTTGCCGTAGGTGAACTGAAAAAATTCTAAGAAAGTTTTACCAAATTTTCCTTGAAGAAAACATTATTCCAACATGTTGTTGAGCCTGTAGTTCAACCTGCCTGCGAATTTGGAAAAGAAGAGGATTCAGAAGAGTTTGATTTCAGAATTCTTCTAGCTAGCTTAGAAGGGTGTCCAATTCGACGTGAAAGTGGCATATATTGGAGCCCGTTCTCCGGCTGCTACACTCCGCTCTCCTCACGAATATGAGTGCGCATGGATTGTCTTCTGATTCTCCTTCCATGTTGTGATTGGCCATTGATTTTGCGCCGATCCACAAGATGACGTACAGACTGATATCACTCTGACACACAATAGGATTGCCGATTTAAATTACTAGAAAAACAACCATATTTGCGCTGTATGCAAACGGCTAATGTTGAGCATAGATCGAATCGTCAATTGTTAATTTTGCTCAGACCCGCAGACGGACGCACAGATTAGCTCTTTCAATCATTAGAATTCTCCACTGAACTCGAGGTCAGCGCTGTCAGCAGAGTGTGTCTCAAAAAATGTCAAAAACATAAAAAGTAGCTTAGTTTATTGCCGACTAGAAAATTGAAAAAAAAAGACAGCGCTAGGAGCGAATGAAACCCAAAAGCAGCAGCGATGCTTATCAATCAATGGACTTTTTGCAGGGGAACTTTCTATGCTAACATGCCCTTAATACCTGATAAGAAGCTGAAGAACAAAGTGCTGCTCACCTCATCACTATCTTCTTCCAGTTCATCCTTCAGCCGACGATGCTCGGACAACTGGTTCATGCCAGAGGAGCAGGACAGCTCTATCGATCGTCGTAGAGAGCCACGTCTTTCAGCAAAGCTTCAAGCTCAGCACCTCTCTGAAGAATCCAGAAACTCTGAAGGAGTGAGAGAATTTGTAGACTTTCTGAGCGCATGGATAGGTTGTAACTTCAAAAGTTAACGTTAACACATTAGCAAACTCCTCAAAGACGTCAAGGTTATAAAAATCATTAGAAAGTGTGTAAAATGTGCCGGCAGTGAAGCTGGAACAGCTGAGCGCTAAGCAGAAAACTAATGAAGCCGTGCTCAGAGTAACAGCTCCACCGTGAGTGCAGTGAGTGCAGTTAACGTAGAATTCAGAGCTAAAATAGAAACAAGCGCTCAAACAGTTAATTCGAGTGTACGGAGCTGAAAATTTATCGACGGAAGTCTCCTGGACGTCAACAACGATCTATTTTCCTCTGCGAGCAGAGGTTGTCTTCAAGACGTGTGGATTTCTCAGAAATACCCCATGGAAGCACTTCACTGATTATTACCGATTATTGGCACGATAAACAATTTTGGAGCGGTGATTAGAATGCTGTCGATGTCAGTAAAAAGAACAAAGAACTGCATTAGTCAACACATTTGCGGAATGAGCCATGCATTCTACTTCTTCGAAAAATCACGGATGCACTTTACACGTGTATTTGGAATTAAATACCTTATCCAACATTATAAAAATACCAATATTATAAAAATGAGTGCGCTATCGTTTCTAGACAAGTCTCGTATCAACTCAACGGTCTCGTACGGTCGAAATGCTTGTTTGACGTGGACAATACCCGAACCAAAAGCACCGTTTCAGGGCGCACGCGACGGTCGGCGGCTCCAAACTGCGCTCTCGCTCGCCCAAGGTGACAGGTGTCTAGGTGAATATCTTGTGATGCCTACCCATTCTGTCCTTCAATTCAGCTAGATCTCATAACAGCGTTCTGAAACTGTACTTGGACAGCGCGTTCCTGATACAAACAATGGGCAATCTCTATTTGCTATCCCATTTATACTATTTCCGAAAGCTTGGAAGTTCCGAGCTTCGCCGAAGTTCGAAGATCAGAGACGCTGTCGCGTGGGCCAAGTTGTCGAAAATTAGGTGGGCCGGCCACGTAATGCGATTCGCAGACACCCGCTGGACGAGAGCCATCACCGACTGGATTCCGCGGATGTCAAGAGAACACCAGGACGCCCATCAACCGTTGGTTGGACTTTTTCTGAAAGCCTTGAACGACCGATATGACGCTCTTCGTGTCCTCGAGCGAGAAGGATCCATTGGACCACTCCGGCACGCGACAGGGACGAATTGAGACGCTGCTGGTTCGAGCAAGTTGATGATCAACGGGACGACAGGTGATACAGATGATATACAATTTCCACGTGGAACTAGACACTTTTCAAATCAAATTGGACACTTTTCGAAACTAGCTTTAAAAAATGAAATCAAAGAGAATAATCAAAGAAAATTCTTCAAAATCGAGATGACATTTAGACTGGTTAAAGCACAGACTCAATCCGATGGTTAGAATAATTTTTTGTTCAAGGAAAATTTGGTATCACTTCCTTTGAAACTTTACCTGTCCTACTATGTACAATAATTTTGTAAAATTTTTAATTTTAAAGAAAAAGTAAAGGATAAAAGGATATAGGACGGCGTTACTCAATCCCTTTTGGGATGCGCCACGCTACTTCTACTTCTACGGGATGTCGTGGAAGCGACTTGATTGCGTATTTGGCCATACAATGCCTTGGGGTGGCCAGCCGATGAAGAAGTCAGCTCTTCATCCTTCTCAGACACGTCTGGTACCAATTCACCGACCCCGGAGAGAGGGAAGACTTCGTTAGCCTGGGCGGAAAATCCGAACCAGGAACCTGGTATCGGGTGCACGCGACAGACGGCGCCTCCTCCGACTGCGCTACTCGCGCCCAAAGAAAAAATAATAAATTAAAATTGTTATTTTTTATCAAAGCACAGGAAAGAAGCGAACATATAGCACATTAAAAGGTCAGATCGCGGCATGCATTCGAAAAGTTCTCCGCAACCTTGATTGATAGTTTAAGTGACACTTATACAAACCATCAAAATGAGAATGCATGTCTGTTCTTTAGTTTTTTTTTTGTTGTTGCATCGTTTGCAGGTGTTAAACTCTTTGCAAACATGAACGTTGCTATTAAACTAATAAAAATCGCGACATTTTGGGAAAGGGCAAGGCGCATTCTTTTTTTGGCACTAAAAATGACTGTCTTCCTGCTCCTCAAAACAAGCTTTAAACAACAATTTTTTCTCTGAAAATAAAATTTTTCTAAGCTTCAAAACATTGTATTCACTTATTGAGTAGGTAAACTAAAACTTTGAGGAAAAGAGCATATTTGTTGCCATGCTAACAATTGACAGATGTTAATTTAAAGCACATTTGCCAGTTTTAACTGCACTTCAAAGAAATCATACAAAAATTTTCTATAACAAAAACTATTCTAACTTTTTTGGAGGGCGTTAGTTTCATGGAGTAGAAACTCATTTTAATTTAGAAGAATTCACTTTAATTTGAAATCTCTTCCTTTTCTTTCGAAATGCATTTTTGCCGCGTAGGCGGCAGAACTGTATCGTGAAAATGAGAGACGACGTAGCGCTGCACTCGTCCTCAGTTTCGCACTCCATCGCCAATGCGGTTTCACTATCATAATCACTTTCCATTCTAGATCCGCGCCCAAACAATACTCTGTCGGCGGCAATGCGGCTGCAGCGGCAATAATGTCTTGAGTCGTTATTGCCGCTGCCGCTTTGGCGGCACCGCGCCTGCCGCCCAGGCGGTAAGTCGACGGCAGGTATTGCCGCCGGCGGTGATCTACGCGTCTCTGCCCTCTACTTAAAAATTGAGCTGCCGCGTTCCCGCAAAAGTGTGCGGTGGCCTTTATGCTACACAGAAGAGTGTCCCAGAAGAGTTGATTTGAAAAGTGTCTCCTTTCCACACTACCACGCCTCCCGAAAGTATCGGGTATTATTGAGCGTTCCCCTAAAGTATGCGTGAGTGCCTCCCTATGCTATTTCCGTAATATAGGAGATGTAGCTCGTCTACAAAACAACCGCTCAAAACTCAGCTGACTCACCGCAATGAGATCTTATGACGATTAGGTAGGGGAGTTATCGAGGTCTCATAGAGTTTCAGTCAAATTAACCTGATACTACAAGGTGCGCAAACATTACCCGCACAAGGATATCACGGTGTAACTTCGACACAAATGCGGATTTGACAACGAATCGTAACACATAACTTCCTTGTTTCCTTACTAAAAAAGACATATCAAAGTCATTCAAAGAGGCCGCCCTTCTTACGAACACAGGTTCTCAGACGAGTAATGAACGCATCACACGTGGCACGGAGGTAGTCTTCGCTCCTTTCGTTCCATGCTTCAGTCAGGGAAGCTTTCAGAGAAACCAAACTTGCGTGTCGAGTAGAGCAAACTTTGCTATTAATAACTGACCAGAAGAGAAATCAAGAGCATTCGAATCCGGTGAATTCGAAGAGCAGTCTTCGTGCGCAATAAAATCCGGGAGCGCGCGTTTGCACCACTGCTGCGTTGTCCTCGCCTTTTGTGCAGGCGCGGAGTCCTTCTTGAAGTACCATCTGTCAGTACCGAAGTGTGCATTTGCCCAGGGCGTCAATACGTCCTCCAATATCGTTTTCTGGTGCTCGTCCTTGTTAATTTTGACGCCGGATTCGACAGAAAGTAATGGGGATTTCTCGTTTGAAGTAATCGCACACCAAACCATAACTGAAGCAGGATGAAGCCGTTCTACCAACCAGTTTCTCGTCGCGGATAGCAGCTCCAACATTCTGTGAGAGAATGCGGTTTTTTTGAAGATTCAACGTGGGTTCCAGGGGGTTCCAGGGTGAAGACTTTCTCATCAGAAAAAACGATAGCGCGGTGCGTGCCATCCGCGAACCACTTCAGCAAGTCCTTGTATCGTCGTAGTCGCTGAAATTTCATTCTCACAGTTAGCATGTGAACACGTTGAATACGATATGGATACATCTTAGGCTTCTTCTTGACGATGGTTCTAACACTGCTTGCAGAGTTCTTGAGACATTTTTCGCCTGGAACGGCGAGGATTACGACGAATTCGACCGCGAACCGTTGTTATCGTTTCCGGTGTGATAGCAGTCAATTTCCTACCTCGTCCAGTCCTGTCGGATAAACTTCCAAGCTCCTTATATCGTTTTATGCCATCATGCACCGTTCGTCGACATTGAATATTGAAAACATTGGCGATAAAAGCAGTGCTGCGACCAGGAAGGTGCAGGCCGATCGTTTCGGATTTCGCTTTGCCATTACCGCTCTGTAAGCGTTCATGAGCTCAAACTTGGAATGCATTACGGTATAGGTCCATAGCATGCCCCTACATCGAGCTCGGAATCCAGTTCTGCTAGCAGTAGTGCACTGCGTCGTATCCTGTGCACCCTGTACATTCATTCCAATAGACATGATTCGTGGGAAATTTGGTCCGGTGTTTATACCCCTTCTGAGAGGACATCGCCCTGTTTCGAGTAGCGCGTACCGCAGCCATAGTAGACGCCAACTACCGGGTACACCTGGAATCGACTCATGGCTCGGAGGTCATCCGAGCCTTTCATTTCTTCAGAGCTGGTAATTTTAGGAAAGGACGATATGTCAACTGGCTACTGCAACTCATTCTATTACACAAACTCGGTCCGACAGAAAGTTTCCATTATTTCTGATTTTATTTCAAATGACCATAACTTATTTATTTACTTGTCACGTCTCGAAAGACGTGCTCGTACATAAATGCAACTAAATAAAACACGAAGTCGCATAACAGAGTACAACACAATAAAAACAAGCATTACGATAACAGACTAAAGCCTTAGCCGACCTAGCATCAAACAACGTGACCTAACCCTAATCATAGACCAGAACAACACAAAACAACGGAACCCACCTAAACAAAATACTAAAAGAACATCCGACCACTGGTCATAAGGGGTTTTGAAGCACCACTCTACTTCATCCCATGACTTTTCTTCGTTGCTGCTCATGACGCTGTTGTCGCTACTGAAAAAATATTTATTTATTTATTTATTTATTTATTTATTTATTTATTTATTTATTTATTTATTTATTTATTTATTTATTACAAGGCACGGATCATAATCACATGCAATAACACTAAGATAACAATAACACTTGCAGTAAGCTAACAATAACACATTAAAATTAGACATAAGGGGCAGGGTGACTGAGCATCGAAAAAAAACAAAGCGAAACAAGCCTAGCGAAACCTTCGTAAATTCAGACGTTTAAAGGAAGACAGAGACATGTCGACCATGCTTTCATTCTCAGAAAGTAGGGTGTTGAGCTCCCTGATGCTCCTATAAATGAGAAAACGTGACCTCACTTTCGACCTTGGGATTTGCAGATAGAGTCCGAGATGCGCTTTCCTGTCAATTGTCAAAGGGGCACCAAAAAACCCGACTGGGTCAATGGAAAGCCTCCCTATCAGAACTTTGAACAACATACTTAAATGTGCTCTTTTTCGTCTAGGCTAGACAGGCCAAGCATATTAGCGCTGTCAGACTACGACATTTCAGAGAAAGCGTACGGGTGAAGTTATTCTGAACACTTTCAAGGAGTTTTATGTCCTTCTTTTGACAGAGACTGAAGACTGAAACACCACATTCTACAATGGGCCTCACGTAAGATTTGTAGGCCCTCACGAGAGAAGGTTGGTCTTTGATTTTCAAAACCTTAAACAAATTGTAAACTCGGTAGTTGGCCTTCTTCACAAGTGCTTTATAATGTTGCTCAAAGTTTAGGTTCCTGGAAAAATGGAACCCTAAATCTCGTGCACTAGAAAGTTGTTCTAAAACTGATCCGTTTAGCGTGTAGGTTGAAAGGTGTCTTTTAGATTTTGACTGTACCACAAGACAATGCGATTTTTCAGCAGAAAGAGATAGGTCCCAGGTATTTGCCTATTTTCTACAAAATTTATGGCTGCTTGGGCATCACAGAAAGCTTTTTGGTTGTTCTCGACTTCCTTGTAGACCTTTACATCCGAAAATGTATCCGGAAAATAAAAATAAATTTGCAATATGTCGCTTTGAAACTGTAAAATGGAGACCGTTGAGAAAGACTTCGTTGAGGCAGCAGAATGGGGAGCCTTTAGGGGTTGCCCCGGCCACACAGACATCATACAATGTCCTTCTTGGTGCGTTGCGAATCAACATAGTGAAGGCCTATTAGACTTTAATTTTTGTTTGCGAAAAAAGCCATAAATAAAAATTTTCTAGTCGTGAACACCTTGTCAGTAAGAGCCGATTAACTGTGGAAGTACATTTTTGCATTCTCTTGTACATTGTGAGGTTTCTCATCTGAAATCACTTGAAGAAATCATATGAAATGGAGTCGTATAGAAGCGACGTACTTGCCACCTCCATCAACTTTCGTCCCGTTGCGCCAGCAAAGTCTTCACTCGTCCCTGTCTCTTGCCAGAGTGCTTCAATAGATCATCATCGCTCGAGAGACACGAAGAGCGTCATGTCGTTCGTTCCGGACTTTCACGAAGAAGTCCGACCAACGCGTTGGTAGGCGTTCTGCTGTTCTCTTGACATCCAGCGGAATCCAGTCTGTGATGGCTCTCGTCCAGCGGATATCAGCGAAGTGCATTGCCGGGCCGGCCCACCTAATTTTCAACGACTTTGTCCATGCGACTTATAGATTGAGCAAAATAAAATTTGTTTTTCACAGTCAAATTCTTCAGTTTTTAATAATAATAATAATAATTATAATTTATTACGTGGTATAAGACACACGTTAGAAAAAAACAATGAACAAAAAAAAACACGGCACTAAAAGAGACATCATGGTTCTCAAAACTTTAGAAGAGAAGCAGCTTCTTCTCAGCCATACGTTTGAAAGAGCTGGAAACCTGTCTGACAACACAAAAATTGTGTTTTAGAGACAAATATGTCGATCCTGCTCTGCAAGTGAAAACCCCTAACCTTTGTGTAGTTCTAGGGCTTCGAAAGGAGATCTTTTCCGAACCACCTCTAGTTCTAGAAGGTAGGAGAGAGTAGAACTGAGAGGCATCGACGTCCATGATTCCTGACAGCATTTTGAAGATAGCGCAAACATCTCTAAGTTTCCTACGGGATTCTAATGTGTGCAGATTGAAATATCTGTTTCTAATGTTCCCTCGTGGCACTCTAGAGTACAGAAAACTTCCTGATCGAAGTAGAATTTTCCTAGTATAACTGTTCTGAATCTTCTCCAGGAAGGTAATGTCCTTCTTTTTATAGGGAGAGAACACGGTAGATCCACTCTCAACTATAGGTCTTACGTATGTTTTGTAGGCCTGTACCAGGACCGCATTGTTGCGATTGCAGAGACCTTTGAAAATTTGGAACATACGTGACTGGGCCTTCTTCTGGATGACCTTGTAGTGTTCCGAAAAATCAAGCTTATCATCGTAATGGAATCCAAGATTTTGTGGTGATGAATTAAATACAAGTTATTTGGAGTAGCTACTTTCTTAACCAGATCAGGAAAAGTTTTCAATAGATTTTCAGATACACTTTCAATCTGGGATTTTGTCGGCATATTCTGTTTATTTTGGGCGCGTGTAGCGCAGTCGGAAGAGGCGCGACTGTCGCGTGCACCCGATACCGGGTTCCTGGTTCGGATTCCCCGCCCAGGCCAACCAAGCCTTCCATCCCTCCGGGGTCGGTGAATTGGTACCAGGCTTGTCTGGGAAGGATAGAGCGCTGACTTGTTCTGGCCATCGCAAGTCATTGTATGGCCAAATACGCATTCGTGTCGCCTCCACGACATCCAGTAGAAGTAGAATGCGCTGGCGCATCCCAGAAGGGATTGAGTAACGCCGTCCTTTATCCTTTATCCTTTATTCTGTTTATTTTATTAGCCTGTATCTTATGCATTCTATTAGGGGGGGGGCCAAAAGTAATGAGACACCCCACGCCGTGTCCATATATCTCGTGGCTGGAGTCTGGTTTCGTGCTTGTTGTATTTGCATGTTTGTATGCTACTTACTGAAGCCCATCTGAAAAGTTACCACTTCCGCTCTTTCCAGAGGCATGCCAAAAACCCCAGCCTGTCTCATGCCGAAACCCCAGTCTGACGAGTCGACCTGTGTCGCTCAAATCTCCCTCAATTCCCAACCCCGAGCAGCCTGGGCTCAATATTCACGCAAGATGAGAAGTACGTCTTCTACCTTAACCCTGCCAAGCAGCGAGTCTGGGTGAGGCCTGGTGAATTGTTACCGACCTTCGTTCGGCGAGATGTTCACGGCGAGAAGCATCTTTGGAGCTTTTGGGTCTGCGCCCATGGATCGGTTTACCGCAGGCTGTTTCCCAAGAGCACCGCGATGAACTCCAAGGCCATGGTGAACGAAATAGAAGAGATGGGCCGGCGACTCGCTCTTATTCATTCGCAGCGTTTCAAGAAGGTTCTCCTCTTCGACAACGCCGCACCCCATCGGGAACAAGTAAGCACGGATAAGCTTGGCCAGCTGGGCTACGTTCACATGCCTCACCCACCGTATTCGCTGGACATCTCTCCATGCAACTACCACTACTACTTGAGCCTACAGGACCTCCTAGTCGGAAGGGACACAAAAACCCAAGCAGTCCTTGACAACCATATCGAGCAGTTGATCAACACCAGGCTCGAGCAGTTCTGGAAGGATGGGATCAGGAAGTTGGCTGAGCAATGGCAGCAAGGTCCTTGCCCTTAATGGCAAATACACTCCTCAGCATCGTTGAGTTGTAATTGAGTTATAAGGAGATAAAGATTTTTTTTCATTTTGTCTCATTACTTTTGGCCCCCCCCCTAATATTTTAAGCATCACATGGTGTAAATGATTCATTCAGTGTGCTGCGATGGTTCAGATGGCTCTGAACTTTTCTATTCTAAACTGCTTCAGTACGACTAAACACATTAAACCCGAAATTTTATCCAATCAGATGCAGAGAATACTACCATCTCTGATACCTCCAGTTGCTGAAAATAGAGGTAGTTGGCCTTACTTGGTCTCCAGAATTGTATGATCTTCCCAACAGGCTCTCTAGTCTTTAGGGGTAATAAAACGCTGTATTTTTTTTTGTATTTTGCAGTTATGCACCTTGTTAGCTTGTCAATCACTCTTTGACGGAAGACAATGTGTAGTCCATTCTTGAGGAATTTCATGTGAATCAGACCACGTCTTTAGCCCTATTCTTCTCTGCCTTTCTCTTCGACGTCTTTAGGCATTAATATTGTATTAGTATGAGTTAGGTCACCTTCTTGAACTCAAATATTAGGCCGCCTTAGGCCGCGGATGCACTAATGAGGCTTCAGAAGATTTTTGTTTCGTTACAATAAAGAATGAGTGCTGTAATGAGTGCTGGTCTACTAGTTCTCCCATTCTCCATGTTCAGTCACCACCATGAAGGCATGACCTTGAATCATGAAGGCTTAAAGGCTCAAGGCACGTATCCATGGCGGTGACAGATCATTGCTGCACTTGGCCAACTTGCACCGATGCCTCCAAAATTTCGCCCATTCGTTCCAGCTGGGTGGAGACGTCTCTGGCTACCTTGCTGTCACATGCTACGATTTCGCCTTTACTATGGCCCGTCCTTAGCAAACAGCAGAGACTCGAAGGCCGAAAAGAGACGATCAGGCCATTAAACGCCGAGCTGACGACTTTCGTACATGTCTCAAAGCACAAACACCGCGCGAGTCATAGATCGGAAGCATCGGGGGCGAGTCTGGCTAAAGTGTACATCGATGTATTTAGTTCAGAATCAGGACGTCTTCTATAGTAGAATGGAGATTTTAAGTCAACTAGACTGGTGAAGCGATAGAAATCTGTAAAAGTCAAGGACACGGTGCATGAACCAGTTCCCCTGCGATTTCCCTCAGACGTCACAAAGTTCATGGAATTGTACTCTGATTTTGTATAGCTGTCTAGAAAATGAGTCTAAAATAAAATTGACGTGACATCCGATTTGAACCTCAGATTTTTTATTTAATTCGGGTTTTCAAAACAAAATTCTGAGCGTTTGTCGGCATTATTTATCTAACAAATTAATGGTTTATTTATTTACTAGCAGTCAACTAAAAATGTAGAATTCTATCATTGGTTAAGGCTTCGCTCCACAAACTGATGATAGTTCAACTCTCTTCAACTTCATATTGCTTCTGCTTTTGTTCCTGTCGCCGATAATAAACTTATTATTATTATTAGGTTGGAAAAAAAGTCTCTTCACACTTCGAATTTTTTTTTACCCTTCCCCTTGTAAACGCACTAGCCAACGTTGATTGCTGATTTCGTAATCCTATCACACTTGTCTACCGTTCGCACGCGGACACAGGTTAAGACTCTTCTTGTAATTCGTTATCCATCCAATCTTCCGAACTCAATGCCAGATCTACCTCATGGCCGTTTTCAGCACGGCATTCTTCAAGAATTCATTAAAGAATCCACAGCACGTCGGGCAGCAGACCAAATTAACCATATATATGGCTTGGGATCTACTACTCATCGCGCCTGTTACGAGTGGTTCGGAAAGTTTTTAAAGGGAGATTATTCACTCGAAGACAAAGAAGGTCAGGAGGGCCAACTGAATTGGACGGCACTAAACTACTCCATCTTCTTCGTACCGATAGTAGGCAGACGACACGTCAACTGGCAGAGAAGCTCGAAGCGTCTCATAGGATAGTAGGAATCCATCTGAAGAATCTTGGCTTTCATAGAAATTTGGAGCTTGGATCCCACATGCCCTGTCAGACACTCAGAAAGGTCGACGGCTCTCCATCGCTGCTTCTCTTCTGTTCAGATAAGGAAGAAAATCGTTTCTTCCGCGGATTGTGACAGGCGAAGAGTCCTGGGTTCTGTGTGCCAACTTCGACGAAAAGGCAATGGGTACAAAAGGGAGAGAGCCCTAAGTCTGATCTCAAGCCCAATGTTCACGAACGGAAGATTCTCTTGAGTGTTTGGTGGATATCAGAGGAGTGATTTATCGGCAAACTCTCAGAAGTGGAGAGACACTTACTGCTGCCACATACAGTGGCCAACTCCACAAATTCGCCGCAGCTTTCCAAGAAAAGAGGCCTGAGAAGTCAAAGGTGATGATCCTGCATGACAACGCAAAGCGACATGCTGCAAGACTCACAAGAGAAACAATAAAGAAGCTGGGCTGGGAGGTAATGCCACATCCACCGTATAGCCCTGACCTCGGCCCTCCCGAATGCTATTTCTTCCACGCTCTCAAGCAAGAAATTGGAGAGAAATATTTTGAAACGGACGAGGACCTCAAAAATTGGATTCAGCGGTGATTCGACTTCAGAACTGCAGTCTTTTACGCGAGAGGAATTAGAAAAATTACCACGTCTTTGGAGAAGTGTAGTAGAACAAAATAGAGTTTATCTCAATTGATTTGACTTTGTAGTTGTGAAGTAATAAATCTTTGAAAAAAATGAAAAGACTTTTTTTCCAACCTAATATTATAGTTGACGTTGTTTACTTGTTGCGAGTCACGCCCACCGACGATTATATTCATGTGGTTCCTGCTTCAAGCGGACCACTATGGACAAATGTCGATACAGTCGGTAGACTGGGGGTAACCGTTAGATATTGTTTGCTGTTCTAGTCGCGAATGTGGGCAGCATTGGGATTTGGGAACGCGCAATTCAATCAGGCCGCATCGTTCAGATTTTGGGCGCGCCATTCAGAAAAGTCATCCAAGGCCCGTATCCTGATTGGCTGTGTTTGGTGGGTACCGTGATTAGTTTTCACTGGCTGGTGCGTTCTTTTCTCCCGGCGCTGCCCACATTAGCGACATGCTTCTTATTTGCTTGTTGTCAAGACTGTCTAACCAGCAATATATTCGTCTGATTCTCACCTACATAGAAACGCTGATATTGAACAGTCACCTACAGTGCCGGTCGACTTGTGAAGCTTTTCTGCCTTCAATTACGACGGACGGATGAACAGACAGACAAACAGACACACATATAGAGAAACTGTCGGACACATGAGGGGCAAACCGAAGGACTATCTCTCTTCATTTTCTTTTATATTATACTTTATATTCCTTTATATAAAATTTATATTATTTTTTCATATTATATATTAGGTTGTCCCATAAGTCCCCGCCGTTTTTTTCAACGATTCACTGCAGATTTCGCCGGCGGTCTCCTGCATAGCGCTGCATAGCTTTCGAAGGAAAATGATTTGCTCTATCAGAGCATGTATTGCATTTCTTTCTTCGTCATGAATTTTGTCAATTTTTAGGTCGTTGAATTGAAAAGTGAAAAAGTGAAAAAGTAGCCATTTACGCACTTGTTCTCTCCGCTTAGGTTTGTAATTTTTTGCGCAGTTTTTATAGCATTTGGAAGACAATGTTCTGTACAACAAGAATGCGTTGGTCCTATTTGCTCGCTTGTCCTTTATTGATTTTTAGGCCACCAAATTGGGACGTCCGAAGGAGGATGGTTATTTCTGCCGACAGCTCCTGCTCTCTGGTTGGACTATTTGGGTTGGTGTTATATGTCATTCGAAAGAAAATGCCTTGCTCTATAAGAATATGTGTTGCGTTTATTGATTTCTATTGAATATCAACAAAATGCCAAAAAGAGAAAAATCGTCTTCGCCATCAACTCCTCTTCCTTCTTCAGTTGTTGATATTCGACAGAAATCAGCGTGAGCCAATAAACGCGACACAAATTCTTACTGAGCGAGACATCCTCTTCCAAACGACATATGACACCAAGCAAAAAAGTCCAACCACAGAACCGGAGCTTTGGTAAAACTTCGGACGGAAAAGTCGGAATTCCCAATTTGATGGCCTAAAAATCAATAAAGGGCAAGTGAGAAAATAGGACCAACACAAATTCTTGTAGCACAGAACATTGTCTTCCAAATGCTATAAAAAACTGCGCAAAAAATTACAAACCTAAGCGGAGAGAACAAGTGCGCAAATGGCTACTTTTTCACTTTTTCACTTTTCATTTCAAGAACCTAAAAATTGACAAAATTCATGGTGGGAAAAGAAACGCAATTCATTTTCTGATAGAGCAGATATTCTCTTTCGAACGCTATGTAGCGCTATGGAAAAGACCGCCGGCGAAATCTGCAGTGAATCGTTGAAAAAAAAACGGCGAAGACTTATGGGACAACCTAATACATATAATATATTTTATATTCTTTTATTTTTATACCTTTTTATTTCAATCTGTACACATTTCACATACAGCAGACGCGTTTGATCTTCAAATGAGCGCGTTTTTACAGTACCTAAAGAACCCTGTGTTTGAAAAATTTAACAGATGTCCATCCATAAAAAACTGCCAAAAATTGCCACGCTTTCTAAATAAATAAGATATTTTTTATTTTTTGAAACACTAGCTTTAATTTGTTTTCTCCTGTGACAACCAGGTTTGTTATAAAATTATCTGACCCAAGTGGCTTCGTAGATGAAGAGGTTTCGAGCTTCTTTCAGGCCGTAAAGAAGACGAGCTAATCAAAACGTCGGCCGTAATAATAAATAATTTTGTAACAAACCTGGTTGGCACAAGAGAAAACAAATGATAAGGAAATGCCCAGGTTTCAACAACGTCGAACTTGGAATCTACTAGCTTTAATCTCATCCTGAAATGCTGCGAATTGAAGAGTTTTTCGATGACTCATGGAAGTTGGGTCAAACACTCAACCAACACATCATGGATAATTTTTGCCTTCACAGTTCCAAGCTGTTAAAAGAGCTAAATTTGTCCACCGCTACGTGCCTTTTCCAGGGTGGACAGAAAGACCTGGCTGATGGATCCTTTTGAGGGTCGCGTCGGTGGCGGGTCCGACTAAGGTGATAGGTAAGCAAATATTTCCTCATCTGCACGTTTCGCCCTCATGATCCGAAAGGTTAAGCCGAGCGCTGATCGGGCGATAATGCCTTTGTTTGTATTAGCTGGCCGAGGTCAATTACATCTACACCTGGGAGAATGGTCATCCCCGGTTCTTTGGCCTGTTTTTAGCCACTCCGTCTTCTTCTTGCGCAGGCGCTTACTTCTTCTGCGGCTTCAAGTCCTATTCATCTGAAAAAAACTGGTCCACTCCTCTTACGTAAAGTAACTAAAAAACTGCAACTATTTAAAGTTTGCTACGATCTTACTAGGATCGAAGGATGGAGAAACTCTCGGACTGTAGCATATGCTTTTGCTTCTGGCGAATTGTTCATCGCTTACAACGCACAACTTGTGCAATAAATAAATAAATAAATAACTTTACAGAACAGAAGAAGTAACTAAAAAAGTAGTACAGCTCTGTAAATGGGCTCGTTACAGAACGATGTACTCCAGCCCTCCTTATGATATAGTGTATTATAGCATAGTATTAGGTTGTCACATAAGTTCTGTCCGATCCCGACAGGCGTTACTTTGTGATTGTTTTTTCATGTATAGAGAAAGTAAATGTATATATGTTGTACACCATTTTGTAGCGCTTGTTTCGCTCTATAAAACTTGGTGTGTTGCTTTTAAAAAGTCATAAGCATTGCTTCGTTTTAGGTGCTGGACGAAACCATGGAAAAAACGCACTTGCGGGTAACAATGCTTCATGAGTTCAAGCTTCGTCACAGTGTTAGCGAGGCAACTCAAAACATTAAGATGACAAGGAGAGAGGACTCCGCTAACGAACGCACCGTGCGCAGATGGTACCAGAAGTTCCGGGTTGGAGACGTGGACCTCGAAGACAAGGACCGCTCAGGACGACCAGCCAAATGTGATGACGGACGTTTGAAAGAACGAGTCAGAAGGAAGCCGATTCACGAGGAACTGTGCGTGAGATGGGGAGAGAACTTCAGGTCAGTCGCACAACCATTTCGAGGCACCTAGAAGGGATAAGAAAGAAGAAAAAGCTGGATAAGTGGGTGCCCCACGAACTCACTGAGGAGCAGCAGAGGTGTCGCCTGGAGATCTGTTCTTCCCTTACTATAAGGAACGAATACGCTTCGTTTCTTGACGGGATAATTACCTGTGACAAAAAATGGATAGTGTACGACAATCCAAGAAGATCAGTGCAATGGCTGGATAGGGAAGAACCGCCGAAACACTTTCCCAAACCTGGCCTCCATCCGAGGAAGGTCATGCTCACTGTCTGGTGGGCTACAACTGGTATTATCCACTACGAATTCTTGAAGCCTGGTGAAACCATCACGGCAGAGAGGTACTGTAGCGAATTAGACCTGGTTCACCAAAAGTGCTTGAAATGCGTCCTGCACTGGTGAATCGAAGGGGACCGATCCTCCTTCACGACAACGCCCGTCTACATGTCTTGCATCTGACCATCCAAAAATTAAATCAGTTGAGATATGAACCTCTCCGCATCCCGCTTATTCACCGGACCTAGCCCCAACGGACGTTCATCTTTTCAAACATCTCGATGGTTTCCTCAAAGATAAAAACTTCACTAATGTAGCAGATATCAAAATTGTCTTCGAGTGTTTCATTGCTTCTAGAAATTCAGATTTCTTCCGAAATAGAATTAATGCTCCTGTATATCGTTGCCAGAAGTGCATTGATTGTAACGGTTCTTACTTTGATTAACTTTATTTTCTGCTGAGATACTACACCGCAAAGTTGCCGTCGAAAATCGGACAGAACTTATGTGACAACCTAATAGTTGGCTGTGGTAGCTCTGATACCACAAATGGAGTTGGTACTCCCTGAAGACTTCAGAATATAGGGGAGCAAACGCCCGTAGAAAAATCTTGATGTCCTCTACCTCATGTACTAGCAAACGCCAATTCTTCTAGTTGTATTTTGAGCAGTTTACGCAGTATTAAAAATATCTGATCACTGACTCTATTAATATGTGTTTTCATTTCTTTCCATCAGTATATTTAGTCCTTTCTCACTAAAACCAAGGTGATCTGCTGGGAAAATATCCTAGTTTCCGATATCCAACTACTGTCAGTGATAGTCATCATGCCTTTTTTATTTTCACTTCTCTTTTTTTCTTAGGAGTATCTAATCTAACCGAAAATCTTTTATGATGGCTGTGGTTGTTCATATTTGCTGACTTTTTTTCGAGTTTTTTTCACGATTTTTTTCGCCTAACTTATTGAGTCCGGAGCTACCATTTCATGCTCACTATTTTGTGTAAATAGATAAATAAATAAATCACGATCGTTCTCTACATGTCAGTTTTTCTACACTTTTTTTCTGAGAAATGTTTCTAGCCACGCCGCCGTTGTAACCAAATTGTTTTCCATCTTTCTTGTGTTTTCACATTTCTGATCATGATTTCCTGCTTTACTCGTGCGCACTCCAACGTGCACCATAAACAAATAAATAGATACTCCTTCCAGTCAACAATAGTAATTATTATACATTTATTCCTATACTGTATGTGTTTTTTGTCAGTGATTGAGGTCACCTCTCAGCTGCTTCTGCATCTGATGTCCATCCCAGTCAGTGTGTTATTAGGTTGTAACGAATTAAATGGCACTGGCTCGCGCCATTTTTTGGCGCGTCTTTACGCGTTTGATCAAGAACAAACCGTAACACGTGGCATATCATTTAGAAGCGCAAACCTTGCTCTACCGGTGAGTACCAAATTTTCTATGTAAAAGTGGGAAGACTTTAGAGTTTTATTGACTTTTTGCAGATGGACAAAAGGGTAATCCGAGGCATTTACTTGTATGAATTCAAGCTGGGCACTACAGCTAAGGAGGCGGATGAGAAGATCAACGCCGCATTCGGTCAAGGATGTTCCACAATTCGGACGGCGTATCGTTGGTATCAGAAGTTCCGGAATGGAGATGAGAGCTTGGAAGAACATGAAGGTCGTGGGAGGCATAGTGATGTTGATGAGGACGAGCTGAGAGATGTGGTAGAGGAGGATCCACACAAAGGTACCAGGGAGATAGCGAAGGTTCTTGGCGTCAGTCACAACACGGCTGCCCGGCATCTGAAGGACATTGGAAAGGCCAAAAAGCTGGAAAGATGGGTGCCTCACGAGCTTTCTGAGGAGCAAAGAAACCGACGATATGAGATCTCGTCCGCACTGCTTCTACGGAACGAAACGGACCCATTCCTTGATCGCATCGTAACCTGTGACGAGAAGTGGATAATGTACGACAACAGGCGACGATCGGCACAGTGGGTGGACAGCGATGAGAGTCCCAAGGTTTTTGCGAAGCCGGAATTGCACCAAAAGAAAGTTATGGTGACAGTATGGCGGTGTTCGCTGGGAATTATTCACCACAGCTTCCTCCCTCCCGGTGAATCCATCACGGCAGAGAAGTACTGCATTGAAATTGAAGAAATGATGAAAAAGTTGAAGGATATCCGACCGGCCTTGGTAAACCGAAGGCGAGTTCTCCTTCTGCACGACAATGCTCGCCCCATGTAGCACGAATGACGTTGCAGAAATTGAATGAGCTGAGCATTGAAACTCTACCACATCCTCCGTTTTCTCCCGACCTCTCCCCAACAGACTACCATTTCTTCAAGCATCTTGGCGTCTTCTTGGTAGGGAAAATATTCAAATACCATCAGAATACCGAAAGTGCCTTCGAAGATTTCGTCAATTCCAGAACTTCTGATTTTTATGCTACTGGGATAAACAAACTTCTGTCACGTTGGCAAAGATGTGTAGAATCAGAAGGTTTTTATTTCGATTAATAAACTTGCCTACAAGCCGAGATATTAACTGTTTAAATTTACAGTGGTTCAATGCCATTTATTTCGTTACAACCTAATAGCTTGTGCATCAACCGCAGATGTTCATGACCACGCTATTCCTCCTCTCCAAACGGAGGGTCTAATCGCTACAGCTATGACATGGCGCATAGAATTCCAATGCCATTAGTCGCTAACAAGCCGCAACGAGAAGACGACGATCGCCTTTTTCTCACCGTATTTGATCGCCCACACGAAGAAGAAATTCATTCAGTGACCTCGAAAAATCGGGATGGAGGAGTCACCACGTTTGCCTCCGTATTTGGCTACTAGGCAATTCGGTTCTGTGCCAGCTCACAAAGTGTGCCTCTTTCTTACTCTCATGCTCCTAAAAGTATTTCGGAACAACTTTAATGCTATCTTTTGTTCACATCCCTCTCCAAACTTTACAACCAAAATTTTACTCAAATTTCACAATTTTAATTAAAATTGGTGGTTCAGGATCAAACAAAGGTAATCACACTGGAGAGTGTCTTAGCGTAGTCGGAGGAGGCGAAATTAGTGGCGCACAGAAGCTATTGATTCGAGGTTTGGTACCCGCTCAGATCGGATCCATCCTAATTGGAATTGGAGGCGTCATATAGTGATTTGCGTCCAAAGTCCCTTGCTTAAGTTTCTAGCTTCAGCTGCTGTACTATAATGAGAGGGCCTACCTTCAAATTTAGGAGATATGCTTGAGGGCATGGGATGACGTCCGCAGCTGACAGTTTACGGTTGCCGCTCCCAGCTAGGATAGATCCCTCAGATCTTGTGTTACCCGTGAAGCTGTAACATAGCTCGTGAAGGAGTGACAAAGCACTGATTCTTCCATCGGTTGGTCGGCGGAAGAGTTTTTGTGGGGAATCAACGCATTCAAGCTGATGATCACTTTTATGACAGAGAAGTATTATAAAAATTGAGGTTGATCTCAAATCGGAACCAGCAATGCATATTTTCATCAGGTTGC
The DNA here is from genome assembly GCA_947396885.1 of Heligmosomoides polygyrus polygyrus. Lineage (NCBI taxonomy): Eukaryota > Metazoa > Nematoda > Chromadorea > Rhabditida > Heligmosomidae > Heligmosomoides > Heligmosomoides polygyrus. The sequence continues at coordinate 9,620,500 of OX377202.1, forward strand.
TTTCATCATAAGCTTATGTTTAGGAAAATAAAGAAAACCGTGGGCATTAATAATTCTCTAAAGTAGGAGGAAGCACTCCTCTCCCGGACACGCTTTTTTTCGATGAGTTCAACTTTCTTCCTCTTTTCGAAATCCTTTTTGGAAACTGATGCAAAGACAATACGCTACGAATCCGTGTAGCGTCAAAGTAGTAATGCATGGCGCTCCCGACGGTCCGACAAACTCTTCTGATTACTCCTTTCAAGAGCATACCGTAAAATTGTGAATCGTTCCAACCTCGTAAAATAAGACTGTTGACTATCTATGCGAAGGGATAAACCACGGAAGGAGGTTTTTGAAGCGACGTGAATGTAGTGAAATATATCTCTACTTGTAGTTTAAGGATAAAGCACAAAAAACGAAGATAATCAATTCTTTCTGGGATGCGTCACGCATTCTACTTCAGCGAGATGTCATGCAGGCAAAAATGGGAAAAACTAACTTTGAACGCATATTCAATATTTCCATCTCCTATTTACAATTCAGATTCAGAGCGCGAGTCCCGAACAAATTATTATGTCTGCCATCCTACAAAGGACGGCTTCACCCACTCGTTCTAAAAAGTCTGGAATACAATGGGATAGTTTAAAAATAGTATTTTCCTTTTGAATTTTTCGCACGAAAGTTAAACTGAGGACCAGTAAGTATATAAGCAAAGTCGTGGAAGAACAACAATGCTATCCATTTCGCCGACCCTGAAAAGATAGAAAGAATTGTTGGACTAGAAAAAAAATAAAAAAAAAATCAAACGTTAGTTATATATAAAAGTGATAAAGTACGGCGTTACCCAAACCTTTTTGGGATGCGCTACACATTCTACTTCTACGGGATGTCGTGAATGCGATTTGAAAGCGTATACAAAGACTTGCGCTGGCCAACTGATGAGCAAGTCAGCGCTTTATCCTTTCCAAACAAATTACGTACCAATTCACTGACTTCGGATCGAAGGAAGGCTTGGTTGGCCTCCGAAAAAAATCCGAACCAGGAACCTGGTATCGAGTGCACGCAACGGTCGACACCTCCTCCGACTGCACTACACGCGCCCCAATCAGGGATTAGGAATCTAATTATATATGCACCGAAATAATTGTCGTATTCATCTTGCATTCATCCATTCCACGTCTGGAAATATTAGTAATGGGCTTGTTCGATTGAATTTTTTTTTCAAATTCGATGAATAGGATCGAGCGGCATTACACCGTATTTCTGTTGCTGTTATATGTTTCCTTGTGTTTGGTTAGAGGCGCACGTATGAGTGCAATTTAAAAAATGAAATAAATATTTGGGCTTTAGAAGAAAAAAGCAAAGGCGGAATTATTTTTTGAATTCGTTTTAGGCTGATTTTCGGTTGTCAATTGATGGACAAATCCGTTTTTATCCTTCCCAGGCGAGTCTGCTACCAATTCGCCGATCCCGAATAGATGGAAAGCTTGGTTGAACTGAGCAAAAAAACGAACCAAGAACCTGGAATCGGGTCAGCGCCACAGCCGGCATCTTCGGCGACTACGCTATACGGGCCCTGAACACCAACATCACCTGCTTCACCAATCATCGAGTTGATCATCGAGTTGCTCGAGCGCGCACCAGCAGCGTCTTCATTCGTCCCAATCTCGTGCCAGAGTGCTCCAATGGACCCTCCTCGCTCGAAGGACACGAAGAGTGCCATATTGTTCATTTGGAGCTTTCACAAAGAAGTCCTACTATTGACATCCCACGGAATACAGTCGGTGACGGATCTCGTCTATCGGGTGTCTGCGAAACGCATTACGAGACCGGCCCACTTATTTTTCGACGACTTGACCTATGCCATAGCGTCTTTGCTCTTCGAAGGTATACGAAGTGCGGAACCTTGAAGGCCTCCTCCCGCGCCCTGAACAAAAGATAAAAACGAAAAGGTCGGCGTTAGTCAAGTCCTTAGCGGGATGAGTATGCCTTTTACTTCTACAGAATATTGTGGAGGCGATTTGAGTGCGCAAATTTTTGGCCTACATCGTGAATTGCGATGGCCAATCTCCCCTTGGTGATAGATTCAAGTACAAAGTAGCCGTGTAGGTGTTGTTTAGAATTTTCGCGGAGGGAGTCTAGAGTGACAGAAAAGAGAAAAGCCGCACTCACAGCAGTCTGCTGATGAAAATAGTACTAATACTTCTCACCGTAACCTGTGCTTTCTCAGAGTACGTCATCTTCAGCTCACCGTGGACAAAGATCAGCGCGACGGTCATTTAGAGCGACGAAAAATGACCGTGACGACGAGCCGAGCCATTGAAATGGGTGTGTCTTCGCAGGCTCCCTGACTCATCGTCAGATCACGACGACGAGACGGTCCGACGAGACCTCCTCATCGACAGCACCTCATCGCGACTTCTCTTCGGTAGCGGTTCGCTGCGACTATGAAATCAGCCCGGTGAGATAGAATCTCGACCAACCTGACGTGCAACAACGATGATGACCTTGCCGATACTGGCCGTTCTCACGGTTTCTCATAACTTACAGCGTCTACGAGAGGAGAGAATATTTTTGAAACCTCCTATTGTGGCTAAGTGAACACCGCGGATTTCTTGTTTATATAGTTAAAACTTCTCTTTATATAGTTAAAAGGTTTCATTGATTTTTTGACGTAGAATCGATCCCATCCCGGTTCATGGTGATACTTCCATAGATATACTATTTCTGATGCAGTACTCTTCGCCATAGTCACGAGGCGGCAGACTTGCCGACTTTCATTTATTTTTGTTGGTCATTTTTACGAATATTTCATGCGAGTTCTGCTTCATTACCATGCTTCTATAGTCATTTTCCTTCTTCTTGGTTCCGAGATTCTCTGTTAGGTTGGACCAAAGACGTATACTGTTTTAGTGCCTTGAGCGTGCTTGAATTTTTCATATTTATTTATTTATTTAACTGCACTCGAGTATGCACTACAATATCAATAAAATCTTCAAGAACAAAATAACCGTTAGAGCAATAGTAAAGTGAGTGTTCAATTTCAATTTTAAAATTGGAAATCTTTCTACCTCACTAATTATCGTATATTTATTATTATGTATTATATGTTTATTATTATTTAACTAATTATTTTATGCAACTGTTTCTAATTCGCGGTTTAATAGAAATATGTTAAGTAACCATTAAAATGAGAAGAACATAGTTGTTATTACGTACCAGATAAGTGAGGCTGTTTCCAAAAATAAATACTATAGCTCTTGTTTAATTTGGTTTAATTGCCCAAGTTTGAGGGTAGCCAGTCAGAATCGACGGCATTATGTGGCCTGTTGAGCGCTTCGTTGAAGAGCCACTTAGGCATCTCGATTGATTGGATCGATTCGATTTGATGCATAACATGTATCGATGGATGGACCACGGGGTCATGCCGTACTGGAGGGATGCCGAACCTTCAATGTTCCACGTCGGAAACACCAAGGAGGTGTTGAATGATGAGAAGAAGTTCACCGTGTCGCTCGACGTCTCCAACTTCAAGCCAGAGCAGCTCAAAGTTCATATAGATGGGCGTAATCTGACCATGGTAGGACATTAGGAGGTGAGGACCGAGCATGGATACATAAAGAAGACGTTCACCCATAAATGGGCTCTATCCGACGAGTGTGACTTGGATGCCGTCCACACGGAGCTTGACAACGGTGGTCATCTGTCGGTCAAGGCACCGAAAACTGGTCATCACACCAACAGAAGAGGTCTGCCTATCCTACCTGCCAAGAAAAAGTAATTAAGCCGTGCAGATTTTGTATTTATATGTTTTACGATCGATAAGCTCTTTTTGAGAGCCCCCTCAACCGAGTTTCGTCTCGTCGAACTTTGTGGTTCAAATCCTGAAAGCTGTGGGCTAAAATTAACCCGTAATTTAAACACTACGTGAGAAAACGTTTAAAAACTGGTGACATGAGACGCTTTATACAAGAGAAACTCTTACCTTAAAATAGTGGAAGGAACTGCTCAGTGAAGACGCCTCTATAGAGGAATGGATAGAAGCAAACCCGAAACGATGTCTGTAAGCCTATTCAACCGTTTTGGATTCAAAAAAAATCCATAGCCTCCTAATTGCCTAAGAAAAGATTGAACAGAATTCACAGCCCAAACCCTGTACAGTGCAGTCCGGTCCACCCTCAGAAATGGAGGGCCGACGGCAAACAAATGGAGGGCCTTTGGTTTCGTTTTTTAATCACCCCGAACCGGTTGATGTGGATTGGTTGGCTTGGGTCGGACCCGAACCACAAATCGATTCGAAGCGATTCTACCGTAGCGAGTACATCTCTCCCCCCTGGGGCTATCAATATCGGCAGGAATTCCATTTCAAAACCTAAACCGATTCAGAAGGTAAGCGACTAATTCTCTACTGTGATCTACTTAAGACCAAGCAATTGGTGTACAGCTTTCCTTGTGCTTCAATGGTTCTGGAAGGTTCCATTCTCTTCAATCCTTGTCTGAAAGACTCCAGTAGTGAGGCTTACAAAGCTTCTGTAACACTTTGAAGTAGGAGAAATTAGAAAAAATCAACATTACACCCAATAACAGCTCCTTACAATTAAACATTTTGGTGTTTAAAAATCCCGCCCATAAGGCTTCAGATCAAATTTGAGCTACAAATTTCACGGTCTGTTCACGCTTTTGCTAAATTTCCTCCTAATGAGACCTGTTATAGTTTTGCAATTACTCACGAGCGAAAATGAAAAAAATTGCGGATTAAATTTGACAATAAAAATTGAATTTGAATTTAACCAAACTGCTCAGTTTGTTTATTTATGAGCCACCTGGATGGTTTTTTTTTCAATAAAAAAGGTTCGTCTGGAGACAGGTGCCAAAACAGACCACTTATTTAATTTTTTTGAAAATTTTGTAACTTCATGTTTTTTCACTTTCACTTTCTCCTTATTAAACATGTTTGTATATTTATAATTGCCTATTTGTTGTTCGTTTTATTTTTAGTTTAATTTCATTTAATTGATAAATAAAAATTTGCTTAACCGAATGCTAAAAAAATAAAAATTTAAGAAGTAAAATTATAAACTAAAAATCAAAGATATCACCTGTATCACCTGTCGTCCCGTTGATGATCGACTTGCTCGAGCGGGCGCGCTAGCAGCGTCTCCATTCGTCCCTGTCGCGTGCCAGAGTGTCCCAATGGATCCTCCTCGCTCGAGGAGCACGAAGAGCGTCATATCGGTCGTTCAGGGCTTTCACGAAGAAGTCCGACCAACGCGTTGGTGGGCGTCCCGGTGTTCTCTTGACATCCCGCGGAATCCAGTCGGTGATGGCTCTCGTCCAGCGGGTGTCTGCAAAGCGCGTTACGTGGCCGGCCCACCTAATTTTCGACAACTTGGCCCACGCGACAGCGTCTCTGATCTTTAAAAAAAGAAAAATCAAATATATAATAATTTAAAAGTATAATAAATATTAACATTTGACAGAGTTGAACAATGGCTCATTACAAGGTCCTCTTCTTTATTGAAGAGCTACGGAGGAGCACAAAACAGGGGTTCGTCTGAAGAAAGTGTCCAACCTTTTCCATGCTTATTCTATATTTATAAATTTGCCTGTCATGTCTTCTATGAAGCTGTCTACTCTAATTTCTTGTTTTCATAGAATTATTTCTTTCCTTTCCTTTCTTTTATTTTTAATGAACAAACGTAAGCAAATGAATTTTATCTCCAAGACGAATCGCAGGGCAACGATTTCTCATAGCTCTCCTTTTCAACAGATGGAGGAAAAGGCCTCAGAAACGGCCCGTTCAAAGATATTGCTGGATCCCTCTTAGAGTACAACACCAACTCCGTGTTCGAGATGGAACACCTTCCTCCTTCTCCTCTGCCGGCACCCAGCCAGCCCCGAAAAACGTTGTCGCCTCGGGATTAAGCCGCTCTATCAACACTGCTCCTTGTGATCATCGTGTATGTATCATCGCTACTACGACAACGCTCGCTGGGCGATTTCTATCGATAAACGGCATTTGGTTTGTCGTAAGAAGCGTCAGCTATCTGTCTCTGATTCTTCGGATGTCTGCCATCTCATTTCTTGGACAGTCGGACGTCGTCTATGTCATCTGATGCGACTCATATGAAGGTTATCACGTGTTTTCAGTAACGAACGCCGAACACCATGGTAAACTCTAAAAAAGACTACGTGAACATAACGATCCTTTTCGTGGTGAATCTTCTCAACTATGTCGATCGCTACACTATAGCAGGTGAGTGAGCAACGGATCTATCCTAATCGGAGGGTGCATACCCTTTTTTGCTTCTCCATTCCCTATTCAGAAGTTTCACGAGTGCTTCAGCTGCTGTCCCACATTGCGAGGGTTTTCTTTTAAATTCTGTGGATGTGGTTGTGTACCATGAGGTGAAGTAGGCAATTGGTACTATAGGATCCCCGATCCGATTAGGATAGATCTTGAGCAACATGTTGGTGCAGCAGTCAAAGAAATGCCTGGTCAACTACAAACCCCTTCTGGAGGTGAACTTTTAAGCTTCTTGCTCGCTTATTCCTTATTATGGGAAACACATTTCTATACGGCTTCCGGTTTTCGACCTCATCTATCATTCAGCCAATCATTATTTCGAAAAAGCAACACCCGTGCTAAATGCAAAGAAGGCAAAAAGTTTATGCGTAGCTAATCGGTTTTCCTATTTCACAGGTGTGTAGCGCAGCCGGAGGAGGTGCCCACTGTCTCGTGCACCCGATACCAGGTTCCTGGTTCGATTTTCCGCCCAAGCCAACGAAGCGTTCCATCACTCCAACTGGGTTGATGAATTGGTATCAAACTTGTCTGGAAAGGGCAAAACGCTGACTTTTTCATCGGCTGACCACAGCAATCATTGTACGGCCAAATACGCATTCAAATCACCTCCACGACATCCCGTAGAAGTAGAATGCGTGGCGCATCCCAAAAAGGATTGAGTAGCGATGTTGCTTATTGATTTTTCACTGCGATGTTCTGAATTCCTTGTACGTCGTCAAGCTTAGCACCGTTGTGGTTAAATGAATGTAATTTTCGTTTTTTTTTACAAAGAAGGAGTATTTCCCGACAAATATACGTCGCACATTCTTTACGTGTGCCGCATTTAGTGAAATTCATCTTCACTGACGCTTTCAAAAAATACGTCACTGATTGTTCGATCGATAAGCGATTTCAGACGCGTTTCCATCCGTCCTTTGCGTGTGTCAAAGTAGCCCATTGGTTCTCTGAGATACGAAAAGGGTCAAACCTTTCAATTACAGCCTTTACGACGAAGTTCTCAGTCCTAGCGAGTTAGTGTGCGCCCTGGTCTTTTCTTGAACTTGCAAAATAGATTCAGTCAAGGAATACAGGATCTATCCTAGTTGGGGAGGTGGAGGAGGCACTTCACTCAGTCATTTGGACGACGACGGTAAAATTGAAATTTGGTCTATTTCAAAGAGGCAACACGCTGAGCTGGCATACATGAGAACCTTTCTATACGATTTGCTACCAGGGATATGGCACCCTGTTCATGTCTGTTTCGCTTTTCTACCGGTACCTCCCTCCGACTAGGAAATATGCGAATTGCCATAATCAGGCGCTTCTCCTTCATCTTAGACTGTTTCTGTGAGTGATCAACGGACTGGCATTGCCTACTTCCTCACGCTATATGCCTCATCACCGTGTTTCATGGTTGGCCTAGCCCGACAATGACTATCATTGCGTTCTAGGGTTAATTTATTAGCTCTGTGTAAGTGCTCGGCGATTCCAAATTCTATGATCCGTTATCTCTTTAAAGCCATAAAAGAAGGAAGTTAGTTTAGGTGCAATTCTAGAAGGGGGTCCACCCTCATTTTCATCCATAAAGTCCGGAAACTGTCTCCAAAATCTGCTTAGGTTGTAGCTTTAACTACGGAGACATAACTTATAACCGACCATCTCAACCTGCTTTGGCTGGATAGAGCTGCTAGCTGAGGAAGAAAAATCGGTTGGACTCCCATTACCTGGTTGTTTAATGCATTGTTTAATGCATTTCTATTTCATACTGACGTGTATAGGCCCATCCTGCCCATCAATTACCATGCCATTACTTTCGTCTAAAACCCACTTCTCTATGCAAATAGGTTTTCTTTCCTGAAAACGACTGAAGTCTTAAAAGAAGACCTCTCTTGTGAAGGAAGACATTCCATCCTCGCATTGATAGTCCGCTAGGCCTAAGATTCCGAAGATTGCCTAGTGAACAGGCTTGCTTCCTAGGAGCTACCGAAATGCTACTCAGCGGCTTAAGAAGTCGGTAGCTGCCGAAGAGTATTTGTCGCGTTCGCTGGCTCACAGCATTGAACGATCCGAACTACTGTGCACTAGTTTCCGTGCTTCCGCACCTGAGCTGCGTAATCGAATGAATAAACAACGGCGGTGTTCCTAAAGATGCTTCTTATGAAGCTCAACAGCTCAAAGGTGACGAGCAGTGCAAACTGTGCAGTGACGGAAGGTGCCGCCGCGCCGAGTGGAAAAGTTGCGACCCCGTCACGAGTGGAGCAGTGTCTTTAAAATCCACGTGATTGCCTGGATTCATCCGCAGAGACATGATTTAAGTATGTCCGCTTCTTGTCGGTGCATGGGCTGGCTAGCGCTTAAAATGGGTTGTATTCGAATGTCATTGCGGAGTGCATGGCTTATTCCACAGAAAATCCGTAGAGTGGCTTTTTTAAAGCAAGTACTTTAAAATGTCTTTCGCTGGTCATTTGGTGCTTTTGTCATTTGAGAAGATTCGCAAAAAGCAAAGTACCGTTCCTTCAAGCTACAACGCTTTCAAAAAATTCCTGCACTTTCAATAACGAATAGTTGCCGTAGACGTTACCCGAAATTTAGTCGGTAGTTCCTATCTATTCAGTAGTTATGTATTAGGGGGGGGGGGCAAAAGTAATGAGACACCCCATGCCGTGTCCATATATCTCGGGGCTGGAGTCTGGATTCGTACTTGTCGTATTTGTATGTTTGTATGCTACTTACTGAAGCCCATCTGAGAAGTTACCACTTCCGCCCTTTCCAGAAGCATGCCAAAAACCCCAGCCTGTCTCATGCCCAAACCCCAGTCTGACGAGTCGACCTGTGTCGCGCAAATCTCGCCCAATTCCCAACCCCGAGCATCATGGGCTCAATATTCACGCAAGATGAGAACTACGTCTTCTACCTTAACCCTGCCAAGCAGTGAGTCTGGGTGAGGCCTGGTGACCTGTTACCGACCTTCGTTCGGCGAGATGTTCACGGCGAGAAGCATCTTTGGAGCTTTTCGGTCTGCGCCCATGGATCGGTTTACCGGAAGCTGTTTCCCAAGAGCACCGCGATGAACTCCAAGGCCATGGTGAACGAAATAGAAGAGATGGGCCGGCGACTCGCTCTTATTCATTCGCAGCGCTTCAAGAAGGTTCTCCTCTTCGACAACGCCGCACCCCATCGGGAACAAGTAAGCACGGATAAACTTGGCCAGCTGGGCTACGTTCACATGCCTCACCCATCGTATTCGCTGGACATCCCTCCATGCGACTGCCACTACTACTTGAGCCTACAGGACTTCCTAGTCGGAAGGGACACAAGAACCCAAGCAGTCCTTGACAACCATATCGAGCAGTTGATCAACACCAGGCCCAAGCAGTTCTGGAAGGATGGGATCAGGAAGTTGGCTGAGCAATGGCAGCAAGGTCCTTGCCCTTAATGGCAAATACATTACTCAGCATCGTTGAGTTGTTATTGAGTTATAAAGAGATAAAGATTTTTTTTCATTTTGTCTCATTACTTTTGCCCCCCCCCCCCCGCTAATAGTAGCATATCCTGCGGTTTGTTATTGTTTCTTTGCAATGGTTTGGTTTGGTTTTTTTGGTAGGGTATATTATAGCACACGAATATAATCGTGTAATAAATAGTAAAAATAGTAAAATGGTTAGCAATCTGCAACAGAATTTTAGCACAGGTGAGGAGCCATAGACATATGTGGATTCCATGCCAAAATATGACGTTTTGGATTTTTTTGTTTGTTTCAAAGGCATGTATCCACTTAAAAAGCGGCAGTTTTTATCGCATATTAATAGTCAATTAGCTCACATTATTTCTTACATCGAGCACTCGGCAAGACGGTAAATCAAGCTTTAGTGTTCCACTGCTGCAAAAGGTGGCCCACATGATCAACGAACCACTTCTAAAGTTCCGACGAGAGAAGACGATGGAGGCGCTCGTCGCAGCTCTCTCCAGTAAAATCGGTTTCCATCGGGACCATTCAGGTTGAACGTTTCCGGTTCGGTGAAGATGATCTGAAGCCATAAGCCACTAAAATTCATGACGCCGATGCAAACAATACAGTCCTTATCCCACGCTATCCCCTTGTTTTTGCGCACAAATTCCAATCGTGCGTGCCTATGGATATCCGTAAGATGATGTGCTTTTGCATGGCATGTCTGCAGATGTGCTCGCTCAATGGATGGAGTAGCAAATCGCCGCTCTAGATGCAGTTAGTCTAAAGAGAATTTGGTTGACACTACAGGTGAAGCTCGGGTATGCGCAAATGAAATTCGAAACTCTGAAATCTAATTACGAAAACAAAGTGCATGGCGCAACCTTAGACAGTGGAGTTCCACAAGGTGGAGTTTTGTCTCCATTGCTGTTTGCTATTTATACTTACGAACTCCCCTTGAAAATTTCACGATTTGGTGTCTCCTGCAAGGTTTACGCTGACGATATAAAAATTTATAAGGATATTAGAAGGAAAAAGATTCAGATTCCCTACAGGCAGCAATTAACTACATGGATCAATGGTCTAGGGACTGGGAACTACCCCTTTCTGCGGAGAAGACCAAATATCTCATAGTTGCACCCCGAGGCAAAGATCACACGATACTATACAACTTACAGGGATCTACTCTACAACCTGTCAATGACGTTCGTGACTTACGCTTTTTGATATCGCACAACCTCAACTTCAAAAACCACTACAACGCAATCGTGAAGAAAGCAAATTACAAGACCTACTTGTTGTTTAAGATTCTGCGTACGGATGACCCAAAATTACTTTTACAAGCATACAAATCCTACGTTCGTCCTATAGTGGAGTTTGGAACAACAGTATGTAACCCATTTAAAAAGAAAGACATAGGGGTGCTAGAAGGTGTCCAAAATAACTTTACTTGGAAGCTATTTATGAGATGTTTTGAGAGAGATTATAAAGCCGTTCCAACTGGCATTAGGAGGGCCAGAGACCTTGGCCTTCAGACTCTTCAGAACAGAAGTAGGAAAGTAGATCTGATTATGATGTTTAAGATCCTGACAAAAAGAGTATCAATTGATCCAGTAGCTTTTTTGGTGCACCACTGACGAAGTCAAGAGCCGGTAGGCTCAGACTTTATATCCCTGTGGCAAAATACCAGGTTAGATCGAATTTCTTTTCATATAGAAACCTTCGGGAGTTCAACAAGTTACTTAGTGAAGAGGAAGATATCCTAGGACTGTCTCTTCAAGCTTTTCGAAATCTTATTATTCGCAAAATGTTTGGTTAAATTTGTTGGATCCTACTCTTTTCAGATCTGTTTCTTAATCGGTTGCAATTGCAATTATAACCTTCGGCTATATCTTCTCCGTTAAATAGCTTTAAGTTGTTGATGAATGCGGCCCCTGGTCTCAAAGATCTTCGATACCACATTTTATAGGGTATTCCTCTAGTCTTTGGGCATGTAGCGCAGTCGGAGGAGGCGCCGACTGTCGCGTGCACCCGATACCAGATCCCTGGATTGGATTTCTCGCCCAGGCCAACTTAGCTTTCCACCCCTTTGGGGTCGGTGGACTGGTACAGACTTGTCTGGAAAGGATAAAGGGCTGACTTGCTCATCGGCAAGACACCGCAAGTCGTTGTATTTATGACCAAATACGCACCCAAGTAGCCTCCTCGATATCCCGTAGAAGTACATATAATAGAATGCGTGGCATATCCCAAAAGGGACTCAGCAACGCTGTCCTTATCCTTTATCCGTATTCTCTAGTCTTTGAGGGGATCAACTTATAAAAATGCCGATGAGTTTATAAGGATTTGTCTCAAACGGTTGTAATTGAGCAGTGATCGATAGTGCCGATAAAAGTTTGGAGATTTTCCTTCGTTGGGCTATTTTGCGAGCGAAAGGAAGCACAGACGGGAAAACAAGCTCATTTATACCGTTTTCAGTTGAGATTCAACGTTTTTCAAATCAACGTGAACGTTTTCGAAACAACTCGACGCTTTCACAACAAATTCGACGTTCTTTAAAACAAATTTAACGCTTTTAAAAACAATTTCAGCGTTGCTATACGTGAAGATTACAGACGAACGTTGAAATTGATTTGAAAAACGTTGAAATTGTTTTGAACAACGTTGAATTTGTTCTGAAAAACATTGAATTTGAATTGAAAAACGTTGAATTTCAACTAAAAATGGTACATATCCAGCAGAATCTTTACTCCAATACTGTGTTATTAAGGTGTACTGACTCAGATCCAGACCTTCTATCGGATCGATGATTCGATGGCTGGGCTAATTCAGTCCGTCTTTCTCATATTTTTCATGGTTGGCTCACCGCTATGTGGCTACCTTGGTGACCGGTGGGTGCTTCCTACTTTTTTCTTTTCAAATTGAATACAAACAGATAACTTCAGATTCAATCGCAAGCTGATCATCGTCGTCGGAGTAACACTATGGCTAGCGGCGGTCATCGCTTCCAGCTTCGTTCCGGCCCAGGTCAGTAGAAGGACAGCGTTCTGAATCCGAACTCTGTCCCTCCCTTTTAGAGAGATAACTGCAAAAATGATCTTTTCCAGTACTTCTGGATGTTTCTGCTGTTCCGAGGCATCGTTGGCATCGGCGAAGCGTCCTACTCGAACGTGTGCCCGTCGATGATCTCCGATATGTTCACAGGGCCGGCGCGTAGTCGAATGTACATGCTGTTCTACTTCGCCGTACCTGTTGGAAGGTATCACAGTTTATGTCAGAAATATCTCAGCCATAACCCCGCCTACCGTCCACAGGACGCCGCCAGTATATAGTCAAATCCTTTCAGCTAGGTCAACTCCACCAACGAGTGACAGTTGACCGATGAGTTTCGACAATGAGCTAGAAAAGCTATAAAATGGGAATTTTTTATATAAGAAAATGAGTTTAATAAAAGTGCGGAGGCATTCAGACAATCACAAAAAAGTGAAGGCCATCACTGGCGGTGCTCAGTTTGTTTTTCTTCCAGTGGTTAAAGTTGTTTAAAATAAAAGCAGAGCCGGATCCATTCTAATCGGAGGGGCATATAGTGATTATTGTCTGCAATGCCTTGCTTGCGTTTCTACAAGAGCATCAGCCGCTGTTGGGCTTTCAGTTATGCTTAGGGGACGTGGTTGTGTGGCATGGAAAGACATACAAAGCCAACTACTAGGAATGGTTGCCACCTCCCGACTAGGATAGATTCGCAGAGCCCGCTCATTTTTCTTTCTATCTCAACCTCCACATCAAAGAACTGACTCAAATCTTGAAAACCAGGTTTCCTAAATATGGACGTCTGCCAAGAAGAACAAAGGTAGGCAGTAGTGTAATTATCACATATAAAGGTGTATGTATATGTTACAAATGATTACAAATAAATGTTAAACTTTCGGTGAGCCTTTTATGGTGGCCCAGCTAGACCTATACTAGTAGTCACCTGAACATCTCAGAAATCTGTTTCAGTGGACTCGGCTTCGTAGTCGGATCAAATGTCGCCAGTCTTCTGGATTCCTGGCAGTGGGGTATTCGAGTCACAGCGCTAGCCGGTAAGCTGAGGATTTATTTATTTATTTATTTATTTATTTATTTATTTATTTATTTATTTATTGCACATCGGAGTGCGCTCAAGTAAAGCAGCAATTTATTATCAAAAATGCGAAAAAAATGAAGAAAGATTAGAAACGTGTTGGTTGAATCGGCCGTGATTAGAAGCATTTTTCACAAGAGAATTGTCGGAGAAAAGTGATAGAAAAATGAAACGTGGACGACGAGCTTGGATTAGGAGTTTTTCCTAGAAGATTACTTTGGTTGTTCAAAGAAAGAGAACTAAATTTACTAACGAAGAAGAACAAGAATACATTTTGGTAGAGTCTCTGCCCACATATGTTCTTAATATTGCGAATATTCCTAAAATATGAAACTATACGAAAAAGTATTTACTTTGCCAAGAAATAGCGCAGCATTTTTTTTTCATAGTAAAATGAAATCGCTTGTTAATGCGCCTTAAAAAACAAAAAAAGCATATTTATTTATTTATTTATTTACTGTACGTAGTAATCCACGCAAAAAAACACAACAACAGAAATCAACCCAAAACACAGAGGATACGAGTAGAAAATAGGAGGATGCAATTAGTATAACACCATAATAGACAAAACTAAACTGCTAAGGAACTTTCTGCAGATACCTGTCAATGAGGATTTTGCATTGCCCTATAGAATTTGGTAATCCATTTTTCTTGGAGAATTTCAGGAACTCATTGCCAGCTCGATTTGTGAAAAAAGAAGATCTTATGTTGCTACTAGCCCTAGAAACTAGGATCTTCCACTGAGCGCCTCTTGTGTTAGAATGAGACATTGAATAGAATTCGTTAAGGGGAAGACCCACCATGCCTTTTATCATCTTATAAACCGTTACCAAGTCGAACTTTCTTCGGCGACAAGCAAGAGTGCGTAAATTGAAGAATTTGTTCCTTCCAGACGCCGGAGGAATGTTGTTATAGTCACACCCATGTACTCTGATCCAGAGCTTTCTTGTAAAACTGTTTTGCACAGCTTCCAATCTGGCGACATCTCTCTTAGTAGTAGGACTATACACGTAGTACCATGCTCTAGCATGGGCCTCACGTAGGCCTTGTATGCGGATGATAAATGCGTTATTGAACTAGTTTTCAGAGATTTAAATATATTATGCACAACTCTTTCAGCTCTCTTAGCCGTATAATCACAGTGCTGACTGAAGGAAAGTTTAGTGTCTAGAATAAATCCTAGGTCACGTAAAGAAGGCGTACTATTAAGTTCCTGTTCACCAAGACAATAAGAGTTTCTGTTGTATTGCTGTCCAAGATGAAGCACTTTGGTTTTTTCACCTGATAAGGGAAGCTCCCACCTCCTTGACCAATCCGCAACAGCATCTATTGCAGACTGGAGGGCAGCGTGGTCATCCCCCTCAACGATGTTTCTGTATATTTTTATGTCATCAGCAAACATTTTACAGGTGACTCCAAACTCTTCAACCAGAGGGGAATCATTGAAGTATAGATGATAAAAAGCACTGGTGAGAGAACACCTCCTTGGAGGACCCCACTGGTAGCTGGAATGGATTCGGAGTACGAATCGTTGACTCTAACCTGAAAGGATCTGTCGCTTATGAAGTTTTTTATCCACTTAATTATCCTTGGATGAACACCGATTTTCTCCAGCTGGTAGATCAGTTTATTTAATGGAACCTGATCGAAAGCTTTCATAAAATCGAAATAAACGACGTCCACGTTTGTTTTTTGATCAAGCGCCATTGTCCAATCATTTAACGCTGACAGCATTAATGTTTCCGTTGACCTACCGCTGCGAAAACCGTGCTGATTTTCGGGAATTAGGAATCATATGCTTATATATTATTATGTTTGCCTTTGTTTTGTGTTATTTCAGAAGTCTAGTCCATATTTTAGGCATCGTCGCGCTGATATTACTGGTTCTAATTGTGGACGAGCCGAAACGAGGAGCTGCTGAGCTAACGTCAGAAGGAGTTCATTTGGAGCGCGAGATGGTGTCGTCGTCGTACTGGAACGACGTCAAGTCCTTGGCTACAACGTGAGAGGCCTAACTACAATAAGAATTTTCTGTACTAGTCGGTAATCTGGCTCACGTATGGGGGCGGGAAGGCTCCAGCCAATCATGGACCGGACATGCTCGTCCGCTCTGTATGGCACGCCCGTTTAACTCGGACTGTTTGGACTGGACGTTCTGCTCCAATGTAGGCTACGTTAGCGACTACTGCGCAAAGACCTGTAAATCTTGACAATTAACCAATCCAATTTATAAATGTACAGAACTCCAAGATTATTGGTTTTTAAGAGTCCAAGAATATATCTTGCACAAGGACGTCGACAAATTTGAACCTCATTGAATGCCCTTTTTTCAGGCCGACATTTGTCACCTGCACCTGGGCATACACGGCACTGATCTTCGTGACCGGAACGCTGTCATGGTGGGAGCCGACGATCATTCAGCACTCTGTCGCCTGGAAGCAGGGCCTGAACGACACCCACCTGCTTCCGCACCAGCAGAAGGATCAGTGAGTGCTACCCCTGTTCGATGAACCATCAATATTAGAAATTTCGACGATATGCGACCTGCCTCGGGATGCGACATGCATGTAGTTTTCGAGAAAATGGAGTGTCCGCCGCATCCCTTCAGGACTGACTAATGGCGGTTTATTCTGTGAATCTTAGTTTTTACAATCCTAGTTAGATCATTTTTGGTTTGAATGTTCCCAACGCGTCTGGTTTCCAGGATCGGTCTGATTTTTGGCGCGATCACCACAGTGTCCGGTCTGATCGGTGTCTCGATGGGAACACTTCTATCTGGAGTAAGCGCGTGTCCTTCGACTTGATGAAATTGTCATTCAAAAATTCTGACCACTTTCCATTTCAGTTGGTCCGAAACGGTCGTGGAATCTTCCGTCTAGTCAAAACCGAACGGGCACAGCCGATTATTTCCGGCATAGGTGCGATGTTGGCCGCACCACTTCTGCTGCTCATCTTCCTCTTCGGACACAAAAGCACCTTAGCGCTTTGGGTTCGTTATCATAGTTAACTTCAAAATTTTTATAATGTTTAAAGCAAAAAACATTGCAGATTCTCTTGTTCTTCGTCATCACGTTCCTCTGCTTCAACTGGGGCCTCAACGTCGACATGCTAATGGTTAGAATTTAATCATGAGATGTTTAAAAAATAGTAAAAAAATAAATATAGGAAGATTTAAATATATACCGGTTTTCCCTTAAATTGGACACTCTTCTAGCCTAAGAAAGCTAGCCTAAGATTTTTAAAATCAAGTTGAACGTCTTCCAAAGCGAAACGAGCTTTTTATAGGTCAAGCCACAGACTCTCCAAGATGGTTAGAATAATTTTTTGTTTAAGGAAAATTTGCTATAATTTTTTTTTAGAAATTTTTAGTACTGCTGCCCGATTTACTCTAATAATTTGATAATTTTTACTGTTCGAGAAAAATAATAATTTCAATTTTGTTTTAAAGCGCAGCAAGACAGCAATCATGTAGTTCAAAATTAGTACAAAGGAAAAAGGATAAAGGACGGCGTTACTCAATCCCTTCTGGGATGCGCCAGCGCATTCTACTTCTACGGGATATCGTGGAGGCGACTTGAAATCGTATTTGGCCATACAATGACTTGCGGTAGCCAGTCGATGAACAAGTCAGCGCTTTATCCTTCCCAGAAACGTCTGTTACCAATTTATCGCCCCCGGAGGGATGGAAGGCTTGGTTGACCTGGGCGGAAAATCCGAACCAGGAACCTGGTATCGGGTGCATGCGACCGTCGGCGCCTCCTCCGTCTGCACTACACACGCCCTAATTCAAAATTAAATAAAATAAGTAGTGTGATTATGTTACATGTCGCGAATGTAAGCAGCACTAAAAGCTGGGAGGGCGCCAGCAAATCAGACTGCATCGAAAGAGCCTGCCATTCCGAGAGCGTGTGGGCGGCCGGTGCCCTGATTGGCTGGGGTGTGCTCGGTAGGTGCTCTCATAGACCATGATTTATTGGCGAATTTCCATCTCACAATGCTGCCCATATTCGCGACTAGGACCTCTTGAGACCTTCTTCATAGGTGGGCTTTTATCAGAAGCTTTTTCGAGTGCGAGATTACGTTCGCTTAGCTTTCGTCCCTTTGGGATCCTTGAATTCTGACTTGAGAAAGTTGAAGATGCTTTTTCTTACTTTTTCTTTTTTGAGACCAATTTCTTAGCTTATGAGCCACCAAGGAACTCTACATCAGATTGATTTCAACGGCTGTGCTCATTAAGAAGGTGGCTAAAGGTTTAGTTGTTCAGAGTGTTATTATACCGTCACGTAGGAGCACCGCGTTCTCCTATTTCATGCTGATCTCACATTTGTTTGGTGATGCCACGGGACCATACATCGTTGGAGCTGTGAGTCCACAAGTGGAATTTGATTGTACTTCTCACCTTTAATCAGCTTTTCTGATGTGTTTTTCAAACTAAAAATAAAATTTGCCAAATGCAAATAAATTGAAAACCGAAAACTCATGGCGATCTACAGGTATCGGACGCAATTCGCGGCTCTGTGAAGACACCGGAGACACAGTACATCTCACTGGTGAAGGCCTGCGCGGTGACCGTCGTACTGCTCTGTGTGTCGGCTGTGCTGTACTTTGTCTGTGCGTCGGTTCTCCTTAGAGATCAGAAGAAGTTCAACGCTGAAATGGGTGAGTATGTAGTTGAGATTTCTTGAGAAAAGGAGCTGGTCAACTCTGAGAATACACCAGAATATGGCACTCTGGCGGTTACAGCCGCCTGTGTACCATCTACATCCAGTTTCTCCATTTCGTCTCTATGACAAATGAGCTCCCCATGTTTTCTGACGTAAGCAGATGATATCAGCTGGTTTTCGAAAGAAAACCGACCAACTTTTCTCCAAAACTACGCTTCACGATATTTTGGCATTTTACTGGGGATAAGAGATTAATGTTAGCGTTGCATCCTGCCCGTAATAGAGAGTTGCTGATTCGAATTCTGTCCAGTGCTAGAGTTTTGATCTCGACTATAGATACCATTTTCACGTCGAAATAGGCACTTTTAGTACATAATTGACCACTTTTATAAGCTACATAGAATAATACTTTTACAATCAAAGCGAACTCTTCCAAATTTTCTACAGTAAACTAGGAATTATTCAAAAAGGTTGGAATAATTTTTATTAAATGAAAATTTAATGTAACTTTGTTTAAAACTAACGCGTTGTTTAAAATTTTATAAAATTATTACTTTTTGAAAAACAAAAATGGCTTGAAGCATGTTTTAGAAAGCAAGAAGGCTGCCATTCTTAGTGCCAAAAGGGATTGCTCCACGCTCTCTTCCAAAGCGTCGCGGCTTTTATTCGAATTAGCAGAATTTCTGTTTGCATGGAGTTTGGCACGCACAACGATGCAACAAAAAACTTGAAAAAACATTTTAAAAAACTGCTTTAAAACAATATTTAGTCAATTATTTTTTAAATAAAAATTTATAAAATTATTACACCTACAATACCGCTCATAACTAGTGTCGCATTTCGCGTCGCAAAGCGTCGGAATCGTTCGCAGTGAGTTTACAGGAACGCCGACTACATCACTAAAATCGTCCCATCAAGGAGATCTCGAAAATCGAAACAGAATTGCTGTAGCATTTAATCTGACCTAGTTACGACGGTTTAAGTGGATTTTTGGTAACATTCTTGAAAATGCTCGCATTTTCGAACGATTTGCATATTTACAATCCCCGCAATGTCATCTTTACACTGATCTAAAAATTAGTTAGTGGTTTCCGGAAAAGTTATTCGGTGACCTGTATATTTGACGCGGCTCCCGTCTCGCTTGCTTGGGATAATTACGCCCACAGGATACAGTGTCTTAATTGCTAGGAAACCTATACTCCCGCAGAATTTTTTCTCGGATTGTTTATTTCTGATTTTAAATCTGTGTTTGTAGTGCAATATCCATCACTTTGATACCAAGTAAGACCATCTTCGGTCAACTCTAGCATTCCGCCAGTTGGAATAATTTTCTTCGAAATCGCTCCCTCGTATCCTAGTTTACAGCGCGATAAGGGAAGCCTAATCTATGTGGTTCATAAAGCAATCAAGGTGTTCAGCCTATCAGAATTTTCTAAACTCTGGATAGCCAATAGATTTTTCTGAATCCTGAATACGCTTTGTCTCATCATGTTCTCTTCACCAGTAGACTTTTCTCATAATGGACGGGCTATAAAAATTTTCTAGTCGCAGCTCAAGAGTCGAGCTTGTCCTGAAGCATAGCGGACTTACTGCACTTTATAACGGAATAAAGTATGAAAATAATGAAGCTATGCTTCGATTGGAACGGTCACTCAAAGTGCGTGATTTCGACGGAAATTTAGAAGAGGGACCATTTTCCTGGATAGCATCGTTGTGAGGTTTCTGCCTAAAAAATGACACACTTAGGGTTTCTTTTCACAAAATAAGCCATCCAGTGATGTAAAATTGTGCAGATCGAAAGTAATCGATTTTCTACCGTTTTCACCCAGTAGTCGAGCTCAGGCCACCAATGCGACCTAATCTGCCGAACGAGCGGGCCAGGCATCTCGATGGCGCCTAGGTGGGAGGCCCATTTTGTGGACTTTTCTCATAATGGACGGACGATAAAAATGTCTAGTCGCAGATTAGATGTGGAGGTTGATTGATGATAGATGATGTGTTTGATATCGCCCGCACCAAAAACGAATGAATTACCGGGAACGAATTGATTTCCAATTTGGTTTTCATTGACTAAATTGTAAACAAAGTTCACCATTTCCATACAAGACCTACATCAAGTTGCATGTAGATTAGGCTAATTAGGTGTTGTGGTTTGCTTTTCTATGCTCAGTTGTCCGCAGGATTAAGAGCTTTATTTCTAAGTGCATGTAGTAAATTTTTTGAAAGTTTATCTAAATTTGTGTAGCCAAAGCTGGAAGCGTACATATGTGCAATCGATAAGATCTGCTTAGCGATCAGGAACATAATTCACAACATACTTTTTCGCAAGTCTTTTGAATTTTATGTACGGCCAAGAATGTGGTCTTTCTAAAATCCTCTTGGAAGGACTATGGGATGTTATGTTTCTGACGGCGAAAATGGTTTCGTTGACGATTTTGGCCACATCAACAGCTTTCCAGCGGTATAATATGGTGCACATCCGAGTTGGTCGACATTTCATCCCTTTTGCACTCAGTGGAAGTGTAAGACTGGGAATCAGGCTCGGGCTCGACCCGCGCTCGGCGGCCAGATCGCCGGCGACCCTTGTGTGGTTCGCGCCGAGATACCCCACTGGCAGTGTGGCAGGGCAATAAAACAACACTGATCGTCATTAGGAATGACGTCCAATGCCTACGATCCGCTGCCACTGAAGTTTCTGTGCAGGTCTAGTGGGTATTCACCTAGTAACTGTTCCACATCTGGAGGCTTTATTCTACCGAAATAGGGCATTTGTTTCCTTACTCAACGCTTTCATTTTCAAACATTTTTGGACAAATCTTCTAACTTTATCGACGAACGTATGTTACAGTATATTATTAGGTGGGACCGAAAGTTCCTGCCGTTTTGGTGCTTTAAATGTTCCCGTCTTTACCATAGTTCAACGTTCAACACGTACTCTATGATCTGCTGGCACCAGAGAGCTGATGCCGACGGCAACGTCTGGTTCCTTTCTTAATAAAGAACGAATATCATTCACTAAGAATAGCTACGTCGTCTCAAGTGCGAATCATGCGCGATAACATAAAAAATTTGCAAAATTTTTGAACAAAAATTAACATTTCCTAAGTACTGCTGTTATGGATCACAATGGAATTTAGCGTACAAGCTATCAAATAAGAGCATAATGTGGGTGAGAGAGCAAAAATGTGTTGAAAATATGTCCTGCTCTGATAAATGATGATTTCCTACGTATCCGAGCAGCAACTTCAGATATCACCCCACTAAATTTATTTTCTGAATTCGGTAGAATAAAGCCTCCAGATGTGGAGCAGTTACTAGGTGAATAGCCACTAGACCTGCACAGGAACTTCAGTGGCAGCGGGTGGTAGGCATTGGACGTCATTCCTAATGATCGACCAGTGCTGTTTTATTGCTCTGCCACACTGCCAGTGGGTATTTCGGCGCGAACCACACAAGGGTCGTTGGCGATCTGGCCGCTGAGCGCAGGTCCCGACCCCGATCCCCAGTCTCGCAGTTTAGTGCAAAAGGGATGAAATGTCGACCAACTCGAATGCACCATATTATACCACTGGATAGTTGTTGACGTGGCCAGAATCGTGAACGAAACCATTTTCGCCTTCAGAAACAAGCCGTATAACAAATCCAAGAAAACGTGAAAAAATAGCAGAATCGTGCATTTGTAGATTCCACAAAATGGCCGCTTTAGACGTGCTGCCACTTCCCAAAATCTGACAAGGGATACTGTTCATTGCAAAAAAGCCGAACTGTCTCACTGCGGCAATACAACTATTACAACTCAGTAAACATGCATCATGTGTAAAATCGTTCGCGGCAACAAAACGTCCCTGCTCTCCTTATGGACCGATAAATAGGTCAGTTTTTTATTTCTGAGAGCTGTTTTATCAAATCTAAAAATAGCCTTGCGTAGCTATTTCCAACCAAAGAAGATTATTTGACAGAGGAATTGGTGCCAATGGCAAAACATCTTGAAAAGCAAACATCCATGGGTTTTGGTTATCTACCCGATGGCCTCTAAATCCACTAAATGAAGTGCCATTTAATGTTCCAGCAGTAGCCATGCTATGCAGACTTCAGATCCTTCGAGTGAAGTGGAGGATTTCGGGTTTTGCTGAACCTAGTTGGTGGAATGTCCGAAGGCGACGCCACTGCCGGGTTCGGGAGGATGGAAACTCAACTAGGAGCTTATATGTTGAATTTCGTTTTAACGCGAACCAGGTCAGCAATCATATAATGCATTAAGAACCAGCCATGCATTCAAAAAGCTCGTCGCGATTTTGTTTCATTGACCGTGTAAATACTGATCACATAAGCATCAAAGTAAGGATGTTTGTGTTCTTTACGATTGTTTTTACTGCATCGTTAACAGGTGTCAAATTCGATGCAAACAGAAATTTAGCTAAGGAACGAATAGAAATCTCGACGTTCAAGACGAGGGCATGGCGCAATCTCTTCTTTTGGCGTTGAGAAATGGCCGTCTCCTTGCTCTTTAATACATGTTTTAAACAATTATTTACTTTTATTTTTGTCCAGAATTCTATAAAAATTCAAACATTGAGTTCACAGGTTGGGTGGTCAGATAAAACTTCACAAAAATCATACTTCAAGAATCTTTAAACAACACGTCAAACTGGACAATTCTGGACAATTTATTCTTCCTTTTCACCTTAGAAGAAGCTCATCTAATCAATATGAGCTTCTTCTAAGGTGAAAAGTGTCCGATTTGATTTTAAAGGTGTCTAGTTTGACTTTAGAAAAGTTCAATTCGGTTCAGTTCAACTACGCGTAAAAGTGGATCTGAAATGATTCCGATAAATTATGCCCTAATACCCCTTTTAACTACTTAGAACATGTCTCACACATAGATAGAAATTTCAGAGACGAAAAAAAGTGAACTGTACATAGAGAGATTTTAACAGCCTCAACTATAATAATAGCTATCGCTGTGCGAGGATTTGAGGATTCTTGTGAAGCATTAGTTGGTGGGGGCAATCTCAAGCACAACTGCTTCCGAGCACAATTAGTCTAAGGTAACCCTGCTTTAGATGGGTAAGTAATGAAATATTCTGGATAGAAAAATGTGACAGTAGGAGATAGTGGCAGGCGCTTTGTACAGGCCAAGTACAGGATCAAAATATGTGTCAGGAGTTGAGCATATTCCTAACTGATTGTACCTACGCCTATGTATACAGTAGACGGTTTAGCGCCAATGGGCCTCCCACCTAGGCGCCATCGAGATGCCTGGCCCGCTCGTTCGGCAGATTAGGTCGCATTGGTGGCCTGAGCTCGACTACTGGGTGAAAACGGTAGAAAATCGATTACTTTCGATCTGCACAATTTTACATCACTGGATAGCTTATTTTGTGAAAAGAAACCCTAAGTGTGTCATTTTTTAGGCAGAAACCTCACAACGATGCTATCCAGGAAAATGGTCCCTCTTCTAAATTTCCGTCGAAATCACGCACTTTGAGTGACTGTTCCAATCGAAGCATAGCTTCATTATTTTCATACTTTATTCCGTTATAAAGTGCAGTAAGTCCGCTATGCTTCAGGACAAGCTCGACTCTTGAGCTGCGACTAGAAAATTTTTATAGCCCGTTCATTATGAGAAAAGTCTACTGGTGAAGAGAACATGATGAGACAAAGCGTATTCAGGATTCAGAAAAATCTATTGGCTATCCAGAGTTTAGAAAATTCTGATAGGCTAAACACCTTGATTGCTTTATGAACCACATAGATTAGGCTTCCCTTATCGCGCTGTAAACTAGGATACGAGGGAGCGATTTCGAAGAAAATTATTCCAACTGGCGGAATGCTAGAGTTGACCGAAGATGGTCTTACTTGGTATCAAAGTGATGGATATTGCACTACAAACACAGATTTAAAATCAGAAATAAACAATCCGAGAAAAAATTCTGCGGGAGTATAGGTTTCCTAGCAATTAAGACACTGTATCCTGTGGGCGTAATTATCCCAAGCAAGCGAGACGGGAGCCGCGTCAAATATACAGGTCACCGAATAACTTTTCCGGAAACCACTAACTAATTTTTAGATCAGTGTAAAGATGACATTGCGGGGATTGTAAATATGCAAATCGTTCGAAAATGCGAGCATTTTTAAGAAAGTTACCAAAAATCCACTTAAACCGTCGTAACTAAGTCAGATTAAATGCTACAGCAATTCTGTTTCGATTTTCGAGATCTCCTTGATGGGACGATTTTAGTGATGTAGTCGGCGTTCCTGTAAACTCACTGCGAACGATTCCGACGCTTTGCGACGCTACTTCGCGTCGCCGACGCTACGTGTCGGCGACGCGAAATGCGACACTAGTTATGAGCGGTATTGGGGCAGGTAAACTAAACAATTTCAAAGAAAGTTGTACCAAATTTTCCTTGAACAAAAAATTATCGTAACCATCTTACTGACTTTCTAGTTTAATCTGCCTGTTGATCATTTTTGTTTGAAAGAGATCACTTTGATTGTTAAAGTCTAAGGCAAGCTTATAGGAGTGCTTATTTTGATTTAAAAAGTGTCCTTTTCGACGTGATAATGAAATATATAAATATCTAACGGCTTACAACCTCTGTAGCAGTCGGTTAGGGCTTTAGCAGTATCAATCATGTAACACATGTTACCTAGTGCTTTGAGTGTGGATTTGGTATAAGCAATGTTTCGCGCGGCCAGCCTGTACGTAAGCTAAGGTAGCTACCGAAATGTTCAGAATGAGTGAAATAGAAATAATTTTATAAAATTTTTATTTTTTGATAAAAAACACTAATTAAGTTTTGTGTTAGGGCGCAGCAAGGCAGCAGTGTGTGTTTTTTACAAATGTTTGTGTTGTACCGCTTGCAGATGTGAAACTGCATGCAAACAGAAATTTTTCTATCAATGTTTCGGACGGAGGCATGGCGCAATCTTTATTTTGGCAATATGAAATGGTCTCCTTCCTGCTCTTCGAACAAGTTTCAAGTCATTGTTTTTCTTTAAAAAATATTTTTTTATAAAATTTCAAACTGTGTGCTCACTTATTGGGGAGTAAATTAAATCAAAGAAAGTTATTCCAAAATGTTCCTTGAACAAAAAATTATTCTAACATTTTTGGAAAGTATCTAGTTCAATGCAGAAGAAGCTCATTTCAATTTGGGAGAGTCCTCTTTGATTTGAAAAGGCTTAGGTTAGCTTAGAAGAGTGTCCAATTTAACGTGAAAAGTGTCCAATTTGGTTTGAAAAGTGAGCATTTTGACAAGAAAATGGTACATAAGCCTGGAATAGAATCACTCGCTCTTGAGAGAGAGAAAAGTGTTGTAGACGGTAGTGTGAATGTGAACTACCGTCAAACAGTATGAGAGAAGACATCCTCTCAACAACATCCTCTCATTTTTTAATTTAATCATTAGCTAATCATTAATCATAATCATTTAACCATTTAAACACGTTAAAGCTCTAAGACACTGTCTATTGGTGTCTCTTCTAGGAATAACGACAACGCTGAAGAAACCGGCTTCGTCAAATTCTTCCAGCGAGGAGCTGAACAAAATTCCAACCGCCGACGACTGCGACCTGGAAACCGCTGAACAAAGATTGTGAAGATGGTCTTGTTCGGGTGTCTAAGTGTAGGCAGATGTGATGTACAGTGCGACTTCTAGACCTTTAGAAGCCGCAGATCACAGCAGTTGTCCAACCGTTGATGTGACAGCATAATATGTTCTCCGTTGGTCGAACCACGTCGAAACGTTACTCAGTAACCGCTTCGTAAGACCACTTTGTAAAGTTCGCTGCTGTATATTACAACTCAATTGCCGTATGATGTTAATAAATCATTTTCCGCTTGTAGGCTTCCAACCATTTTTCTAGGATACGATGGTTATCTGGGACAGCAAGAAGGGAGCCCAAAGGTTTACTCACCGAAGCTTGCTGTCTACCCAGGTGCCGAATTCACCAATGAGTTTACAACGGGCAAATTGCCAAAAAGGACGAAATTTGTTCAAGGTGAAGGTATACTGTATGACCGTCCGCGCAACCTTTTCATGGTACGTGTAGTCTGCGGAGGTAGAGGTGATTAGAGGATATATGTAGGGCGACCCTGCATTCGAGGGCTAAGGAGCACCTAGGTAGATAGACAGATATAGGAGATTAGATTTGACGAACCTACTTGGTGTCTCCGGCATGCAGCACCGATTTCAGAAAGGAGCTTGCGGACCCATGAAGATACAGGTGCAACACCCTAAAACTTCTGCATGAGAATTCTTACGGTTGGGAGCCTTTCGGATCACTGCGAAAAATCCGAAATTGGATAGAAAGGATGAGCAGCTGGCCACCATCAATGAACGTTTCTTTTCGACCTGTGTGGAATTTGGCACCGACGTCTTTAATTCGGCAAGGCTCCACACTTGATCATTGAGCCAATGACATACTCCCGGGACGGGCGCGGCGACGGAGCAAGCAACTGTCACTGATGCAGGTGAGAGTACGGTATTTCCACTTGAGACCACAACTTTGCTGCAGTGGTGGACGATGCAGTGGGTGTCGCGGGAAGATTGTCGCGTCGTCGCTCCCGCGACATGTCGCAGGAGGCTGTTATGGTCGTTTAGGGTGCGCGCGACGCGCGACGCGATGCATGTGTAGTGGCCAAATTGATCGAGCGAAGCCATTGATCAATCCGGCCACTACACATGGCATCGCTTCGCGCGTCGCGCGCACACTAAATGACACCTTAGGCATATGATATACTCTCGCGTGGCCGCGGGCGACGGGCTCGGGGCAACTGTCAATGATGCGTTTTCTCTGCAGTGGCGGACGGCGCAGTAGGTGTCGCGGTTGTCAGTTGTCGCGCCGTCGCACCCGCGACGCGTCGCAGAGAGATGCTATACTTCCAAGTGGCGGGAGCTGAACATACCCCGTTTATACTTCGACGCCAAGCGACGCGATGCCACGCATTGTGACCACATTTATTAAGCGATGCCATCGATCAATTAGGCCACTTTACATGGCGTCGCTCATCGCCATGCAGTGCACAGCGACGAGCGACGGTCGCGGAGGGGAAGCGCCCGTCGTGCACTATTTTTGCACTTGTTTCGACCACGCATCGCGAGACACCGCCGTTGCTGTGCAATTTCGCGTCGCTGCGGTGGACGGGAGTATACCATAGGCCTTATACCTCCGAGTGGCGGTAGTCCGAAGCCCGTCTCTCGTTGCCATGCACTGCATGGCAGGACGAGGAGCGCTCGTCGTCACTATTTTTACACTGATTTCGACACTTGTTTTGTTTCTGACAGTTTTCTGCTGTATTCGCTTTGGTTCTACTCTGATTCTGTACAGCCATTTGCGCTCCATTACCTCCGCATTGTATGTAGCCTCGTAAGAGTGTTTTTAATATTTCTGTGTTGGGTACGCCACGACAACCCTTTCGTGACGTGTGGTGCACAGAAATGTGGGTTTCCCTGCCTGCGACCGAATAAGAATCGAAAGAAATACCAAGACGATCCCAAGCGCCCCTATGCTCCGTTTATACTTCAATCGCTGCGAGACACGACTCGAAGGGAGCGATGCGTCCAATCGCGTCGCGACGGACGACGATGCTGCCTTCTGTTTTGTGTTTGGCCTGAAGCTGCACTCTATCGACCGTCACATTTCATAAATATTTATTAACATGGATAAAAACAAACTTTGGCATGAAGTGATGAATGCAAAACTAAGTTAGGATCCTTAACTGTATAGCACAAAGAAATACCCGACAACTAGACAGCTGTCTATTCGATGGCAATATGGATTTTCTGAGGAGGATCCTCTTCGGCGATGCAGTGCACCACGAAGGACAGCGATCTGCCGTCCACATGATCCAGTGCGTAGTTGGCGATCATCATCAGCACGAACAAGTATTCAGAGATAGCCACTGAGCTGGGCACTGTAAATGTCGCTGTGATTTTAGATTTAGCCATAAACAGCACACGAAACTTCGAGATGAAATTGCATGATTTTTTCTTAAAACTTCATCCTTTTCAGAATATATTTTCGAAATTTAATGCTGCATAAATAAGACAGTGAAGGTGTGGCAAATTTCCACAGTAAGCAGAAAAAGAGCTGAAGGATAATTGGTAACTGAATCGCAAGAGGCCTACCCATTTGATCGCAGGTGATGAGTTCCAAGAACTTCTTTTCATTCTCTGCAATCGCTCGTCCAATTGAGATCGCTACAATTGCAAGACCCATACGAGCTATAGTAGTCGGACATCGACCCTAAACAGGAAGAATTCGACACCAACAAGTCATCTATGTTCTCCAATCTAGAAAAATCGTAGCGTGCTGCATTCCCCTTCAATGAAAACTTTTGATGACCCTGAAGAAGCTACTCACCTTCACCGCACTCAGCAGGAACATTTTGATCACAAAGGTGACCATAGTGAGCGCAGTGGCGAAGCCGAAGGCATGAGCATCTGAAATAGTTCAGTGCATGGAAAAAGAGCAATAATTCGAATTCCGCAATTTCAAAGTTCGGACCCCGATCCAGGGTAGGAAGAGAGTGGCGGACGCATGGTATTGTCTGACCTGTCTGTGTCTGGTGAGAAGGATAATGCGCACAATTCTCCGTCGAATTAGACCCAAGTCATCGTGTGGACCAAATAAAAAAGATGAAAGACAGCGTTAGACCCCGTTTATACTTCCGACGCCGAACGACGCATGGATAGTGATTAAATTGATCGATCGCGCCGATCAATATGACACCTATACATGGCGTCGCGTCACCGGCGTCGGAGTATAAACGGGCCTTACTCAATCCCTTTTGGAACGCTGGATGTCGTGGAGGCGATTTAAATACGTATTTGGCCATATTGACCTAAGGTGGGCAGCAATGACAAATCAGCGTTTTATCGTTCTCATAGGGCCTGTTCATACTTCGCAACAAGAGCGACAAAAGCGAGAAAAGCGACAAGAGCGACAAGAGCGACTGGAGCGACGGATGTAGTGTGGTGTACGTAAATAATTACGCATTTCACACTACATTCGTCGCGGACGGAGTGTGGTGTACGCAATTATTTACGTACACCACACTATGTCCGTCGCCTCAGTCGCTCTTGTCGATCTTGTCGCTCCAGTTGCTCCAGTCGCTCTTGTCGTTTTTGTCGCTCTTGTCGCGAAGTATGAACAGAGCCATATGAGTTCGGTACCATTACACCGACCCCGGAGGGACGGAGGGCTTTATCGGCCTGAGCGGGAAATCCGAACCAGGAACCTTGTATCGGATGCACACGATAGTCGGCGCCTCCTCCGACTGCGCTACACGCGCCCAAATGTATGTATAGCTCCAAGCAAACCGAGTTCTCCACTAACCATGAAAAATCGCAACATGCTCGACAAAGCATGGCTTGTTCCCTTTTTGGCATTAACAAGTGTCGCACTTCTACATGTTAGCGAACAGTTTGAATCATTATTTTTCATTCAAAAATAAAGAAAATTTTATAAAATTTCAAACGGTGTGTTCCCTTATTAGAGCAGATGCATTTAAAAAATTTCGAAGAGAGCCGAGGCGATGGCCTTCCAGAAACCGTTCAAGATGAGAGTGGTTCCAGCTTATCGACAGGACACCGTCAGTTGGTAGTTTTTAAAGCTTTTAAATGAAAGGGATAGTCATAGCAAGAGGTTTTTCAATCACAGCAAGTGTTAGGTGTGACGAAAGTCTAGGAAAACAGGTTTGCTGTTTAATTTCCACTTACATTTCACAGAAAAACAGAGAGAAAGTAGGGAGATAATAAATCTGGAATATCCCAGGCACTTTGTTATTTATTATTATTATTATTATTATTATTATTATTATTATTATTATTATTATTATTATTATTATTATTATTATTATTATTATTATTATTATTATTATTATTATTATTATTATTATTATTATTATTATTATTATTATTATTATTATTATTATTATTATTATTATTATTATTATTATTATTATTATTATTATTATTATTATTATTATTATTATTATTATTATTATTATTATTATTATTATTATTATTATTATTATTATTATTATTATTATTATTATTATTATTATTATTATTATTATTATTATTATTATTATTATTATTATTATTATTATTATTATTATTATTATTATTATTATTATTATTATTATTATTATTATTATTATTATTATTATTATTATTATTATTATTATTATTATTATTATTATTATTATTATTATTATTATTATTATTATTATTATTATTATTATTATTATTATTATTATTATTATTATTATTATTATTATTATTATTATTATTATTATTATTATTATTATTATTATTATTATTATTATTATTATTATTATTATTATTATTATTATTATTATTATTATTATTATTATTATTATTATTATTATTATTATTATTATTATTATTATTATTATTATTATTATTATTATTATTATTATTATTATTATTATTATTATTATTATTATTATTATTATTATTATTATTATTATTATTATTATTATTATTATTATTATTATTATTATTATTATTATTATTATTATTATTATTATTATTATTATTATTATTATTATTATTATTATTATTATTATTATTATTATTATTATTATTATTATTATTATTATTATTATTATTATTATTATTATTATTATTATTATTATTATTATTATTATTATTATTATTATTATTATTATTATTATTATTATTATTATTATTATTATTATTATTATTATTATTATTATTATTATTATTATTATTATTATTATTATTATTATTATTATTATTATTATTATTATTATTATTATTATTATTATTATTATTATTATTATTATTATTATTATTATTATTATTATTATTATTATTATTATTATTATTATTATTATTATTATTATTATTATTATTATTATTATTATTATTATTATTATTATTATTATTATTATTATTATTATTATTATTATTATTATTATTATTATTATTATTATTATTATTATTATTATTATTATTATTATTATTATTATTATTATTATTATTATTATTATTATTATTATTATTATTATTATTATTATTATTATTATTATTATTATTATTATTATTATTATTATTATTATTATTATTATTATTATTATTATTATTATTATTATTATTATTATTATTATTATTATTATTATTATTATTATTATTATTATTTAAGCTGCATCCTGAAGATATCGGTCAAGAAGTTTTTTTACACATCCCTAAGGAATTTGATATGATGTGATTTCTAGATAACCTCAAAAATTCAGAGCCAGCACGGCAAGTGAAAAATTGAGACCTTATACTGCTTTTTGCTCCGGGAAACTGGATCTTCCACTGCCCACCCCTTGTGTTCGATGAAGAAAAGGTATAGAATTCCTGAAGGGAAACGCGAGTAAGACTTTATCGTTTATCAACTTATATATCGCAATTAAATCGTATCTTCTTCTACGACGTTCAATGGTATGTAGATTGAAGAATTTGTTTCGTGAAGCCGGTGAGGGGATGGTGTTGTAATCATACCCATGTACTCATATCCAGAGCTTTCTTGTGAAGCTGTTTTGTACAGATTCCAGCCTGGCGATTTCACGCTTATATTTCGGATTGAACGTTAATTCTGCATGATAGATTGTGGAATGTCTCTAAATATGTTTTGCCCCATGCAGTTGTTCTTTTTTGACTTTTCTCGCCAGCGACTAAAATGCTTATTAGACGCGACGGACGCGCCAGAGCAGTGACATAAAGGTTCTTGATTCCTATTCAAGGTTCTTGGTTCACGTCCATCTTGGCGACCTTTTCAACTCTATCTTCGACTATAAATTGAGGACGAGCAGGGGAGCTGGAGCCTCAGCTCAGTCTAGCCTGGCCTACCTTGCATCAGTCTGATCGTCCGATCATCGTATCTTTGGACTCACGAGAAATTTCACGGAAGAAAAAACTCCCACAAATAAACGACGAAGACCCGGATGCCAACCAGGGCTGGGCGGAAATTTTAAAAATTTTCCCAGAAAACAGAAAGTCGCGCTCGTCAGAAGACAGAAAACAGAAAACAGAAAAGCCAAAAACGCCAGAAAATCAGAAAACAGAAAATTTCAAAATAGTTATTTAAGTTGCATAAGTTGTTTGAATCTTACTTAAACAGGAAGCTTATTATTATAAAGGTCTAGAAATCGTAAAACTCACTCTAAGGGCATAAAATGTTCAAGTAGGGGACTCATCAACGTTTCAGATCACTTCATAAGGAGAATGGCATTTCGCTAGCGCCCATTTTTGACAGTTCCGTTTTCATTTTAATTCAAATTTTGTCTCAACGTTTTAGAACTGATAACGTTTAGCACTACCTGAGTGAAGGCTATTACAAATTGCTACCAACAAAAGCCTTCAAGCTCACAAAATTGCTTCACAAAACGATAAATAACGTGAGGAAACAAATGAACCTATATACCCACCTTCAGTTGAGGATCTGAGATTTACACATAGTGACAATAGGAGGTGGACAAAATCTAGATCGCGTTGAAAAAAAAACCGCCCGCGCAATCGATTTGGTCAGGTGGAGCGCGCTTCCGCAACGCACTGTGGAGGCGACGCGGGACGAGGCGTCCGGCGCGTTCCAAAAATTTTCAAATTTTCTGTTTTCTGACCCAATTTTGCCCCATTTTCCCAGAAAACTGAAAACAGAAAAAAAAATCGTCCAAAATCGCCAGAAAATCCGAAAACAGAAAACAGAAATGCCGCCCTGATGCCGACATCAGACCAACGTAAACTAGAAGATAAGGCTTTAAGCATCTCAGCAAGCAGGTTCAAGAAAAGTCTGAAGATTTGACAATAACTTCTTCTCTATAGCATCTTTATCCTCTCCAATTTCTATGTATTATGTAGAATATCTCATGGTTGATTTCAAGGAGGCGAATTATATAAATTTTAAAAGGCGCACTGTAATAACAAAAGGAAATTTTTATCAAAACTCCATTCCACCATGATGTGATGCACCTACTCTAACCCTTCCAGCTCTCCACAGTAGATGAAGGGAGGTACTTCAGCAAAAAAGATTCGCATAAAGCTAGTGGCGAAACTAACCGTTTATTATTTCTTAATTTAATTAAATTAAAAGTTTATTATTGATCGTTTCACTATATTTCAAATTATTTTTTAAAAAATCCAACGTAAACTGGTCTTACACTGTATATCCTGCCATAGGTGGATGGCGAACATCATCAAGAATCCGCTTAAATGCGCAGTCTCATTGATAATGCTCAATAGTATCACCGACGTACTCACTGATGGCGCCTGCATTGCATGGAGGTGAAGCGATGACCACAGGACGATTAGCCGAAGCGGAAAAGTGGCGAGGACCATGACACGGATCGGGACCTGCATGGAGCAGACGACAATTCCTCACGCATATCGCTTCTTTTTACGGGATTTTAACGAAAAACTGACCTGTACGCCTGCAGAGAGCTGGCTCGCACGAAACAATGAGTGCATTGTTTCGTCTTCGGGGACGGTTTTGCGCCTCTGAAATGCACGAAGCGCCCAGCGTGAGGGTGTTACTAGTACTAAGCCTCCGCGGTTTGATATCTTTCTATGTTCGTATTCTTTCTTCCTACCTCTCAAATTTGGTTAAAACACCCAAATTGGATATCCGTTAGAGCATTTATTGAAGCTGTCTTGAAAGGTGAAGTACCAATTCGACGGAGAGCCTCATTCATTACTCCTATTTCTAAGAATCCACCGTTTCCCAATCCAGGGAACTATCGCTCGGCCAGTATCGCATCTGTTTTCTGTAGAGTCTTTTAAAAATTTGTCAAAAAACACATAGTCAAGCATCTTCAGCGCACAACATCGTCCCAAAGAGCCAACACGCCTTCTGAAAAAGAAGATCCACTGAAACAACAGTTCTGTCTTCTTTAATTGATTGGTCTAACAAGGGACTGTCTGAACGGTACGCCGGAACGGCAAGAACGAGTACTATAGGGAGAATCCGTCCGTCCTCCAAATAGTAACAGAACATGTTCTGTTTTTGCCGAATCCTTGAGGCAAACGAGTACGAGGGTTTAGTGGTTAAGGGTCCGCAGGGCGAGCTCTTCACGGCAGCGCACGATCACGTTGTCGTGGACTGGGTGGCGCAGTGGTAGAGGGCACACCTCATGTTCGTGAGGTTTACGGTTCCGTTCCCATGCTACGTCGCGTTTTTGCACTTTTACCATAGTATCGGATTTCCATATCTGAACTTGTTTTTGGAGTTTGCTACGGTAAGATGTTTTTATTACTTATTATTTGTCGACATCTCGTAATTCACAAGCAATGTCCGAAATATGCCAAATGCGATTTTGTATGAAACTTTTGCTCCAATAAACTGTTCTCATTGTCAATGTAAGAAATTTTGACGCAGGAACAACATGAAACAGCGGCAGAAAGCTAGAAAAATGCTTCAAATGTAATTTATTAGTGTCGGTGATGTGAGTGCCACCAGTGTACTCACAGTATATGAGGGGACCACATGATCATCGACTTGACCTACCACCTCGATCAATATTCTCGCCTCTGTTATGCTTACGAAGTCGCGCGGCTATAACAAGGTGCTGCCGCCAACACTGACTCTATAATGTCTGCTAACCCTCGAGTGGTCATTCACCTATTGACACTGAAGTGCGAATCTCAACTGGATGCTGTCCCTTCGAGGACGAGATGAAGCTGGCGGAAAGGGAAAGGATAGCAAGTATCCTACAGGATTTCGAACTGCGACAGCTGGAAATTGACGAAGTGGAGAAGTTGGTTATTTGACGACATATCCTGGTTGCTTCGAAAACGAAAAAATTGACGAAGAGGAGAAGTTGGTTATTTGACGACATATCCTGGTTGCTTCGAAAACGCGAGTGGAATGGATTCTGGGAAGATCTCAGCCCACGTGATGAGTCAGGATGTGAAGAAACTATAGCCTCCATACGTTGCCCATACTGTGATTGGTCTTACTATTTTATGCACTTTGTGCCTGTGTATCATTGGTGCTGAAGTTATTTCATAAATATTTCATAATCGAATGTGGCATATTTCGAACATTGCTAGTGAAATGTTGACAAATAATAAGTAACAAAAACATCTTACCGTAGCAAACTCCAAAAACAAGTTCAGATATTGAAATCTCTATGGAAATCCGATACTATGGTAAAAGTGCAAAAACGCGACGTGGCATGGAAACCGAACCCTACACTACACGGACATGAGGCGTACCCTCTATCACTGCGCCACCCAGTCCACGACGCCGGGATCTTGCGCTACCGTGGAGAGCTCGCTCTGCAGACCCTTAACCATTACACCCTCGTACTCGTTTGCCTCAAGGATTCGGCAAAAACAAAACATGTTCTGTTACTATTCCGATGACGGGGATTCCCAGAGGACGAGGAGGGGTCGAAAAAAATTTTCACCCAAACTTCGACTAAATATTTGGGGTGCTGAAGACGAATCTGACTTCCGTTTTTAGTTTTACGCTGGAGTATGGTAGATTACGGTAGGTACCGGTAACTAAGGCTGTCGAGGTCATAGTCACCGATTTCGCCCAAACTTCGCCCAGGGGGTTATTTGGGTGCTGATCACGAATCTGACATTCGCTTTTCGTTTTACGCTGGAGTACGGTACGTTACGGTAAGTGCGGGTGACTAAGCCTGCCAAGGTCATGGTCACCGATTGTGAGCAACCCCCTTCTTTTAAGCCATTCCTGGAAATTCGCTGCGTCCATGTTTAGCTTGTCAAAGCTTTTTTCTTCTAAGCTTGAAGTCGCGCAGTTCTTCCTGGCGGCGGTTGTGGAACAGTGCCTGGAGGGCCATGATGCTTAGATTGCTATCTCTCGATTAAGCCTTCGCCTATCAAGGAGTTTCCCGCAAAAATGGTTTCCCGCTGATTTGCGAATTTTCAGGCGATCGCTGCGGGACCACCTGTATGCTGTGCTCACCCGTAGCACCACAGATAACTACTATAGCCCAAGTTTGGCGAAATCGGTGATTATGATCTCGACAGCCTAGTCACCGGTACCTACCGTAACCTACCGTAGTCGGCCGAAATTTCAAAAACGGATGTCAGATTCGTGATCAGCACCCCAAATAACCTCCCCCAGGGCGAAGTTTGGGCGAAAAAATTTTTTCGACCTCTCCTCGTCCTCTGGAGTCCGTAAAGCACAATAGTGCCGTTTTTTCTTTTTGACGATATACGGCTGATCTCCTTCTAATCCACCTACAACCAGGAAATGCCTTTAGCATCCCATGAAATCCGGGTAGATACATATATCATATGGCGGAGCTCGAAACACTGACTACAGGTATGTAGACCAAATTTGCTAAATGAATCTCCTAAGCGATTTCTGGCCTGCGGAATTTCGCGTTGTTGACTGCACTCAAGCGCGTTGATGTGGCACTGCGTAACCAGAGCCGCTGCGTTTCCAGACGCGGCGGCGGCGCAGTGGTAGAGTTATCGCTTAGCGTCAGTGGGACCATAGGTTCGACCCCCGTCGGTGCTAACGGCTTCTCGTATTTTGGGTTATCTTCGACGGAGGCCTTTAAACACGTTTTTGGCATATTTCGAGCGAACGGCTGACCACGACTTTTATTTACGTCTGTTAGGTTACTTGAAGTTAGAAACAAGCTTCAGGTAATGTATTATATTCATGATGTGAAGGAAGTCAAAAACGTGCACTAATTAACTACAGATGTTCTGAAGTTCTTCTTCAACACATATGGGACAACGCAAAAAAAGTGAAACAAGTATGCTGTTCATAAACTGCACGTCTTGTGCAAGTTGTCTCCTTACAACCGTTGATGAAGCCATTGGAGCGAAACATCAAGAAACCTAACATACGTGTAAAAGAGTTAGTCGTTTGCCTAAAATGTGGTAAAAACGAATTCACATGCCCTCAGCAAAGATAAGTCGCAATAGGCAAAACCTGCGGCACCGACAGGGACCGAACCAGTGACCCTATTGCTGCGGTGCGAGAACACTACCACTGCGCCACCGCAGCAGCTGTCAACGCAGTGGAGCCTCTGATTATGTGAAGCTGACATGCAGTCAACAACGCTATTTCTACCTGTCACATCTCGCTTAGGAGAACCTTTTAGCAAATCTGGTCTTTCCATCCGTAATCAGCGTTTCGAGCTCTTTCACATCATACGGTCTCCTACCAAAGTGCTGTGGGAAGCTGAAGGCATTCTCTGATAATACGCTACCACGAATTATAATGAAATATAATGCACGGAGCACCCCAAATGAATTGAAGGACAGCATTTATTTACCTTAACTTTTTCTGCACTTTTTCCTATAGTTCGAAAAAAACATTCCCTACAGTAGATGGAGACAGAAGTAGAAGGACATGGTTAAGCAACCAAATGGACTGCGCTTCGCATTGCACTTTCCATGAAACGTCTTGAGCGTCTCTTAGACTAGGGAAAGACTACTGGACTCCATGGTTAGAAGCGGAAAGGGTAGCCCTTCTCAAACCAACCTTTACAATCTCACGGACTCAAATATTGAAATCCCAGGCCTGGTTGTGGAATCGAAACGAACTCGTTTCGGGTGTATATTGTGGTGGATTCATTTTCTGCTTCGCTAAATCCTATATTTATAATTACCCAGCAGAAATTGTTCCTAGAATTTCCGAAGTTGTATCGCTCCATTCCTGCTCGGATATTTCGTAGCCACGAATCAATGATCCCAGTGCTAACCACATCGTATTTGCCATCCGTCGGGTATACGAAAGTGCCATTGCGAATCTCCTGAAATGTTGAAGAACATATAAGGAAATTTTCCATTTGTAGAAATTAGGAAGCACTTTGATATTTAGCAGCAAATATTTGATGTGCGCAACCCTTGAAAAAATCCCCTTCGTTTTTTCTGCAAAGATCTTTTAGCTCTAAGAATCCTCTTGGTAAATTGTCACACAGAAACTATTAGGTTGTAACGAATTAAATGGCACTGGCTCGCGCCATTTTTTGGCGCGTCTTTACGCGTTTGATCAAGAACAAACCGTAACGTGTGGCATATCATTTAGAAGCGCAAACTTTGCTCTACCGGTGAGTACCAAATTTTCTATGTAAAAGTGGGAGAACTTTAGAGTTTTATTGACTTTTTTGCAGATGGACAAAGGGTAATCCGAGGCATTTACTTGTATGAATTCAAGCTGGGCACTACAGCTAAGGAGGCGGACGAGAAGTCAACGCCGCATTCGGTCAAGGATGTTCCACAATTCGGACGGCGTATCGTTGGTATCAGAAGTTCCGGAGTGGAGATGAGAGCTTGGAAGTACATGAAGGTCGTGGGAGGCATAGTGATGTTGATGAGGACAAGCTGAGAGATGTGGTAGAGTAGGATCCACACAAAGGTGCCACGGAGATAGCGAAAGTTCTTGGCGTCAGTCACAACACAGCTGCCCGGCATCTGAAGGAAATTGGAAAGACCAAAAAGCTGGAAAGATGGGTGCCTCACGAGCTGTCTGAGGAGCAAAGAAACCGACGACATGAGATCTCGTCCGCACTGCTTCTACGGAACGAAACGGACCAATTCCTTGATCGCATCGTAACCTGTGACGAGAAATGGATAGTGTACAACAACAGGCGACGATCGGCACAGTGGGTGGACAGCGATGAGAGCCCCAAGGTGGTACTTATGAAGCAGAGGGCCCGTGGTGCCGTGGGGCTGCCGGGAAACACGTTAACGCGGCAACGGCAACGGAAACGCGGCAACCCACGGCACCCGAGGACGGGTGCTTCATAAGTACCTTCTCCGTGGTGTCGTGGGTTTGCCGCGTTAACATGTTTCCCGGCAACCCCACGGCACCACGGGCCCTTTCCTTCACAAGTACCCCCAGGTTTTTGCGAAGCCGGAATTGCACCAAAAGAAAGTAATGGTGACAGTATGGTGGTGTTCGCTGGGAATTATTCATCACAGCTTTCTCGCTCCCGGTGAATCCATCACGGCGGAGAAGTACTGCAATGAAATTGAAGAAATGATGAAAAACTTGAAGGATATCCGGCCGGCCTTGGTAAACCGAAGGCGAGTTCTCCTTCCGCACGACAATGCTCGTCCCCATGTATCACGAATGACGTTGCAGTAATTGAATGAGCTGAGCATTGAAACTCTACCACATCCTCCGTTTTCTCCCGACCTCTCCCCAACAGACTACCATTTCTTCAAGCAACTTCTTCGTAGGGAAAATGTTCAAATACCAACAGGATGCCGAAAGTGCCTTCGAAGATTTCGTCAATTCCAGAACTTCTGATTTTTATGCTACTGGGATAGAAAAGCCAGTGTCACGTTGGCAAAGATGAGTAGAATCAGAAGGTTTTTATTTCGATTAATAAACTTGCCTACAAGCCGAGATATTAACTGTTTAAATTTACAGTGGTTCAGTGCCATTCATTTCGTTACAACCTAACAGTTAGTGACACCCTAGCTTTATAGTAACTGCACTAATCTGTCTGCACGTCCATATGTGCGCCCAGTGTGAGCCGCCGCGCATCCGTTCGTAAACAATTTTGATCGATAACATCCACCTTCGAATGAATCAATAAATGCAGACACAAAAATGAGTACTACTTTTTCATTGGGAATCAAACAAGGAAGGAAGAAAGCAAAATCGATCGACCTACCCACCTCACAACATATATCTCAAATACAGATTTACCTCAATATTTACTTTGGAGAAAACAGGTAGAGAAGAGAAATTCGGGGAGCGGATCGAACTTACGAATGGCAATCGCGACTGCGGCGACCGCGGCAACTGCCGCCGCACCGTAATTAGCCACTGCCGCGCCGCCGCTGATGACTGCCGCATGGGTGGGGACCACTGCCGCGGACGCGACGACTGCTCCCTCGGACTATGGTTAACTCTCTTAGTGGCCTTTGCCTAGCTATTTGAAAAGTTCCAGTTTCAGCCAATTACTCCGGTACTCAGGTTTTATTCGTTTACTTCTCGGCTACATCAGAGCCACATTATTCAGCTCTTGTTGTCTCAATTACAATCAGGTATTCCTGTTTTACTCAGCTATTCTGCCCGGCCTTTGATACCTTGTTGCTCTTTCTATTCAGCTATTCCGAATTTTCCTGGGTACTCCTTGCCTTCTATAGAGCTGATAAGTTGCAAGGCTTAAGCCAACATGCAGTTGCTTGCGAATTCGTGATTATTGTCCTGTGCTTGAAGCCACAAGGGCTCCTCATGATCAGCAAGCCAGTGTAATAATGGCTGAAAGTCTAAAAGTGAGGAACCGATGCTATAGGAAACTTGCATTTCCTTGATGTTCCCCTGAGGATATATTTCCGATTGTCAAATCAAAACGTAAGTTTGTAAGCCATTTTTTACGAATTACTAGAAGCGAAGGATAAGAAGTTTGTTTCGCTGATTTCGTTTCAACTACATCAGTGCGCTGACTGATTCTGTCCCTTATTTATATACAGGGTCTCAAAAAATGTATACACTGTTTAAAAGGTGATAACCTTGCTCACAATAAAGGTACCGAAGAAGTTAAGTGCTCGTACAAAAGCTTAGAAAAATAAAAAATTTCTGGCATGTGAGCGGCATAGGATGCGCCATGGACTCGTCTGCAAATTTGTATTTTACACTCGATTGATTGTGTTTCGCTTGAATACTTGCATCATTTCTTCACAAAGTGGCCGCATCGATTGATTTGTGCTTCTTTTAAGGTTTAAAAGTTAAAACCACATCACCTATTGCGGCAAAATGCAGGAAATCTAAAAACCTAAAAATCTAGCAAAAAATCAAAAGACGGAAAATGTGAATTTAAAAACGAATGTGCTGTTTGAAAGGTTCTCACATTATTGCTAGTGAAGCTTCTGAAGGTGATTGAGACTCATATGAAAGCGCAGGATAGCGAAAATTCTGTTCCGTGCAAGTGGTTAAGATTGAGCCATGCCCCCGCTTGAAACCTTGCATTTTGGACTCGACTGATTGTGCATGGGCTGAATGTTTGTTACAATCTTGTTATTGCTTTGCCATATTAACCTGTGCTGTGCTTTTTTAACATTTAGAACCTGACAGTGACGCGAAAGACACGTGACATTCTCGAGAGGATGATAGGCATACTTGCAGCTAATGGGCGAGAGAAAACGTTAAAAGAAGCACAACACAGGTTAATGTGGCCAAGTAGTAGCAAGATGTCAACCTGCATTCAGCCCATGCACAACCAATCGAGTCTGAAATTCAATTTTTCAGGCAGGTCATGGCGCAATCTTGACAATTTACACGCCACGGTAATCTCGTTACCGTGTGCTTTCACAAGAGTCTCAAACATTTTCAAGGGCTCCACTAGCAGGACGTTCACGTTCACACGTGACGCCGGTCAAAAGCGCTCCCTTCGGCATTTTCGCCATAGGCTACCTCCCGGGCCATAAAGGGAGCGGCTAGGTTATTTGGTTATTGCTAGCAAGGACAGAACACCAAAGACGGCATCGATCGAACACGAGGGACCAGTGTGCCGGACTTGAAAATAATGTCCAAAGATCCTTTAAATTAAAATGTGTGAAGAAGATCTAGACCAACGAAGTATATCAAAGAAAGAAAGAGTAGCGAAAATGTCTATAGATCCCTGTCAGGGAGCATAAGAGAGGTTGAAAATAATCCTAAACGACATGAAAGTTGGGGGAGTACAACGAAATAGATAGGAAAAGTAGGGCAGAAGGACCGCAAGGAGACGGACTGAAACCACCCCAAGAACTTGTTGGTTATTTTAATCCATTGTAGAACCCTGTTGTCCTCCCTTCACTCTTCACCTCTCGTATCCCTTGCCACACGGAAGTCATCGCGGCCGCCGCCAGCGCGCCAAATATATTTGGACAAGTTTGCAGCGCGCGAAACCGTCGTTGATTGGCGTGACATCGTCCAAAAACCTAACAGCTGATAGCAGACGATTGGAAGCGCATCCATATAACTCTGAAGTGATTTTCCTGTCGGTGCGGTTATGGAGGCAGTTGAAGAAAGGAGAACGTCGCTCTCCTCTCTAGATTCTATCAATTTTCACCACAATTTTTTTACATTTTCGCCTCAACTAGAGACTATGGGTGATTCCGGTCAGGAGTTCTACATTGAAGGCCCATCCGTAATTGTGCGCAAAACCGGCTCACCGTCCTCTCTTTCCAAAGATCAGACAATTTTCATTGTGTTGAAGAACTTTCAGTGGATGGTTGCGTTGTTGTCATGACATATCTCGCTAAGATGTTGTTGTACTTGTCGGGAAATGCGGACGACGCCTTAGTACTGAGCAATGTGGCAGAACCCGAAGAAAACCTTGTCGCTGCAGCTGAAAACGTTTCCTCCAATTATGGTGAACAAGATTCTGACTCTTGTCTCAAGAAGGAAATCAGTTCAGGATAGAGCTGCAGGGCCAAGGGAAGTGATTAGAAGTGCGATTCCTCCATGTGAAGGCAGGGACCCGAACATCTTGTCCTCCGCGCGCCCCTCGCCCGCCCCTTTCTAAGGGCGGTGTATCCAACGACTCTCCCCCGAAAAATCTACAGCCATGCTTGCCATCACGCTGCGCCGCGGGGCGGCGCAAGTATAAAAGGCGCCTAACACCACCTTCGTTGTTTGATCGCACAGCAAAACTTACTGATTATAGGATTTGATCACTAGAAAACATTTATTGCGTAACTTTGGCACGCGAGTGGGGTGAAAAATAATTAAACTCACCTAAGATAGCAAGAAAAGGACTAACCTTCTCATTTTCAATGATGAATCTTGTGTGATCGTCATTCTCCAGATCCCACGAATGATTCGTTTTCATAGAGTTCAAAACGGAGATAGAAGCCATCAACAGTGACGTGATGATCATCGCGGAACCAATGAACGATACGTTAATATTGATTGGATGATGCTCTGATGGGTCGACGACCTCGAGTGAATCTGAAGAATGTTGTACACTTGTTTTACGGCCAAATTTTCAGTTGTCTATTGGGAAGATTGACAGCTTTTGTATCCGTCGTTCATTTTTACTCTCAAATAGAAGCGAAAGCAAAATGGTACTAGTCGGTAATGTGACCTATGTGGAGCGTGGAACGCTACACACTTAGAACACCTCACGCGCCCGCTTCTGGTGGTAACCCCGTGTGATATGGTCTAATTTGTCTACTGCTGCACCTCTTCCTATGCAGGACACATCACATTTTGTGATAATTTTTTCCAACTTATTATTTTAATATATTAGGTCGTTACCAAAGTTCTGTCGTTTCTTGACTTCTAACTGTAAATGTAAATATCTCAGCTCAATCATATCCTTATTAGTTAAAATAAGATCCGTTACAATCTACACATCTTTGCCAACGATATTCTAGTTTGCTTATTCCAGTAGCGTTGAACTCCGAAGATCTAGAAGCGATGAATTCTTCGAAAGCAGATTCTGCATCACGTTGTTCTTGAAGTATTTTCCGGGAAGGAAGCAGTCGAGATGTTTGAAATAGTGGTAGTCTGTAGACGATAGATCGGGCAAATATGGTGAATGGTGGAGTGTTTTGTATCCCAAAGAACGGAGCTTCTGCCTGGTGATCACCGATACGTGCGGCTTAGCATTCTCGGAAGCTATCGGTTACCTTCTGTTGATAGTCGTTGGATACATTTGATGGAGCTTCTTGTGCACGTAGATCCTGTTATAATGTTTTATTTTGTAGAAAAAGCTGTCTCGAGGTGCGCAAAAGTTTTGACTATCAACGTAAGATGAAGCTAAGATAATGGTAATAACCAGCAAGAATAATGCAATTTCGAAATGGTCAAGAAATAGTAAAAGAAACAATGAACGGATAAGCAAAGAACTAGAATGCAACAAAAGGCATTGATGTATTCCCAGCATAGAACAAACCTAATAATAACTAGAACTCTCATAACGATGTTTTGCGATCAAAACTCTAGCGCCAGGCGGGACTTGAACGGGCACCTCCTGTTGACCGGGAGGGAATGCTCTACGCCATTACACCATCGGCGCTGTCTGATCGAACGCAACATTCATACCTCGTGGAACCCGCCAGTACTCGACTGTATATCGGGATGAGCCTGGTGAAGCATTTTACTCGAATTGTTTCCACAACTCGACGCCTTCTGTAGGAGTTTAGCAGGTCATCCGGGAAGTGCACGGTTGGATTTAGGCTGCACCAATTTTCACCCGTCATTATGTAGGGCTCAATCCAACATTCTTTATCTAACACTTACAAACCATGAGCTATGAGTATTGATTGGTATCGGGATTAGTGGCCAAGCAGTCCCAAGGTGAATTCTCTTAAAGTCACTTGACACTGCTT
Source organism: Heligmosomoides polygyrus polygyrus (assembly GCA_947396885.1). Lineage (NCBI taxonomy): Eukaryota > Metazoa > Nematoda > Chromadorea > Rhabditida > Heligmosomidae > Heligmosomoides > Heligmosomoides polygyrus. The sequence continues at coordinate 9,665,309 of OX377202.1, forward strand.
ATCACAGTAGGTCTCCCAAAATTCCCTTGGATAACTGTGGAGGATTTGTCGGCTGTTGCGAGTCCCCAATACCAAGTTCCTGATTCGGTTTTTCCGTTCAGGCCAACAAAGCCTTCCATCCTTCCGGAGTCAGTGAATTAGTACTGGACTCATCTGGAAAGGATAAAGCGCTGGGTGCAATCCCAATGGGGGGGGGCTCACCTTATCACCGCATTCAAATAATCGGAGGGTTGGGGAAGCATGACGCCCGCAAATCTCCCATCGTTAACGGGAGCGTAGCTCAGTCCTCTTTTCCACTATAATTTCGCTCCTGAGCAAGGCTGCCACCCCTCCCCCCCCCCCATTTCCGAATTGCCTTCTTTGAATTGCCAGCCAGTGTGTTTGGCACGCCGGACACCTCATGCTCACTTTTCTGGCTGTTCCGGTAGTGAGCCTCTCATACTAGTGGTTTACACTCCTAGCCGGAGTCCAGCAGACGGAAAGAGACGGAAAATAAGAATACATATAGACGTAATAAAAATACTTATCGACGGAAAATTTGAAATTCGATGGCACGGCGGGAAGCAAGGTATTTTGTGAACAGGAGCCACCGACCTCTGGCGGTGCCGTGGACAGACTGGCCCATTGGTCCGTCTGGCATGGCGCCCCGCGCGTGGTCTTGTGCCCTCCGCGCCGCCCATGCTCTCTGCTCGCGGCTCGCTGTCTGACACTCTCTAACCGGCGCTGTGCATTACCATGACATGACACGCTAATGGACAGGTTCCTCTCTTAGGCCCCGTTTATACTTCATCGCGGCGCGACGCGATGGCCATGCAGTGAGGCCAAATTGGTCGATCGCGTCGCACAATCAACATGGCCACTATACGTGGCGTCGCGTCGCGCCGCGACGAAGTAAAAACCGGGCCTTACACCTTCCCCCCCCCCCCGGAGAGGAGATCACAAGAGAAAGTGCCCGAACCGCGCCGCGTCTGCTTTGGTGCAGAAAAGTTCCCAAAACAGGGGAGAGACAGCGGCCAGGGAAGAAGATGCTCGCAGTCAGTGGAGGAACTATCCGCGACCACTGAGCAGTTGTTGATAGCGCGATGAAGCCCATTCGACAAAACACATGGTAGCTACATGAAAAAGGATACAGTATTCTATCATCCCGTCATGGACAGGGCCTGTGAAAGGCACGGCAACTCGAGCCGTGAGAATATCTCATCCGCATACTCAAAAAGAGCAACTTGTTTAATTTCTATCACTTAGAGTTAATGAGATGTCGTACGAGCCCACACCAGCGAGGCCAAATTCCCAAAACGGGTGTACATGGGTCGCTATGTTTGCACTTGATCGCATAATGGAGGACAGTGATACGAGTACCCTTTGATAAGGAAAGACAACAATGATGTTTCTGCCTTATGTAGCGGCTCCCGATGCGTGCAAATGTTTGACCCAGCAAGACATGGAGTTCCTGCTACGGTAAGGGTGAAAAGAGTTTTGTGTATTTTTGCAATGTGACGTTGTAATCATGCATGTCAGTTAAGAGTACTTACTTCATGACAGATCCTCTTCTTGATCACTACTCTTAGGCCAGGAGCTCCGCTAGAGTTTCTATAAAACACAAAACAATTGAGAATTGTGCTAAGTTCGCGATGCACGTACGTCTACTTCAATCTCCGCCCGAATACAACTAGTACAAGCCATTGGTGCCATTGGTAAATCAGAATACAGTAAGAAGGTAAAAACTGAAAACTTCATTCATTGAAAATACCGTTACTATATTGTTAAAACATTTTGATCATGCTAAAAAAAACATGGTTAGTGCGTCAGAAAGTCAGAAAGCTACATGTCTGTAAGGCCGGGGACATACTTCCACCGTCGCGATGCCATCGCGTTGGCCAGTTCATGGCCATTCCGCCGCGTGCGACCGAATAGTCAAAGGAAACCTCGCTGCGGCCACCGCAACGGTGGCGGCCGGTATGTGCGATGGCTTCCCGCGCTCATCGCAGGCATGGCATACTTTTTCGCGTCGCGCGCAGTCTTTAGCGTTGGTCCTGGTCGGATCGCCGTCGCGCTCCCTTGCAGAGCGATGGGCGATGCGACGAGCACTGAGAAATTCAAATCTTTTCGCGTCGCTCTGCAAAACTCATCGACGGGAAGTATGCACGAGGCCTAACGGATCTGTTCGGGGATGCTGAACCCTACCATCTTAGGAGATATTAGATGCATATTTCGACACTTCTATGCTTTTGAAGTACTTCTTCCTCCGGAACACCGCTGGTGTTGTAAATGTTTTCTGTGCTTTTTTATTGAAGTTTCTATTTGTACAAAATTACTCTTTTGAGTAATGTTTTTTCTTCTTCAGGTATTTTCACATAACTGCTTGATAGATTTAAATATTAGAACACATGGTTGGTTGATGCATAAGGGTTTTACAAAAACCTTGAAATGACGCCGCTCTAATCGTTTCAGTTGCCGTCAAATGAATGGAACTTACAGTGCAGTAGCTTAATACAAATTTGTCGAGCTTGTTTTCAAATGCGATTTTCAAATCTAGAGCATTTTTCGTGCACTTTCGTGCATGAATTTCTTCGATCTACTTCTTATATGTGCTTGGAACTCTACGAAAATTGGTTTAGCAATGTATTAGATTAACGACGCAACCGGTTAAGACTTCAAACGAACGGTTTTCGCAAGTTTCGAATTTATATTGAGTTTCCTTAATGACGTCTACCGCCAACAATTGTTTGTTTTATCTTCGCACGTTTGCTAGTTACCACATGATGTTATATTCCGGTGTACTATACGTTTTCTCCATACTACGCAGCTAAACTATGCGTTCTACGTTTACCGTACGTTGACCATGGCGTTTACTTTCACAGTTGTGGCATTTTCTCCACTGGTTGCGAACGTTTTCTCCGCAAGCAACGCACGCCATGAGATTTTGGCATTCTCTCCGAGACCCGTTTAGCAGGAGATGCGGTTCAAGTCCCGCCTGTCGCTAGAGCTTTGATGGCAACAAAACATCGTTATAACAGCTTTCAACCAGACACTTGAGGTTTAAGGAAAATGAACTGAATATCTAAAACTTTGTATAAATGCATTAAATATGAATCACTCGTTCTCACCTTCTCGTCGTTTTGAAAATAGACCGTATCGCACAAACACGTCTCTCATAGCGGCCAGGTCATCAAATGGAGCCTAAAGTGAAGAAAAGCTCTGCTCATATGGAATATGAAGACCGGCTCACATTAAATCATTTGAGAGATGCGCTACGCATTCTTGAAAGCGATTTGAATTCGAATCGTCAACCGAACCACCAATCAGCATTTTCACGAAGAATTGGACACTTTTTGTTCTGGCATTCCTCCAGAACTGTCGGCTGCTCTCTTCATCCTACTCCAGGGGTACTTATATGCCATCTTATGAGGAGAAGTCTTCCATAAGTGTTTGGCGTGACCTCGCATGATAGAAAGAGGCCACATGCGCCTTGCACCTGTGCGAGAAAGGGTTAGGATTTTCCATAACTTGGTGCTTTTAAGCCCTAAATTTCTTATTGCTCTGCCCAACAGCAGCTGCGCAGGAGGTTAGCCTAACCAGTCCTTTTTAGCTAACTCGGCCCTAAATATCGTGACTTGCCCTACAGCAATTGCACGCACAGAAGGTTCGTTAAATGAAACCTTAGGTCTCTTACAGTCCTAAATGATCTGTTTTTGTTCCAGCAAAACAGATTAGCCGAGAAAGTGTCTCTCTTCTTTGACAAGAAAGCAATAATGACCGGCGCAGAAATCCTTGAAAAGGTTCTTGAGAAGTATAGAGCGTATACACAAGAAATCGTACACCCTGGCGAAAAGAAACGACAATAAGAATGCACAGCCAACATAGTACTACTCAGCTCTTGCGTAAGTCAAGTGAGGACAGCATCAGCAACCTTACAAGGCAAAACTGATAAGATGGAAAAAATTTTTTTACTACCAATGAGTTAAAATCAAAACCAGATCAAATTTTGCTACGGATAGAACAGCTGGACAGAGAATCCCACTGCTGGAGTCTGATTACAGATGCCGTATCATTCGCGTTCAAGATCGAATCGCAAATAATATATGCTCAAAGTGAGCTTCAATAGGTGCTGCTGAAGCCTGAAATTGCAAGTAATGCACTCTGATGTATTCGAACACAACGATGGGCATTCTCTTTTCATCCACGAACAGAGCAGAAAAGCTATACCGCTGACTAAGAATTCATGTTCGGTTAGCGTTTTATCCATAACGCTACCGCAGTTTAAGGACTGCTCATCAGAGCTCCTTCCAGCCAATAGTGACTGGAACAGCATACTTGCTCAAGGCCTATGCGATGAAAGAGTCAAACAGTTCATAAAAGTCACCCACTAACGTGGATGCACGACGGCGATTTGGACCATGCCTACCAGCGAATAACAGCACAACTTATGCTTACGGTTATCGGCCAATGTGGAAAACGTAGAACTATCAACGTGTGCCTTTACCGAAATCATCAAACATAGAGGCAAACCACAAAATAGAAGTAGAAAAGCATTTCTAACTCCAATGAAAAGCAGAATCCCTCGTCAACATAGAGTGGAATGGAAGTCAGTATAGTATTAGTTATACGCGCATGCGCACATTTTCTCACTGTATATCGCTGTCTGTCTTTTACTACATTTTCGTCTCCAGTATAATCTTTCATTCGTCACTACATTCCACTCAACTCCACTCGTCAACCTCAAGCTGAACTTGCAATTTCCGCAGACCGCCATCAATCACTTCTCTCCATAGAGCACGTCAGATCGCCAATTCATTAGCTGGAAATCACAACAAGGTCGCTGGATCAATTTCAAACAACTGGTTAAAGCGAATTGACTATGGAGGCTTACCTTATCTTCAAGTTCGCCCACCGCAACTTCCAAGTATATCTATGCCATGTATCTATAACACTACGATTCACTTCGTATGCTACCTCATATCTCCATGGTTTCATATTTGCATATCCAGTATAAGGACAAAGGACGGCGTTATTCAATCTCTTCTATGGTGCGCCACGCATTCTACTTCTACGGGATGTCGTGGAGGCGACATGAATGCGTATTTGGCCATACAATGACTTGCGGTGGCCAGCCGATGAACAAGTCAGCGCTTTATCCTTCCCAGACAAGTCTGGTACCAATTCACCGACCCCGGGGGGATGGAAGGCTTGGTTAGCCTGGGCTGGAAATCCGAACCAGGAATCTGGTATCGGGTGCACGCGACAGTCGCGCCTCCTCCGACTGCGCTACACGCGCCCATATCCAGTATATCCAGTATGATTGTTTCATTTTCCTTCGTATTGTTGCCTCGGAGTGTTCTGGCATTCCGCCGGAACTGTCGGCTCGCTCTCTTTATCCTACTCAAGGGGTGCTTATCTGCTACATTGTGACGAGAAGTCTGCGGCGAGCCACGCCCGTGTCTAATCATACTGGCATCAGATATCAACTTACTCTATCACTGACCAATACGGTCATTTAAATAAACCTTTTAACAAGCCATCACACTCGCAGATATAAGCACAAAGGAGCCAAAATACTCCTAGTGCACATCAGAGCGCCATCATACACTACTAAACAGAACACTTTTCAAATCAAATTGGACGCTCTTCCAAGCGAGGTTTAAAAGTTTTACGATCGAAGCGAACTCTTCCAAAACGAAATAAATAAACATGTTGAACTACAGGCTCCATAAAAAGGATAAAGGATAAGGGATAAAGGACGGCGTTACTCAATCCCTTCTGGGATGCGCCAGCGCATTCTACTTCTACGGGATGTCGTGGAGGCGACATGAATGCGTATTTGGCCATACAATGACTTGCGGTGGCCAGCCGATGAACAAGTCAGCGCTCTATCCTTCCCAGACAAGTCTGGTACCAATTCACCGACCCCGGAGGGATGGAAGGCTTGGTTGGCCTGGGCGGGAAATCCGAACCAGGAACCTGGTATCGGGTGCACGCGACAGTCGCGCCTCCTCCGACTGCGCTACACGCGCCCACAGGCTCCATAAGATAGCTAGAATAATTTTTTGTTCAAGGAACATTTGGTAATACTTTCTTCAAAATTGTTTAGTTTTGTCCGTTTCAGTAAGTGTAATAATTTTATAAAAAATTTTGCGCATTAGAAGTTTAGGTTGCGCCATGTACTCAAAAAAATTGCTGCAGCTTTTATTTGAAGCAGTGTGTAAAGGCCATTTACATGAAGCTGAGCAGGTGTGTTTTTTACAGTTGTTGTTGTTGTATCGTTAACGGGTGTCAAACTCCATAAAGGATAATGGATAAAGAACGGCGTTATTCAATCCCCTTTGGGATTCGCCACGCATTCCACTTCTACGGGTTGTCGTATTTGGCCATATGGCCAGCCGATGAACAGATGACTTGCGGTGGCCAGCCGATGAACAAGTCCGCGCTTTATCCTTCCCGGACAAGTCTGGTACCAATTCACCGACCCCGGAGGGATGGAAGGCTTGGTTGGCCTGGGCGGGAAATCCGAACCAGGAACCTGGTATCGGGTGCAGGCGAGAGCCGGCGCCTCCTCCGACTGCGCTCCACGCGCCCGTCAAACGTGTAAACAGAAATTCTGCTATCAATCGAATAAAAACTGCGACGTCTTGGACGAGAGCATGGCACAATCTTTTTTGGAACTAAAAAATGACCGCCTTCTGCTGTTCAAAGCAAGGCTGTAAATCATTATTTTTTCAAAAAATTTTTTTTTAGAATATTCAAACCATGTCTATTAAGTAGGTGAAGGGAGTTATACTAAAATTTTTCTTAATCAGAAAATTGTTCCAACCTTTTTGAAGAGTTTCTACTTTAATGTAGAAGAAGCTCATCTTGATTTTTTTTCAAAAGTCATGAATAGCTTGAAGTCTTTCAAATTTGGTTTGAAAAGTGTCCAATTCGACGAGAAAAGTGTCCAATTCGACGAGAAAATTGTATATTCTGATAAGAATAAAATTTTGAAAAAATCGTGAAATTTTATCTGGAGGTTCCGTGCGTTGTTTACGGCAAAATTTAAAATCACAACGACATTTACGAGAAAACGATATAATATATATGAGCTGGTTGCTTTATTGGCAGATCGGTGATACGCGCTAGACGAGTTAGCTGAGTGTGCTCGGCAAAATTCTTGAAGAAAAAAAGCATGGCGGCAGTCAACTACACTGTTGAAGGACTTCTTCGTAAGAGTAAAAACAATCAAGAAGCAAAATCACGGCACAGTTCTGGCCGGAAAGTGGAACAAACGGTCACGTTGCCAGCGTTTTTAGAAATCCAACGATCTGTAGAGAAGACTGGCGACACAGGTAGTAAGAAAAGATTGAGGAATTCATAAACTGGTTAAGCAAGAGAGCAGTGCTCTGCGGAGCAAACTCGTGACATACAAAGCAACTTCCTCTTCATTCTAGTGCCGGGCATAACACTTATGCAGAAGAATTTGAAACCAATCGAAGCACCTATTTGCATTTCTGGTGAACTTTACGGCGAAATTTTGGCGCAGGAAATAGGATGCAGCCGATAGCAGGAAAGGTATACCCAAAAAGCCGACCAGTTCTGTGAAGACTAGAACAGATATCTGGGGGTTCAAATAGTTTTAGGTGTTACGATGCTATGGCGTCACCCACTCCCAATTCAGTCAGGGTCAGCGACAAGATTCCGATCAGAAAAATCCCGTTGGAGGCTTTCCACAGTCAGATCGACACCTGATGACATGATCCAATTCTGTCACAGTCGCCCCACGACGGGCAACGGGCGCTCCATCTAAGCTTTTTTGCACCCCATGTGGTGATTTATGACGTTCATTCTGAGCTCATATGCAAATACTAACGAGTCTAAACACAACGCCAACGAAAGACATTCATTGGAGATGACTTATATTCCCTGGTAATGCGGAGCCATTTTCTCCTGAATTATATCTTCATAGATTTGTATACAACGTAATAAGTCACGTGTGTCATCAACAAAAAGTGAGCCAGAAGGAAGCGGTTGGAAATCAAACCCAAGAATGAACTTATGGTTAGTTGCTCAGTTCTGAGCTCCTTAGATGTTGGTGAGTTCTTCGATTTTTTGATCGGATACTGTTGTACGACTCCAGGGCTGTCGATGGTATAACCGCAAGAGCAGGTCGTAACCATCTCTGAATAAGGAAAAAGGATAAAGGAAGGCGTTACTCAATCCCTTTTAGAATGCGCCACGCATTCTACTTCTACGGGATGTCATGGAGACGATGTGAATGCGTATTTGGCCATACAGTGACTTGCGGTGGTCAGCCGATAAACAAATCAGCGTTTTATGCTTCCCAGACAAGTCTGGTACCAATTCACCGACTCCGTAGGGATGGACAACCCTTCGTTGGCCTGGGCTGGAAATCGGAACCAGGAATCTGGTATCGGGTGCACGCGGCAGCCGGCGCCTCCTCCGACTGCGCTACACGCTATTCCTAGCATAACAACAGGTAATGTCCCATCTGTAACGCCTCTGCAAACTCAATCTCTATCCACAATCGGGTGCGGACTAACAATGGTGCATATAAGCCCACGGGGTGAAATTCAGGTTAAGCCATATTTAGCTCAACGTGTATCATCTTTTCGCGAACGCAAATGTTGAGCTAAATCTGTTTGTAATCGAATAAACTCATCGTAGGTGAGCAACATGAATATTGTCGGACGGCTCTTTATTGTCCCCACGACAGGTTTGACCACTTTTTCCTTCAAGTACTGGGAAACACCGGGCCATTTTGGCACGCGACGGTGATGAATGAAGACTTTGTCCGTTCTCCCACGAGAACCGTCATGAGAGCGACAACCGAAGAATACATTTAAAGTTTGTAAAAATTAGAGTTATTCAGCCATACACGTCTGAAAGACGAGAGTCACATAGCGGAGAGCTTCACTGAAAGACGAGCTTGTCCTAATCTTTTATAGCTGTGGGTGACTGCGGATCATTTTGCCTCGCTTCGGACACGCCTTCAAAGCCTGCCCTTTCCGCGATCGCTTCGCATACGTCGAAAAAAATGGCTGTAGCGGCTAGCCAATCCTTTTCGCAACGAGTTTTGAGCCCAGTGCCGGAACGTTCCCATTTACGAGTGCACGTTGTTGCCTCACATGATGTTGTGATCAAAAAAGGGGCCAGCGAGGGAGATCCTACCAGTGAAAAAAGAGGAGTCTCATCATAAGCTCCTTCTTTGGAACAGGAAAAGCAGACGATGGCTATAGAATTCGGAATAAAGAATAAAGAATATTCAATTTCTCATTGTCTTTATCTCCGGACTACATTCCTCTAAGCTTCATAAAAAATGTTGCTCTTTACATTGCTTACCCACTTGAGCACATATTCAATTTGAACTATACTAGAGCGGAAGTGCCTGCTAGGTGGAAGCATGCTTTTGTGACTCCCATCCTTAAGAAGGCCGCGCTAAATGATCCTAGGAACTACCGGCCAATAAGCATCACCTCAGTCTTTGCAAGAACGTTCGAAAAAATACTTTAAAAGCACATCCTGAGCCATCTTGAGGCTCATGGTGTAATATCTGATAACCAACACGGTTTTCTCAAGAGCAGATTTGTAGAAACAGCCGTCCTCACCTCGTTGAATGACTGGTCAAGGGCTCTTGAAGAGAAAAGACGCGCAGACGTTGTGTATTTTGACTTTTCAAAGGCTTTTGACAAAGTGCCCGTTAAAAAATTACTGACGAAATTGGAGGCAGGGTTCACCCCACAATTATAAACTGGATTCGAGAATTTCTAACAGGAAGAACTTATCAGGTTAAGGTAAAGGACCAGTTTTCCAATGTCTTCTCAGCTTTAAGTGGTGTTCCTCAAGGAGGTGTTTTATCACCAATCTTATTCTTGTTATATACCTATGAACTCCCTAACTGCATAACTAATTTTGGAGTCACTTGTAAAATGTATGGTGATGATGTAAAAATCTACAGAAGAATAGATGATGCACAGGATTCAATGTCCGTCTAGACGGCAATAGATTTTATTAGTTCTTGGACAGAAAGATGGGAGTTGCCGCTTGCAGGTGACAAGACGCACTTTCTAATGATTGGATCTAGGTATAATACCCAAACGCCGACGTATCGAATTAATGGTCAGGCTCTAAAAAAGGTGGATGAAGCTCGTGACTGGGGTTATATTATAACGAGTGCTTTGTCTTTTTTAAAGCACTACAAACCTTTGGTGAAGAAGGCAAGTTTTCGTGTCTATAACCTCTTCAGGGCTTGGAAATCTTGTATTCCTGAGGTCTACATACGGGCTTTCAAAAGCCATGTTCGACCTATCGTTGAAACTGGAACTACAGTATTCATTCCATCTAGAAATAGGGATATCGATCTTTTGGAAAGCATCCAAAATAGCTTTACGAGGAAGCTCATGATAAGGTTTTTCAGTGGATTATAGCTTGATTCCAAATGGCTCCCAACGGTCTGAGTTGTTTGGTCTTCCATCATGGAAGAACAGAAGGAAAACTGCTGATATTGTCAAGATGTATAAAATTCTGTCCAGGAAGTTATCAATCAATCCGGCAGATTTTTTTAATTTTATTTTGAAAGGATGCTGACAAAATCCGTAAGAGGAAAGCTTAAGCTTTGAGTGTCGATTGCTAAGTCACGGATTAGGTCAGATTTTCTGACCTACAGGGTTCTCAAAGAATTCAACTTGCTGCTTGGCAAGTACGACGATTTGGCGGGACTGTCTGTTCACATGTTTAGAAGGTCTACTACATGTTGAACGCCGTAAAGTACTCGAAGATATGCTACTACTCATGCATCGTTTAACAGTGGTTGTTGATTGTTATGTTTTGTGCCAGAAATGTTTTTATTCGTTTCCTTTTTAACATCATTGATGTTAGACTTTGTTCTACGCCAATAAATAAATAAATAAATAAATTTCCTGTAGTTTTATATTGTCCTAAAACATTGCGCAACAACAATATCAACAATAATGGCAGTGTTAGTAACGACAGTGACAACAAACAACAACATGTCTTGTTTCCTCTTTATCGTCATACCAAAAATGTATAGAATTAGTTATCAACCCGCATGGTACTACTTACTCTGGAATAGCTCTAGAAGGACCCTGGACTTTCATTTTTTATCCTTGCTGATGTTCATTTACATAAAGGCCTCCACACCTTCCGCGGCAACGCCCTCACCGCTATGGTTAAGGATAGGGCAGGGAGGCCGCTGGCGGCGAGCTCTGCGTCCCTGCCCTATGGTTAAGGATAGGGCAGCGGCAATGCCTCAGAAGTGTGCGGGAGCCTTAAGGCTTGGGACGAAAGGGATATTGGTCCTTTCGTTTCCTCCGTGTCTATTATCTACATGTTTATTAACACCATTCGAAAAGAAAAACCATAGATGGAACGGATGCTTATGCAGTGCGTCTGCTATAAAAGGGCACCCTTAATCTGGTAAAGTTCGCCTTATTTACGACATTCCGCAATAAGGGGTTGCTTCCATTGAATTCATCGTTGTCGAAAACTACACCTGAAAATGAATCAGAAAGCTCACTTTGTTACAAAACTTTTCGAGAAGAAATATTTGTTTTCAGCTGTCATACGCGTGGATGGCAGCTGGTTACGTTGATGTTCACCCAGGACCCTTTTCCTCACCCACAGATTACGCGTTCAACGAAGAAGAAGTGGTCATTCCCTATCAGGGAGAACATTGTTCGTCACTGGCTTTTGTAAGATGTGGTGTTGGTGTGACAAGCGCTTGTGTTTTACTTGTTTCACAGATTTGTACCATAGCTGTTGACTAGAAGGGAAATAACAATATAAGACTTTTAATTTAATATAAGATAAGACTTTTTATTCCTGGCGCAGATATGAATAGTTGAAGAACTATCACATATGAAGGCGCAATCAGACGGCTTTGGTTTGTTGTAAGCATTGATTGTCTAAAATTGTCTCCTGTGATTATGAGAAAGCGTAATGCAACAAGCTCAAACGTGCAACAACATTGGCAGCACTCGGACCCGAACTGAAAACCCCTCCGGTGTGCTCCTACGAGGCGGCACTCCTACCGACTGCGCCACCGAGGCTCATTTCGTGCGGTGCCGTAGAGGTTGATGAGTGTGGCGCACACGCCTTCAAACCTCGCCTTCAGGTCTTTAAAAAGCGTTCAGCAAAAACTGACAGTGGTTCTGGACTCCGCTCGCAGGGCCCTACATCCTGTCAAAATATAATAGCATCGCAAAGGCTCACCTTGTGTTTGGAGCCTTACCTTGTTAGAAGAGCCGTATCGAACAATTTCAGTACTCTACATCTCCGGAAATACGAGACACTTTCACGTAGACGGCAACGTTCGAAGATGATCATACCGACACCGCTGGCGATTCTATGACTGCCGCATGGAACAGTATCTCAAAGTCGCGGACAGTGTCCATCGACTTCCAGGAGGGCCACCTCGTCTTCCCCGCACAGAAATCCACTCTTCTTCGCTGCACTGGCTCAACCAACTTGAAAGAGCGACCCGTCGAAGGACCTACATTCAGCCCTGCTGCGCGGGTCTTGTTTCCGCGTTGAACTCAGTCCGCAAAAGCAACCAGTTTCCAGTAGCAACCTGTTGAGGGACGAACATTACCAGCTTCGATGAATGCCAATTTGAATTACGTTGACACCCTGAGTGCACGCCGAGCTGTCCGAGCAGCTCGACATTTCTATTTTAGCTTTCGCCCTCAAATGACAGTCCATCGAACTGCCTGTGGTGACAGTTAGAAATACAAATACTTCAGAAACACTGCTGAAATACTTGAAAATCACTCACCGTGATTGCTTGCAACGACTCAACAGATAATGCTCTCTTAATATCGTTGGTTCCCTGAGCTTGATGTTTGCATATTCTTCTTCTTAGGAGTGAAGCTCGAAATAGCAAAATGTTTATTGACATGTTTCGGGTCTTAAGCCCTTCTTTAGGTCTAAAGTTATTATTATTATCAGTTATTTTAAACCTTATTATTATTATTATCAGTTATTTTAAACCTGGGCGCGTGTAGCGCAGTCGGAGGAGGCGCGACTGTCGCGTGCACCCGATACCAGGTTCCTGGTTCGGATTTCCCGCCCAGGCCAACCAAGCCTTCCATCCCTCCGGGGTCGGTGAATTGGTACCAGAGTTGTCTGGGAAGGATAAAGCGCTGACTTGTTCATCGGCTGGCCACCGCAAGTCATTGTATGGCCAAATACGCATTCATGTCGCCTCCACGACATCCCGTAGAAGTAGAATGCGCTGGCGCATCCCAGAAGGGATTGAGTAACGCCGTCCTTTATCCTTTTATCCTTTATTTTAAACCTAGAAGGGCTTAAGGCCACCTTCTCAATAGAAATTATTTGCTCCAGTTCTACGAAGATATTGCGTCCTGCAATGCAACTATAATACAACAAGTGCTCCGACACGCCTGGTGGCCATATTGATTGTTTGACGCGATCGATCAATTTGGCCTCATTGCGTGGCCATCGCGTCGCGCCGCGACGAAGTATAAACGGGGCCTAACGGCTTGTCTCGCACTTGCGCGCTTCGCGCGATTTTGCAGCATCACTGACCTATCGAAAGTAGTTTTTGTAAAACTTAAAGTTCGCTGTCATCTAGGATCTGGTGCGTACTTTATTGGCATCAAGCCCGTTCACCACTTCGGTACCTTCATCATAAACATTCTCTCCGGACCGGCCAGTAACGGCATTGGTTTGTGCCGCACAGTACTTCTGTCCCTCAGTTGCTCCTCCGCAACCGTTCCCCTGCTCAACAGCTACCGTTTCCAGATACTATTGACATCACTTACGAAGCCAGATTTCCCCTCACTCGTTTCTTCTTAGTGGATCTAATTGCGGGTCCGCCTTTACTGGTCTTCCCTCCCCTCTTTAGTCCCACACATTCCTGGTCTCAACTCCTGGCCCACTTCTTTTTATCCACTATTGAGCTCCTAGCTGACTCTTCTTGCTGGTTTCCCCGTCCTGGTCCCTCCTCGAGGTTGTTCCTTTCCTTCCTGGTCGCTCTACTGGTCCACTCTAGAGGTCCCCCTTACTGCCCTTCTCCACCACCTCCTTAGTGGTCCTCCAATGCTCACGGCAGACGTCGGTGACACGTGTTCAGAATCAGGACGCTTGTTGAGCAACGTGGGGGGAGGCGTATTCTAAATCCAGAGCTTAAAGACCCGTCCTCCGAATCCAGAAGCTCGGAAGCGTTCGCAGTCGCCGCTGTGTCGAGCGTGAAGAGGCTATGCATATGGCAGATTCCTTGCTCTCCGTATGATTTCCCTTACAGGTCCCTTCTTGTTGGTTCCCCGTTCTGGTCCCGCCTCCAGGTCCCTTCTTACAGGTAGATTCCTCTCCCTCCTTCCCCCCCCCCCTCCTCCGGGATCCTCCTTACTACTCTACCCCAATTAAGTAGCCCTCCCACGCTCACGACACGACGACGGCGCGCGTGTCGCGCCCATTGCGCGACATCGGTGTCACATCTTCTAAATCCACTCCTACTTACTGGTAATTGATCCCCTTGCTGATCCTCCTTACTGCTCTTTCCCTCCCCCCCCCCCCTGATTGGTAACTCCCTACTGGTCCCCCTCATTGCCTAAGCCCTTCTTAGTGCCACCTCCTGGCCTGCTTCCTTGTTCCCCCCGACGACCATCCCGATTCTCCTCCTGGTCGCTGCCTCCTTATCGCCGTCGGTTCTCCACCCTAAAAGTCTCCCTTCTACACTTACCCCTTTAGTAGTCTTTTCATGCTAATGCCACGAAGTCGGCTTCCGAATCTGGACACTCAGAAACGCCCGAGGTGCTGTTGTGTTAAGCAGTAAAGGGCTGCGATTCCTCTGCTGCAGCAACATCCCACCTTAAATAGCAAATATCGCCCGCGGTGTAGATGATGCGGCGTATCTCAATTAGGCTAGACCACTCGATCGTCCTCGCTGTGGATGATGCGGCGTATCTCACTTAGGTTAGATCACTCAAACGTCATCGACCGCCAACTCAATTATATAGTGGTAGATAGATAGATAGATCGTGGATGACGTGTAGAAAATTAGGCAAAGGCAGATGAGCAACAGAATTGCTAATGCACCTGTCATATTAGTCCTCTTTCATTCCACACCTTCTAGTTGAATATTAACCGAAAGTCAGGAATTTGCCAACAGCTACGAATGCGTATCGCCTAATAAGCAATGGCTATGTCATACGTATCGAACTATTAGGCGGTCCTCTACGGTTTGCTATATATACATATACAGGACGTCAACACGTTGCTTACCAATCGCTCCTGCGCTGCGATGTTTCGACAACTTCTCATGGCCTTCTTTTTGGTAAGCTGATTACTCTCCTCTCTGGGTTACCTTCACATTTTGGTCTACACAATGACTTTTTCTTTTTAGCGCTCTTGTGTAGAAATCGTATGGAGTAATCTGTTCTCTCCCGAACTATAAATACACCGCAGGATATTGCACTGGAATGTAGAAACCTTTTTTTAGATAGCATCTCTGGTCAACGTCAGTCGTGCTCAACCACGTTATTACGAACAGCGTTTGCGTTCCTCACAAGCACAAAGTGAGAGCAGCTATAATAAGAAACATGAACCCTGGGCATGGTGGAATGCATACAATCAGCGTGAACCCTGGGCATGGTGGAATGGATACAATCAAGTTGAGCCCTGGGCGTGGTGGATTTGATCACAAAGACGCTGCCTGTGTTGATGCTGTAGGGGCGTTGATATAACAGCAGTCTGGCTTCCGCAGCAATGTAGATGAATGCCCCGATTAGCAGAGATTGTTTATAAATTGTTGATTGGAAAATAAACGACTTTTCATCTGCACACTATGTTCGAGAAGGAGAAGGACACATGTTGGATCAACTCCTGCTGTGAATCCAGCTGGCCTCTGAAGACGAGAACTCGAAACAACGGGATCTTCGAATTAGAGATCCACCTAAAAATCTCCAGGGTGCACTAACTAACAACTTCAGTAAAATTCGTTCAGCGTGTTGTGTGTTCTGAGTGTTCTGCACTAAATCCAGTTAAAGTCAATTACTGTAGCGTTTGGTGAAAGTCGTTGTCTGTTTATTACTGTGGCCACCTAACGGCTAACCAAATATGTAATGTGTTCACTTTGCAACATTTATTAATTCCGCATGTGGCGCGACCTGCCTAAAGGATCGTTTAATGTGTACGCTACGCGTGTTACGTGCATACTAAACGATCCCTAAAGCCTCGTTTATACCTCGACGCCGAGTGACGCGGTGGCTAAACATTGAGGCGAAATTCATTGATCGCGCGGCTTAGCGTCGGATCGCGTCCCTATCGAAACGGGCGCGATGCGACTGTTCGCAGTGGATTGGGGCGCGATATTGCTGCTCAACTGATCCTCGTTGTGTGGACTCGCACTTGTCCGTAGTGTGCAATCGTAGTTGCGTGACCCGCTACCCGCTGTTCGGAGTTCATCGCTCCGTTCGAATCGTGTCGCTCGGCGATATAAGCGCAAGGCCTGTGTTATACTTCGGCGACACGTCGGCTAATTCGCCGGCAACAGCAGCACGCGCAGCACAGCTTCGTCGACGGCGTTGTCGAGAGCTCCGCAGGGGGTGTTATACTTCCGTCGCCGCCGACGCTTCCGACGAGGTCGCCGACAACAGTGTCAGGCCGTCGGGCCGCATCATTGCGCATTTTCAATGTCATCCAAGAGCGGCAGAAAACGCAATTCGATGCAGTACTTTGATTATGTCAGCATCTGTTATACTACCACTGCGAGAAAATGAAAAGTGAGATGTTGTCTAATAGTACGCAGCAGTGTACCAGGCAAGTGAGTGCAACAAACTCCTGCCTCTACATCTAGTAGGGCTCATCACCATTTGTGGTTGTCCTTGTTTCTTCTCTCTCTCGTTTTGTACCGAAGGCGTTTTGTACCGGAGGCTCTTTCGTTGACGTCGTCATCGACGGTTCAGACGATGTCGCCGACAATAGCGTCCGTGACAGGCTGTGGGCGACGGATTGCAGCGTCGCCGACGCGTTGCCGAAGTATAATTTACACTTGCGCCGGGACGCGGTGCGGCGTAATGGTCGCCACAGATATCGATTTTTAGCGCCGCCCGGTCGATATCTATTCCGACTATGGTGCCGCGCCTACGCAGCGGCGCAATTATAAACCAGGGCTAAGGCATTTGCTATACTTCGGCGACGCGTCACCGACAGCGTGTCGTGTGGTGCACAGCAACGGCCTTCTTGCCGCGGAGGGTGCACGTTATACTTCGGACCGAATCGAATAATTTCGAATGAATATTCGAATAAATTCGAATATTCGAATATTCATTATTCGAATATTCGGTGAGGCCCAAAATTCGAAAATATTCATTATTCGAATATTCGATGAGACCCCAAATTCGAAAATATTCGTTATTCGAATATTCGACGAAGTCCAAAATTCGAATATATTCATTATTCGAATATTCGATGAGGCCAAAAATTCGAAAATATTCATTATTCGAATATTCGCTGAGGCCCAAAATTCGAATATATTCGTTATTCGAATATTCGACAAGGTCCAAAATTCGAATATATTCGTTATTCGACTATTCGACGTGTCCCAAAATTCGGATATATTCGAATATATTCGATGCTACTGAGATAGACTACTGGGTGTCAGTTTTTGCGCCTTCAGGATATAACTCGCCTAAAGTCAAATATATGAAAAACCAAGGATATATTTGAGCTCAGCAGCTCGAGCTCTATCGTTTGATATACATATTTCATATGTAGCCATGAAATTATTCGAAATTGGATACATGTTTAATTACCTAAGCTTGAAGTCCGACCTACGATGGACTTGAGAAACATGAATGATGCGGCCAAGGTCGACCTCTGTCGAGAGTACTTCATTGTCGGTTTGTTTGGTCTACCGTTGGTGTGGCTTAGGAACACAATCTGGTTCTTTGGTTGAGGCTTTCTTCGGCCGCAATCACCGGCCACCAATACCAATCGGAAGTATGTCACGCTGAGTGCCATAGGAGCGATCTTTTGGTTAATAGTAATATGTGTCTGGGAGACCATCTTCCAGTCGTACCGTTCGAAAAGTGTCGCATGGGCGGACTACTTGACATTCATCTTCTCAGTCGGAAGGGTATAGACTGGCTGCGATCTCACCCCAAATTGCCACAGCATCATTCATCCTTCTCAAAGTCCTTTTCTGTAGGAGACCTTATTTCTCAGCTTAACGACGAGGTGTTTCCTCACTCAATTGTTGTTTTTTCTTGTCCGGGTTTGTAACATAAAACATCATATACATATTAACATAATGCCGAGTTAGCCTAGTGGTTAGTAGGGTAGTTTCATGCACAAACGGTCACAGGCTCGACTTCCGGCTCCGGCACGCCATGCCCTGCAAAAATTGCAAAAATGGCAACGGTTCCAGCTCAGGCTTAGGTTTACAGGCTGGCTGATGGAGAAACCTCGTCACAAAACCATGATCACAAGTCGCAATAGAATCAGTGTAAAGGCTAGGACGTCACCCGGAAGTGGCGCACAGAACCCCCGCCCGAGTTCTGTGGTCAGTATGCGAGGGCTACCAAGGGCCGAACGACCTCGGCTAAAGAAGCTAGTTCGACTGGGGACTCTGAATGTGGGAACGCTGATCGGAAGATCTAGGGAAGTGACTGACCTGATGAAGCGCAGAAGGACACAAGTCCTGTGTCTGCAGGAAACGCGATGGAAAGGGGCGAAAGCAAGGGACATCGGAAAAGGGGTCAAGCTGTACTACAACGGAGAGGACACCAACCGGAACGGGGTAGGGATAGCTGTCGCGGAGTCCCTCAAGGATTCAGTAGCGGCTGTCCAAAGAATAAACGACGCATCATGTCACAGCAGCTGGACACGAAGGAGGGTTACTGGACCATCATGTCTGTCTACGCTCCGCAGACCGGATGTTCCGAGCACGACAAGGATGACTTCTATCTCTCGCTCGAGGAAGCCATAAGGTCCGTACCAGAAGGCGACTACCTCTCCATAGCAGGGGACATGAACGGGCATGTGGGGAGTGGCAGAAGAGGAGTGGAAAGGGTTCCTGGAGGTAAAGGGATCGGCCTGATAAACCCAAATGGAGAACGAATTCTGGATCTGGCTATCGCCCACGACCTGGCTGTGGGTAGCACTTTCTTCGCGAAGAGGGAGAGCCAGAAGGTGACCTATGCTAGCGGAGGAAGAAGGACGGAAGTCGACCACATCCTGGTTCGAAGGGCTGCCCTGAAAACAGTCCGGGATGTGAAGGTCATTCCGGGAGAAGACGTGGCATCACAGCATAGACCCTTGGTGGCCAACCTTAGCATAACTCTACCCAGCAGGCCCAAAGTGAGGACGGAACCCAGGATCCGATGGTGGAGACTGCGGGGTTCAGAGTGGAACGAGCTGCGAAGGGCAGTGCTCGAAGCAGGCCTTCCAGATCCAGCTGGTCCCGTGAATGAGACCTGGAGGAGGGTAGCCCAAACAATCCTGAGATGTGCCAAGGAAACCCTGGGAGAAACAAAGGGCGGAACCAGAGGGGATAAATCGGCATGGTTCTGGAACGAAGAGGTGCAGGCTGCGGTGAAGAGGAAGAAGGAGGCCTACAAGCTGTGGCAGAAGACGAGGGCTCCCGAGCATCTCACAGCCTACAGGAAGCTAAAGAGGCTGGCAAAAACAGCTGTAGCGAAGGCAAAGAACGCGGAAATGGATGCCCTGTACGAGAAACTAAACGGTCCAGAGGGAGAGAAGTTCGCCATCCGCCTGGCCAAGGCGCGTCATAGAGCTAGCCTCGACATTCGAGTAGTGAAGACTGTGAATAGTGCTGACGGTAGGGTGTTACGGAAGCCGGCCGAGGTCAGAGAGAGATGGGAGGAGTACTTCAAGGAACTCCTGAACGACGAGTTCCCTCGTCGGGAGGCCGAGGAAGAACAACCAACGGAAGGACTCATCCCACCCTGGACACAAGAAGAGGTTCGCAAGGCCATAGGGAAGATGAAACTCGGAAAGGCAGCAGGGCCTGACGGCGTGCCAGTAGAGGCTTAGAAGGTGCTTGGGGACCTCGGAATCAATGGCTGACGCAGTTCCTCAACAGGATCACGAAAGAAGGTATGAAGCCGGATGGCTGGAGGAACAGCACCATAGTCCCCATCTTCAAGCAGAAGGGAGACGCTTCCGAATGCTCCAACTACCGAGGGATCAAACTGATCTCACACATGATGAAGATCTACGAACGACTGGTCGACTCAAGGCTGAGGGAGATGGTGCCCATCTCCCAGGTGCAGTGGAGCTTCATGCCTGAGAGGTCCACCACAGACGCCATCTTCATCGCTCGTCAGGTGATGGAGAAATATCGGGAGAAACGAAAACCCTGCTACCTGGCATTTCTGGACCTGAAGAAGGCCTACGACAGGCTAGCTCGGGCCGTAATCTGGAACGCCCTTCGAGGGAGGGGTGTCCCGGAACGTCTGGTCACGGTCATAAGGGACATGTACGAGGGCTAGAAAGCGGCGATACGAACTCCACACGGGGTGACAAGGAAAGTGGACATTACAGAGGGGGTACACCAAGGGTCGGCTCTGAGCCCGTTCCTCTTCCTGCTGACGCTTGACTCTATAGTGAACCACCTTGAGGAAGGCCCTCTCAGAACGATCCTCTACGCGGACGACATCGCCCTAGTAGCCGACAACCAGGAGCTGGAGGAGAAGGTGCAGCTGTGGCAGAGAGCCCTCGCAGAGAACGGCCTACGGCTGAGCGTGAAGAAGACGAAGTCCATCAGCTCTGAGCAGTGCGCTGGATCGATCCTAGACTGCCAAGGAGAAACGGTCAAGAAGGTGGAAGAATTCCGCTACCTCGGAAGTGACCTATCCGAGGAAGGAAGTGTGGACCAGGCGGTCAGGGGACGGATAAACGAAACCCTGGGTAAGGCGCAGGAGCGGCAACTGCACGCGGCGGAGATGAGGATGCTGAGGTAGGCATGTGGATGGACCCGTCGGGACAGGGTGCGAAACGAGGATGTTAGGGCAGTGATGAAGACAGCCCCGATCCAGCTGAAGATGAGAGAGCAGCGCCTGAGGTGGTATGGACACGTCCTCAGAAGACCAGAGGATCACCCCACAAGATTGGCCCTAGATTTCGAGGCACCCGGAAAGCGTCCGAGAGGAGCCCCAAGGAAAAGATGGAAGGACATCATCAAGAGAGATCTCGCCGAAGTCGGCGCCACAGCAGATGACGCCCTTGATAGGATGAGGTGGCGACAGATCACAAGAACAGCGGACCCTGCGACTGCGCGGGACTAAACGCTCAGGAGAAGAAGAAGAAGATACATATTAACATAATGCCTTTAAACGACATGTCATGTTTGAGATTACGTTTATCTCTGTATTTGCTTTACGAGGGTCATTAGAAGCCGTAGAATATCTACTATTTCAACCAAAGCATTCCTTATTGATAAATTTTGTGGCTAGAAGCCGTAGAATGCTTACAATTTCAACCAAAGTATTCGCTATTGATAAATTTTGTGGCACTATGTCAGTTGTGCGTTACGTTCGGAATTTATTAAGATTAGAAGAGTTTGGAATTGAAAATTGAAGACACGATCTTACAGAAGAAATTAGAAAAAGGCATTTAGCATAGGGCTCAATTTGACTTTCAATTCAAATACATCTGTCGTATACTTCGGACCGAATCGAATAATTTCGAATGAATATTCGAATAAATTCGAATATTCGAATATTCATTATTCGAATATTCGGTGAGGCCCAAAATTCGAAAATATTCATTATTCGAATATTCGACAAGGTCCAAAATTCGAAAATATTCGTTATTCGAATATTCGACGAGGCCCAAAATTCGAATATATTCATTATTCGAATATGCGACAAGGTCCAAAATTCGAATATATTCATTATTCGAATATTCGACAAGGTCCAAAATTCGAATATATTCATTATTCGAATATTCGACAAGGTCCAAAATTCGAATATATTCATTATTCGAATATTCGGTTTTTCGTGAAACCGAATATATTCGATTATTCGTTTATTCGAAAAAATTTTGGAAGGACACAAGTATAGTGCACGTCAGCGGCGCTCTCTCGTATGCGCTCTCTAACTCGTTAGGCCCCGTTTGCACTTCCGACGCCGAGCGACGCGACGGCATGTAAAGTGCCCAAATTGAACGATCGCCTCGCTTGATCAAAGTGGCTACCATACGTGGCGTCGCATCGCTCGGCGTCGAAGTATAAACAGGCCTTTATACCGGGGTCCCGCGCTATCGGTGACAGACAATCGGAGACAAATTGTCAGCGACGGGTCGCATCGTGGCCGACGTGTCACCAAAGTATAACATATGTGCAGTGCACCGCGGAAGGCCTGTGTCCCATGGAGTTCAGCGCGGGAAACGCGCTCTAATGCTACGCCGCGATGTGATGATAAGCGCCCACGCCCACATCGATTCATGGTGTCGCGCGATCAATATTGGTGCTTATCATTACACCACGCGTCGCATATCGCGTCACACTAAACGCTCCCTCACAGGGCCTAACAACCGGGAAAAAGTCTTCACAACTCAATTGCTATTACTGACTGTTACTTGGGGTCAACGTTTGGAGTTGGGAAGAAATCACTCGATTCTAACATCTGGATTCAGAGCAGGAAAGCAATTCCGATTGGGTGGCCACCGTCATTGCCGTCCTCGATTTTATCGAATCCTTCAGGTATTCGGTATCGATGGGACTGTCATCATTGTCACGATTGAGCGGATCGATTTTAATCCAGAGATGACCGCTTCAAGAAGGAATCACGTGAATATGATACTCGACCAACCAACAGGCTTCATAACCGGTAGCCATTCTCAATCGGACTGTTATTGACAATCGATTTTATCGATTTTTCCGAAATTTAAAGAGCCCACGGGGACACACGAATTTCTTACTCGCAGCGGCAGTATAATAAAGCTTCTCCTTTTCCACGGTTGGCTGATTATCTAGGACTGTGCATGTCAGGTTCGGCTGCGGAAATTTGTGTGTCCAGAGTTCTCGGCAGGTTTGCAGTCATCGATTAAAAATCAACAAACTGCAGCCCTGAGGTGAGAGACAGCGGCAGAATCGCCGCCATCGTAAGGTTTTTCCCTCGTGTCCAGCGTAGTCGTTGTTTCGACGGCAGCCATACGTCGTTGTAAAATGCCGAGCCGTTTCCCGACACTCTACGCAGACCGAGAGCTCAAGCTGTCATGTCACCGACTGCACTCTTGTGCTTCATCCTCGCATACCTCTACATACTTCTCACAACGTGTCTGTGCATTTTTCTTAGAACGTAGGTTTTTGCTGACGGTCAGCACCTCAGTGAAAAGGGGAGAGGGGGGAGTAGAAGAGGCGAGTGAGCGAGAGCGTTGACTAGGATGACGTGCGTTGCACTTTCGAACTGCTAAGTAGGAGTATACAGAGGCATGCAGCCAGAGTAAGTATCGTGTAGGTCCCACACTTTCCTTCATAATCTTTAGAATACTTGCTTCATTCTTCAGCTCCGATTATACAATTATTTTGCTATCAAAAGAATAGATTAATGTCACGAATGAAAACACAGACTTCTATGTTGTAAGAAAAGTATGTACCTACCGCCTTAAGGACCAGTTCCTTTGCTTCACGAAGAAGCAGCTGACACATGTTCACTCCGAAAAGTGTCGCTGAATTGAAAACGTTCATAAGAAGAACAGCTGTTGGCGTTTCTCAATCCTTTTTGGGATGCGCCTATGTACTTCTACGGGATGTCGTGAAGGTGTTCCATACCAATTCACCGATCCCGGAGGTTGGCCTGGGAGGGAAATCCTAACCAGAAACCTGGTATCTGGTGCATGTGTCAGCCGGTGCATCCTATTCCAAGGCGTCCATGTCGTCGAGGAAAGCATGCAAGATCTATCTGCGAAATGCTGACTGCATGGCATTGGACAGACATGGAACACAGTAAAAATGGGTTTGTCTACAATCTCATGCAGAAATCAATTGTATGGTCCAAGCGAATGCATAATTTTAACTCTCTCTATTGCCTTTAAACTATAATAGAATAAATAATAACATAAATAAGGATAAGCATAAAGAACAAAGAAAGGTGTTACTGAATTCCCTTTGGGATGCGCCATGCATTCAACTTTTACAGGATATCGTGCAGGTCGCTTGAGTGTGCAGTTGACCAATACAATGACTTGCGGTGGCCAGCCGATGGACAAGTCAGTGTTTTATCCTCCGAGGCCTGGTACCAGCTCCACCCGGAAGTCTGGAATGCTTAGTCGGCCTGGATTGAAAGCCAAACCAAGGACCTGGTATCGGGTTCACGCGACAGCCGGCGCATTACGACTGTAATACGTGAACAATATTATAAATAAATTAATAAATTAAATGGGAATAAAGAAAGAACAATAACTAGACATTTAAATAAATGGTTCCATAGTCGAAGATTTATTAGGAACAGTTCAGTCAGTTCTCTGAATAAGGGCCCAAGCCTTTGAACTTCCACCACTTCCCTCTCGCCTTTGTATGCGCATTCAAAAGGCCTTCACGATGTCACCTAATAGAAGAATGGATCTATCCTTGTGTGAATGAGGAGGGTCTCACCTAGTCTTCTTGATAACGACGGTAAAATTGAAGAGGAACCATTTAGCAGAAGTTATTCATTGAACACGCTTGCAAGAGGATCGTTCTATGCAATTTACCAACGAGGAATGGCTACCCTGTTTGTGTTTGTTTCGCTTTTTTATGGGTGTCCAGCACCCTCCGACTAGGACAGATCCGACGAATGCGTGGTGCAAACTGAGTCGAAGAAAGTCACATTCCCCTGATCCAGCAATCGACATTTCCATAGTCGGTTCATTTCCAATTCCTACGGCATCCTCTGCCAGCAGCTGTTTGAAGGCAAGGCGGAAGTTTTGATGGTGTAATGATGGCACTATTGCCCGCAAAATGTAGAGCGCTAGGATTCGGGTCTCACAGGTAGAACTTACCCATGATTCTAAGCGCTTATTTACTTTCATACTTTGCTAATCCGCCATGGCTGTCACCTTAACGAAAGACTTCATCACTTCGATCCTGCTCGTTTTCTGTGACGATTTGCATCGGATTTTCTCGAATATTAGCTTGATTTTTTTTTCCAGCCGAAGGCTTCTGATGAAGGTATTTAAATATATCCTCACCGTTTTTGGGAAGATATGTTATCTTCAACTGTTCAAACTCTTGGAGGCAGTGGGCCAGTATAGCGAGCTGGTCAGGCTCACCTAGAATGCGTACCCTATCATAGAAAGGGTAAGGATAAAGGTCGGTGTTAGTCTATTTCATTGCAGATTGCGCCACGCATTCTATTATGCATCAACGGGACATCGTGGAATTTGATTGTATATTTGACCACAAAATGACTTGCGGTGGCCAGCCAATGGATAAACCAGACACCAGACAAATTTGTTACCAATTCACCGACTCGGAGGGATTGAAAGTTTGCTTAAACTAGGCGGGAAATCCGAAGCAAGAACCAGAAGTCAGATATAGGCGACAACCGGCGCTACCCCCTTTACAGTAGTGGTGCATCGGTGTCTTGCGTGCGCATTACGTTGCCGACCCACCTATTTTTCGACGACTTGCCCGATGCGGTAGCGCCTCTGATCTTCGAACGTCGACGAAGCTCAGAGCTCCGGCGCCTTAGTGGTGCATAGCCTGAGCAGTGCCATCTGTACCCGTAGTCTTATTTATATGGAGTCCGTATGTAGCGCAGTCGGAGGACAAGAGAGTAATCCCGACATAATCCTGGGTTCGCCTGCCTGCCCAGGGCAACCAAACCTTCTATCTCCCGGTATTGGTAAATTGGGTCTGCAGGTGACTGGAAGGCATAAAATGTTTCCAACCAACAAGGCTACTTTAAAGAACTTCACTGACCGTATTCTTGTTCACTTCTTTGCACCCGAAGAAAATGTTTCCAGAAAATGTCGTGGATGTAGAACGTCGCGCATATACGGCAAAACGACTGGTAAAGGTTAAGTTTTCCTTTTACCCATGATCCTCATTTTCAAAATTGGAGCTCAGCCTTGTCTGTCCGTACTGCTTTGACCTTTTTCTTTAAAAAAATTAACTCAACAGAGCTGCAAAAAATCCTTCGCATGCTCCATGTTCTCTCTTAGTAGAGCCTTACAACGGTTTAGGTGTTTGATATATTTCTGAGCCGAGCAAAGTTTCAAGGTGAAGTAATATTTATTGATCCGTCCATTATAATATGTCATAGAAGTTGAATGTGTGGCGCATCCCAAATATGATTGACTAACGCCGTCCTTTATACTTGTATTCATATTCAGCCCCTACACCTTACACTTACATACTTTCCACCTTTACTCCACCATAGTCTCCAGCGCGCGTGTAGCGTAGTCGGAGGACGTGCCGGCTGTCGTGTGCACCCAATACCAGGTTCGTGGTTGGGATTTCCCGTCCAGACCAACCAAGCCTTCCATCTCTTCGAGGTCGATGAATTGGTAACAGACTTGCCTGGGAAGGATAAAGCGCTGATATGTCTTCAGTTTCGGCTGGCCACCGCAAGTCATTATATGGTTCAATACGAATTTATGCCGCTTTACGACAACCCGGAGAAGTAGAGTGCGTGGCGCATCCTAAAAGGGATTGAGTAACGCCGTCCTTTATCCTTATCCTTATTCCCAATCTCCAGGGCGAAGGCGGTTTCTGTAGCATTTGTACCTCGGTCCCGTACGAATCATAAGAATATAAAGGCTCTAATCAATCCCTTTCTGGAGTAAGCCATGTAGTCTACCTTTGCGGAATATACTGGAGGTGATTTGAATCTCTATGTGACGTTTACATTGGGCAAACGGAAGCGCAACCAAAAATCGGATAGAGGGCACCTAAGAGCCGGCAACTTTTGCCACAAATCCTAAACTAGAAGAACCTTGGGCAACTAAGCACAGTGGGCTGCACGCTGGCCCTCTCTCTATGAATCAGCGAGTCATTTCCCCTCATTCGTTCCGTTCATCCATCTGGCACTGAGCTCCACCGCCTCTTCCCTCCGGCCGAGCTCAAACATTAATGAGGGCCGCCGCCGATGCCAAGAGATTTGTGGGCGGCACTGCCCTTGGCATCCGCTTCGATTACAGAAGCAAAAACATTCGGACCAGTCGCCGCACAGTTCATCTGCTTCCCCTGCCACTCGCTTCGCTTCGCTACTCGGCCCGTCGCGAGCCGCTTCTTTCGTCCGCTGCTTGTTGCTGGCCTTTCGTCCACTCGTCCATCCGTCCATCCGTCTGTCCGTCAGTCTCCCCATTGTTCGTCCGTCCGTCACCGCGCCGACAGCTCACACACGTCCGCTTCCTTTAGAACGAGCGACAATGGAGCTCTTGAGCTCACCGAGCTATCACCATATCTCCCCGATCACCAGATCCAGAAGCGACCTGCGCACGCCGACTATGAGAAGGTGAGTAACTTCACAGCAAGTCATTTGTAAATCTGCCCTAGTGGGAGGGGGAGGGGGCAGTACACACTCACTTTTTGACAACGACAGCAAAACTGAAAGCATACCAGTATCCAAAGAGAGTACCTTAAACTAGCAGACTACAAAATTTTTCTTTGAAACTTCCTAGCCGGGAAATTCCACATTGTCTACATCTGCTCCGATTTTCTAGCGATGCTTCCTCAGACCTACGAGACTTTCAGGAGCTGTGGTGTGAGGGATTTTATTTAAATTCAGCTGTTTGTATGACATGGGATCATGTACGCAATTAACATTTTAAAGTTGCAATATTCAGACTAGGGTAGATCCAATTTTTCTATTGCAGGTGAAGAAATCTAGGGTGAAGAGTTCTTCTCTCAAAGAATTTGGGTGATACTGCACTTTTTTGCAAAATCAAGGGCAGGGCGCACACCAAAGCACACCATTATTCCACAACTTTTCGTTTCCTCTTTCGTGATGAAAAAAATGGATGAATTGTCGCCTTACCCACGCAATTTCAGGTCGAGCTCGTACGGCGGATCTGGCTCGTCGTCGCTGGCCTACAGCCCGTCGACGGCGCGATTCTCACGTCCGGCCTACGGATATGGTGGCGGCTATATGGCGAGAAGTCTGAGCAGAAGTGGTACGGGTCTATTTCATGTTAGCGAACTGAACACAGTCTTCACAGCTGTGTCCGTGATTCTGGGTGCCTTCGGACTTCTGCTCATTCTGTGGATGGCATAAGTAGATAGCAGAAGTAGTCTCCATATTCTGAGAGGAGCTGTAGAAGCTCCTCTTATTCAAGAAGTCTTAGAAGCTTTCGGTCGATACAGTCCAGCAGCTTAGCCGCATAATGATGTTATGGAAGGAATGCTTTGAGCAGCCCTGAAGCAAAATTTGAACGCCGAAAAGTACAGAAGCTCATAAGTCGGATAAATAAGGATAAAGGACGGCGTTACACAATCCCTTTTGGGATGCGCCACGCATTCTACTTCTACGGGATGTCGTGGAGGCGAGTTGAATGCGTATTTGGCCATAAAATGACTTGCGGTGGCCAGCCGATGAACAAGTCAGCGCTTTATCCTTCCCAGACAAGTCTGGTACCAATTCGCCGACCCCGGAAGGATGGAAGGATTGGTTGGCCTAGGTGGGAAATCCGAACCAGAAACCTGGTATCGGGTGCAGGCGACAACCGGCGCCTCCTCCGACTGCGCTCCACGCACCCAGCTCATAAGTTAGCTCATAAGTTCATAAGTCTCATAAGTTCATAGCTCGTAAGTTATCTTCCTTAAAATGCCAGAATTTAACCACCTGAAAACCAAAAACTTGCTTGGTTAACTAAAGCAATGAAGTTCTATAAAGCTAATGATTTAACCTAAACCTAATTTACCTATGGAAATCCTTTCTTTAAAAATAAGTTCGGAAAAAAGACACTGTTCATACATGACCATTTCACAGTTGTTAATATCCCTACTGATTTTTTTTACCGCGCTTTAGTAGTGCCAGATTCTCTGTTTTATTCTGAATGCGCCGTGCATTTTGCTTCCAGGTGACTTCCTGGACTACTAAGATCGTTTGGCTATTATTTATAGCTGGACCACACTCTACAACAGTCAGACAACACAACTGTAAAAATTGTGTTCCATTTTATCCTTGATTTGGACACTTTTCAATCCAAATCGGACACTTCTCTATGCTCGCCTAAGGCATTTGAAATCAAAGCGAACTCTTCCAAGTTTAAACATGCTTCTTCTACGTTAAATTAGAAACTCTCAAAAATGATTAGAATAAATTTTTGTTCAAGTAAATCTCTAATAACTTTCTTTAAAGCTTAAGATACCTATTAACAAGTGAACACATTGTTTGAACTTTTGCAGATTTATCATTTTTCTGGGAAAAGTAACGGCTTAAAGCTTGCTTTAAAGAACAGAAAAGCTGTCGTTTTTGTGCCATAAAAGAGATTGCACCATGCGCTCGTCCAAGCCCTTGCGGTTTTTATTTGATTGAGAGCGGCATTTCTGCTTGCATGGAGTTCGACACCTGTTAACGATAAGAAAACATAATGCAGAGTACATACATATCCTTATTTAGGTGCTTCATGTAAGCAGTATTTACACTACCAATCAAATAATAATTACGACGAGCCTTTCGAGTGCATGGCGCGATCTGATCTTTTATTGTGCAATATGATTACTTCTGTGCTTTAAAATAAATTTTGATCAATTACTTTTTCTCAAAAAATAAATATTCTTAAAACTATTAGCATTATTGGGCAGGTGAACTAAGAAATTTCAAAAAAGTTATATCAGATTTTCTTTGAACTGCAAATTGTTGTAATCTTGCTGAGTCTGTAGTTTAACCTGCCTAAAGGTCATTTCGATTCGGAAGACTGCGCTTTGATTTCAAAATCCTTAGACTAGCTTAAGAGGGTGTATCCAATTTGACGCGATAAGTGTCCAATTTGGTTTGAAAAGTGTCTAATTCGACATGAAAATGGTGAATATTCCAAAGTCGGCCTATGAGATGAAACATGGTGGAACAAGGATGGTGTCAGGTTGGGCCGGAAATCGAACTCATGCGGTTCAAGTGCGCAAGTTTCGCATTTTGCACCTAAGCCACATAAAAGATACGGGTTAAGGACGGCGTTACACAATCCCTTTTGGGATGCACCACGCATTCTACTTCTACGGGATGTCGTGGAGGCGATTTGAATGCGCATTTGGCCATACAATGACTTGCGGTGGCCAGCCGGTGAACAAGTCAGTGCTCTATCCTTCCCAGACAAGTCTGGTACCAATTCACCGACCCCGGAGGGATGGAAGGCTTGGTTGGCCTGGACAAAAAATCCGAACCAGGAACCTGGTATCGGGTGCACGCGACAGTCGGCACCTCCTCCGACTGCGCTACACGTGACCATCTGTCAACTAAGCTACATATCTCTAATTTTTGGATGCAATGCCTTAGCTCCATCCGATGCCTTCTATTCAATACTGCATCCTTCTCCGGAAGCAATTTCTGGTTCATCTAACGCTTCACCACTGATGTTCATTGGGCGGTCAACAAACTTCCTTCGTAGAACAGCTAAAAATCCTGCAGAAAGTTAGTCTCCAAGCTCGAGCAGTTTTGGGCAATCTTAGGTATGCCAGTATCTTGAAGATGTAGCGGGTGATAGTTTTAGTGCCCTTCCAAAAGCAGTGAAGAAGAATGTTCACCAAGCGGACGGTTTCGGTTTTCCTTCCACGGTGATTACGCCAGGCGGTCATCATTTTTTCTCTTCGTCCACTAGATGCATTTTCTCGGTGTTCTGGTTTCATTCCAGTTCTTTTGCGCTTCGTTCTCCTAAAAACCTGCTCTTCACAAATTCTAATCCCCAGTGAAGGCGATTTTTTTCCGTTCTGCATTGCTCTCGTTTTTTTCGCTTGTGAAGGGAACTTATCTATAAACCGTTAAAATAAAAAGGATTAGTACCCATAAATAAACATTTTAACTGCATTAAGACAGCCTAGCTTTGTTTGGATATGGTGATGCTAAGGCTGGACACCAAATTTGCGCTAGCTCCCATCGCCATTTTTTGGCGTCGAAACTGAAATCTGATCGAGGACTGTAAGCTTCTAGAAGCTTTCTATTCCTCCGGGGTCGGTGAGCTTGTACCAGATTCGTCAGGGGAAGTACATCGGCTGATCGCCGCAAGTCATTGTATAGGTGAGATACGCATTCAAACTGCCTCCACGATATCCTGTAGAAGTAGAATGCGTGGCGTACCAGAAAGATGGCTGACAAAAGCCGTTCTGCATCATTTTATCCCTTGTCGTGCTCTTAATCTGGTTAATCCAGTAGCAAACTTTAGCTTCGTACGGAAGATGGGTACATGTCGCGAGGATGGACAGCGTGGGGTGTCGAGAACGCGCCAACCAATCAGAATCAAATTGGTGTACCATTCATAGACGGCTTGTACGGTCGATATTCTGATTGGTTAGAATGTTTTCGCTCGATACTCTGCTTGGTTATGATTGGCTGGTGCGCCCTCATCTTCATCGGGAAGATGTCTGCTGCTATGATTGGCAGGCGTGTTCCCACCTCCCAATGCTGTCCACATTCGCGACATGTACCGGAAGATATCTGCTTCATTCTGGAAGGATTGCACAGGAACCCAAAAGGAATATCTATCGCTCTCCTATTAAAAATTAGCGTATTATTCTGCTTTCTGAATGTATTGAAAACTTTTGATGTCTTTGCGCTTCTGTGCTCTACGGACGAAATGGGTTTTCCTAGTGTATCCCTTGACGATGTGTTGAAGCTTCAAGTAGTTATTCTGTAGCCATGTAGCACTTCTCCTCTAGTTCACGACGAGGCGTCGTAGAGTTTCTAGCGTAGAAAGTGTCCTGTGTTTGTTGGTGTTAGAGTTCTTAATATTCTAGCGATATTTTATACACCCTGTAAGTTCCGATGTATGTAGTAGTATTAGGAAGGACTACGTGTATTAGAAATTGTAAAGTTTTTTTGCCTAATAATGCACATATATTAATAATTTGAAGAGACCAGGGTGCATGTGCTATTCTCGGTTCGATTATGGGTTGTATACACTAGTTGTTCAGCTAGTAAAGTATTTGATGCAGAAGTTGTTTGACAGACATTTTGCCTCGGTTCCAATACCCAAGATCGATCGATAATCGATTTCTCTCGAACTCATCTCGATGACACGCACTGCCAAGCGGCTATTTTTTCGCATTACACAGCACTCACCACCGCTGGCCGTCGTCGTATGAAAGCGGCTCAGGGGCTCACACTATCACTCGAAACTCCTCGGGTGTGTCTGTTGTTTCGCGGAAAGCAGCTGTGGCCGCTGTAGGCCGCCGCCGGCGCCTACGCATTCGCCGGTGGCGATTCCGTGGGAAAAACGAGCAGCACGAGGCCATCTTGAAAAAAGAACGAGCTGGGACTTAAAAATTGACGCCGGTAACTGGTGAGATGGAAACTCATCTCGACGGGCGCGGGCGCTATGTGGTGATAATGAGCTCCGTTCAAGGATCGTCGCTGTTCGGTCGTTCGCTGGCCGCTTCGGTGCTCACCAGAACGCCACCGCTGCACAGCGTCGGAGTGCAACGCAGCACACCGCACTTCACCGATAAGTGAGTGCTCCAGAAGCTTAGAAGTGTGAAGGGGTATTCTTGGCCGTTATGAGTATCCCTATCAGTGATCCGAATCACTTTCAGGTATCCCTACGTGCGTTACAGCTACGGAAACACCGACACCTCCCTAGGTATCGCCACGCAATCGGAATCGGTGAGTCACTTTCCGAGATCCAGGAGCTAGCTCTACGGTCTCTACGGTCTGGTAAGGGTCTAGGTCTAGGGATATGATACTATATTTACCAGTATAATTGAATAATAATAAGGACAACCCTATCACAAGGATTGAAAAACACTCCAACCATCACTCATGTAAATTGGCTTAATATACAGTATTTGTTTGTTTACTCTTATGGCGCACAGTATGTGCAATAAGTGAATAAATAAATCAACAAAATATTCTCACCTCAGAATATCAATCCCGACAAAATCCGATGAAATCGATTGACAATTATCGACCTTTGTTGATTGTTGATTGATTTTGTTTACTTGCAGCAAGCCCTGTAAGAGTCGAGATTTTGATTTTTTAAAGAGTTTCTAAGGTTTTTCAAAGACTTTTGATTAATACCTCCTCAAACGGTGAACTCCAAACAGTAATCGATAAACTCAAAGGCCAAGCACCGATCAATCGATAACTTTTAGGTTCTGTTGTGAAGGTTGTCCACTTCCTTACGTTCGTATTCGCGTGATTTCCACTCAAACGATCAATTTCGGACCACCTTATCAATAATGAGGAGCGATCGATATATATTTAGATCGTTCATCGTGAGCCATGTTCGAATGATTTCCTCCTCACAGAGCCCACCCCGGGCAACAATCAATAAAATCGATCAATCAATAAACATAAAGACAAATAAAAATCTATCAATTATGATCACTTAATCGAATGTTTTGCGTCTCATGAAGACGCGAGATTTCCACTCAAACGATCAATTTCGGACGACCATATCAATAATGAGAAGCGATCGATATATATTTGGATCGTTCATCGTGAGCCATGTTCGAATGATTTCCTCCTCACAAAGCCCACTCCGGGCAATAATCAATAAAATCGATCGGTACTTATGAAGCAGGAGGCCCGTGGTGCCGTGGGGCAGCCGGAAAACATGTTAACGCGGCAACGGCAACGCGGCAACCCACGGCACTCAAGGAAGGGTGCTTCATAAGTACCGGCCCCGTGGTGCCGTGGGTTTGCCGCGTTAACATGTTTCCCGGCAACCCCACGGCACCACGGGCCCTTTGCTTCACAAGTACCAATCGATCAATCAATAAACATAAAGACAAATATAAATCTATTAATTATGATCACTTAATCGATCGCTTTGCGTCTCATGAAGACTGTTCACCGTCCAAGATCATCGCGTGTTTCCCATCCTGAGAGTTCAACCACGAAAAAAATCGATACGATCAATAGACCATGCCAGACCGATCGAAACTGTTCACTTGCTGTGAACTCTACGTATCTAATGCGATCAATATTGTGCTCAGATCGATAATGTCATCGAAATATTGAGTTATTAAGTTTGTGGAAAATTCTGCATGCACCGTGTTACACTCTAGTCTACGAACCAACAAAAATATTTGTAAAAAACAAAATATTTTCATCTCACAGTTTCAAGTAGCCACTGTTTACATATAAAAATCGCGACGTGCTGGAACGTCGAAGTCGTTTCAATATGTAATAGCAAAAATTGCTGACTTCCCGCATTTTAAATAAGGTTTGATACATTATTTTTCCTAGAAAACAAAAATTCAAAAATTCTAATCACCTTTTGTTAACCATTTTTAACCTTTATGGCAGAAGGGTTTTAAATTTTCTAAAAAAGTATTAGCCAACTTTTCCACGAGAAAAATTTATTCCCGCCTTCTTAAAGAGTGTCTACTTTGAAGTGGAAGATGCTCATTTTGAATTGGAAGACGTTCAGAGGAGCGTCGATTTTGCTTTGATGAGTCTCCACTTTGGCTAGAAAATTGTTCAATTTGACTTGAAATTTAAATAAAATTGAATTTTGACTTAAAATTTTATTTTAATCTGAGAATAAAATATTAATAAAGAGAAAGATGTAAGCTAGATTTGTCGGTGGTTCAGAATATGTCCTTCGATACACACATACACCAGTTGTTCGACACAGTTTACCTCAAACTTGGGTAATTAAACCAAAAACTTTGATGTACAAATGCAGTACACATTAGAGCGTCCTAAAAACATCCTACAACGAATGAAGAATGGAACATGAGAAGAGCGTCATGTGAATTTTCCCATATGACTCTTTTGTAGGGAGTTTTTTGTTTGCATAGCTGCACAATCTGTTAAATCTCTAAGCAAAATTCCTCACAATGTTCCACGAAATCGTCCTCTGATCGCGAAAAAGTCGCGATAAGCTGAAACCCTTTTCTCAACACAGTTTACCTCAAACTTGGGTAATTAAACCAAAAACTTTAATGTACAAATACAGAACATATTAGAACGTCCTAAAAACATCCTACAAAAGAATGAAGAATAGAAAAAATGGCAACTGTAGGTAGCAACGTCTCATATCCCTGGTCTGCGTTTTTTTTACCTCCCGGTGTATTTCAAGGAGACATCAACTAGGAGAGTTGGTACCAAAATGTTCACTACTACTAAGCTCCGAATTCCGCACTTCAAATGTTGACCCATGCGCTTCGATTAGAGAAGTCACTGGTGACGAGATCCAAAGTAAACATATGCGGCTCTTATCGAGTGGACTGAATTCTTGAAGAAAAGTGCAGTTTATCAAGAACCTAGGCGAGGAAGGTAAACAGGCGCTGATTTCAAATGCTGTTCTGATTTCTCAGATTTTTTGGCTGCCCTTCGTTAATGACTGATGAGGTTTAGATCTATTCGCGACATTCTGGCATACGAGACATTGGCACAAAGCGATGGTTGGAAGGGAAGCTGACCTCGTACAATCCGTCACAGTTCCACCGGACCGAATACCGGCTGCCAACATACGAGCGTCCGACACTGCCGCAGAGGAACTACATTCGGTGAGTGGTGGTGCAACTCGAGGCGAATCGCGAGGTTCTCGGATCGGATCCCGCCTAGGACAACCAGGTGTTTTATTCTTCCGAGGTCTGTCCATTACCACCAGACTTATCTGTAAGGGATAAAACAACGACTTATTCATCACTATTCATCAGTGAGCCACTGTAAGTTATTTTATAGGCAAAAGACGCATTAACTTTGCCTCCACAACATCCGTAGAAGTAGGAAGCATGACGCATCCTAAAAGTGGACTTAAAAACACCGTGTTTGATAATCCATCCTATTACGAATAGAAAACGAGGTCTACTGCAACTAAACCCAGCAACCAAATCAATGACTCCAGAAATTGTCTGAGAAATTCTCGCCAATCAACTCTACGTGCACACATTCGAGCCGTCACTACGATGTTCCTAGTTGACGTTGTGGGTCTGCCTTTTTGGGTTTCCCCAGCCCCAGTTGCCATGAACAGCCGTGCTATCCACAGGGCTGTGTACGGTTGCTCTCACTGGACGGCCCTCCACGGTATCTCCTTGGCTACTAGTCGACGATGTGGCCTGCCTTCTTATGCAGGCCACATCGTCGACTAGTAGCCAAGGGGATACCGTGGAGGTTGTTCGAGTACGTGCCTCGACACTTTTTCCATTCTACTGTTGACATCAGGTCGTTAAAAGCAGAGCCACCCCTACAGAAGTAGAATGCGTGGGAAAACGACTACATTATCATCGACTTTTGCGCCTCAACTACTAAGGAAGTCCTTTCTGTAATGAGCAATGCTATGGATACAGGAAAGAAGTATAATTTTTCCACACTAATAGGCATCTCAATTGCGTTCAAAGGAGGTGCTGGCTGTCGCGTGCACCCAATACCAGGTTCTTGGTTCAGACTTCCCGCTCAGGCCAACCAAACCCTTCATCCTTACGGGTTGACGAATTGGTATGGGACTTGTCCGGGAAGGAGGGAGCGCTGACTTGTGCTCATCGGTTGGCTACCGCAAGTCACTGTATGGCCAAAGACACATTCAAATCGCTTCTACGACACCCCATAGAAGTAGATTGCGTACAGTGCATCCCAAAAGGATTGACTAACACCGTCCTTTATCCTTATCCTTAGGAGGTTTGACAGATTCTTTTATGTTTTGCTGCCTGCGTGTCACCCCTGTAGAAAGCAAACAATAAAGGATAATAGTCGTGTTAATTTACTCTTTTCGCGCATGCATTCTACTTTAAAAGAAGACACTTATCCACATTCTGGGCCTGCATAAAAGGCGGAAACGTGTTAGCCAATAGAGCACACACACAAACACACACACCGACATCGAACACAAACGGAGTGGACGACAGGTCACTTCTGCTTTTCAAAAACTGAAGCAAGAAGCCAAAGTATAAGTGTTCTGTCGTCTTTTCTTCTTGCTGAGCTGTGGGCAAATTTGGCACGGATGATCTTGGGAAGCCTCGTCCTGGAAGTCTATCGCTTGCCGAGTCTCGGGAAAAGAGACATCAAGCTCAAACGACTGTGAGTCTCGCCATGCCCTGTCGCTTCGAACCGGGTTGCTCTCCCAGTGAGCGTCTACGGTCAATTCTCTTATTGGCTCTCGCGCGTCCGACTTCTTACGTAGGCAACATCGCCGAACAGTACCAATAAAATACTGTAGAGTCTCTTTGAATCTGTCTCGTCCGGTACAATAAATTGCAGAAGCTAATGGCAAACTCAGTGTTTAACCTTCATAAGTCTTGGCGTCGTAGTAGCGCAGTCAGAGGAGGCGCCGCCTGTCGTCCTCACTCTGAACAGAAATTCCTGGTTCGAGTGCCACTCAAGCCAGCCAAAACTGCAATTTTTCAAAGTTCGATTGACTGTTACCAGTTTTCTCTATGAAGCGTAAAATTCCGACTTATATATGGGTTGGCCATCGCAAATATGGCTGTATAAGCTGAACAGAGCGTTCAAATCGCCTCTTCGAAACCACTTAGAAGTAGAAAGTATGGTCTATCCTAAAATGGGATTGCTCTTAAGATTAAATAAGTTTGTCCTTTCTCCTCTAATCTATTTTTTATGCCTTGCACCAGCCTTACACCAACTCACAGTCAGCGAAGCGGTGGAAGACTGGCTTGGTATAGCCTGAATCCGAAGCGTGAATCGACACAGGAAAAAACGCTCCATTCCTAAGAAATAAATAAACAGTGGAAATAAATAAATACTAATAATCAACGGTACACTCTTCCAGGTATATGCCAGTTGACGACGCTGTCAATATGTATAAGAAGAGATGCATGACCGTAGGCACACTATCGAAGGTAAGCAGTATGCAAATAGATACTCGAATAGATAGGTTTTGGTTCCACTAGTTATTCTTCACTTATTTTTATTTACTATTTTATCCTTCCTATTGTCGTTAGCCCCTAAACAAGATGTTGAAGGGAGGGCCCCGCACCCACATATCTGAATCCATTTTGAATTAAAATTTGCGTGCCGAAGGCGATGAAGGAGCGTCCAATGGGTTTGTAGATGAAACGGCAGTCGCAGGACCACCAACAGATATCTAACAGCAGCAGAATGTGGTGAATAAATGCCTTTAAAAAAACAGAATAGACATTAGTTGAACTCTGTGGAAGAGAAGCACAACCACCACCAAATGCGGGCCTAATGTGATTTCCTATTTGGACTGTAATAAACTCCGAAGAAGATTCGCTGCGAGTTACACTTCAACGCATAAGTCGGTCTCTCTAGTTATTAGCTTGCGACAGCTGGCTAGAACTGCTCCCCGTTACATTCTCTCATGTCGACATGGTCATATATTTCTTATCTTCGTCGACTGCATGTTCGACAACTCTACATTGCTGAAAAGCGCTCTGACATTGACGATGAGATCTAACTAGAAGGATTTCTCCAAAATACATATGCGCACCAACCTCCGGTTTCGGTTTCTATTGGATTGTCCGGAAAGTTCTCAGCGTTTTGAGTGCTTCATTTTGAACTACCATAACTTTCTCAAATCTTTAGTCTTTAATCTCTAATCTTTAATCTTTAGATTTAGTCGAAATAAGCACCGTTCGAATCAGCACACGTTTGCCAACGGGAAAACAGTCGAATTATTCCATCAGCGAAAAAATGAGGTGGTCGAAAAATTCGACAATATCCGCGAATGCTGTTTTGGTTTAGTCCTGATTGGTGAAGGTTTTACCAGGCGAGAAAGTGCTGAAAGTGTTTGAGAAGGTGACTGGAGAACATGGCGGGCGAGGCAGAACTTCAACCCTTAATTCGCTCAGTTTTCGAATGGTGATTTGTGAAACGTGTGGGGGAGCGTTATCGCGCAAAAGAATCGGGCCTCTTCTGCTAACCAATGCTGGCTGAAGTTGACGCAATTTTCGGTGCATTTCGTTGATTATTACAGAAGGACTCTGATGTGATCGTTTGGCCTAGCGTCAGAAAGTTGTAATGGATCACACCAGCCGCTGACCACCACACAGTGACCATTATCTTTTTTTGGTGGAGGTTCGCCTTTGGAAAATTTCTAGGGGTTTGTCGGCGTACAACTACTGTCCGGAACGTTTCCTGTATAATACAGAATCCACTCTTCGTCACAATTGATGATTCGATCCAAAAGCGGGTCAGTTTTGTTGCGTAAAAATAGAGATGAACAAATCTCAAAACGTGACAATTTTTGCCGCTCACTTAACTCGTGGGGCACTCACTTTTCGAGCGTTTCCACCTTCCCAAGGCGTTGTTTCAAAGCATCCGCAACAGCAGTTTCACTGACGTCCAGCTCTTCCGCGATCCCGTGAACCGTTTGGGATGGTTCGGCTTCAACCAATTCCTTCAACTCGTCGTCCAGGATCGCTCCAGGTCGACCGCTACGGGGCCATCTTCGAGGCTAAAATCTCCGGTCCGAAATTTACCGAACCACCGGCGCACAGTGCTTTCTCCAACACTACTAGGCCCCACCCTTGATTGATTTTTCGAGCTGTCTCTGCTGTGGATCGTCCCAATTCGAAGTCAAAATAAAATATCGTCCGGAATTGCCCCTTCGACATACTGCAATAAGCCATTCAAGAACAGAAATATAAAACAACGTTGAAACATAAGTTATTTATTGAAATAGAGCGAAAAATTCTGTACAGAAAGTAGCAATAATGCGCAATGCAAGTTGAATTTTCACTTAATAGCAGACGAATGAAAATAGTAACACAAAACGCTGAAAACTTTCCAGACAACCTAACGGTTCGGTTGTCTGTTAAAATATAGCAAGAGGATAGGGGAATGGGGCAGGCAAATTCTTTACGAGGCTTGAATTTCTTCTGTCTGCAGTTCACGAAAGTTTTACGTACTTGCTGTGGTCCACCCAGTGCAAGAAAAATGATAGGTAAAACCCACACATTGCTTCTCGTGCGCTTTTTACGGAGTGGTCAAACCTCATGTCCGTTATCCAAAGAATGGCCCGTAGAAAGTAATCTTCAAAACATTATATGTTTTCAGAAAAGCTGCGACAGCTCTATATTATCCAGAGTATTAGGGGGGGGGGGCAAAAGTAATAAGACAAATTGAAAAAAATCTTTATCTCTGTATAACTCATTTACAACTCAACGATGCTGAGGAATGTACTTGCCATTAAGGGCAATGACCTTGCCTCCATCGCTCAGCCAACTTCCTGCTCCCATCCTTCCAGAACTGCTTGGGCCTGGTTGATCAACTGCTCGATATGGTTGTCAAGCACTGCTTGGGTTCTTGTGTCCCTTCCGACTAGGAAGTCCTGTAGGCTCAAGTAGTAGTGGTAGTTGCATGGAGAGATGTCCAGCGAATACGGTGGGTGAGGCATGTGAACGTAGCCCAGCTGGCCAAGCTTATCCGTGGTTACTTGTTCCCGATGGGGTGCGGCGTTGTCGAAGAGGAGAACCTTCTTGAAGCGCTGCGACTGAATAAGTTCGAGTCGCAGGTCCATTTCTTTTATTTCGTTTATCATGGCCTTGGAGTTCATCGCAGTGCTCTTGGAAAACAGCATCCGATAAACCCATCCATGGGCGCAGATCCAAAAGCTCCAAAGGTGCTTCTCGCCGTGAGCATCTCGCCGAACGAAGGTCGGTAACAGGTCACCAGACCTCACCCAGACTCGCTGCTTGGCAGGGTTAAGGTAGAAGATGTACTTCTCATCCTGCGTTAAGATTGAGCCCAGGCTGCTCGGGGTTGGGAATTGGGCGAAATTTGCGCGACACAGGTCGACTCGTCAGACTGGGGTTTCGGCATGAGACAGGCTGGGGTTTTTGGCATGCTTCTGGAAAGGGCGGAATTGGTAACTTCTCAGGTGGCCTTCATTAAGTAACATACAAGCATACAAATACGATAAGCACGAAACCAGACTCCAGCCACGAGATATATGGAAACGGCATTGGGTGTTTCATTACTTTTGCCCCCCCCCCTAATAACCTAAGATGCTCTGCATAGTTGTTATTTATATGTTTTAGTGCTTAGCGTCCTCATTTCAAATTTCCTTGTTTACATGGAGACGAATGACGATTGTTCCCCTTTCTAGACTTTCACAACCCATCGAATGATCTATCCATCTAAAATGACACAAGACATGTACTACGTTCTGCTGCTTTTGACAGCATTCTCCCAATCGATATTCCACACATTTTAAAACCTGCTTAATATTTCAAACCATGTTACAGGGTGCTTTGTTTTCCATTCGCATCCTCGGTATCGTCAACAGCTTAAGGAACCTGCTTTCAGTACTGGCTGTCTCCAGCCACGTGGGCGTCAAGACGGGACAAAGAGTTGAACTTGTCGTCGTCCGTCAGCCGTGGAAACTACTCCTATGCCAGCAGATTCGACAGGTAAACTAGAATCATACATAGTTCCCTATTAGATTTTCTGCAGATATCACTTTAAATGCTATGGCTACTAACTACAGTACCGGAGATGTTCCTCCGTTCATCCGCCGGAAATCCCTGAAGGATCAACATAGGCCGCTTTAGAACGGTCCAAAGTGGCCTTTTTAAATAACTTTTTTAAAATCAAGTACTTGTAAAAAGAAACATGTATTTGAGCTCAGCAGCTAAAGCTTTATCTTATGTAGTATAGATCTCAGTAGAGTTGAACAATGCATATAGGCCCGACAGAATCAATCGAGTGGGCGTGACAACCTGTAGAACGATCGAGCGACAGCTTGAAGAGTGAGCGTTTGGGGAGTTTTATCACAAATTTGCAGCCGCCCAACTCAGAAATTGCTCTAAGACTGTCCGGCGAGCCTTTGGAGTGCGCCGTGCACAAAGCATATAGGAACGAACCTATCAATCGAGTGGAAGCGACCGCAATTTGCACGCGCGGGTGTGTTCGGAGCGCAGTAACTCTGTCAAGTCCTAATCGTTTCGGCTGCAACTTGAGAGACTTGGAGGCAGTAAATCGGTGTAGTAGTATGCTAAATTGGAACGGTGTAGCTTATAATTAAGTAAAGTTACAGGGGCGCGAATATGCAGGCTATATGCATTGTTCAACTCTACTGAGATCTATACGTCATAAGATAGAGCTTGTGCTGCTGAGCTCAAATATATGTTTCTTTTTACAAGTACTTGATTTTTAAAAAAGTTATTTAAAAAGGCCGCTTTGGACCGTTCCAAAGCGGCCTATGTTGACCTTTCCGGGATTTCCGGCGAATGAACGATTAGTAACATGTCCGGTACTTTAGCTCTCTTCGTCTGTTAGAAAATTTCTAAAAATTAGGTGAATTTTATGTTTTCTTCTACAATATTCAAAAGACTTAGAGCCGAACGCTGGATTTCAAGAAGGTGCTAATGATTTTACTTATTTTTAGATGACTTTGAAGCCTTCGCTTCGATCTATGATGTGTCAAACACAGCGTAGCAAAATCTTGCATTATTTTTGGATAGCCCAGTTGTCACAGTAAACGAAAGCCACGGCCTGATTATACTAGGTTAATTCATTATTATAAGGACACCTTCACTCTTCTCTTTTTATTTTATTCTATTTTTATTTCTATTAACAATGCATCACTAGTAGAGCTCACAGTATCACCCCAACGAGCTCAACAAGATCAACTCGTTGCCTCCAAAACGCGGCCGTGCGGGTGCCAAAAAATTGGCGATGTCCAGTATTGGTGCCTTCCAACTTTTCGAAAGCCATGTCTGAAAGCAACGAATTCAACCTGTCTGAGAGGTGCTAGCGCGAAAGGCTCTATGCCAGCGTAATACGGTAGACGAGGAATAACTACCCAACCAAGTTTTTTCAACTTCTGACAGGTAGCTGAAGTGGCTGAATCAGTGTGCGGTCAAACATTACCGTTGAGCAATTTCACTTCTTTTCCTCGGCATTCAGGATTTTTCTTCACACTTTCTACTTTTTTAAATAGATTAATGTGCACGTCCGCAGTGACCGTTTATCCATCCGAGATTAACGCTCGTACTCGTAGTGTAGCGAACAATTGATACCCTAAAAGAAGGCAATGCAGGACCTTCTTGCCATGAGAATGTGGCCTCGGTTGAAGTGGCGCTGTCCCTCCTTTGGAATACAGTGGCCTTTCATTTGCCGTTTTTGTAAATCGTCCCATCTCTCTGCCCGTATAAATGCTCTCAAGGTGTGGTCAGTTCAGTCATTGCTTGCCTTGACGTTTGAGCAAACGGCCTTGTCTCTAGATCATCCTGCAACTAATTATGTTGCTGACTAGAACAACTGGTCGTTTTCTTTTCGTAACCCTGTTTTTCAATTAGTTTGATTTTCGGAGCGCGACAGTACATACATACATACTGTTGCGCTCCGACAAGAAAAATACCAGAGCGCTTTAAGTCGAAGAACTACAGAGCAGTCATCCGGCCAGTAGCGATGTACGGCACTGAGTGTTGGCCTGCTACCAAGGAAGTTGAAACGCTCCTCGGCGTCATGGAGACGAATATGCTGCGCTGGACGGCCGGAGTCACGCGCATGGACCGCATCCGAAACGATGTCATTCGGCAGAAGTTCGGTGTCGCGCCGATAGCGGACAAGATGCGCGAAGCTCGCTTACGATGGTACGGCCACGTTCTGCGTGGAAAGGAAGACAGCGTCCGCAAGATAGGCCTTAACTTTGAGGTAAAAGGACAGCGGCCTGAAGGGCGCCCGAAGCAGCGCTGAGCTGATACGTTACATGCGGTCTTAAAAGTAGCTGGTGTCCACCCTGGTCTAGTGCTGGATCGGGAAAGGTGGCGTCATGACACCAGGATAGCGGGCCCCTCCACGGAGCGGGACAAACGCTGAAGAAGAAGAAGAAGAAAAACAGTACATACATACATACATACATACATACATACATACATACATACATACATACATACATACATACATACATACATACATACATACATACATACATACATACATACATACATACATACATACATACATACATACACACGCTGCCACTCTGGCGCTCTTGTTCGCAGTAGTTAAGTCACGCAGGCTCCACTCGCCAATCTCTCCTCTGTATGCCGTTTTGTGAGGTGCCTGAATCGCGGCGCTTTGAGTAGATTTCAATTCGTTCG
This sequence comes from Heligmosomoides polygyrus polygyrus, assembly GCA_947396885.1. Taxonomy (NCBI): domain Eukaryota; kingdom Metazoa; phylum Nematoda; class Chromadorea; order Rhabditida; family Heligmosomidae; genus Heligmosomoides; species Heligmosomoides polygyrus. Next base: position 9,709,416 of record OX377202.1, read on the forward strand.
CAGTGTCCCAGATAGAAGAATACCTATTCATTTGGGGTGTAGCTACGCAACTCATCGGTTTTCCACAGTGGGTTCTAGAACGCTCGTGACGTTCAAGGCTCGTCGTAACTTCAGAAGCAAATCGAGTCAACAAGTATTGCACTGCAGCTTTTGGAGGCATATATCCTCACCGATCGCATCGCTGATTGAGAGCAGTTTCCCACATGGAAGTGCCTCAGCTCAGCGAAACTCTTAGAAGAAAACAGCACATTCACTCATTAGTCGGTAATGATCGGAGCATCTAGAGCGATCCGTCTAGAGTGTGTACCATGCCCATGGTACCTTATGGGGAACTACACCTCATAATACATTATTTAATCATGTATTTATGTATTGATTAATGTCAGGAGACGTGACACACTTAAAAATGAACAAGAAATAACAGCCATGCTAGAAGAAAAGCAAAGAAATTACAGAAAAACACCAAAGCAACTAATAAACATGAGCGATTATCGGATTGCTCCCAGGCGCCAACAACAAAAACTTCAAGTGTTTTATTATTCTGATTCTACCTAATAGTATTGTTATGAAATACATAAGGAATATAGATAGCAGTAATCAGTATGTCTCAGCTATTGTTAAGTTCAAATTTTTAGAAAATAGTGCAGAATAATGCAACTAAGGCTAGGAGTTCTTTTTGAATCTGTGGCTGATTTTCTGCTGTCCAAATTTCTATAGCTTTTTTCTTCAACTCATTGTCTCTGCTGCAGCTTCTTACCATGTATAATATGTACATCTAAATTAAGAAATCGTTTGATATTTGAGAATCTTCTTTTACTGAATGTCTAACCTCGATGCACCATGTGGCTATGGACGTCTGCAGCCATACCACCTATCGCTTGTGAAAGAAATATCGCACAAAATAGGATTTCTTATCCCCAGTCTGCATATTAGTTCTAATGTTTCTTGAGAAACTTTGAGGAGTAAAACCTTCATTTTTCAGATACAGCAGCCGTCTCTACTAAGGCAACGCTGAAGTTTGGCGGCGTGCAACGGACAATCAAACATCAGACCCTCTTTCGAACTACCGTGTGTCGCTCGTCTATTAATACCTTAACGGTTTATGAGTTTCTATCTCTGAATGAACGTTCTGTCATTTCCAAATGCAGACAGTCTTACAATTTGAAGCCGAATTTTGAAAACGCAAGGAAAGAGAAGCTGCAGCGTCTTCAGCATTTTATTAGTCATGGTTACACCACAATCCTGGAAGAAAATACTCCTAATTACTTATTGAGGAATGAAACTTGGAAAGCAGTTGCATTCATTGAAGACACAGCAGTTCATGTAAATGGTAAAAATGGGGTCATGCAGCGCAGCCGAAGAAGATAGCACTTCTTGCGTCCGGAATCGACCAAAAGTCCAGAACCAGCACGGAATAAACAAACAATTGTTTTCAGTCCACCTTTATAGCGTATTTGCCGTTGATCTTGCTGCTCACTGGCTGGCTAGATCTGCAGCAATCGAAAGGCCTTCGAACTGAATGTGTCGTGTCCCGGGTGAGTCCGCTGCACCGGTGGTAGAACTCATGCAGCCCTCAACCCGAGGCCACGTGTGAGGCACAATCAGAGTCGAGGTCTTTCCCATGCGCGCTAGCTCTTACATTGCCTGCCACGTTGAGGTTAGGCCCTTGTTGCCCCGACTAACAAGGAAAGGTTCCCAATTCAATGTGAGCTTTTGCGATGCTATTTTGATAGGATGTAGGACCCTGTGAGTAGAGTCCAGAACCACAGTTAGTTTTTGCGGAACGCTTTTTTAACATCGGGTGGCTTTTCAGTTCGAGTCCGCGTGATGCCGGCATTTTTGCACATACTAGTTTGTTGCTATCACGCCTTCTCATGATCACTGGAGTTAACTTTAGACCACAAATGCTTCAAAGAAATCAAAGCTGACTATTTGCGCCTTCATATGTGCTAGTTTATCAACAATACCTACCTACCTACACCACCATATCATACGACATCACCCATAATACCGTAAATGCACATAAATACGCGTACCTTACGGTTGAATATTATGGACCCGGGCCATATCGGTACATAAGTGTGCTAAAAATGTCCTTCTCATCTGAACGTGTTGTCGGTTGATTACTTTCCACCTTCACACCGTATTTTACTGCCCCGACAAGCAGAGACATTGCGGTTGAGGATGCCATAAAAGGACTCCTCCTGAACGCCATATATGGAGATACCGACTGTCAGGAAGAAGAGTGGGTTCAGGTTAGAGGTACTATAATGAAAATGGGACCTTTCTACACGTATCATCTAGGTGGCTTCACAGGTGCGTTTCGATGAGTAGGTGGATGTCGACTGATGATGGCAGTGAGGAGGACGACAACAGCATCAGTCCTCTTTGACGGTAAGCACGTTTCGGAAGAAAAGGTATTGCACCAACAGACTACCCTAGAATATGATAGCGGTTACTTCATTTCTTGACGTGTTTCTCTTCTTTTGCAAAACTAAAAAATGTGGTGTTTCGAAAATGACGAGAACTTCTGCGACAACCTAGTATTTTGAATAGTCATATGTAGCACAGTCGGAGGAGGCGCCAGCTGTCGCATGAATTCCTATTCCACGGTTCGGATTTCCCGCCTAGGCCAACCAAGCGAGAAAGCGTAATAACAGCAAACTAATATGTTCAAAAATGTCGGTGGCACGCAGACTCGAACTGAAAACCCCGCCAGCGTTCTCCTATGAGGCGGCGCTCCTACCAACTGCGCCACCGAGGCACACCTCGTTGGGTGTCGTAAGGGTTGATGATAGTTGCACTCACGCTTTCAGACCTCCTTTTCAGGTCTTTAAAAAAGCGTTTAGCAAAAAACTGACTGTGTTCCTGGACTCCGGTCACAAGGCCCTACATCCCGTCAAAATAGCATCGCAAAAGCACACCTTGAGTTGGAAACCTTTCCTTGTAAGCACACCTCATACCAATGCGGATGTTGTTTAAGATCCGCGCGGACTGCACCTGCGCTAGCCCGGCGGCGACCCTCGCCTATCTTCACATAACTCACGTGATACAATTGAACCAGTCGACCTTCTGCAGTATTTACCACTGCGCTCGGAATAAACTTTCTCCCACTCTCGAGTCATGTGACAGTGCGCAATAGGTATCATACTTCATAGCAACTTCTATCCACACAATACATATCAATACAAGAGCACAACCGCCTACTAGTTAAGGCTGAGCCCCGCCACATTACCTACGGATCAGCCCCAAGCGCAACCCGCAGATCCTCCCTGGCTCCTACCCTGGAGCCGCGCTGCTGCCCAGGGCGGTGGCTCGGTCGGTCTCTGCGGTTACCTCTGACTGATGCCTCTGCGTGTCCTGTCCGAATGCTCCAGCTATGTGTATCTTGGTCGCGAAGTCAACATGGCCAACGACCTAGCGCCGGAGCTGAGCAGGAGGAAACGAGCGGCTTGGGGAGCATTCAAGAGCGTCGAAGAAGTCGCGAAGAAGACGAAGAACGTCCGACTCCGTGCCCACCTATTCGACCCCACTGTTCTTCCTGCCCTAACATACGCCTCAGAGACCTGGGCTATACGAAAGCAGGATGAACACGCGATCAGCGTCACGCAGCGTGGAATCGAGAGGACGGTGCTCGGAATGACACGTCTCACGCAAGTGAGAGAAGGCCTCCGGAGCTCCGAGCTTCTCCGACGTTCGAAAATCAGAGACGCAGTCGCGTGGGCCAACTTGTCGAAAATTAGGTGGGCCGGCCACGTAATGCGCTTTCAGACACCCGCTGGACGAGAGCCGTCACCGAGTGGATTCCGCGGGATGTCAAGAGAACACCAGGACGCCCACCAACGCGTTGGTCGGACTTTTTTGTGAAAGTCCTGAACGACCGCTACGACGCTCTTCGTGTCCCTCGAGCGGGGAGGATCCATTGGAGCACTCTGGCACGCGAGAGGGACGAATGGAATCGCTGCTGGCACCCGCTCGAGCAAGCGACGATCAACGGGACGCTATAATCAAATCACAACAACGACTTCAAGTCACCAGTCGTCAAGACTTACGGACAGTCGAACCTACATAGTCAATTGGGCTAGGTACCAGCCCGCTCGAGCAACTCGATGATCAACGGGACTGCAGATAATTTTCCACGATACAAGTGATACATGAAAAACTTCATGTATCACTACCGTACCACTACATCAGCGAAATCAAAGGTAACTAGAACTTTTCTTCTCTTACTAATTTCTGGCAGCCAAAAACAGAGCAAGGTTCAGAGTTAGAAAAGCAGCTTCACCAAACGCATTGCAGAAAGCGATCATTGAGGATGACCGTCTAACTGTTTTCAATTTTTAAACCGGAGGTGGTGAATACCTTTACCCACAGTAATTCTAAGACAAGTGGCTAGTTAATACATATTTAAATTCCCTCAGAACAGTCATTTTACAGTCTTAATATAAAGTTGTAAGTAATCGCAGATGGTCCAAACTAATGTTAGTACCGGAAAGAATACAAAGCCGAATTATGGAAATTGAAGAACGTCCAACGAAGGAACTCCTTGTCAGCAACACTTACACAATCAATTATGCAAACAAAGCGGCACAGTTCATGAATTCATGGCGCAATTTCTACACGAGCTTGTCCACAAACGCCATTTTGAACGCCAAACATGCTTGGCATTCAAAATACTTTAGGGGCCGGATTCATAAACAATTAAACCCATGGGTATGCGTTGATAAGGGGTAGAGATAAGATAAGAGTCAGGTAGAGATAAGGCAAGAGTAAGAGACGCAGGCATCATCGTGGGTATCTCTACCCCTATACCCGCGGGTTAATCGTTGATGAATCCGGCCCCAGAAACGTTATTATGGAATGAAATCCATGATTCCTTAATAATGCTTGGATGCTCTTTATTGGCTTCGAATCCACGTACTGCCGTTCCTTTGCACGTTTTAGTTTGTTGCTATTACGCTTTCTCATGATCACAGGTGTCAATTTTAGACCATCAGTGCTTTGAACAAACCAAGCTGTCTATTTGCGCCTTCATATGTGCTAACTTTTTCCGTGGGTGGCAGTTGGATACGTTAATGCTTACCGAGGCGCCTTCTCTACACCCACAGATTACCCGTTCAACGAGGAAGAAGTGAATGGCGAAGAATATGAAGTCCTTGCCCCCTCCCCTACCTTCTTTCCAGTGAGCTTCCAGGTCTGTAAAGCGTCAGTTGTTCTGTTGAGCATATATGTGTGATATATGTAGCATGGTTATTTTAGACCTAAAGAAGAGCTTAAGGCCGAAACGTTGTCAATAAATATTGGACAACTTCGAATCTCACAATTGAGAAGAAGAAGTGGTCATTGCGGCGCAATGCTACTATGAGGGGGTCAGCCCACCTTCGAACGAGTTTTTTACCCGTTTGACCTAGGCCCCTCTCGCTGCAACTTGCATTACACGTATGTACGCGTCAGATTGCGTACAAAGTGGGAAATTTCACGTCACCATATCCGACTGCTACGCTAAAGTCGGTGGGCTGCCCCCCCGTGGTATCATTGCGCCGTCATGGCATTCCTTGCCAGGGAGAAGATTGCCCCTCACTGGCTTTTGTAAGATGCTGCCGGTGTGACACGCGCTTATGTTTTACACATTTCATAGTTTTGTACCATAGCTGCTGACTAAACGGAAAGAGCAATGAGACCTTTTATTTCCAGAGAAAAGATATGGTGCAGATACGCATCGTTGAAAATTTAGCACATATGAAGGCGCAAATGAACGCCCTTGCTTTGTTGTAAGCGTTGATGGTCTAAATTTGACTCCTGTGATCATGAGAAAGCGTAATAACAACAAACTAGTATGTGCAAAAATTTTGGCAGTGCGCGGACTCGACCTCAAAAGTCCAGCGGTGTGGTCCTATGAGGCGGCACTCCTACCGACTGCGTCACCGAGGCACATCTCGTCGGGTCATAAGGGTTGATGAGTGTTGCGCACACGTCGTCACACCTATTTTTCCGATCTTTAAAAAGTGTTCAGCAAAATCTATTATAACTGTGATACTGGACTGCGCTCCCACGGCCCTAAATCCTGTCAAAATAGCGTCGCAAAAGCTGGCCCTAAATCCTGTCAAAATAGCGTCGCAAAAGCTCACCCTGAGTTGGGAACCTTGTAGGCCCTGCCCCGTCACTTACGGGCTTTCCCAAGCGGAACCCGCATACCTCGCCCGGCTCCTACCCTGAAGACCGCGCTCGCGAGGGCGGTGACTCTGCGGCCACCTCTATTCTGGCGATCCTGCCCATCCTGTCCTGGTCGCCCCGGTCTTGCGCTGCTGATGGAGCCGCTGTCCCGGTGGAAGTGGAACTGCCCTGCTGGCGAGCCGGTTGCCTTAGGCCCCGTTTGTAGTTCCGACCAGGGGTGCACATTTAACGGTTAACGATTTAACGAATTTAACGAATTAACGGCATTTCTCGTTAAAATCTGGCTTAACGACTTAACGGAAATTTTTAGAAATTTAACGGAATTTTCAACGGACTTTCTACTCAGTTAATTTTATCACATTTACCCTTAGTCATCACGATTGTTGCAGGTCTTACTCTCCTGATTAGGATTGTTCCTGAAAAACTATTGAAATTGGCAAGAACATTTTGATGTTTTCATGAATTTGTTTAGCATTGTTGGAAATAACGCATTTTGGGGCGCGGTAGCGCAGTCGGAGCAGGTGCCGGCTGTCACCCGATACCAGGTTCCTGGTTCTGATTTCCCGTCTCAGCCATCCAAGCCTTCCATCCAGACTTGTCTGGGAGGATAAAGCTCTGACTTGTTCATCGGCTCGCCACCGCAAGTAGGTATAGGCCAAACACGCATTCAAATCGCCTCATCTCATACAAGTAAATAGAATGCGTGGCGCATTCCAAAAGGGATTGAGTAACGCCGTCCTTTATCCTTATCCTTTAATGCTTGGAGCTAGAAATTTCTTCGCCGGGCCCCCAAGTACGTCAACGAATCGACAGAAATATACTGGTCTAACCTCCTCGTAAGATATGCCTATCTTCGCCTGGCGCTGCTTATCCCAGAATACTTTTGCCCGCCACCTGGAACAGCCGAGACGGAGAGAGTATTTTTTAGGCCACTGGAGGATTAAACGATTTTAGAAAAGCGCTAATAAGAAAAATTTGGGAGGCTACTTCTCCTGGACGTTAACACATTAACGATGTGTCACACCTATTCAGCAGTGTGGGACGTGTGACACGATGCCGTGTCATGGTCACGACGTCGCAAAAAATGGATGGTCCCAGGCACCGGGCCCTCGAAATCGTGCGTCCGATAACATGGAAACATTCCACTGACTGGCTTGTAATTGCATCTTTATTTGATTTTTTTGTACTTAGTGGCCTGTGCTGCATCGAAACTGTACATGGTCGTAGAACAGTCAGACAAGACGGTTTCGCAGAGAATTAGGAAAGGAGGGAACTCCGGATTCTGCCTGATCGCACATTTTAAGATGCCTTGTTGGTGATCATCTTCCATGATAATTTCATAGCTGTTCTTATTCCACACCCTGCAGATAATTTGTTACTGAAGGCTTGTTTATCTTTCTGTGTTTGATGATGATGAATTGTTTATTTTACATTGCAGTGTTACACTCCGTTCCTTGAACTTCAGCTGTTGATCTCTTGTAGTTGAAACGTATAAGGTTTGCCTTGATTATTTCACATAAAAGAATGGTTTGCAGCTAATTGTACTTTTTAACGAATTTTAACGATTTACCGGAAATTTAACGAAAATTTTCCGTTAAAAAATTTCGTTAAAAAATTTAACGCACAGAATTTTGTGTGCACCCCTGGTTCCGACGCTGAGGCCTAATGGCCAAATTGATCGACCGCGTCGCCCAATCAATGTGGCCACAATACGTGGCGAAGTGTCGCTCGGCGTCGGAGTATGAACGGGCCATAGGCGGTGGAGAGTAGTGAACCGACCGCTCACGGAGACGATGTAAACGACGACTGCGGGGTGCGCACGGGAGTGTCTATAGTGCGTTGCGGCGCGTGCTCGCCATCGTACGCCCTCCGTGGCGAGACTCAGGTACCGCCAGACCTGTGTGTCCTTGAAGAGTCGTGGCAAGCATTACAACAGATGGCGCTCTCTCCTCCTCCCCCGTACCTGACGCCGACGTTATGCAGTCTTTCCCATCCAACCTAAATTTCCTGCCACCTGTCAATCCGGCGGTGCTTGTTCATGGACATATGGACACAAGGGTACATCACAAATTCATTACATAGAACTCTACTACATAAATAACAACTACGAAAACACAGAAACCTACATAGCTACGAAAAGTGTACGCGTGCAGTGGCAACTAATACCATGAAACATTAGAAAACCACAACTTTTATTGAGAGCGCTTATCGGCGGCGACGGCGACGTAACACTTTAGGCCTTGCTGGCGATGTAGCCGAGTAGATCGACGACACGGTGCGAGTATCCATATTCGTTATCATACCTGAAAATGAGCTCGTAGAGGCCTATCAGTCAGAGACACTTCGAACCGCTATCGCACACTTGACAACAAACTAACCAAGAAATGAGCTTGACGAAGTTCGGGTTGAGAGAGATGCACGCTCCAGCGTCGAAGATCGACGAGTGTGTGTCGGACACAAAGTCGGTCGACACCACCTGGTCTTCGGTGTAGCCCAGAATGCCCTTCAGCGGTCCTTCCGAAGCAGCCTTGACGACCTGAACAGAGCAACTCAGACTGCAGCATTAACTAAGCTCTTTAGTCCCTTAAATTAAGCAGAACACCATCTGTATAAGAGTTTATACTTCAGCGCTCGCTCTGCGCAGCAATGTAAGAGGGCCCGATTCCGTATTAATCCCTTTAATACCTCGCGACCTCAGCTCCCGCGTTGATCGCAGCGTGAAAGTCGCTCGAATCGCTAGCAAACTATGAATGAAACTTAGGAGCAACTGATTTCGATCCCTAAGAATCGATATCAATGGCTCCCCAGGCCCTTTCGTACCTTGCTGGCGACTCGAGTGACTGTCACTCTGCGACCACCGCGGGAGCTTAGATCGCGAAGTATTAAAGGGATCAATATGGAATCGAACCCTCTTACACTGCTGCGCAGAATGAGGGCTAAAGCGTAAGCTCTCGCTTATATTTGGTGTTCTGTTTCATTGTTTAAGTCCATATTTTATCTGTTATCTGTTCTTTTTTCTGCTTTTTCAGCATTTTTTGTCTTCTCGCCCATTTTTCATAGGGTTTTGTTCAGTGTGCAGTGTTTTACAGTTTTTGCTTCTCAGGTGTGCTTGTGTTGGCACGTATTCGCAGACGTATTCGTTAATAAAGTAAATATTTTGCTACATGAGCAACCATTGTATCTTCCAATAAAGGCAGTGGATATGGTTTAAAAATCCCGAGTTGATGATATTTTGCTACATGAACAACCATTGTATCTTCCAGTAAAGGCATTGGATATTGTTTAAAACCCCCGAGTTGATGATGCTTTAGGCTAGGAGTTGTACTTCAGGCATTGCAAACCACGGTAGCAAACACTCTAACAGCCTTAACTTAGCCACTATTTTGCCAATATTTGCGCTTTTCGCACTCCCCAGCATCACAATTATAAACGAGCTCTACGGCATTCTAGGTTGAACTATGAACGGTAACCAAAGATCCGTTTCAGCTCTCGAGCTGCATGTTTCGCGGAAAACTATGGAAATGTTCTTCAAAAGTTAGTATTGTGCCAAAGCGAAGTTATTACGGTGAATCTTTATTTATTCGTAGCCCAATGTTTCCACGAGATCGTCGTCTTCAGAGGCAATTCCATCCACCAAGAGTGCCGATATCCAGTGTCACTCTGCGTTAGTAAGGTCCTCACGTTTCGTCCCCACTAACCTTACTAACGCAGAGTGACATCGGCACTCCTGGCGGATTGAATCGCCTCTGAAGACGACGATCTCGTCGAAACGTTGGGCCACGAATAAATGAAGATTCATCGTAATAAGTTCGCTTTGGCACAATACTAACACTTGAGGAACTTTTCCGTAGTTTTCCGCGAAACATGCAGCCCGAGAGCTGAAACGGAGGCGTTGGGCCACGAATAAATAAAGAAAATTCACCATATTAACCTCTCTTTGGCACAATACTAACACCTGAAGAACTTGAAATGCCGAGGTTTTACGAAGGGAGAAGTTTTGAACTACCCCGGAAATGCACAACCCATCTAGTCGCCTGCGAAGTAGAAACGTGGCCCAATAAAAAGGATAAAGGACGGCGTTACTCAATCCCTTTTGGGATGCGCCAGCGCGTTGTACTTCTACGGGATGTCGTGGAGGCGATCTGAATGCGTATTTGGCCATACAGTGACTTGCGGTGGCCAGCCAATGAACACGTCAGCGCTCTATACTTCCCAGACAAGTCTGGTACCAATTCACCGACCCCGGAGAGATGGAAGGCTTGGTTGGCCTGTGCTGGAAATCCGAACTAGGAACCTGGTATCGGGTGCAGGCGGCAGGCGGCAGTCGGCGCCTCCTCCGACTCATGGGCGCGTGGCCCAATACCCCTCAAAATTCTCTCCCAAACCAACCTTCTTGATGTCATCCATGCTGGCTGGCTTCTCAAGACGGCAAGTGAGGTCAACCACGGACACGTCAGGAGTTGGCACACGGAAGGCCATACCGGTCAGCTTACCATTGAGAGCAGGAATAACCTAAACAACTCGTTTCATCGAACGCTATTCCTCCACGTTGTTTCGAGACCAACCTTGCCGACAGCCTTAGCAGCACCAGTAGACGCTGGAATGATGTTCTGCGCGGCACCACGTCCATCGCGCCACAGCTTTCCAGACGGTCCGTCGACCGTCTTCTGGGTGGCGGTGGTGGCGTGGACGGTGGTCATCAGACCTTCGATGATTCCGAAGTGGTCATGGATCACCTTGGCCAGCGGCGCAAGGCAGTTGGTGGTGCACGACGCATTACTGAAAGTACAAAGTAATTAAGCAGCAGACCTTTAGAGCATACCAAACTCGTTTTCACTAACCTGATGATGTGATTGTTGGCAGCGTTGTAGGTCTCGTTGTTCACTCCCATCACAAACATCGGTGCATCGGCCGATGGCGCGGAGATGATGACCTGAACAACATCGCCAATAAGACAAGGATAAGTGAACAGCGACTCCTTGCCAAAGTCATGTTTGGATAATGAAGAGATTGGTTTTTCAAGGAACCAGAAAATGGTCTTCAAACTAAAGCTATAATTGCGTAGTTTGTTTTGTTTAGTAAGTTTTTTTGTAGGAGCCAAAGAAACGTTATGCAAGGAGACCCCTAAGGTTTCTCATTAAGTGTGCATCAAAACCCCAAACAAATCAAACTATTTTGAATTTCGTTTTGAATCCATGTTGGGTGTGCACTAGAGCGAGTCGCGATTAAACGTACAAGGGAAAAAGTTCGGACGAGTTTTCGGAGACTCTAGAACCTTACCCTACCGCCCATCCCTCATTAAAACTACACGAAAAAAAGTACGAATGAGTTTTCAGGCGGTGTTGCGACCACGTACACCGATGCTGATCATGCATTTATCGGCCTTTCAATGAGTGGTAACCACTTTGGTGAACTTCCTAATAAAACGAAAGGACTGGAAGTTCCTTCTCATTTGCCAATTGCAACCGGAGATGGTATATCTAACACCTCAGTTGCTTCCGGACCCCCAGTCGCCTGATATGCGCCAGTCCACAGCGTTGGTGCGTATCAGGTAAGGCAAGACTGCCACGTTCGTAACCTGGGGCCGTATGCTATTCTCTCCCCAACCGTCCCCGGCCGGGTATGAGGCGGCCTCCGCCCACATCCCCGGTATGCACATCATGCGCCATCGATTTTTCGCGCCGGGTACCGTCCCCGAGTCGGGCGAGAATAGCATACGGCCTCTGGGCTCCTCAACGATCGCTCCCAGCAGACAACTTCTCTGAAGTCGATCGGCGACATTGAGCCAATGCCTCCAGAACTATGTTTTACCATTGTCATGTCCGACGTCGTCCAACGTGTTGAGTGGTGAATCCAGCTGCTTTCCTGCCCTTACTTAGCGATGGCGCCAGACGAAATTCGTTGAGAGTGAGGTCCTAGAGCCTTCGAAAACTCGCCTGCCCGTTCGTTTACGTTGAATCGCGAGTATCTCTGAGTACATAGCGTCAAGCATAATCTGGTTCCAAAAGCATAAGGCATAATGCGTGCTCGGAAGGGGATAAAACGTTGCGGTAACGACTTTTCTTCCTCATTTTCCTCGCAAGAAATTCCTACTCCAACGAAATCCTAAAACTGGGGCTGTCTACGACAAGGAAGTCGCAACATACTGTCCTTCCGTGAGTTGTAAATTGAAACAAAATATCTAGGACCCTGTTCATACTTCGAGCGAGAGCGACAGGGCAGCGGACGAAATGTAGAGTAATTACGTGCTCCATACTTCATTCGCTGCTCCAGTCGCTCGAAGTATGTACAGGTCCTGGGAGAGACTGTCTCCGCAACCCGTACTGAGCCAAACAGTTTGTCGGTGGAGTGGCGTTCTACCCCCGCCCTGTAAACAGAGGCGTGGCAAAAGGTCTGCGTCTCCACTATCTCGTAAGGCAACCCTTGGATTCTCGAGCAAGCCCAGAGTGTTGGGGTGGACGAGCTAGGGGGACGAGAGGGTAGAACGCTCGACCCCTTGGTTTATCCACACTTCGCCACATATCTCAGCAGTATTAGATACAGTTGATTATGTGTATCTTCTTACAAGGCGCGTGTAGCGCAGTCGTAGGAGGCGCGACTGTCGCGTGCACCCGATACCAGGTTCCTGGTTCGGACTTCCCGCCCGGGCCAACCAAGCCTTCCATCCCTCCGGGGTCGGTGCATTGGAACCAGACGCGTCTGGGAAAGATAAAGCGCTCACTTGTTCATCGGCTGGCCACCGCAAGTCATCGTATGGCCAAATACGCATTCATGTCGCCTCCACGACATCCCGTAGAAGTAGAATGCGCTGGCGCATCCCAGAAGGGATTGAGTAACGCCGTCCTTTATCCTTATCCTTATCTTCTTACAGCCGTGGCATACTGTATCCTGTGCCAATTCCCCCGCCGCATCGGAACAACCTAGTGCCAATTTCTCGATTCTTAGGAAGTTTATCGACAATGTGCGTGTAATGGCAAAAATTCCCGACCGCTAACCCTGACCAAACAACCAAAGAACACGAAGCGATACCTTCTTAGCACCACCCTTCAAGTGAGCCGATGCCTTCTCGACTGTCGTGAACACACCGGTCGACTCGACAATGTACTCCGCTCCATCGTGTCCCCATGGAATCTCGGCGGGGTCCTTGCTGAAAAGAAAACCTTGCTTGCGCGTGAGAATCATTGAAAAATAACGACGCCCGTCAACAATCAGCAACGGCAGCCAGCATCGATCCCGCAACAAACACCTGCCCCATGTTGGGGACGGAGCAGTTGTCGACGGAGCGACCGACAGGTTCTCCCTCCATCATCCGATAATTCACAGTGTATGCCGCGGCGATGACGGGCGCTATGACTGCTCGGTTTTTCAGGTAGTTAAGTTGGGATAATACTCGCACATCTGCGCCGACACACTGATGCACTGCACATCATATCTGTAGACCTATTCCGTCGAATCGGTAAAAAAAGATGGGAGCACCGCGCCATACCACTTGGTGATAAGAGAACTGAATCAGCACACTATCGCCTCTACGAACTCGCCTTCTCAATTATCAAGGGCTGCGGTGAAACGTGATTAGCTTTTTGCTGACCTTTCGGTCAGAGATTACCAAATGCGGGCTGAGAAACAAGTTCTCGAACGCAAAAATACGCCGTACGAATACGATGACTGCGACCAAAGAACGCCAAAGGACACCTAAATCTTACCCCAACATTCCACATCTGTAGCGATCAATACCTAGGAGCCGAAAATAGCAATCAAGGCCGCTGCACCGAATACGGCTTTCAACAGAGTCGCTGTCGCATCAAAGTCAGGAACAAACAACAACAGTACGTACACCCCAACTACGTAACTACAATTGATAGCGGATTGTTCCTTCATCTCTCGTGATGTTCAAGAATGAAGGGTAATTCCGACGTCAGACAATCACTGCTCCGGATACGCCACTACTCAACTTGTACAGGACATCATGGCAACAGTATCGAAGGTACATTTGACCCATGATCGCTTCATAGCGCAATCGAAGGAGTCACCGGCTGTCACGTACACCAGATTCCTGGTTCGGATTTCCCTTCCAGACCAATCAAGGCTTCCACACCCTTTCAAGGTCGATGAATTGGTACCAGGTTCGTGTGTGAATGATAAACACCGACCTATCTATCGGCTCGTCACCGCAAGCCATTGTAAGCCAAATAGGCATTCAAATCGCTTACACGACATGGCCGTGAAAGTAGAAGGCGAAGCGCATCCGAAAATGGATGGACTAACAACGCCATCCTTTATCCTTCTCCATTGTGCTACACGCGTTCAGATTCATGGTTTGAACTCCGTCACGAGCAATTAAGAATCCCATTTGACATAGCCATCGAACTTGCACCATACAATCTGGGAAATTTAAATACGGCTGACTTGCCCATAGATTTCGCAGCGCAACTCATCGTCAATCGTGTAGGTGAAATTAGGGCCGGCTTCTATGTAAGAACCTAGTCATATTCTTCTGCTCCAAGGCATTGTTGCTACACACATAGTAGAGCACATGTGGAATGTGGAAGGAATCGTTTGACAATGACCTGCTTGCCTGTCTCCAATACGGTTGGAAGTCAGTCATTTGTGGGATGTGGCATGCATTACATGGTTCTTCCACGGACATCTTGAAGGCGCTTTGAATGCGAAAAGTACCATATAATGCATGCTACATCCCACAGACGACTGACTGCCGACTACTTTCAGCCGTATTGGAGACAGCCTAGCAGGTCCTCAAACGATTCCTTGCTCATCAGCTCTCCTATGTGTGTAGCAACGATGCCTTGGAGCAAAAGAATATGGCTCGGTTCTTATATGGAAGTCGACCCGTGTGCATTGATGCTGTCAAACTCGTATCATCTCTTGAGTGGCTGTGATGTTTTGCGGGAAGTGCATTATCGCGGCATCGTCGCCTGCTCAATGAATGGACTTTGCTTGAATACAGTCCTTCGTTTGTCGGCTATTCAGGGGCTGGATTCATCAACAATTAAACCCGCGGGTATAAGGCGTATAAGAGGTAGTCTCTACCCCTTAGGCGCCTTTTATACTCCCGCCGTGGCGCGGCGCGTCAATTAAGGGCGCGGCGCGGCCAGTCGCGCCGCGCCCCGAATTTGACGCGCCGCTGCGCGATTGCAGTTAGAAAGGGTGAGCGTCAGCGACGCGAGGCCATGAGCTTCTGCTCACTATGGTTCGAGCACCGTGATGGATGACGGAGAAGACGGTCCGTGGTCAATGGAGAACCAAAATAGAAAGGATTCGTCTGGCTGATCAGCGGCACGCATCTTGCCAATGTTAGTGGTAGGATTTCTGTGGAGAGCAATAAATCCTCTCTTAAGACTGAAGTCAAAGTCGTCTGCCCAACCTACAGCTGAAACTGGCGAATGTGGTATTGGTGAGTCCCCTGCAATGCAAACGGCACTAAACGACACTTTGTTTTGCAACTTGTACGGGTTCAAAAGTAAAACTGTTGGAAGGTACTCATTGTCGATAATCACTCAGGATTCTCTCTATATAGCCATTCCGGGATCATTGTACACTAAACATATCTTTAGCGTTGTAGCTAAAACTTCGGGAATGTCTTCAGATCTCCGCTGCCTTCCTAGGTTACGCAATGTACGGTGACTAAGAACATGGTTGCCGATTCCGCCCAAACTTCAGCGTAACACGCAAAACGGATGATAGATTCGTAATCAGCACCCTAAGAACCTCCCTAGTCGATGTTCGTACAAGATGACTGATGGTGGAATCTCCCACTCGGTGGTGAAATCTCCCACTCCACATCGAGCCAGCCGCAGCTGATCGCGCCGCGCCGCGCCCTTCCCTCCAGCGGCGCGATTCGCCGAATACCGTAACCCGAAATTCCGTCAAATGTGGTGTTTTGAGGCGGCGGAGTATGAAAACGATGCGGCGCCGCCGGGCGGCGCGAAAAATCGATAGCTATGTCAGCCATCATGTCGCGCCGCGTGGCGGCGCGAGTATAAAAGGCGCCTTATACCCCGCATACCCGCGGGTTTACTTGCTGATGAATCCGGCCCCACGTGGGGCTGGACATAGCGGTTAAATTTTCCATCCAGCGGAGTTCCATTCCTCAGTCTCTGCAAACAACACCTAGTATGCCAAGACTCTCAGTCTTGCCATACTAGGTCTGGTTAGCAAAAGAATATTGACGTGATGTCGCCCAAACAACACACTTGGGCCAGAATTATCCTTTAGGGCACAAAACGGCTCGGATAAGGTCAACTTGCAGTCAGTGAATATGCATCTTCGTTAGGAAGCACATGAATGCTCAGTCACAACGGAAGAAGTCTAGCTCAGTGGAACACAGGGGTAGACCACACCAGTGCTGTATTTTTTAAAATTTAGTGCAACACAAAATATGTAGTAGGGCCGCCGCCTCATACGGTGACCCCCTCCGAGCCGCTTTCCTACTCAGGAAAGTCTTCAGTCTCTGCAAACAACACCTAGTATGCCAAGACTTTAAGTCTTGCCATACTAGGTCTGGTTAGATAAGAGGTAAGTCAACCCGTCAGCCCTATGCATTCCTCACATGGGTCGCAGAGCGCTGTCTACGGCTGTCACTTCCACCCCGGCTATCCTTCCCTAGGTAACACGCCCAACTACTATTCCACCTATGTGTTTAACCGCTATGTCCCACGTGGAGCCGGATTCACTAACGAGTAGACCCCGGATATGCGGGTATAAGGGGTAGAGACTATCTCTTATACCCCTTATAGCCGCATGTTTAACTGTTGATGAATCCAGCCCCTGAACAGCCGACAAACGAAGGACTCTATCTATTCAAGCAAAGTTCATTGATTGAGCAGGCGACGATGCCGCGATAATGCACTTCCCGCAAAACATCACAGCAAGTACAAGTTTAACAGAACTAGCTTTTTGCTGCTTTACACTTTTCCTGCTCTTAAGCAGCTCATCTTAAGAATACCTCTGGCACGTACTGCTTGCCCTGTTTCCTACATCCTTTGATCAAGAAAAGATCAGCTGATTGATGAGTTCGTTTCTCATGTTGCGATCTTCTCAGCAGATACATCCAACGGGAGGAGGAAAGCAATGGCAAGAAGCTAGCTGTCACAGTGAAACACGCTCGTCGCCCTACGACCAAGGACCGGATTCATCAGCGACTTATAGAAATTTAACGGAGAAAATACAGCCCAAACCCCTTATAGCGCGGAATATCAAAGGTGAAATATTTCACCATATCGCTTGATAAGCCACGCTAACAGGGATTTCAACTGCATTTTCTCCGTTAAATTGCTGTAAGTCGCGAATGATGAATCCGGTCCCAAGTCTGACCAAGACAAAAGTCACTCCTACAGGAATATGCCATACGCTACCTCACGTACTTTTAAAGGGAATTTCTCTGCGACTCTACGTCTACGACTTGCTCATCGAAGCTTAATCCAGCGCGATTGAAACAACTTCTTTTCATCGATTCGATCGATTTTATTTGTGTCAACAGGCGAAGAGGCTGAGAAAATTGCAACAACTGGAAACTTTCCAGTTGTCTATTTAGGTTTTTCTTGAACAAACGAATCCTAGACAAGAAATTGACGACGTATGTACGTGCCAAACCCATCCAGACGATGAGCTGGTGAACAGCAGCATGAGTGTAAAGAAGCAAAAATACTGCTCCGTGAAGCTCTTTTCAACCTCGAGTGGTGTGCTGGATACGCTGTGCAGGAAGCACTTCCAACGACTTTTCCAATCTGATTGCAATGCTTCAGATAACGCTTTCATAGAGGTGACGTAAGGCCTTTTCTGGTCCATGGTAACCCTCTTCACCAGCAAAATGTACACACCACTGCGCTACTCGGTACCTACTTGATCTCGACACTCAACGATACAGGTGCAATGCGTACTAGGAGGGGGAGGGGAGGTGCAATATTGTAATGGCGACTTTTCTCACTCCCGTTTCCGTAATACAGTTCCATATTCCAACGGAATCGTACATCTTGAGTGCACTAAACAGACGAAGGCCCAATATGCTGTCGTACCGCGAGCTGTAAATTGAAGAAATCCACGCCCCTCCAACCAGCATATTGCCTTGATACCTTACAGGAACCCTACTACACCCACCCTTCAACTCTTTCTCACTGCACCTTCCTTTGGCTCATTTCTGATATTCATCGCATAACTCTCTTCGAGCAGACGGAAAGATTATCGGCACAACGCCGTGGAACCTCTGTCTCTGCCGACAGACAACGATCGAAATCGAAGGACAACGCCATGTGGCGCTCAAACAACCTAACAGCCAGCCATCGCCACCCGTCCGCTGTCGCTGCCGCAGCAGACCTGCCGAACTGCACGCAAACCGAGCAAAGAACACTCGAGGATTGATTGGCTTCGCGAGTCGACCGACGAAAGCTTAACTCGCCCGGCTCTAAGTGCGCAGTCCCCGCTGAGGAGAGCTTTCTAGGCCGACGATTCGTGAATTGAAGGGCGCTTTAAAGCCGAATGACTTCCAAATTGGCCCCGCCGCAGCGTGATGTCGACAATGCATCACTATTCCCACGCAAAAAATAACGTTGAATGACAGCTGCAGAATCTATATCCGCGAGGACTGGGAACAACAAGTGTGCCAAGCGATCTATAGCCATTGCTGACTGGAGTGCAGTTATCATACAAAACTATGGATTACCTGTTGTGGACCTTGATCTTGTGTACGCTCTTGCCCTCCTTCGTCACCATCAAGTGATCACCCTCGTGAACCACAGTTCCTTTGAAACGGCCATGAGTGGAATCGTATTTGAACAGGTATACCTGAAATAGATGTCCGTTAGTACATTAACGTTGACGTCATGGTTGAAACCTGGGTAGAAAAGATTTCTGTTCGTCTGACCTACGGGAAGTAGTTTCTGTAAAACTAAAAATCGCTGACATCTAGGATCTGTTGTCTACTTTATCGGCATCAACCCGTTCACCACTTCTGTGCGTTCATCATAGACTTCTCTTCGGACCGGTCAGTAACGTCATTGGTTCGTGCTGCGCAGTACTTCTGTCCTCAGGCTGCTCTTCCGCAACCGTCCTCATGCCCAACAGCTTGTGTTTCCGGATATCGTTGACACAATCGTTGGGAATCTGAACGCCAGGTTCTCCCTCATCCGTTTCTTCTTACTGGATCTAATCGCTGGTACGCCTTTACTGGTCTTATCTCTCCCCCTCTCCCCTCCCTCCCCCACCATCCTGGTCCCAACTCCTGGCCCACTTCCTTGTTTCCACTATTGACCCTTTACTAGTCTCTTCTTGCTGGTTTCCCCGTCCTGGTCCCTCCTCCAAGTTGTTCCTCTCCTCGCTGGAAACCCTGCTGGTCCACCCTAGAGGTCCCCCTTACTTCCCTTCTCCACCACCCCCTTAATTAGCCTCCCATGCTCACGGACGTCGGTGACACATATTCGGAATCAGGATGCTCAGAAACGCGCGCAATTGCCGCTGGGTCAAGCAGGAGGCTGCGCTTCCTCGGCTGCAGCAGCATCCCATGTCGAATTCTGAATGCGGCCGCTCGTCGTACGCCGACGGTGTCACCTCTTCTGACTCCAGACGCCTGTTGCGCTAGGGGACCCCTTCTGGATCCAGACGCTTAGAAACACGCGCAATTGCCGCTGTGTCAAGCAGGGACACAGCGTCCCATGTTGAACGGCACACTTTGTCCGCGCGGGGTTCGATGAGGCGTATCCCACGCAGGTTTCTATCCTGCGGAGATACGCCTCATCGCCTAGAGCGCGGGCAGCTAACTCAATTATATAGTGGTAGATTTAAAATTCAAAGGATGTGGTTGTGTTGCATGGAATGACATACGCAACTGACACTTTATGGTTGCCCCTCCCGACCAGGAGATATACCGTTTTCCCAATCAGGTGTGTCTTCTCTCTATGGATCCACCATAGAGTGGTTGTGTCGGAGTGTTTCCTTCCTTTTGAACATGTTCATTGGTTCGATGGACAAGCGTCCTTTCCCTACCCCAACCAATGGGTTCACTCGAGTCTAGTGGTTTCTTACCTACGGTATACTGCAGAAGATATTTAGAATCTATCCTAGCCGGAGGGTGAGCGGGCATGCGTTGTTTCGTTTCTCATCCCTTCCCCTGAATTTGGCATGCGGTGCTTTGTCTCTCATCCCTTCCCCGGAATTTGTCGCAGTGCTTAAGCTACTACCAAATGATACGGTGGCTCTCATATCAGCCCAAAGAATGTGGTGTCTTGTCGTGGGGAGTAGTGGCCGAAACTGTCCCTGTAGCGCTGCCCACTCCCCACTAGGATAAATCCGATATTTGGCCCACCCTTCGATGCACTACTGGTAAGGGAGCGTTTAGTGTGCACGCGACGCGCGACGTGATGTAATGACATGCGCCCATATCGATTCATCGCGTCACGCGATCGATATGAGAGCTTATCATTACATCGCACGTTGCGTGCACACTAAACGATTCTTAAAAACACCGTTCTCTGGAACCGATCAGTTAGGAGGACGTCAAGACCGCTTTTAATAACCCCACATCCTGAGCTCACTGTGCCCCGCAAGGTCACGACGAGATGCCAGCCGACGTCCTCAGGCTCGTTCACAGTTCAGGAGTGGAACGTAAAGCGTGCATGATTTGCTCCCAAGCATTTGTATAGTAGAGTCATGCGATTCGGATGCTTTGCAAGAACATCCAGGAGAGGTGATAATTCTACTGACCAAGTTTGACGTTTGGGCGACCACAATTGGCAACGTGCTAGCCACAGTCCCCATTTCAGAGTTGAATGTTCAGTTTCACACAACGTGCCGCCCAAATCTTCATGACGACCATGTGTTTGATTAATGCAAGCGCAAATACCCAACGCGTTGAATACAGGTGCTCCATTCTTTTCAGACCGAGGATAGCGTCATCCTTCCTACTTAGTCGACATCTTTTACAATGCACGTAGGAATTGTTCACATTGTTCCCAAAACAAAGCCGACTCAATGAGTCATGTACCGCAGAATACCGCTGTCTTTGCGAAGAACGACTTTTCAGCCGACCGTGGTCGACATCCAAAAGTTTCTGGATAGAAGCCGCTGCTCACTTTCCAATAACCCTCCTCTGAAGGTTTGAATTTCAACATAGTCATGTGTTTCAAGGCGATCGGGAGACATGGCGGGAATAGAACTGTGGCAATCACGGTCCGATTCCCCTGCTCGTGATGCAGGATCCCTGGAAAACGTTAACCCAGTTCTGAAGGTCATTCACCTTAACGTTCTTCGTGAATTTATGGGAAACAACAAATGGCGAGATAAGACAGCGCCCAGTGTCGGTTCACTAGACAACAATGTTTGGGGCAATCCCAAAGAGGGGGTCCACTTTATAACGGTTCTACCCCTCGTCCCCTTGGCGTGTCCATCCCCAACCCCCTGGGCTTCCTCGAGAGTCTAGTCTAGGCTGCCATATGTTGTATAATACGTGGCAAGTGTTTCCATCTCAACTATTATTTGTTTGTATAAGGTGGACCCCCCCCCCCCCTATTGGGATTGCATCCAAAGCTCTCTCGCCGTCGATTAATCGCGGTAACTAATCGATTCGCGCTGAACGGATCTACTGTCCCTGTCGGACGGGCATCACTACCAAAGCATGCATAAAGACATATATAAACCATATGGTTTCCCCTATTAGGAAATCGCAGAGAAGGGTCCTCTCTTGCTCCAGTCCAGTGTGGCGCCTCTACAAAAACATTACCCTGAAATTCTTGAGTTCAATTACCCAAGTTTGAGAAACCTCCACAACCAACCAACAGCATTGATGCAGCGGAATAGAGGATTCTCCGTCTACGTTAACAATGTGCCGTAAAGACCACCAAGGAGTCTATCAGGCAGCTCTTCAGTCAAGCCGGCCAGGTCTCAACATCAGAATCGTCACCGAAGGCGAGACCAGCCGTCCGAAGAGTTTCGGCTTCTGTGAGTTCACCGAGGTCGGAGCTCAGATTGCTGTCAACTGGTTGTATAGGATGGGCATCAACGGTCATACGCCACCCGTGAACTTCGCCAACAAGAAATGATCTCATTTCGAAATTTGTCGGCTTTTACAAACTCGGCTATGACATTAGTTGTTGTTGTCGTTGTACAGTCGGCAAATGAAATCCGTCGCCGTTTTCAAGCAAACGGCGAGGTGCGACCTCCTCCTGCTGTTCCGACTGGATTCCGCGGGACGTCAAGAGGACGCCCACCAATGCGTTGGGCGGACTTCTTCGTGGAAACCTGAACGACCGATATGACTCGTGTCGCTCGAACGGGGATCCACTGGACCACTCTGGCACGCGACAGGGACGAATGGAGACGCTGCTGGCGCCCGCTCGAGCAAATTGATGATCAACGGGACGACATGTGATGCTCCTGCTGTTATAATGTCTTCTTCCAGGGATAACTCGATGCAGTTTAAGTTCTGCGGGACTGACGAACGTAAGAGCCCTGTGCAGCCTACCATAGCACAAGGTGACGATTAGGCTGTGAACAGGGGCCGGATTCATCAACAAGTTACAGCAATTTGACAGAGAAAATACTGCCGAAATCCCTGATAGCGCGACCTATCAAGCGATATAATGAAACATTTAGCCACGCTACCAGGGATTTCGGCTGTATTTTCTCTGTTAAATTGCTGTAAACGTTGATGAATCCGGCTCCAAGCCTGAGGAGCTTCTGGCTAAAGGTGACGCCGATCTAACCCACACCTCACTTCAACTTCAATCAGGGGCCAGATTCATCAACGACCTACAGCAATCTAACGGGGGAAATACTGCCAAAATCCCTGACAGCGCGGTTTATCAACAAGCAACATGGTGAAATGCCTCAACATAACGCTTTATAAGCCGCGCTATCAGGGATTTCGGCAGTAGTTTCACCGTTGAATTGCTGGGGCCGGATTCATCAACGACTTACGTAACTTTAACGGAGAATTGTAAGCTTATCAAGCGATATGGTGAGCGATAAGCCGCGTTATCTGAGCTTTTAACGCAGTTTATCGCTCACCATATAGCTTGATAAGCTTACAATTATCCGTTAAATTTACGTAGGTCGTTGATGAATCCCGCCCCTGTAAGTCGTTGATGAATCGGGCCAAGGATTCGCTACACCCATTTCGTTCCAGTAGAGTTCAGCGATAGCGCGTTTTCTCCAACACTGAAGACTTTAGCCTTTGAGCATCCCTGATCCTTTTCAGGCCGTCTCCGATCGACCATTGCTATGGCTAAAGAGAATTACGCTCCACCGCGAACAGCCGCGTTCGCAACCACGCCGCATCCCTTCTCTACTTCTAAAACGGCCACCATTTTGTAGTGGCAGTTCAGTGATATGGCCTTCTACAAACCCAACGAGAACCCAACGCACCATGTAGTCGATGTTGATGAACGGATCGTTCACAGACACCACTTCGACGGTGTCCTTCTCGACGGCGGCGCGCAGCACCAGACGACCGATACGTCCAAATCCATTGATTCCAACCTTTGGCTTCGGCATGTTTAAGTCCTCGTCAAACAAAAGACACTTCGGCTGAAAATGCAGGCGAGGTCAGTGATGGCGAGTCGCTACATGCCAAGAATATCGACGTCACGAACAAAACGAACAACGAAAGCGCACCAGAATCCCTCCCATTTGTATTGCAGATGATGCTTATAAATGTATAAAAATCCTGATCAATCAAACGTTATGGAATTGACAACGGACTATAGAGCAGTCAACTCAACGTCAAGTCTCCAGGTGACGTAACGCCGGTATTCTGAGCAAAATAGCGACATTAGAGGGGTTGAGGGTGACTTAACAGCTTCGACCAGACGTCTTCAGATGCGGGCGGCAGGAACGTGTCACGACCAAGGGTTGGAGGCCCGACAGGGAGTTTGCGTCAGCTCCACACGACGGCAGCCGGCGAAATGCGGCCGCCGACGGGACGAACGGCGCCGGCGGCCGCAAAAAACCGACACCCGTCCCGCCCCGGGATGGATCGATTCCCCGACGACGACGGCGCTGCGGGCACTTTTCAACTCGGGACCGACACTGGAACGGTCTTCAGCTCCTGAAGACGTGTCGACGGTCCGCGGTCGACATCTGAAGACGTCTGGTACGACGACACGGAAGATGAACGTACATTGGTGTCCGACGGGAGTAGATCGAGGCGACTGATGCGTGCTGACCGCGCTGCGCTGTTTAAATACGAACTACTGTCGGCGTCGACTGATTAGAGGCTATCAACGTCTGTTAACGCGTCCTGCTGTTGCCAAACAGCAAAACGTGTTAACAGGTGGGTGCAAGTCTACAGTGGAGGTCCGCCCTGATAAATTCGAGGAATTTGAACACTTCTTCTTCTTCAGCGTCTGTCCCGCTTCGTTGCGCGGTCCGCTATTCTGGTGTTTTCAAGACGCCACCTTTCCCGATCCAGCGCTACATCAGGGTGGACACCAGCTACTTTCAAGTCCATATGTGACGTATCGGACCAGCGCTGCTTCGGACGCCCTCTAGGCCGCTCTCCAATTACCTCGAAGTTAAGGCCTATCTTGCGGACGCTGTCTTCTTCTCCACGCAGAACGTGGCCGTATTATCGTAAGCGAGCTTCGCGCATCTTGTCGGCTATCGGCGCGACACCGAACTTCTGCCGAATTGCATCGTTTCGGATGAGGTCCATGCGGGTGACTCCAGCCGTCCAGCGCAGCATCTTCAGGTGCTCTCGTATCTTCCTATCGCAGAGCACGCCAGTCAACGAGCGCTACTTGGACCAAGCTGCACTCACGCGTGAGTTCACTTCAGTCATCAGATTGCCATCGGATGCTACTGCTGATCCCAGGTACTTAAAAACCGAAGTGCGTGGGAGCTCGATGCCATTAACCTTGATGGAGTTGGACTCAGTAAAGTCCGTAGTTAGATATTCGGTCTTCTTCACGTTCAGTTTGAGTCCAAACCGCTCCAAGCGATCACACCAAGCTTGCACCTCTCGCTCGAGTTCATCTTTATCTTCGCTAGCGAGCATCACGTCATCGGCATAAAGCAACGTCCAGGGGACGGGCTTCTGAAGATCCCGTGTAATGGCGTCCATCACGACAACAAAGATGAGTGGGGAAAGCGCAGAACCCTGACGTACCCCGACAGAGATGGGAAACTCCATCGAGGTTCCAGCTGCAGCTTGAACTCGACTATTTGGACAAGAGTAGAGAATTCGCACCCACTCTATGAGCTCTTCAGGAACTCCATGATGTCGCAAGGCGTACCATATCACTTCACACTGTACGCGGTCGAAGGCCTTCTCCAAGTCGAGAAAGGCGATATGCACTGGCTTCTGTTTCTCGCGATGCTTCTCCAAGAGGAGGAGGCCGGCATGCATGGCATCAATGGTGCCACAGCCATACGAAACCGCACTGATTGCTGGAAAGCTGGACGATGTCACAAATTCGACCATCAACAATTCGCTCAAAGATCTTCATGCTGTGCGAGAGCAAGCGAATCGGACGGTAATTGGAGCAGTCTGCAGGACTGCCCTTCTTCTTCCAAATCAGAATCGTCGTGCTTTGGCGCCAACACTCAGGCACCTTCTTCTCCGCCACAACCTGGTTAAAGAACTTCGCCAACCACTCAACAGGATACCAGGATTTGACTTCTGCCACGTCGTCGGGCCCAGTCGCTTTGGAATTTAGACACTATTGTATTGTAAATAAATCAATATTTGCTTTCACGATTTCACTGATTGAGCAGAGTTCGGAAAAAATCCCACCAAACCTTCGGCCAAGGGGGTTATTTTGGGTGCCCATCACGAATATGGACAAGAATCTAAATTACGGAAAACAGTGCAGGCTTACCGTAGTCCCAAATAAGGCGTGCGGTGTTCTGCATTTACGGCACGCCGTGTTTCACGGTGGACGCTGGGGAATGCATTTTGCTATGCTATCTGTTGTTAAGAAACCGGGGGTTGTGAAATGCAGTTGAGTTATATGTTGATTGATTTTTGCAATAAAATGTTTGCTTCTGCTTATCTGCGAACATTCTGAAGGCAACACTGCTCTGACAATTCGAATGAGGAATCCGCGCTACTGTACTTTAACGATCGAGGTGAGGTCGAAAAAATTTGCCCAATGTTGGTCTTTGGGAATCATCTGATCACAAACCTGATGTCTGTCTTTGAAATTTCGGACGATTACGGTAGGTTCCAGCGCGCGGAAGTATGAACAGGCGGCAGCACCGACTAGAGCGACAAGAGCGAATGGAGCGACAGCGCCGGCACTCGAGTATGAACACAGTATGAACATGGCGCGCGCTCGTTTTAATCGATTTGCAGGTTTGCACAGGCGACGAGTCGCTCTTGTCGCGAAGTATGAACAGGCCCTAAAGGTCATGATCACCGATTTCGCGCAAACTTCGTCTAACTGGGATATATATATATATTTATTTATTTATTGTACTTGCGGTGCTAGCAGCAATTCGCAGGGCTTAGAGCAAGGTTCTAGAGCCTCCGAAAACTCATCCGTGTTTTTTTATTTGTACGCTTAGTGGCGAGTCGTTCTAGCGTACATTATACATGGATTCAGAACGCCGCACACAGCAAAATAATTTGAATTGCAAGGGATCTTTTAAGGATCCGATTGCGACTGAAGCGCGGATTCCGGCTGCGATGTTTGCGAGCCAGCATCTTTTGCCACCCTCGAATAATAGAGTGTGATGCTGCCAACTCCGCTTAGACACAAGTTCAATTAGCTAACTTTTAGACCCAACAATACGTTATAGTACAAACCACCCATCATGTCACGTCAGCTCGTGGAGAGAAATGATAATGTCACAGAAACAATTTAAAGTCACTTGTATCTTAACAGCTAAGAGGTAGCGCCGAATTATCCACCACAATATGGACAAGGTCCCCTACAGTACTCGGGCGGCCATAGTCCTTCCTCACAACATTCTTTTCTTTAGTTTCTGTATTTTCCGGCCGCTTTTTTAAGTCCTGGTTTGACGGCCGAAAAGCATGGCAAGTGCGACAACCACTGCCACAAGTGTGGTTAATCCCACTAGAGGAGCACCTTCGTCAGCTGGGCATAGCGTCTGTAATAGTGTGAAGAGCGGTTTGCCTTCAGGAAATTTTCTCACGACCAACGGGTGTCTTCGAATGCATAATCAAGCGATGTGGCGTAGCGGAGCGAGATGACAATATGTTCCAATGAAAGCTCAAAAGCGAAGCTAAGAATGGGAAGCGTGCAGTTGGGGAGGTCTTACAAGGAAAGGTTCCCAACTCAAGGTGAGCTTTTGCGATGCTATTTTGAAAAGATGTGGGGCCGCCTGAGCGGAGTCCAGAATTATAGTTAGTTTCTGCGGAACGCTTTTTTAAAGGACCTGACAAAAGGTGTGAAAACGTGTGCGTAAAACTCATCAACTCCTACGACATCCCACGAGATGTGCCTCGGTGGCGCTGTCGGTAGGAGTGCCGCCTCATAGAAGCACACCGGCGGGCTTTCGAGTTCGATTCCGGGCACTGCCGATGCTTTTGCACATATTAGTTTCTTGTTATTACACTTTATCATGAACCCATGAGTCAATTTCAGACATCAATGCTTACAACAAACCAAGGCTGTCTATTTGCGCCTTCATATGTGATAGTTTTTTTTTGGAGGGCGCGTGTAGCGCAGTCGGAGGAGGCGCGACTGTCGCGTGCAGTTTTTTTTTTAACGATGTGTATCTGCACCATATCATTTCTCTGAAAATAAAAGGTCTTATTGCTCTTTAATTTTAGTCAACAGTTATGATACAAAGCTGTGAAACCAATAAAACACAAGCGCGTGTCACATCAGCAGCATCTTACAAAAGCCAGTGAGGAACAATCTTCTCCCTTGCAAGGAATGACCACCTATTCTTCGTTGAACGCGTAAACCGTGAGTGTAGAGAAGAATTCTAGGTGAACATCGACGTAGTCAACTGCCGCATACGAAAAAGAAACTAGCACATATGAAGGCGCAAGTAGGCATCCTAGGTTTGTTGTAAGCCTTGGTGGTCCAAAATTGGCTCATGTGATCATGAGAAAGCGTAATAACAACAAACTAATACGCGCAAAATTATTGGCAGTACGCGGACTCGAAATCAAAGGCCCGCCGGTGTGCCTCTATCAGGTGGCACTTCTACTGTCCGCGCCACCGAGGCAATCTCGTGGGATGTCATAGGGGTTTATGAGTATTGTGCACACGTTTCTACATCTCTTTTCTGACAGACAGAACGACTCATTATAGTGGTCTGCACCTCATAGTGCGAAAAACTCTGAGAATATAACTTTCACAATGAATAGATCGCAATGTTTAATTCTCTGAGGCCCTGTTTATACTTCGACGCCGAGCGACGCGACGCCACGTATTGTGGCCATATTGATCGGGCGACGCGATCGATCAATTTGGCCACAATGCGTAGCGTGGCGTCGCTCGGCGTCGAAGTATAAACGGGACCTTACAAGACGTTCCAAAGCGCAACGTTACGTAATCATGGGCTCCTATATCGATCAAGCGACGTCGCGTCGCGCCTTCGCGTGGTGTTCATACCCGTTGTGCAGCGAACACCACATCTCACGCAATTATCAGCATCGCCACGCGTTCATTGCTAAGTGATCTGCTCGTCGCTCTGAGACTCGCTATTACGTATTCGTTTCGAACGCGTGGTGTTCATAGCCTCGCGAAGCGCACGACGCGAGGACCGCGTCGCTACGCGAACGCTATGAACAAGACCTGAGCCCTGGTTTTTAGTTGCGACGTCGCGTTGATTAGTTTGCCGCACCATAGTCGGAATAGATATCAAACGAGTGGCGCGAAAAATCGATATCTATGGCGACCATCACGCCGAGTTGCGTGGCGGCGCAAGCATAAACCAGGCGTTAGGGATCGTTTAGTGTGCGCGCGACGCCGACGCGATGCATGTGTAGTGGCCAAATTGATCGAGCGACGCGATTGATCAATTCGGCCACTACACATGGCATCGCGTCGCGCGTCGCGCGCACACTAAACGACCCCTTAGGCCCCGTTTATACTTTACTTTATGACCACGCAATGAGGCCAAATTGATCGATCGCGTCGCACAATCAATATGGCCACTATACGTGGCGTCGCATCGCGCCGCGACGAAGTATAAACGGGTCCTAAGGGGTCGTTTATACTTTGACGCAGAGCGACGCGATGGCATGTATAGCGGCCAAATTGATCGATCGTGTCGTTCGATCAATGTGGCCACAATGCGTGGCCACGCGTCACTCGCGTCGAAATATAAACGAGCCCTTATATGGTTTCAGAACGTTAACATGCATCAAATCCAAGAGTTGTGTGCAAACAACTCACTACACACGATGCTCGTTCCAGTTTTGCACTCTCACAACTCAGGCGATGGAGTCTCGAAAACACAAAGTGCAAGCCCGCTGTTCCCCATTTTCCTAGTATTTGCTTAGGGGAGGGCACATCGTTCATCACACTTCTTACACGATGTGCGGAATGATGACAGGGACTGAATTCCAGAACAAATAGCGCACAAATCAGTGACGCTTTTCAGGTATCAGTGACAGACAATCAGACAACCTGCTTGTTTTGATAGAACAGTTTTTCAGAATGCAGTTTCGACGATATCGTCATTGTCAAAGGACCGAAAAAAGTTCGAGTTTTCGTAGACCGAACATATCGTCAATAGCTTTAATTTTCACTACCCAGCAGCAATGGAATCACGAGTCCTGAAAAAACTGCAACGCGAGCACAACTCATCACTGGCCTAGAAAGATAAGCGGATAAAGATCGACGCTAGTCAATCCCCTCGCTGGATGCGCCACGAGTCTTGTTTCTATGGGGTATTGTGGACGAAATTTGAATTATTTACCAATTCACCGATCTCGGAAGGATTGAAGGCATTGTTGGCCTGGGCAGGAAAACTGAACCAAGAATCTTGAATCGAAGTGCACGCAACAGCTCCACTTCCGTTTGCGCTAGCACGCGCCCACTCCTTTATTTCCAGGACTGAGATATCGCTCGAATAGTTTAGTGATGCCTTTACTGCTTGGGAAAAAACGAAGGAGATGGAGAAGGTTCATTGAAAGGAAAGCTTCGGACTATTAGGTTGTCCGGAAAGTTCTGAGCGTTTTGAGTGTTTCACTTTGAACTACCATAACTTTCTCAAATATTATCGGATTTAATCCAAATATGCACCGTTCGAATAAGCACACTTTTGTTACTGGGACACTAGTCGACTTACTCCATGATTGAAAAAGCTAGGTGGTCAAAATCCACGAAAGCTGTTTTGGCTTGGTCTTGATTGGTGAAGATTTTAGCAGTGAGAAAGTTCTGAAAGTGTTTGAAAAGGTGGTAGTCGGTTGTAGAGAGATCTGGAGAATATGGCGGAGGAGGCAGGATTTCAACCCTTAATTTCTTCATTTTTCGAATAGCGATTTTGAAACGTGTGGGCGGGCCTCTTCTGTTGACCAATGCTGGCTGAAGTTGACGCAATTTTCGGTGCGTTTTGTCGATTTCCTTACAGTAGGACTCGACTGTGATCGTTTGGCCTGGTACCAAAAAGTTGTAATGGATCATACAAGCCACCGACCACCACACGGTGACCATTACTTTTTTTGGTGGAAGTTCACCCTTGGAAAATGCCTGGGGTTCCTCGTCGTTCAATCACTGTCTGGAACGTCTCCTTCAAAACACCCTTCGAGAAAAAAAATATAAATATAAAAAACATATAAATATATAAGATATAAAATAGCGCTGAAACATAAACCACTTAGTCAGATAGAGTGAAAATTCTATACAGAAAGTAGCATTAATGCAAAATGCAAGTTGAATTTTTACATAATAATAGACGGATGAAAATAGTAATATAAAACGCTGAGAACTTTCCGGACAACCTAATAGTTATAGCAGCAGCAGTCCTGGAGGGCATCATACTGTACATCATCAATAAGACGGGGCAGTTGTGATCAAAACTATTGCCCTAGGCGGGACTCGAGCTCGGTCCTTTGTTTTCAGCAAACTCCCTTGCCTGCTGCAGCGCCGCTAACGCACGCAACATTGCGTTGATCGAACGCAACGTCCACATTATCCTCATATCTATCTACGGCTTATCAGCGCTTACCCGTCCCTCAAACAGCGTACGATCCCTGTGACGGCCACGCCAGCTTAATCAAAGCCGCAAAAAGCTGGTTATATCAGGAGAGACTAGTTACAACTGATGGAGCCGATTGTAAAGATTGGCGATGTATACCAGAATAAATAGTGAGAAGCGTACGGAACGTCGGGTAATTATACTTGATTTCATATCAAATGCGAAAATATCACTATACGAGCCCACGCACCAAACACAAGTGCTTTACTGCGAGCCTTTTACACTATAGTGCAATTTGCGGATGGTGAAAAAATG
This sequence comes from Heligmosomoides polygyrus polygyrus, assembly GCA_947396885.1. Taxonomy (NCBI): domain Eukaryota; kingdom Metazoa; phylum Nematoda; class Chromadorea; order Rhabditida; family Heligmosomidae; genus Heligmosomoides; species Heligmosomoides polygyrus. The sequence goes on from OX377202.1 coordinate 9,740,973, forward strand.
CTAATGGGGTCCATGCATCAATCAAGTCCAACATTTATACCTTAGACAAATGCTGAATTAAGAATCATCGATGCTCTGGAGGAAGAAATTAGTCTACACTCTTGACAAGTTATCACCTTCTAACTAGCTACAAACTGTCAGAGCTTTTGTCGTGACGCCACGACTCTTCAAAGGACGTACACACTCTGCGCCCTGGAGGTCCCGAAGCGCAACCGTCTGATACGCAGGAACCACTCCCTGCGACCGACTATGAACGCCGGCGCGCGCGGACTTCAGTCTCCTGTCTGCTGTCAACCCGAACGGTCGAGTCCTTCTGCCGTCTTTGTTCCACCACCCGCTGGATGACGCCATGGATTCTTCGGAGCGAGCTAACATCCGGTCGCAGTGACATTGAGGCCAACGAGGCCAACGAGGAAGGCGCGTAGCACGGAAAATGAGGACCATCCTCGGCCGCCGGCTCGAGGTAACCGCAGTGCAGAGCGAAGATCTGGTTGAGGCATGTGCGCATCGCCTCGTGAGGCAGGATTTCGTTCAAGCGCAGCGAGTTGCTGTGGAGGCTCCCCTAGTGAGATAGGAGTCGAGAAGCTTGACTCGTAAGCAGATGTGTTACTCGGTAGTAGTGTGTGTTTAGTAATAGTACTCGTAACAACGAAAGATTCGATAAGGGGGGTTGAGAGCATAATACTTTATTATCCGCAGCACTACGAACAGAGAGGAAAGGCGCAGGGAACTAAATGACATAGCAGTACAACACACATGCAGCGGTAGAGGCAGCAAGGCCCCACGTAGGTAGAACCTCATGGCAGGTAGAAGGAGCATATGTGTGCTTAGTGCCTTCCTTTGTTTGCTTCAATTAGTCGATTTCAAAACCACCGCTCCTTGAATGTTTTTGTGAAAAAAATTTAGAAATGTCTGTAAATGTAACATCGAGAGAGAGAGGAAGCAGGGGAATCCCTATGATCAGATCTTTTTGGAACTGGATGCTGCCGTTCCGCAAGTCTATGTTGAGCCAGCTTCTTCTGATCGCACTGCGCCGCGTCCTTCATTTTTTGTTGTTGGAAAATACACAGGTACAAAGTGCCTGTGTAGTCGCGGTGTCTTCCTCCATGGTTATGAGCAACCGACATCCAATTGAAGACGTACCCTGTCCTCCGAAACAAGAGTTCCACCCGAAAACGTTATCATATGCCCACTGCTTGCTTGCCTCTCCACGTCCATCAGTTCGTCTTGCGGATCCCAATCTTCCTCTTCTTCTTCCACCACTTCCAGCTGTTCTTCTTCGTCAACTTCAAGTTGACGTGCTTCGAAGTCCTTGAGTATGCTGGCCATCCCTTCGGCCAGCTTGATTTCTTTCCTCGAGGATTCCTTGTCTAAAGGTGGGCCACACTTCAGCGTGAGCAGGTGGATCAGCATTCGACGGTCGGCGGACATTGTTGGTGTTCTTCTTCTTCTCCTGAACGTTTAGTCCCGCGCAGTCGCAGGGTCCGCTGTTCTTGTGATCTGTCGCCACCTCATCCTATCAAGGGCGTCATCTGCCGTGGCGCCGACTTCGGCGAGATCTCTCTTGATGACGTCCTTCCACCTTTTCCTTGGGGCTCCTCTCGGACGCTTTCCGGGTGCCTCGAAATCTAGGGCCAACCTTGTGGAGTGATCCTCTGGTCTTCTGAGGACGTGTCCATACCACCTCAGGCGCTGCTCTCTCATCTTCAGCTGGATCGGGGCTGTCTTCATCACTGCCCCAACATCCTCGTTTCGCACCCTGTCCCGACGGGTCCATCCACAGGCCCACCTCAGCATCCTCATCTCCGCCGCGTGCAGTTGCCGGTGTTAGGTTTTAGAAAACCTTCAGCAGACCTCTGATTTCCAGGTGACAGGCAGACATGAGGGAAAGAGTGTTTCGATGCCGTTCAGCTTAATTTGCGGGACCCACACACCTCGTTTCTCATTTGAACCACCTCCGACGTCACAACGTGGTCTCCTCTGAAAATCCGAGCGGGATGGTTTTTCCCGAGGCCATTGGTCCATGTATGGAAACAGACAGTGAGAAGCCTGCAGCCTTTATACGCCACCCGTAAGGTGCCCAGTGGTGCTTCATTCACTTTGTACCTGTGTATCTATGGTGTTGAACATTTATACATCACCATGTTGAATACCACAGCATTCAGCTGGAAAAATGCGCAGAAAATGTCTGAAAATGGTATAGACGTCAGAATCCCCTAAATCTCAACCAATCAGTTGCAATGCAAAAATGCAGCAGCGCTGAGGAACCAAGCCTCTGACCTCCCTCGCACGAGTCAACCCTCTGCGCCCCAAGTCACTGGCTGCGAGCGCATCGCGGGCGTACAAGACCCCCAAACGCGTGATGCGCCGTATTCCATTGTGACCCCTACGCCTTGGGTTTAGCGACTTGGCGAAAATGAAACACATTTTCAAACCAATTGAGGGATGAGGATTCTCCCTATATGACTGGCTCCCCCGTTCAGACATACGCTTCAGACTCTTCCCTTGCAAGGGGTCACAGCAAGAGGCTGTAGAGATTCCAAGGTTCAGACAGGAGAGTAAGATTTAATACTGTAGCCCCCTCTCATACACACCCCTTACGAACACAAAAAATAAATAGATTTATTGTTATATCTTTATTATAGACAAGTGTTCTTCACGATCTGACCAGACCTACAAAGTCAAGCATAAACACCGGTTACTAATTTGGTCCTAACACGATAAGACAACCACTAAACATTGACCCTCGCAAAGGTCGAGAAACAGCCTTAGACATACGACAACAACAAACCCGTTTGCAAAATAAGAAACAGCAGAATTAATTACGTCTCAGCACCATCGTCACTTCCTCGACAGCATCGGTACATACTTCACCTGGATCGCGTTTCCCTTGAAAGTTCCTACTCTGTCCAAGCCAACCGGCGGAATCCACACACCCGACGGGCCCGAGTAGATGAATGGCAGTTGCAGAATGTAGTACCTTAAAAACAGCCTTCTTCTAAATAGTTGTTCTTCTCGTAAGCAAACAACTCTGAAACAAACCTAGCCCACGAGAGCTGCAACGGTGCCTCTCCTGTGCCAAAGTGACCCTCCTGACCAGGTAGCTGAAAAAAGTGGCACTGAAAATTCTCCACGAACAGTTCAACATACTGGAGATTACCTCTACAGCCGGCTGGATGGTGACAGTAATCGGCGCCTTTGGGGTGACCACGTGGACCCGCATTAGTTGAGCGGTTTGCACGGGCAGTTTTCTGCACGTACACTGTCGTCGGAGAGGGAAGTCGCACCGCAGAAACTGGTCATCCGATTCACGACTCATGGCTGTACGGGCATTCGTATTCTAGAAATCTTCCAGAAAATCAGTGTGAATGACGAAGCGCCTAATGTCCATGGCTGTACTCTGAGGTCACCACGATGCTAAAAGGACAAGGGTAAGCGTTGTTTCTAGGCCCTCTGGCACATCTTTTCCTTTATTTGTGCAATGGCTCGCGTGGTCATCCTAATACCCTCACTCGGTCCAGCTGCGGGAAGGGGACCTTGAAACCTCCAGGAAGGACCTAACCGTCGTCCAAATGCAGAAGCTGACGCTTGTTGTATGTTCTCTTCGTTAGTGGTTGGCTTTCCTAACTTTTAAATCCAACCATAGTCAGCTACTACATGGAGAAAGGATTTCTACTCCAACCGCAGCGCTTCGCAGCAGATTAAGGTGAACATCGAGGCTTTGCGGTATTGCTCTGTAGAACAGCTTTCACAACGCACTGCGGTTGAAGCATATACGGGCTACGGGCTCTCGATGGTGGGGTACAGTATCACACCGTCTGCGCGTGCCCACGTGCATACGTTCGCGTGCGCTGGCTTATTGGACGCGGCGAAAGGCTCCGCGGCAAGCAAATCGGCGGCTCAGCAGAGTGCGACGCTGCTTCACAGGCGCTAGGCCACATGTTCGACTCCCGTGCTATGCATTAATTTTGCATTTTTTCATGACAGCTGCCTCCTTTAGAAATTTACTTCCTACACATTTATTTCACTCTAAGTTGTCTAATATGGGTGATTCGTGATCAATACCCCGGGATCTGGATAACCCCTATAGACAAAGTTTAGGCGAAAACGGTGACCATAACCCTACTATCCTTGGTCACCCCTACCTACTGTAAGCTACCGTACTCAAGCGTAATACGAAAAATGGATGTCAGATTCATGATCTGCACTGCAAATAACCCCTGGCGAGGTGTGAGCGGAATCGGTGATTACGACGTCGACAGCCCTAGTCAGCCGTACCTGCTGCAAGCTACCGTAATCGGCCAAAATTTTAAAAGCGGATGCTGGGCTCGTGATCAGCACCCCAAGTAAACCCCCTGGGAAAAGTTTGGGCGAAATTTTTTTTTGCGACCTATCGACCTCTGGAGTCGTGAAAGTACAAGAGTTCCTTAATGATTCAAATCAGTTTCCTTAAGCCTCAAGTGGTTGGTATCGAGGTTGTAAGCTGACACAACGATGTCTTGTCGCGATCAAAACTTCTGGCGCCAGGCGGGACTCGAACCCGCACCTCCGTCTAACCGGGAGGGAAAGCTCTACGCCATTACAACACCGGCGCCGTTTGAGTTCCTGGTAGTTTAAATCAGCCCACTTTTTACACATCTCCTACACTTACTTCACTCTAAATTGTCAAACCAGGGTTTACTGTGAGCTGTGCTTCACTCACTTTTCTCACTTTCTGTATTATACAATGTTTTGTCAATAAAATAAATAAAATAAAATAAATAAATAAACATTATTTTATTCATCATCGTAGCATGGGATTCGAAGTTAGCCTGAACAATGTTTTGTGTTTTTCAGCGAATGTTAAGCAATGACTTTTCAGCAGGTACAGTTACAGCAGTACGGGTGACTAGGGCTGTCGAGGTCATAATCAACGATTTCGCCCAAACTTCTCTCAGGAGGGATATTTGGAGTGCTGGTCACGAACCTGACATACGTTTTTCCGTATTGCGCTGGAGTATGGTAAGTTACAGTAGATAGGGGCGAGTAATGGTAAGGTCATGATCATCGTTTTCACCTAAACTTGCTCTATAGGGGTTATCTGTGGTGTTGATCACGAATCTAACCCTTATTTGAGAATTTAGAATGAAAAAAATGTGTAGGAGATGTGTAAGAAGCAAACTGGTAATGGAGGCAGCCGTCATGAAAAAATGCAAAAATAGGGCATGGCACGGAAGACGAACATCAGCCTTACACCTGTGAAGCAGCGTCGCACCCTGCTGAGCCACCGATTCGCTTGCCGCAAAGCTTTTCGCCACGTCCCATACGCCAGCGCACGCGAACGTATGCACGTGGACACGCGCAGACGGTGCGATACTGTACCCCACCTTCGAGGACCCGTAGCTCTTTTAGTTCAAGGACTCAGCAAAAGCAAAACATGTTCTTCTACTATACGAAGGGTGGAGATTCTCGCAGTACTATCCGTTTCCATCATTCTGACCTACACCTGCACCCTTCCCTGGTAAGAAAGCTACACGCTTCGGCGATTTGACACAGTAGTTGCCTGAGAAGGAGAAAGAAAGGACTAATCGACCAGGCAGGTAGCCTTTAAAAGTCGTAGTGAAATTGTGCACTTTTCAAATTAAAGTGGTCACTCTTCTAGTGGTAAGCCAGCCTGACGCTTTTGAAACAAAACTCAACAACAAACATCTTCCAAATTAAAAGACGCGCCTTCCAGATCAAACCAGGCTCCTCAAGAAAAGTAGAATAACTTCTTGTCCAAAGAAAATTTAACACAATATTCTTTGAATTTTTTTAAAAATTCATCTGCATCAATAAATGAACGAACTACCGTTCGAAATCTTTATAAAAATATAATTTTTCATGGAAAGATGACTTAAAGCTTATTTCAAGGAACAGAAAGGTAGCAACCAATTCTTCTGTACGTACGCCGGCCTTTATCCTATTACCCTTTAATGTGACCTGTACCACCCACCTTTGGCAGTCGCAGAGGCTCGCCATTCTCGGCGACAAAGAATCGGTGACCTCGAGGGCACTCGTATTCCATGCCAACGAATAGCTTCACCTATAAGGCCATCCGGATTGATCAGCGCAGAAAGGGATAAGCTTCATGACAAACCTTTTCAATCTCGGACGGCATTCTTCGGGTTTTTCGAGGAGGGCCACGAGACGACACTCCTTCCACAGCTTGCACATACTGCATGTCTCTGTCCCATACCACCGGATCTACCTGAATACAACCAAAGATTACCTCCAGATTCTGAAGTTAAGATCGAAAACAACATTACTATGATCTAAACCTAACAAACCTCCAACTGCACAGTAACTGGGTACAAGTACTCGCCGCCGAGCTTCAGGTTCGGTTGATCACGAAGTCCATAGGAATGCCTGAACAACAACGGGAACATACTAAATACAGCCCCACAACGCTCTCTCCCATAGGCACTTACGTATAGTAGCTGTTGGGTCCTATACACGTCAACGTCCACGAAGGGAAAAGAGGAGGTAAGGCAGGCGACAGAGAATGTGGTACTCCTTCGAGGAACGGAACCTTAACCAGCAAACGCTCAGAGAAACACTACTTCTGTTGCAGAAAAGCGCTAATAGGACTCTCCGACTCACTTGCTTAGCTCTCAGTTTCTTCAGCCGAGCTTCGAACGCTATAGCGGCTTCGTCTAGTTTGGTGTGTGGATTCTTTACGAAAGAAACTGAAATAAGAAGTTACTTGTCGTAATTCGTGTAAAAAGTAGGCCTCAGAGCACGCACACAGCAAAAAGAAGGCTTAAAACATAACAAAAAATCATTTTGATTGTAGTGAAACTATCCTGCGCACAACTCGCGGCTATGATTAAAAACCTCCAATATTTATCGCCTCGAAGAAGAGGTTATTGTAGGTCGATGTTTATTTATACAGGGTCTCTCAAAAAATGTAGACACTGGTTGAAAGCTGATAACTTTGCTCACAGTAAAGGTACTGACGAAGTCAAGAGCTCGTATGGAAGCGCAAGAAGGCAGAATTTTTCTCACATATGAGCGGTCGAGATTGCGCCACGCACTCGTCTGAATTCTTATATTTTACACTCGATTGATTGTTTTTCGCTTGAATACTTGTTACAGTTTCTCCGTAAAGAGGCCATATTGATTAATATGTGCTTTTTTCAGACTTAAACTTCGAAAACACACTACGGCTTGCGAAAAATGAAGGATAACCTAAAAATGCAAATACTATTTGAAAGTTCTAACATTGCTCCTAGTGAAGCTTTTGAAGATGTTCGAGACTTATATGAATGCACAGGGTAACGACATTTCTGCGGCGTGCAAATAGTCAAGATTGGGCCATGCCTACGCCTGAAACTTTGCATTTCGGAGTCGACTGATTGTGAACGGGCTGAATGCTTGCTACGGTGTTGTTACTACTTCGCCAGACTAAACTTAACCTGTGCTGTGCTTCTTTAAACGTTTTCCGTCGCCAATAGCTGCTGTTATGCCGATTAACCTCTCCATTCAGCTTGAATGCAGCTTCATCAGTCCACGGAATCCGTCTTGCAAAATGGGCTCCTACTCATATTTAAATTGTGCAATCAATAAACTCGCATGTCGAGCGTCTTTCGCATGATCGTCAAGTTCTAAATGTTAAAAGACAAAGGATAAAAGGAAAAAGGACGGTGTTATTCAATCCTCTTTGGGCTGCGCCACGTATTCTACTTCTACGGGATGTCGTGGAGGCGTGTTGAGTGCGCATTTGGCCATACAATGACTTGCGGTGGCCAGCCGATGTACAAGTCAGTGATTTATCCTTCCCAGACAAGTCTGGTACCAATTCACCGACCCCGCAGGGATGGAAGGCCTGGGCGGAAATCCGAACCAGGAACCTGGTATCGGGTGCAGGCGACAGCCTGCGCCCTCTCCGACTGCGCTCCGTGCCCAATGTTAAAAGAAGCACAGGCTAATCTGGCCAAATAGTAACAAGACTGTAACAAGCATTCAGCCCATGCACAATCAATCCAGTTTAAAATGCAAGGTTTCAGGCGGGGCATGGCGCAATCTTAACTATTTACAAGCCACTGAAATCTCGTTACCTTGTGCTTTCCTATGAGTCTCAAACGTCTTCAAAAGCTTAGTGAACCTTTCCAACAGTACCTGCTTTTTTAGTATACTCTGCATTTTTCGAAAGCCGTACTGTCTTTAAGTTTTAAACCTTTAAAAAGCGCAAATCGATACGGCCACTTCGTGAAGAAATTATAACATGTATTCAAGCGAAGCACAATCAATCGAGTGAAAAACGCAAGATTTCAGACGATCGCATGGCGCATTCCGTACCGCTCATATAACAGAAAATTTTTGTTCTCCTAAGCTTTCATACGAGCTCTTAACTTCTTCAGTACCTTTACTGTGAGCAAAATTATCACCTTTCAAATCGTGTATACATTTTTTAAGACACATTGTATTATTTAGAAGGACTTCCAGCACCAAAAATTCACGCTGTTTTTCCATCCGATTCCTGCATACACCAAAACACGCTAGAGTTACTATCGTCGGCGACGACGATGCCCCAGCTCTTCGCCCCGCCCCTTATGAAGGCGCTGGATGGGCGCCGTGTGTGCGCAGATTTGTAGACCTGGTTGGTACGTGCGGTTGAGGAAGGCTCCTCCGAAATAAATCGCTTGCTAAAGTAAAAGTGTTCTGTTACCTCCTTTAACTAGTGACTAAATCTTAAGCCTCTTTCTCCTCCCGTCCTCCTCTATATCTCTCTCCCTCTCTCGTACCTCAGCGGTACAGTTACGGCCACTCCAAGTGATTTTCAATGCTAACCTGCTTCGTCATCCAAATAAGAGTGTATGTCTCTGTAATGGACATCGTCATCTTGTGAGGATTGAGAAGAGCTTTCGATTGCTTCCGGTTCTGCGTTGCTCGCCTGTAAACGTAACAGCTGACCATACCCCTCAACAAAGCATTTAATGGAATCTATGGCACCGGTCAATGACCCCCTAGCTTCTTACCGAGTCCTCGCCGGTATCGCTCCCGGTTCCCTCCTCTTCATCCGCTGCCTCCGGGTTGTTGTCATCTGCAGAGTTCTGTCGGTCTCTAGACATGTCGGCTGCCACTGGGAACAGCGGATTCGAACCAGCGCCTTCGCCTTCTTCCCAGTTTTCGTTAGCGGACCACTAAAACGTACAGTCTTGGCCACAATGAAAGAGGAAAGACCAAAGACGTCCGAAGACGTACTACTCCCTTCTCTGCATCGGTATCATCGTCCTCCAATACTGCAAACACGTGCTTCTCCAAACCTGCACAGCACGAGAAGATCTTATTCTCGAAATAGAAATCGTAGTTCGCTTCCTGAAGACATATTTCTTCTCATGTTGGCAACAAATATGACCAGGGGTTAGATTCATCAGCCGCTAACCGGCCCGTAATGGTGGAAAGTACCACCAAAACTAATGCTAATGTCATAACAGGGAGCTTGTTTGTACTTTTCCCTGTTACCGGACGGTAAACGGTTTATGAATCTGGCCGCAGAATACTGTAACGATAAGTTTCGCGTCAATCAGGAGCCCGTCGTCAACGACTTACATAGCTTTAACGGAGAACTGTAAGCGAAAAGCTCAGATAACGTGGCTTATCAAGCGCTTATCAAGCGTTATGATGAGCGATAAGCAGCGTTATCTGAGCTTTTTGCTTACAATTCTCCGTTAAAGTTACGTAAGTCGTTGATGAATCCGGCCCCAAGACACTCCAGCGTATTCACTTCCCGACCTAGACCGCTCACCGTTCACTCTGGTGAGTACAGTTCAGTATTACCAAATCAGTGCTCACCGGTGTCAACGGAAAATAGTGGTACCTTCAAAGTGAACGGATCCCTTCGAACCGCCTGACGTCTACCGCACGAACACGTCGACAGATATGTGATATCATTTGAGTGCATCTCCCAAGCCGAAGGATCCACGGATGCATCACCAACAGCTGCATGAACCTGAACGAGGTGAAGATCAGACCTCTAAGCAGCACAATTCGCCAACACAACTTTCTATTCCAACACAACTTTCTATTTTTTATTTATTTCATTTCTATTCGTCAATTTTTTTTTGCAGAAAAACTGCTATGAGATTTTATTCCAATTTCGAATCCTCGGCGCGTTTGCCTTCTTCGGAGCGTAAAGAAGTCACGGATACGTAAATAAAAAGAGATAACGAGAAGCGGCGGTGTTAATAAGTCCCTGGCAGGGAAGGATCACGCGCTCTAATTCCAAAGGGTATTGCGGAGGCAAGCTGAATACGTACTTAACCTATGAAGTGACTTTCGAAAATCAACAAACATGTAATTCAAGGCTTATGGCTTTCAGATAAGTCTGGCACTCATTCTCCGACTCCAAGGGATGTCTTGGCTGCCCTAGGCAAGGCAAACTAAAAGTCTCTATCCACACTTGGGGAGGCGAGCCAAATGTACATTACCAAAACAAGCTCTCTTATAACCTGTTCGGAGGTTTATCTCATGTTTCCCTTCAACACCTCTACTATCAATCTCTTGTATTTCATGGTCTTCAATAAAACTCTGAACGATGAATTTTTGCTTTCTCCTACGAATGGTACGGAGACTGAAGTGGAAAATAACGAGAAGCGAGGACAATATATCTGCAAACTCAGCTCTACAGGGTGTCCCAAAATTACGTTCCCAATATTCACCACTATAAAAACGGACGAAAAAAAATTGGAGCATGAAATTTTAGCATACCTTAACCAACGTATTTACAAACACAACTACATCCCGATCAGATCCCGAAACGACTTCCTCTCGCACGGACACAGGCCTTCAGACAGCGTGGAAGGCATCCAGCGTGGCACGCTCGTATTCCATTGACATTTCTTCCCACGCCTTCAGAGGGCTTTCCTTCAGCGACTCGACTGAGTGGTGTTTTTTGAGAACAGGGCTGGGTTTCCAAGTAGGAGCAGATAGAGTAGTCCACAGGGTTGAGGTCGAAGCCATACGGAGGTCATTCTTCTGGGCTTATAAAGTCAGGAGGCTTGTCGCGTCACCCTCCTGCACGATCCTCGGTTTCTGAGCAGATGACAGATCCTGCTGTAAGACGAACGGCTTGTCCGTGAACGTCGTGTTGGCACCAAAGTCTTTCCCAAAACCTCTTCCAACTAGATTTTGGAGTCCATTTTCTCTCCCTTTTTGACGAATAGCAACGGCAACTTTCCCACATAGGTGTGTCAACGGCCTAAACCATGACTGATTCCGGACGCACCCTTCATGGATCCTTCACGCTTCAATGGCTTCGGCTACTGATTTGACAAGCACACAGTGGTTTCAGCGGTTCAACGCTGCTCCAACAGTAAAAATTCTGGAGATTTTGCTCACCGATGCTCCGCTGATGTGCATTGTGATGATGGGAACCCTCAGAGGTCGAGAAGGCGCCACTTTATAGTGGGTCAATATTAAAACTGGATATTTAGCATTTGAGATCTGGGTGAATACACCTAGCGCGCAAAATCAAGGCAGTGCATGCATTACGCGTAGGTCAAGAAAAATAATAGGTAAAACATGTAGGAAGTAATTTTAGAACACCCTGTACAAACTAAAAACCACATGGTCAATACAAATCTAAGACCCACCTTCAAATGGCACCGATTACCGGTCATCGAAATCTGCTCGCATCCGCGCATTCCTCCTTGCCAGAGATTATCGCAGGCCGCACGGACCTGTGCAATCGCCTCATCACGGTCGCCCACAAGCACAGCATCTAGGTAGGCTATGGCTACAGCTACCTTAAAGAAACAGTATACACTCGTTGTAGTCTTATCGTAAGGCCGTAACGCTAAGAAAGGATTGTTACCTTCTCGTCGTGCTCAGCCTTAGTGAACACCACTTGATTTCGAGGCCTATCAGGGAGAGCTTTACCTTTGGTGAAACCAGAAGAGGTGCCAGTATAGCGAGCAATCGCTTCCTTTATGTGCTTAGCGTTCAGCCTTAAAGGACAGTTTGAGTTCTAGCACAACTCTAAGTCTTCGAACACGTAAACATCCAAAACATGACCAGACACCTACATTCGCATGAACTGAAGCTGCCGATTCACATACTGATTCAGTGCTTTCCTAGTAAGTACGTCTGACTCCGGCTCTATAAGACCGATTAGAGCACGTGCGTACTTGATCCACAGCTCAAGTTTGGGGATCTGAAACAATTCAGAATTGGATTAGTTCGAAGCGTAAAAAAAACGAAGCAATTGCTTAACATACCTCAAAGATTTTCGACTTCGTGGCGCGAATTGTATCAATATGAGTGCGCAGAAACCTCGGAAAGGACGGTGTTTCTAAAAGCGCTCCATTTTCAGCCGCCACTGAAGAAAAATGCTCCAAGGAAATACACGTTCCAAATCAAACTGGAAACATTTTAAGAAATTTGAAGCCTTTTTGAATTTCTTAATCACTACACCCGCAAATTTATCTCACTATAAGACTATCCATAACAGCCCTTTCCCTAGCTCCATAGTTTTTCTTTGGTTTATTTCAATGTGCAGAGTAGCAAAAGGTTTCCGGTTTGTCACAGGAGAAAACTGTGCCACGTATACGCCCGGAACATCAGGCCGGTTACCTGATTGGCAGCATAAATCATAAATCTCTTTTCAGATCTGTTTTTTAATCAGTTGCAATTGCTTATTTTACTTCATCAAGGCTAATGTAAATTCTCTTTTCTTCTCTCCGCCTCCTCTTATTGATTTTTTAAGTGATACTGTTTGCCTGATGTTCATCTCTGACATGTCGTTTTTCGTTCGTTTATCACGTGTGTTTATGTTACACGTCAATAAATAATAAATAATACATTTTGTTCATGTGGAGCTTCGCAATGAAGAATAGCACGGTTTCGCGACTCTTTCGGCCGTAGCGTAAATCATACTCAACTCTACATAAATGATAAAGGATAAAGGACGGCGCTACTCAATCCCTTTTGGGATGCGCCACGCATTCTGCTTCTACGGGATGTCATAGAGGCGATTTCAATGCGCATGTGGCCATACAATGACTTGCGGTGGCCAGCCGATGAACAAGTCAGCGCTTTATCCTTCCCGGACACGTCTGGTACCAATTCACCGACCCCAGAGAGTTGGAAGGCTTTGTTGGCCTGGGCGGGAAATCCGAACCGGAAACCTGGTATCGGGTGCACGCGACAGCCGGCACCTCCTTCGACTGCGCTACACGCGTCCCTCAACTCTACATAAACAGAATAATCACTAACGATCTGATAAACATATGAAATGAACTGCTTGATTGATAGGTTGAGCGTAATGTGGCGAACCGGAGATGTTTTCCTTTTTGTCCTTTGAAACTCAGGGAATACAAACCCTATAAGGACATAGAATAAGGACAATTTTGGAGATGCCCTAGGGTGGTCAATCCTTCAACATACGGTGTAGAGGCTAATAAACTTTCAACGAAAGTCAAGCAGTATTTCTAATAGAAAATTTATTTGACTTTATGAAAAGGTCACTAGACCTGGGCGTATGCAGCGCAGTCGGAGGAGGTGCTGGCTGTCGTGGGCACCCGATACCAGGTTCCTGGTTCGGATTCTCCGCCCAGGCCAACCAAGCCTTCCATCACATCCGGGTAGGTGAATTGATACCAGACTTGTCTGGGAAGGATAAAGCGCTGAATTGTTCATCGACTGGCCACCACAAGTCATCGTTCAAATCGCCTTCGCATGTCGTAGAAATAGAATGCGTGGCGCATCCCGAAAGGAGTTGAGCAACGCCATTCTTTATCTTTACCCCTTATTAAAAGGGCCGACTTCGCTTTAAAACACCGACTTTGATTTAAAGCCTAGCTTATCTAAAATGGATAGTCATTCACGATACAAACCTACTTTTGATTCAAAAAATTAAAAATTTTCCACTTCGGAACATAAAACGTACTGTCCGTTTTGTCGTCGGTCTCTTCAACGGGCTCTTTTCCGAGTGCGATCTCGAGGATATCAGCGAGCGGATTCACGTTCACCGACACCGGTTGCATCACGTTGACATACGCATCTGACTCAGGCACGTAGCCAAACGAGTCGCCACTGAAAAACGCCATCAATGGTGAGCTCTAGATGTGAATCGAAGAAGGGGATTGTTCGCTTACAACTGCTGATCCACCAGCTTGTAGCACTTCAACACTGTATATATTTGCGATTCGAGATTGTGCTCCAGTTTGTCGCAAATTTCTCTCTGAAATGGTCAAAAAATGGTAAAAGAAATACGACCAAAGCAAAAAATTGTTTCGGCAGGCCAATATGGATAAGTAATGCTGTTACAGGATGTTTTGTTGTGATGAAAATTCTTGCACCAGGCGGGACTCGAACCCGCATCTTCTGCTTTCTGGGCAGCGATGTTCGCCTTACACCACCGGCACTGTTTGACCGCACGTAACATCCGCGATACTCCAAGTCTGTCAGCACCCACCCGTGATAAGGAGATGGGCCGGCCGCTGATATCAGCATAGAACCGGTTAAACTGAAGACCTTACTAATAACAATGCTTTAACACATTTGCTTAACCCTGGACCGGCTGATAGAGAGGCTATATGCTGTTACAGGATAAGTAATGTTGAATTCTGTTGCTTTTTTGTTCAAAGCTAAAAAAGCATTTTGCCCCGCCTGAATAGCAGGTAACACTCGTCTGCCGGAGACGCTTAGAGTGCGTTTACCTGATATCCTACCTATTTCACACTGGGAATAATTGCGGTACTAAAACCATCCCTACAGAAAGTATATCGTCTCATGAAGCAATGTTGTCTGTCTGGTCTCCCTTATTTCAGGTGTAAAGATGATGAGCATGATTTCGCCCCGTCAGAGGCGCAACGTAGTACTCAACAATGTCTTTTTGGTCTAATTCCTCGCTCCAGGACTACAAGCAGTCCCTTCCTAAACGCTTGATCTTGGAACACAAAAAAGAAAAGCCAATGAAAGTATTGTTTTCTCAGCAAAGGTTCAACAAATTCCAGGAAGGCATTTAGAGGTGCAAATGATCAGATTCCAAGACGCACCTTCTTCACATATCCCAGCTCGGTTCGTATAATGTTCCGCTGAAAAGCGAAAAGAATGCGTGGACATGCGACACGTCCTTCTCGTACCCATTCCGACGCCTCCTTTGAAGTGTGCTCGAGCATTTCACTCACAGTTTCGCGCATATTCTTTCTGAAAAAAATCCAAGTCGAGGGTAATGAAGGTATCCTACCGTATTCGGCCGGGTGTAGCGCAGTCGGAGGAGGTGTCGGCTGTTGTGTGCGCGCAATACCAAGTCCCTGGTTTGGGTTTCCCGCCCAGGCTAACAAGCGTTCCATCCCTCCGGGGAATTGGTACCGGATTTGCCTTTAAAGGGTAAACCACTGACTTGTTCATCGGATGGCCACCGCAAGTAGTCATAGCATAGTCAAGTACGCATTCAGATCGCCTCCGAGACATCCCATTGAAGTACAAGTGAGGCGAAATAAAGGAATCATCATTTTTAAATAGAAAATTTCCTTAAAAAAAAAACTGAAAAACCTTAACACAGACATTTAATAAAAACATCCTCAGCCAGATGTAAGGTGACTGAAGTAGAATGAGTGATGCATCTCAAAAGGGAAAAGTTGAATAACGCCAACCTTTAACCTAGCGCATTTAAACCCGAGCAAAATTTAAGCCTTTGTAGATAGCCGTTACATAGAGATGTTACAATATCGATCGCTCCAACGACATCAATTGACATTATCGATTTTGGCGTAGATTCCACCAATGGCCAATGTACAGAGGTTTTCCGAAGAGCTTGCATAATAGTCCGACTAATCTATATCAATGGGCAGGTACCGACTTGCTACTAACGTAAACGGTTGAAATTTTAAAAACGGATATCATCCGGGGCGAAGTTCGGACGAAAAAATTAGGTCAATATTCGATCTCTGAAGTTGCGAGAGAACAAGGCTGCCGAGCTCCTTCTATCTTGAAGGAGCTACATAGACCCTTCACTACAATGGGCCATTTGCCTGGATAAAGGATAAAGGGCGGCGTTACTGAATGCGTTTTGGGCTGCGCCACGCATTCTACTTCTATGGGATGTCGTGGAGGCGATTTAAATGCGTATTTGGCCAAAACGATGACTTGCAATGGTCAGCCGATGAGGAAATCAGTGCTTTATGCTTCGCAGACAAGTCCGCTACTACTTACCCGGGGATGAAAGGCTTGGATACCCTGCGCGGGAAATCCGAGCCAAGAACCTGGTATCTGGTGCACGCGACAGCCCGCACCTCCTCTGATTGCGCTACACGCGCCCTATTCGCCCGGAACGTACCAGAATTTTTTTTTAAAACAATAATTTTTGAAAAGATAGTGACAGTAACATATCCAGCAAAGAAAACAGGTAGTACCCACCTTATCCTATTTACAGTAGACAGCATATCGGCTAGGGAGATGTCGAAACGCGTACTGCTCTCGACAAACACCATCAGATGTGAAACAATGGACAGAAAATGCAGCAGTCGAACTTGCAGCTCCTCGCTTTCGGCCATTTTTTCGAAGAAATTCTGAACAAAGCAAACACTGAAGCTAGCAGTGGCCGTTACGAATAATACGAAACGTAGGAGAGTGTATTCAATGAGATACACTTGTGCCTACCTTCTCATTATTGGAGGAAAACACCTTTCGAAGGTGGGCGCAGTCGTTATAGCCATTCAGCACCAAAAATACAGAATTGGTGTCCAGACTGTAGAATGCCTGGATCTGAAATTGGATGTGAGAACTGCAGCCTGCAACCGCCAACAAAAATATGAAGTCGAAATCAGGGAGAGAGAACGGCGCCTTCTAAAGCTGTATCACTTACTTAAGCGTTTGTTAATGTATAGGCAAACCTTTCTTAATCATGGAGGTGTTTGCAGTACGCTGTAAAGGAAAACCAAGCGGCATCTGAATTGGGTCCCTTATTTTGATGTCATCCTGATGTGATGAAAAGAGGTGGCTGTAATTTCTGTTTTTCATTTAGACTTCCCCAAGAAAGGGTCGATACTACAATCCGAAGTAGAAGAAAATGGAGGAGGTTATTATAGTTGTTTACGTCTTGTTTGCTCTTTGCAAATGAGGTTTTCTTTAGGAGGAATCCTTACTTATGGCCTATCGTTTCGATCCTATCGTCGTCTTCAGAGGTACTGAATTCCACCACTGGCGAGCTGAGCGATTAGCTAGTGGTTGTCGACCAACTCTGAGTGGTAGCAATAGCTACTCGATAGTGGTAAAATTCTGTGCCTCTGAAAACGAGGACAGGATCGACACGTTAGGCCATAAGTAAAGAATCCACCTAGAAATCTCGCTGGCAAAGAACAGATAAGATGTAAACAACGGCAATGTCGAAGATGAAGATTCAACAGCTCGGAATTTAAAGGATAAAATGATAAAAGAGGTATTAGTCAATCCCTTCTGGGATGCGCCACGCATTCTACTTCTACGAAATGTCGTGGAGGCAACCTTAATGCGTATTTGGCCATACAATGACTTGAGCTGGACAGCTCGATGAACAACTCGGTGCTTTACCCTTACCTTTTTTTCAAGTTACTATCAATTTACAATATCTCTAAAAGGTTCTGAATAATGTTGGATTACTATGATACTTTCACGACTCTAGAGGTAGAGGGGAGGTCGAAAAAGAAAATTTTCTTCCAAATATGGTCTACTTCAGTTTTTTTGTCGGCAGTCGATAAGGAAAACTAATTACTGTTGTTTAGGTTCCTTCTGTACCCCACCGTAATACAAAAAACGGATGTCAAATTCGTGTCAGCACTCCAAATAACCCCCTTGCGTGACGGTTTTGTGAAATCGGTGATCATGCGACCTACCTTAATTGGTCGAAATTTCACAAACGGATGTCAGATTCGTGATCAGTAACCCACTATTGCACTATTGCACCTTCACGATTCCAAACGTCGAGAAGAGATTGAAAAACTTCTTTTGCCCCAACTTCATCCGGGGGTGTTATTCGGGATGCTCATAACGAAGCTGACACTCGTTCTTGAAATTTCGCCCGATTACGGTAGGTTACGGTAGACACGGGTGAGTAAGGCTGCCGGGCTCATAATCATCGACTTCGGCCAAAATTCGTCGTTAGGGTTATTTGGAGTGCTGATCTCAAATCGACCTCCACTCGTGGTATTACGGTGCAGTATAGTAGGTAACGGTAGATACGGCTAACTAAAGTAACGGCCACGGATTTCGAACAAACTTCGTATATGAAGGTTGACTGGAATGGCGATTACGAAACTGAAATCGGTTTCTGAAATTACAATGGAGTACGGTAGACTGGGGTAGGTATGCAATATTAGCTTCCCGCAAAATTTGCACACCCTAGGAGGCGATCGCTGTGGGACCGACCGCTTGCCCGTTGTGTCACTACCGTATCTAATAACGTAGAGATGCCAGGTTCGTGATCAGCACTCCAGATGACCCTCATGGATGAAGTTAGGGCGAAATCGGTGATCAACACCTTAGTCTAGCGCATCTACCCCGTAGCCTACCGTAATCAAATGAAGCATCAAAAAACTGATGATGTCGGAATCGTGATCTCTATCTCTACTCTTCCCTCCCAAACACCCTCCGCGGACCCGGACGAATGACCCCAGAGAAGGATTGTTTTCGACCTCTGAAGTCGTGAAAGTGCAATTGTGCCAATGTTAGTGTTCCATGCCCATCTTCTATTTTCACATTCTCCTACGACTGGACTGTAACTGTATTGAATGATAGATATGGTGGCGTGGTTGTCATGCATATAATAAATTAATTAAATAAATAAATTTACTGACCGACATTGTGTCCTCATCGTCAGTCCATCGAGGAAATACGTCCATATGAAGCAAATCATTCAGATCTTCTCCTTTTCCACGATTAAGTGAATCTCTTCCCACCTGAAGAAACATTCCGAAAGCATGAACAAAAAGGAACAAAGATCAAGTTGACAGTACAACACAGAAGGAGAGGGTGAGTAGAAGCTTATAGCTGTGATCTTTTAAAACCTATCAAGTGGAAAGAAAAGTTATCCTCACCAGAGTAACGACAGTGACCTTTTTATCCAAAAATGGGGATAGAAAGCTCTCAGCCTCGTCTAGCCATTTCTCTAGCCGAAGTGCCGTTAAGACACAGGCCCTTGTCGATGACATTAAGACCCTAAAATACTCTGAAACTCAGCAACTGCAAACCTCACCCATGTTACATATAAATATTAAAAACACGTTATAGAAGAGAAAACAAAAAACATAGAACAAAAACGTCGTCAAATACCAAGTGTCTGCAACTGCAGACCGGACCAATCGCGCTGGAGCACGAAGTCTAGCGATGTACATCGTCAATCGCCATGATGCCTTGTGTGCATGATTTGGGACCTATCCTAATTGAGAGGGAGTAAATCCTAAGTGGCAGTTGAGTACCTTTAAATCTGCCCATTTAGCCAGAGAGCTCTCGTGCAATGCGACACTATCTGACCATGAACGTCCGAGGTTCCTCCATTTGAGGATACTTCAGAGGCAACAACAATTTTCGGCACTATTGTACTTTACGGACTCCACAGGACGAGGAGAGGTCGAAAAGCATTTTTCGCCGAAACTTCGCCCAGGGGTTATTTGGGGTGCCGATCACGAATCTGACATCCGTTTTTGAAATTTCGGTCGATTACGCTAGACTATGGTAGGTACCGGTGACTAAGGCTGTCGAGGTCATAATCACCGATTTCGTCCAAACTTCGGCTATAGGGGTTATCTGTGGTGCTACGGGTGAGCACAGCATGCAAGCGATCTCGCAGCGATCGCCTAAAAATTCGCAAATCAGCGGGAAACTCTTCGATAGGCGAAGGTTTAATCGAGAGATAGCAATCTAAGCATCATGTCCCTCCAGGCACTGTTCCACAACCGCCGCCAGAAAGAACTGCGCGACTTCAAGCTGAACGACGTCTTTGACAAGCTAAACATGGACGCAGCCGACTTCCAGGAATGGCTTAGAAGGATGGGATTGCTCGCAATGGGTGACCATGACCTTGGCAGCCTTAGTCACCCGCACCTACCGTAACCTACCGTACTCCAGCGTAAAACGAAAAGCGGATGTCATATTCGTGATCAGCACTCCAATGATTATGACCTCGACAGCCCTAGTCGTCGGTACGTACCGTAACCTACCGTACTCCAGCTTAAAACGAAAACCTGATGTCAGATTCGTGATCAGCACCCCAAATAATCCCCATAGGTGAAGTTTGGGCGAAATCGGTGATTATGACCTCGACAGCCCTAGTCGTCGGTACGTACCGTAACCTACCGTACTCCAGCTTAAAACGAAAAACGGATGTCAGATTCGTGATCAGCACCCCAAATAACCGCTCTAGACGTAGTTTGGGCGAAAAATTTTTTCGACCCCTCCTCGTCCTCTGGAGTCCGTAAAGTACAATAGTGCCAAATTTTCTCTTGAGGATTACCAACCAGTTCAGTGGGATGATACAAAAAAGGGGGACCTTGCTTAGTTTAGTAGGAGGCCATTTGTGCCTCCTCGAGCGAGGAGGATCCATTGGAGCACTCTGGCACGCGGTTGGGACGAATGGAGACGCTTCTCGCGGCCGCTCGAGGAACACGATGGTCAACAGGACGATTGGAAGCAGTAGACAGTAGAAGGCAACATGGGGTGCAGTCCGATGGGCAAAACGGAGGCGGGCAAAAAGCATCAGAACAGGCAGGCTATATGTACAATTCAGGCATGGTCAGAGGGTGCGTCGACTACGCCGTACTCCATACACATATGCCATTTTCACGTAAAATTGGGCGTTTTTTAAAATCAAATTGAACACTTTTCTTAACGAACGTGATGCTTCTGAAATCATAATGAACGTCTTCGAAATCAAAACGAACTTCCTACGGGTTAAATTGCAGACTCTCAAAAGCCGTAGGAATAATTGTTTTGTTTAAAGAAAATTGGGTAAAACTTTCTTTACAATTTTTTAGTTTATGTGCCCGAATGAATAATATTTTTACAATTTTTTGAGAAAAAATATTAAATTAAATTTTACTTTAAAGTACAGCAAAGCAGCAGCAATCATACAGCTCAATAAAATACGAGACCGCGCCATGCACTCGAAAAGCTTGACGCGATTTTTATATGATTGGTAGTGTAAATGCTGTTTACATGAAGTGTCAAAGCGAGGATATGTCTATTCCCTACTAGTGTATTTGTTTCGTCATTTGACAAGTGTGAAACTCTAGACAAGTAAATTTTGCTATCAGTCGAATAAAAATCGCGACGTTTTGGACAAGGGCGTGGAGCAATCTTTTCTTTTAACATAAAATGTGGCCGCCTTTTTGCGTTCTCAACAAGCTTTAAACCATTATTCCTCTCAAAAAGTATTTTATAAAATGTGAAACAATGTGTTCACTTATTGAATAGGTGAAGTAAAACTTCAAAGAAAGTTATACTGAAGTTTTCCTTAAACAAAAAATTATTCTAACCATTTTGGAAAGTCCAATTTAATGTGGAAGGAGCTCTTTTTGTTCTGGAAAGTGTTCTGTTTTATTTCAAAAGCTTTAGGGTTGTCTAGATGAGCGTCCAATTTGTCGTTAAAAGTGTCTAATTTGGTTTGAAAAGTGCTCAATTTGACGTGAAAATGGTACATATTTAGAATCTAGAACTCGCTCAAACGAGTCAGCTTTCTTTCTATTACGGATCGTTGGACTGGCACTAGAGTTGGCTAGGAAGGATGAAACTCTTGTTCATCGGATGTCTACCGGACGTCGTAGTATAGGCTGATTCACACTTCAATTGCCTGCCATGATATCCCATAGAGGGAAAATGCGTGGCGTATCTCATAGATGAAAGGTATGTAGATCCGTAGAAACAAACGTTCTCACTTCCTTGAATGACTGCACTAAGTCAATTGAGGTCAAAAACGCACGGATATGACGTATTTTGATTTCTCAAAAGCATTCGACAAAGCCCCGGTAAAAAATTGGTGTTCAAAATGGAAACAGTGGATATACATCCCATGGTCATAAATTGGATTCGGCAATTCTTAACCGAAAGAACATATCAAGTTAAAATCAAGGGTCGATACTCCCAGGTATTTCATGCATTTAGAGGCATCCCTCAAGGTGGAGTCCCGTCCCCAATTCTGTTCTTTTTGTATACCTTCGACCTTCCAAGTCACTTCAATAGACTAGGGGTTACATGCAAAATGTATGTTGAGGATGTAAAAATTTACAGAAGAATTGAGAACGAAGGAGATACCCGAACAATCCAATCTGCTATTGATTTTCTCTGCTCTTGGGCAGAGAAATGGGAACTACCGCTTTCAGTAGAGAAGACACATTTCCTGGTGATTGGACAAAGCCAAGTTCAACCTCCAGAACATGTGATTAATGGTCAGCTTCTGAAAAAGGTTGACGAAGTTCAAGACCTCGGTTACACTATAACGAGTGATCTTTGCTTTTCTAGTCATTGCAGAATGGGAAGGCCAGTTATTGTTTTTATAGTATATGGTGGGATATATGGTGGGATCTTCAGGGTCTTAAAATCGAATGTCCCCGAGGTGTAGATAAGGGCCTTTAAAACCTACGTACGTCCTATCCTGGAAGCTGGTACAACTGTCTTCAATCCAACTAACGATATGAAGAAGGATATTGACCTTTTAGAAAGTGTACAAAATAGCTTCACCAGAAAGCTTATGATGCGGTGTTTCTCGTCCAAGCAGACATCCATGGGCTCTTTATTTTCGTCTTTCATCACTGAAAACCAGGCGAAAAATTGTGGATCTTATTGTGCTGTACAAAAAAAGCTTCTACTGTGCTTTTTTGCTGGCATTTTATCAAGGATTTGTGGTTACTACGCATTTGTTCTCTAACTGTTCATTTTGTTCATATCTTCGCGCTAGACAATCGTATATGCCCATAAATAAATAAATAAAAATAAATAAATTTATCAAAGTTGACCTTTATATCAGCTACAAGTCTCGAAATATTGGTAAAGTATCTAAGTGTGAAGGAATTGTATTACGTCGTTGCGTATGAAATGGTCGTTTTTGACTAAACACTTTGACAGATCATAACTTTGCTTGTAAGCAGTTTTATTAAACGAAATAAGCACCACTGCAATTAGTACACTTTTCTCAACACGACAATATTTTAAGGATCCCATCTTTGCTAAAATCAGAACTACGAGAATTAATAAAACATAGGAAGTCATTTTCGACTTCATCTTGGTTGCTGAATTTGTTTATCCTTCACATCACTATCTAAATGCTTGAAAATGATATTCAGTTGGGGACGGATCTGGTGAATAATCTGGATGTGGCAGAGTTTCGTATCCCAATTCATCCAGTTTCTGGGCAGCAGCTTTTGAAACGTGCGGACGCGCGCTGTCTTGCAGTGGGATTGCGCGTCTTCTACTGACCAAAGCCGGCTGCTTTTCAATCACCTTCTGGTGCATCACTTCAATTTCGGCAATCTTTTTCGCTGTTTCCGCTTTAGTCACCCCAGTCTTCAAGAACCTGTAATGAACCATTGATTCGAACGTTGATCCATACTGTAAAACGAAATGTAAAAACGACGTGGGCGAGTGTAGCGCAGTCGGAGGAGGCGCCAACTGTCGCCTGCACCCGATACCAGGTTCCTGGTTCGGATTTCCCGCCCAGGCCAACCAAGCCTTCCATCCTTCAGGGGTCGGTGAGGTGGTACCAGACTCGTCTGGGAGGGATGAAGAGCTGACTTGTTCATCGGCTGGCCACCGCAAGTCATTGTATGGCCAAATACGCATTCAGATCGCGTTATGATATCCCGTAGAAGTCGAATGCGTGGTGCATCCCAAAAGGGATTGAGTAACGCCGTACTTTATCCTTTATCCTTAAAAACAACGAAAATAACTAGTAAGGAGGCAATTATGTCACAAAAGCTATAAATATTAAGAAAGCGGAGACTCTGCGCTTTCAGAAACTATGTACAGCTCCTAAAATGGGAACTTTTTTAACCGCGAAAAATCGACCAGAATTTGACGTAGCAAAATCGGCATTTCAAATGCAATGACCTAATATGTGGCTGAATCCCGCGCATTTGATGGGAAGGAAAGAGTTCCGACAACTCACTCTCGAGTTGATAAGGTGCGGTTTTCTGGTTTTCGTTCAAGTTGAATGAATTAGCATGATATCTAGCTTCAGAGGCTGTCGAGCCCTGTTTGTTGAGGCAGCACATATCCTCTGATGAGTTCTGACCTGAGGAAATATAGTCGCTATCGCGGTGAGCGAAGATATGAACTGAGACGTCTATTTGGTCCTCACTCTATGCTTCGAGGATTCGTAACTGCGTGAATGCACTCTAGCTTGTGTCTATTCTGGGATTCCATTCCAAAACATCTACACCCTCTTCTATTTGTGCCTTTACGCTCGCGACAAAAAGCAAATATTGTGATGGTCGGGGACTAGATCCCATCCAGTCAATCGCTCTTCTTCACCGGCCTTAATCGGAACATGGTATTTTTTCGTAGTTGGCAGATAAGCGTATTTCCTTTGCTCATTCCGAATGCTTGCACTTTTTTTGTCGCTTACGCCCTCAGTATTCCAGTCAATCTGGAGAACGTGGTTATGGCATTTCCTAGACTCCTCTAGCACTTGTGACACCTAAACGTTCACATAAAATAGCGTCATTGTTAGTACTGACAAACCCTTGTGAGATAAGTCATGGAGGATAAAGGATAAGAGATAAAATTAGGATTAATCAGTCACTTCGCGGAAAACATCTCGCATTCCGATAAGTAGTTTAAATGCGTATTTGATCCGCAAAAGTCCTCTTCTGATAGTGAAGTCAATGTTGTATCCTTCCCAAAGGAATCTGATAACGAACAATCGACGCAGGAGGGATGAAACGCTTGATTGGCATAGACAAGAACTCATCAAAAACTACGGTTTGAGGTTCTTAAGACTGCCGGTGCCTCCTCTGATTTCGATTCCACACGACAAAATTTTGCTTTCTGTATTCATTTTTTAGGTGCGGGTAGCGCAGTTTGACAGGGCGCCAACCTCGATTTAAGGTTCTTGGTTCAGATCTTTGAAGACCAGCGAAGCATACCATCCCTCTGGGTCGGAGAAATGCGGCCAGGCACTCTGGGAAAGGTTAAACACTGACTTTTCAATGCGCTGGTCATCGCAGGTCATTGTATTGGCTTAATCCGCACTCAAATTGCCTCCATGACATCTCATTGAAGCAGAATGAGCGGCTCATCCAAAAAAGGACTAATAGACTAATAGGACCGTTTCTTAAACTGTTTTCTTCCACTTCGTTGAGTTCTGTAAACAGCAGTAATATTTGTTATTATTTATAATATATTAAATTTAAATTTAACATGTACATATACGTCAACGGTATTGTAAAATGGAATAAATAATTATTAGATTTGAAAAATATTTTTCTAACATTTCTTACAATTTTTTTTATTAAAGCCAATGATTAATGGGGCCTGTCGAATTGCAGTGAAGGAGTCCATTCAAGCCTACAGAAGATTGAAGCTGTTAGAAGCGGCTGGGAAAGGTTCAAGCATAAAGCGCTGCAAACGAGATCTCTGCGATCAGAAGGCAATAATGTCAGCCCTTGTGGATAAGGATGGAACAACGCAAACGTCTCGAAGAGCGATGGAGGCCATCGTTCAGGAATCCTACACAGATCTGTTCCGTTCTTCCATCACTGTCCCGAAATGCTTGATGCCACCAGCTGAGGAAGTACCTCCCATTCTGGAATCAGAAGTTGCTCATGCCATCAGAAGGATGAAGCCGGGCACTGCTCCCGGACCGGACGGCATTTCTGCTGATCTCCTTCGTGCGGGTGGCAGTGCCCTTTGCTCACTTCTTGCCAAGCACTTCAACCACTACCTTCGACTTGGTAGGATCCGGACTCATGGAAGGAGTCGAAAACAGCTTTAATCTTTAAAAAAGGTCAGCAGGAGGATATCAACAACTATCGAGCCATCAGTCTTCTCTCGGTTGTGTACAAGATCTTCATCAAGATACTGCTTAACCGCATGGAGCGTTGCTTGGATGAATATCAGCCAGTGCAGCAAGCAGGGTTTCGCAAGGATTTCTCCTACATGGACCATATTCAGACTGTCTCACAGCTCATCGAGAGGAGCCGCGAATACCACCTCCCACTTGTCCTTGTCTTCGTGGATTACCGGAAAGCGTTCGACTCTGTGGAAATCAACGCAGTTTTGAACGCACTTGTGCACGTTGGTATACCATCGCCCTACATCCGACTTCTCGACGAATGCTTCTCGAACACATCGACTACCATCCAGTGTTCGATCGAAAGCTTAAAATTCCTATCGGGAAGGGAGTACGGCAGGAAGACACGATTTCTCCCAAGCTATTCAGAGCGGCACTCCAGGATGCCATGAAAGACTTGAATTAGGACGATAAAGGCTAGCTTGTCGACGGTAAACGGATCAGCAACTTTTGCTTCGCCGACGATATTGTTCTCATCTCTACCAGCACGGCAGAAGTCGAGGAAATGCTGAACGATCTTAACGTGACAGGTATGAAGATTGGATTGGACATGAATATGTCCAAAACGCAATTTGTGGTCAATCAGTGGTGCGATACGGGACTCGTAAGGTTAAATGGAGTCGCTCTGCAACAGGTCGACTCCTACGTCTATCTGGGAAGAGAGCTGAACATGGATAACGACCTCGCTCCTGAAATCGCCCGCAGGAGACGCGCAGCATGGGCAGCCTTCAGTTCGATTCGCGAAGTCACCGATCAGGTCAAGGATCCCGGCCTCAGGGCCTCGATATTCAACGGCTCTGTACTGCCTGCGATGTGTTACGCGACGGAAACCTGGCCCGACAACAAGACAATCGCCAGAGCGATGCAAACTACGCATCGTGCACTGGAGAGATGTCTTCTGAGGACAAGCCTTCGTCAGCAATGGCAAGAAGGCCTACGAAGCTCGGAGCTACGGGAGAAGTCGCAATTAGCAGACCCGCTGCAGTACATGAAGATTCCAAATATCGCTGGGCCGGAAACCTGCTTCGACGAAAGGACGATAGATGGAGTCTCCGTGCCACAGAATGGCTCCCGAGAGACCATGATAGACCACTGGGACGACCGCCAACGCGATGGGCAGAGTCATTCTCAAGATCTTTCAGAGAGCGGAGTCTGCCTCACTGGATGCAAGCAGCCAGAGATCGAGCGGTCTGGAAGAGTTGTGGTCCCCGCTGAGAAGACCTCCAGCCGACAAAAGGACCATCAAAGTATCAAAGTAAGTAAGTAAGTAAGTAATCCCATGATTAATAACTTGTCGTGTCTCCTGTATCCTTCGGACACGTTCCGGCTGCCTTATCTCCCAGCCGTTCGGGCCTCGGTCGGTGTCTAGAGTAGCCATTCGTAGAGCTTTATTAGTAGAGGCGCTACTCGCGGTCCGGACAAGCACAAAAATGAACACCCAACTACTGAGGACGCGCCTTTTATAGGCGCTGGGGTACGGTAATTACTAGCAACTAAGGGAATCGTTTCAGGACCTACGCAACATGTTACAAAATGAGATAACAATGACACAGAAGCATAGAACCTAGCATAACGGATTCGTTACAAACTAAGAAATAAGAAAAAATTTAATTAGAAATTAAAAAATAATTAGAAGTTTAGAAAAGAGTTTGTCTATATTAAAAGCAATTAAACCTTACAAGTGATGAAGAAGTTTTCACTACAGCTGACCATTGTAAAAAAATTGTGATTCTTTCCAACCAAATAAACAACTGTTTCCAAACAACGTTTCCATCGTTTCCGAACAAGTCCGCTGTCAGTTCACGTACGCCAGAGAGACGGAAAGCTTGGTTGGCTTGGATGAAACCCGAACCTGAAATCGATTCGCATTGCACACGAGAGTCGGAGCCTCCTCCCTCTGCACTAACCTCTACTTTGTAGTCAAAAAACGTTTTATTTTGTCTTCACGATTTCCTACATACAAACTGACTACTGTCTCTAGTTATGCATGTCCTTAAGGAGCAAGACACCAAAGACGTGACCTCAAATATTTTGAGAAGCAGCCTTCTAGAAAGTGCAGAAGAGAGTGCGCTATTTTGAGCTGAATAGAAATTCTGGTACGAAAATGTTCCTCTAACATTTGAAAGGTAAAAAATAGAATAAAAAACGATAAAAGGGTGAATGTCGGCGTTACTCACTCTTTTTCCAGCATGCGCCACGCATTCTATTTCAGCCAGATGTCGTGAACACAATCGGAATGCATGTATGGCCTAGCAATGAATTACGGTGCCTATCTGACGGACAAGTTAATATTTAATGTTTTATCCTTCCTGTAAATATCTAGTATGTACCAACTAAATGGCGCTGAAGGAATGGAAGGCCTGGTTGGTCTCTGCGGGATCTGAACCAAAAACCGAAATTTGGGGTGCACGCGACAGCCGGCGCCTCCTCCGATTGTGCAACCATACAAAAAAATAGAAACTTTCGATTTCTACTAAACTAGGAACTTGAGGTAGCCATAATTTTATTTTATTTCACAATAGGCAAAGTAAATCAGTGAGCGACCTCTATATGTAGGTGGACTAAGCTGCATTACTTAACCCCTCTTCCGCGCAAAACAGAGTAGTTGAGGTGACCAGAAATCAGATTCTGGCGTACAGGGTGATCCCACATGAGATGTAAGAACCTGTACCGAGCCTGTAGTTGTAGAAGTTCAGCCAGTATCGATCGCGTGTTGCTAATCGGCTGAGACCAGCAAAGCGTATCCGGCGACGGGCCGAAACGGCGAGACTCAACGGCGTACGACCACCGCCGTCGTCGCACAATCGCATGCCCTCGTTTTGCAGATTACGTCCGCCACGGATAGCTGTACTTGGCCAGGTCTTCCTTGCCTTGGCTGCCGTTTTTAATGATCTGAAGCGGAGTCATTCGGCTTCTTTGGTCGAACCTTGTGCTTATTCGTATAGTTGACCGTCGACTTGATCACCACTGTTAGGAAGTCAGGCAGTCTCCTTTTAACACCATTCCAAGTGCACCTTATCCTGTTTTTCCGTTTAAATGCGATGTCTGTTCGAATAAGATCGCGTAAGTTGCTCTTGATTTTTCGACCCAGTCTTTATTTAAACGTATTTACTACCAGCCATATGAGACTGTTGTTTCTACAGTGGCAATCCCTGCCGAGAAAATGGGCTTCCCTCATAGCTAGGGCAGATGAACTGAATGCTGATTCCAGATTGTACCGACTGAAGGTACTGTACGGACTGTTATGATGTTTCCGCCCTCTTCTGATTCCGAGAGTTGAGAAATAATCGGAAAAATTGAATTAGGCAAATGAGTTGGAAAAATTACCCTTCAGAGGTCGCTTCAACTTAAAAATGATAAACGTAGTCGTTATTGTTATTTTGTCTTCAAATTTAAAAAACTTTTTGATTTTAGAAGTTTACTTTATTCTTTTTATCTTTGAAAATTCTTTCTCTGTATCGGTATGTATCTCAACATGCGCGGTCCTTCCTCTGCCATAATGTAGGGCAGAATCTTCACTGCTCCTATGAAGCCCATCCACCCTGCATCGCATGTACGCGATGTATTCACCTAAATGCCCGTTCTTCTGGTGAGAAACAGATCAGAGAGCCCCATCCACAAGCGCTTAATCTGCAGAAACATATTAGGGTGTCCCATAATTTTCTGGGCTATCATACCATCTTTATTAAAAGTTATTACAGCAACGTAATGATCAAGGGTAGTCAATCGATATATTCTCTATCTGTGGCCACAGCCTTTCTCCAACGATTGGGCAGAGAGTTGATTGCATTCTATCAGAAAGAAGCTGGCCTGCTGCCGATCCATTCATCGATTGCGCAATGAACTTCTTGACGTTACGAGCATCGTTTGTTCATGGAAAAAGGAGCAAGACCTCTAAATGCAGCATAGCCACGAGGGCTGATATCTGGTGAGTACGTAGGATGTGCCGCAATTTAAATAGACTCCTTACCTACCGTCTCCTGCGTTCGTTTCGCTCGATGCGGTCGTGCATTATCTTCTAACACCGAATAGTACCGAATCTCGGGTACTTCTCAAGCAGCTTACGCTTCGTCTCCAGCATATCTTCAATGTACAAGTTTGCTGTAATCGCCTGCCCATCCAGCAAAAGCGAGTAGTGCAGGACTTCCCGACTCGTGAACCAAAATGAAAGCAAAATCTTCTTCCCATGTGGGGACGGCTTCGGAATTCGTTCTGGTCTTGCTGCTTCGGAAACCGCTGGATCAACCGTGTGGTGGTATCGTACATGCACCACATCTCGTCCTGTATCATAATCGTGCTCAACCACGCAGTCATTCTTGCGCGGTTGAGATTATTCTGACAGGTGATCATTCACTCTAGCCTCTGAGACGGAGTCAGTGCATGAGGGATCCATCCTGGCAAGACTGCCCTTCTTCCTCTTTGTTTCAGGTAACGACGAATAGTGCCACGTGGAGTACTGATAGCCTTCAATATCGTCCTTACGCTTCTGGTAGGTTGCCTCCTGACTGCTGCAGGCACTCGTCGTTCATTCGGTCCGATCGCTCTTCCATTATGCTTCTTGTCCGTAATGCTGTACATTCCCTTCCGCAAACGATTGGGCCAAGTTTCGCACGTAAACTTGCTGCAGACGTCAGGCCTAACAAAGAAACGATAGCTTTGTGAGCAGCGTAGAGCAGACTGTCCAGAACGGAAGTGATGAAGAAGCAAGTCGCGATACGTCGATTTCTGCTTCATTTTTGAGAAATTGCCAAAGTGCGGGCAGCAGGCCGATAGAGGTAACCGATATGCTATTGCGAAACATATTCGAATCGCCTTCTTATGCCAAGAGCACATCCCGTTTTGATTTTGTATAAAGAAGTTATAACGCGCCAAACACTTATGGTTCAAATAGCCCAGAAAATTATGGGACACCCTAATAATTGAACTTAATCGGTATTGGTCGACGGGTCGACATTGCTTACTGTCCGACGGCAACAAAACTCCTCCGAATCCCATAGTCAGTCTCTCTACCTCTTCCCCTACCCGCTCCCTCCCCTTCCCCGCTAATACTTCCTTACCTATTTGCTGGGAAAGAAACGGAATGAGAGTCAAGCATGCTCATGTGACACTGAGTCCCGCCTCACATGTCACCACGTTGCCGCCACGTCTACTTCTGCACTCCGACATTTGTGCTACAACTTCTGTAATCCTGATTATCCTTATCCTCTCTTCACTGCTCCCTCTCCTACTGGTCCCCCTTACTCAGAATCCCCACACAAGTTGGACGTCTGCAGCATGTCTTCTGAATCCCTACGCACGTCCGATAACGTGTTCGCACGCATTCAGAATCCTGTCATACGTTGGACGACTTCTACCGCACGTCTTCTGAACCACTACGCACGTTGACGATGTCTACGTCATGTCCTTTGTACCCCTATGTATGTTCGGCGACGTCTTCATCAGGTCTTCTGAATCCCGACGCACTTTGGACGACGTCTGCGGCACGTCTTCTGCCCGGCGCTCGGCACTTGATCCTCATCCATGTCCTGCCGCGTTGCCCGCTCAAAATATCGTAAATCTGGGCGATCTGCCGCCAAGGATATGGTTCGCCAGTAATCGCCCATGGTTAAGCTCAAAGAAAGCCCGGCTGGCATACGCTGCACTGCTGTAGACATTTCTTGGCTTCAGTCCCCCCTCCCCGTGACGGACACGTGATATTAACCGATTATCTGTAGTAGGATAGTTTAAGAGCAGAATGCCTTTACCGCAAAACTTGCTTTCTAAGCTGATGTTGGTTTTTAAAGCTTTTACTAAACGTTAAATGCTGGACTACTCTTCGGCAAAATAAATACTGGTCCTTGGGGAAGATGAGTGAAAAACTTCTTATGAAACACTTTCTTGTTGGTTCTTAAAAAATCCAGTCTTAATCCGTTCTTTTTTTGCTTTTTTCTTCTAATCGTTTTGTCAAATTATGTGTTCACCGAAAGGAGGAATCGTTCGAAACCGAACTCGACGCATGACCGCATCATTCAGACGAACGTTTTTGCGTTTCGTTAAGCGACGACCTTCTCATTACGTCTCCACGTTCTATAGTTGCCGAAACCAGTTTCGAGGTCATCATTTAACTGTTCACATTCGCGACGCGTCTTCTCGACATCTCCGCAAATGTCATCATTCCGAAGGCCTTACCTTAATGGCTTCTAGTCGTTGAACTATTCCTACATCAGGACTACAGAACGGGGAGACATAATGAGAAATTCATCTGTTGACGAATTACTCACCCTTAAATGGGAAACAAACAGGATTCACAGTTTTCAATACTCTCGTCTATTCCGACTTTCTCGTTTATGCCGTCACTTAATAGCTGTCCGATTTAGGGAATAGGATCATTGGTCGGTAGCCTGTTCTTTCTTGATTAGACTAAAGGCCTCCGCAAACTTTTTTGACAAGCTGCGGGCGACGGGCGGCAAACTCGTGAAGCTCGCCGCTCAAGTATGCTCGAGCCCTGCTGGCGGCAAGCGGCAGAAGCACTGCACTCTTTCTAGTCGGGACCTACTGCGGCTATTCGCTTTCCTGCCTTCTGTGTGCACTTCAGCCGATCACTGCCGCGGTCGGCTAGAGAGCAGACAGACAGAACGCTGCGGCGGCAAATCAGCGACGGCGACAGCAAAGGCCCCCGCAGACTTCTGCGGCGAGCGGCGGGCGGCGGGCGGCGGGCGGCGGGCGGCGGACGGCGAAATCGCTGAGCGGCGCCGCCGAGCGGAGTGAGCGACGACGGCGAACGACGAAACCGCTGAGCGGCGCCGCTCAGCGGCTTGACTCATCATCAGTGGGAGCGGTGACGGCGAGGTACTGTACTGTTTCTAGTCGGGACCGAGTGGTGTTTAACAATAACGCGCCCCGATGACGATCGCGCGCCCGCATCGACCGTCTCCGCTCTGGATCCCGCCGCAAAAGGGCAGAGCGCAGAGCGCAGACAGACAGACGCTGGAGCGGCGCCGCCGGGTGGAATGATTCAAGTCATTTCCGCCAGCGACGCCGCCGGTGCCGCAGGGCGGCGCCGCCGGTGCCGCCGGTGCCGCAGCGTCTCTGCCCTATGGTTAAGCATAGGGCAGCGGCAACGCCGCAGAAGTCTGCGGGGGCCTTAATGATTGAATCGTTGTTGCGGCTGCGCCGTCGCCTTCGCCCAACATCTTGCCGCAAAAGTGCTCGGCTGAGGCACTGCACTGGTCGCCGGCGTTTTTCGCCGGCGGCAAGCTCTGCGTTCCTGCCCTATGGTTAAGGATAGGGCCGCCGCTTCGCCGCAAACAAGGCCTTTAACCTTTACTTACGCAGCATCATCCCTTTTCACCCCAGTGAGAAGCCTTTTTTGTGTTGAAATCGTTCTGCTCTTTCTAGTGACTTGGTGAAAACTCTGTACAATCAAATCTATGTTGTGAAACCATCGCTGCTGTCGAAGAAATGCTTCTCCGGCTTTAAAATTACAGTTTGTTGTACTAAGCGGGCTGGTACCTAGCCCAATTGACTAGGTTCGACTGTCCGTAAGTCTTGACGACTGGTGACTTGAAGTCGTTGTTGTGATTTGATTATAGCGTCCCGTTGATCGTCGCTTGCTCGAGCGGGCGCCAGCAGCGTCTCCATTCGTCCCTCTCGCGTGCCAGAGTGCTCCAATGGATCCTCCTCGCTCGAGGGACACGAAGAGCTCCATATCGGTCGTTCAGGGCTTTCACGAAGAAGTCCGACCAACGCGTTGGTGGGCGTCCCGGTGTTCTCTTGACATCCCGCGGAATGCAGTCGGTAACGGCTCTCGTCCAGCGGGTGTCTGCGAAGCGCATTACGTGGCCGGCTCACCTAATTTTCCACAACTTGGCCCACGCGACAGCGTCTCTGATCTTCGAACGTCGGCGAAAGCTCGGAGCTCCGGAGGCCTTCTCTCACTTGCGTGAGTCGTGTCACTCCGCGCATCGTCCTCTCGATTCCACGCTGCGCGACGCTGATCGCGTGTTCATTCTGCTTTCGTATAGCCCAGGTCTCTAAGGCGTATGTTAGGGCAGGAAGAACGGCGGACTCGAATAGGTGGGCACGGAGTCGGACGTTCTTCGTCTTCTTCGCGACTTCTTCGACGCTCTTGAAAGCTCTCCCCGAGCAGCTCGTTTCCTCTTGCTCAGCTGCGGCGCTAGGGCGTTGGCCATATTTACTTTGCGACCCAGATACACGTAGCTGGAGCATTCGGAGATGTTCGTTCCGTTGAGCGAGAATGGGGCATCAGAAGTTGGTCTGTTCCTCATGAACATCGTCTTCGTAAGATTCAGCTGCAGTCCAACTTTCCCACATACACGATCGAAGTCGGCCAGCATTCACTCCGCCTCGGTGTTATGAGCACGATGTCGTCAGCGAAGCGAAGATGGTGCAGTTGCTGGCCGTCAACGGCCTGCAACTGCACCATCTTCGCTGGTTGGGGCTTCGCCCCAAACCCGGAGAATAGAACACCCCAAACGTCTTCTTCTCCTTAGGCCTTCTCTGATTCATTACAGTAAAAAAACTGGTTTTGCTATATAGAATGGTATAGCAGAATAGGGCAAAACAGGTCCGTCTCCTTCACTGGACCCCACTTAACTGGTGCCCCTCTTCGCTGGTCATCTTTTCCTTCACCGATCCCCATTACTGGTCCTACCCTCACTGGTCCCCATTTTATTCATCACCCCTTTTCCGACCCCTTTCACTGGACCCCCATTCACGATCCCCATTACTGGTACATTCCTCACCGCCCCCCCCCCCCTTCACCTGCTTCCCTCTTTCACTGGTCAACCTTCTCTCGGTCCCCCCCCCCCCCCCGTCACTAGACCTCTCACCACCTCACCGGTCCCCATTACTGGTCCCTTCCTCACTGGTCCCCCTCCAGCTGGTCGCCTCTTCACTGGTCAACCATCTACCGATTCCCCCTTCATCAGACCCCCCCCCCCCCTTCACCAGTTCCCCTTCATTGGACCCCTCCCCCCTTCACCGTCCCTTCTTCACTGGATCCCCCTCACCGGTTTCCATTACTGGTCCCACCTTCAGTGGTAATACATCGTCTGAATCCGGACCCCTCGCCCGACATCGGTGACACCTCTTCTGAATCTGGAAGGCCTTTCACGACATTGG
Source organism: Heligmosomoides polygyrus polygyrus (assembly GCA_947396885.1). Lineage (NCBI taxonomy): Eukaryota > Metazoa > Nematoda > Chromadorea > Rhabditida > Heligmosomidae > Heligmosomoides > Heligmosomoides polygyrus. Next base: position 9,776,098 of record OX377202.1, read on the forward strand.
TGTCACGTCGTTTGAATCTGGAAGGCCTTTCGCGACATTGGCGACACCTCTTCTGAATCCAAGCACCTCATGGGCGACGTCGGTGACATGTCTTCTCAAGCTGGACGTGCTTTGCGTGACATCGTTAAAACATCGTGTGAATCCAGACCCATGGCGCGACATCGGTGACACGTCGTCTGAACGTGGAAGGCCTTTCGCGACATCGGTGACACCTCTTCTCAACATGAAGGTCCTTTGTGCGGCATTGGTGACATGTCTTCTAAACCCAGGCGCCTGTTGAACGACGTCGATAACATCTCTTCTGAACTCGGACGCTCGCTTTCACGACATCGATGACACATGTTCGGAATCCACCGCTCCCTCTCTCCGTACAACGGGTATGTTTGTTTTGGTGCATCGGCGTTATAAGCCATATTATACGACTCTTGTATTCATTACTTGAGCATAAAGTCGATCCATTGCAGATAGCATTCCCTAGTCGAAAGGGAATAGTAAGTCTCTCGTGTTCATCACCTGAAGCGCAAGTTGATCACAACTTTAACCGCATTCTCTATTTAAGAGAATTACTCTCAGTTCACGTCTTGAGTCGGTCTAATTACGACCCCGTATTCCCTACATGGAGCAAATTTCTGTGCATATAGCACTATCACACAAGCTATCGTAAAGCAGGTCTACATTACATGGAGGGAGTGGTTGCGATCTAGAAACAATTCTTTCATCATAGAGAGAAATTTCCAGTGTCCAAGACACTAGGTACAGTATCTCTTAGATTCATAGAGACCCACGAGAGTCCCACACACAGTGGTGTTGCACTTTTACAGAACCACGATAGCCTCCTTTCTCTAGGAGTGGGCGAATTGGAGCCAAACATGTCTGAGAAGGATAAGAACTGACGTCCCACATAAGAATTGATAACACAAGTTTGTGATGGTACTTTGAAAAGAGTTCTTAATCAAATGTTCCAAAAAAAAAAGAACTTGTGGCCATTTGAAATTTATTTATTTATTTATTTACATCTCTTTTATCGCAACAGCACAAACAAGTATCTAGTGCTTTTTTTGCGAAGAGTTCAGCGTTCTTGTTCGGATTCCCTTCAACTGTCCAGTTTCTCATGACTCCTTTTGTTCTTGTCCCTCTGCATCTTGCGATGTCGTCCAGCCATCTTGTTCTTGGTTTTCCCTTACTTCGTTTTTTTATCAAGTATCATCTGCAATTTGTGCCTAGGAACGTTCAGTTCTACAGAGCTTATTTGCAAACAGCCACTTCCTTTTGAGCGTATGCTGGACCTAATCCTTGAGCATTAGTCTGTGACGATTAACTCTCGACTCTATTTTATCGCCTAAACGGACACCAAGAATCGCTTTCAAGTCTTCGTTGGGCGGATCGTAGTCTCGTTGCCGATTCTTTTGACCATGACCAACTGCATAAAACAGCAGGGGCACGCAAGAAATGATGGCTTCTTTTTCAGCTGGACCTCAACGGCCTTAGGGCGAAGAAACATTCGGTATTCAAAATGGACTGCTCTTCTCGCTTGAATCCTTCTCTGAATCTCTTTAGTGGATAGCGTGGGTTTAGCAAGAGCTGTACTAGGTTAATGAAATCGTTGGCACATTCTATAACTCCTCCGTTGATTTGTATTATATCCCCTTCCGTTGGGCGGGTGTAGCGCAGTCGGAAGAGGCGCCGACTGCCGCGTGCACCCGATACCAGGTTCCTGGTTCGGATTTCCCGCCCAGACCAACCAAGCCTTCCACCCCTACGGGGAATTGGTAATAGACGTGTCTGGGAAGGATAAAGCGCTGAGTTGTTCATCGACTGCTCACCGCAAGTCATTGTAAGGCCAAAAACGCATTCATATCGCCTAGGGATTGAATAACGCCGTCCTTTATCCTTATCTTTATCCCCTTCCGTGTCGGCTGCTGGTCTACCGAGTTTCATTCACTTGGTTTCCGAGTAATTCATTTCTAATCCGACTCGACCTTACATCTCTGCCATGCTTTGTAGTTCGTCGCACTCTTGAGCAAGCAATACGATATTATCATCATGTGCGAGGTATGAAAGCTTCTTGTCATTCATTCGGAGACTTCTATTTAGCCAACTGACTAGATTCAGCACGTGTTGAAGTGTTAAGGCGAAAAGCGGTGGTGAAGGAGAATCTCCTTGAATGTTCGGCTCATCATAACTTGGTGCCACCTTCGCAGCAGTAATTCCGTTTGCATGAAGCAGTTTAATAGCTTTGATCAGGTTATCCTCGATTTTAACGTTTTTCAAAGCCTCCACACATTGAACATCCTGCAAGAAAAGGCTTACAAGTTCAGCATCAAATGTCGTGCGTTGTTCATAGATTAAAAAAAGCCTTCGATACTATTGAACTGCCATTTGAAATTAAAAGTCGAAAAGAGTGGAAGCTTTCAATCAGACCTAGTGGAATGAGTGCCGCATCCTAAAGGGAGCACATTTCTATCACTGCTTTTCTCTACCTTTATGAGCGCATACTAGCACTTAGGATGGCACGAGTACATAGGAGGGCTGCAAATTTTAATTCAGCGCAGCGCGCAGATCCGATTTTCGCGCCATTGATTTTGAAGAGAATCCTCGAAATTCTTTCACTGGTTCAAGGTAAACAGCATTCCAGATCAACTTCAGAATGTTCAAATTCGTGGAGAAATCGATTTATAATTGCTCAACATTTAGTCGTTCGCATCGCTAAGACGGTTAATCTCTTTGTTTGTCCAGAGGTTCGAGGAGGCATGGTGTTTGTCCTGTGGAAGAACCGCTGTACTATTGTCCTGCCAAGCGGTATCTGACCCACACTCTCATTTTTCTTACTCCTAGTTTGTGTCATATCTGCCAACTATTTTACTATGCCAAATGATTCGCGTTTGTTCATATCGGACACCTTTAAATAGTTTATGATTTGTATAATTATTTGTTTAATGTTTTTACTCTTTAATTTTTAACTAGTCGTTATTTATAATTAATTAATTAATTAATTGTGGGGTACGAGATCCTACTGGCGGCAGTCATAGTGGGAGTGCTGAGGTGGTGAGTCTCAGTGACGCACCGCCACAGGCCACGGCTGTTGCCATGAACCCCGGCCCAGTCCTCCTGGCCTTCCACGTTTACGGTTGAGGCTATTTCCTTCATCAGGTGTCTGTATGCAAGCGTCAGATCTGTATCAAGGAATAGACACTACATCAACTTGGTTCTAGGCAAATGTTTTGATATTAGGTTGGAAAAAAAGTCTCTTCACACTTCGAAATTTTTTTAACCCTTCCCCTTGTAAACGCACTAGCCAATGTTGATTGCTGATTTCGTAATCCTATCACACTTGTCTACCGTTCGCGCGCGGACACAGGTTAAGACTCTTCTTGTAATTCGTTATCCATCCAATCTTCCGGACTCAATGCCAGATCTACCTCATGGCCGTTTTCAGCACGGCATTCTTCATGAATTCATTAAAGAATCCACAGCACTTCAGGCAGCAGACCAAATTAACCACATATATGGCATGTGATCTGCTACTCATCGCGCCTGTTACGGGTGGTTCGGAAAGTATTTAAAGGGAGATTATTCACTGAGGGCAAAGCATGGTCAGGAAGGCCAACTGAATTGGACGACAGTGAACTACACCATCTTCTTCGTACCGATAGTTGGCAGACGACACGTCAGCTGGCAGAGAAGCTCGAAGTGTCTCATAGGATAGTAGGAATCCATCTGAAGAATCTTGGCTTTCATGGAAATTTGGAGCTTGGATTCCATATGCCCTGTCAGACATTCAGAAAGGTCGACGGCTCTCCATCGCTGCTTCTCTTCTTTCCAGATAAGGAAGAAAATCGTTTCTTCCGCGGATTGTAACAGGCGAAGAGTCCTGGGTTCTGTGTGCCAGGTTCCGAGGAAAAGGCAATGGGTACAAAAGGGAGAGAGCCCTAAGTCTGATCTCAAGCCCAATGTTCACGAAAGGAAGATTCTTTTGAGTGTTTGGTGGGATATCAGAGAAGTGATTTATCGGCAAACTCTCAGAAGTGGAGAGACACTTACTGCTGTCAAATACTGCGGCCAACTCCACAAAGTCCTCGCAACTCTCTAAGAAAACAGGCCGGAGAAGTCGAAGGTGATGATCCTGCATGACGATGCAAAACCACATGTTGCAAGACTCACAAGAGAAACAATAAAGGAGATGGGCTGGGAGGTAATGCCACATCCACCGTATAGCCCTAACCTCGTTCGTGCCGACTACCATCTCTTCCGTGCTCTCAAGCAAGAAATTGGAGAGAAATATTTTGGAACGGATGAAGACCTCAAAAATTGGATTCAGCAATGGTTCGACTCCAGAACTGCAGTCTTTTAAGCGAGAGGAATTGGAAAATTACCCAGTCTTTGGAGAAGTGTAGTGGAACAAAATAGAGTTCATCTCAATTGATTTGACTTTGTAGTTGTGAAGTAATAAATCTTTGAAAAAAATGAAAAGACTTTTTTTCCAACCTAATATCGTTGCATTCACAGAAACCCGTCACCTCTTCCTCACTTTTTGGTTATGCCTGATGTTTTTAGTGAAACCTGGGGTCTACTTCTGGTTTTGGTGTATCGAGCACCTTCCTGCGATAGGAGTTTGACTGATCGTTTGTTTAATATTATTAATGAATGAACTGGAATCGATTGTACTGAGTGATTTCAACATGCCTGACTTCTATTGTCTCGCTGATAGCTGACACGGGTGGAGCCGTAATTTCTTCGGGGTTACAACACCTTTTTAGCTCACACGACCGTTTCTCCCTCGTTCGGGACAGTACTAGAGGCGATAACATTCTTGACCCTTACTTACCAGTAGGGCTGAGTTTGTAAATGGCCTAGGTTTCCATTATGACGCCAAATTGAATTTCTCTGAGCACGTGTCCAATTGTTGCAGCCGCGCCCAGCATAGAACCTATCAGATTTTCAAAGGTTTGACTACTAGGAATAATGCTGTTTTGATAAGGGCTTACAAGTCGTATGTGCGTCCGTTAGTGGAGTCCTCCACTACGGTTTTTCTCCCTGTAGGAAAAACCTAATTAATGCGCTGGAAAAGGTACAGAATAACTTTACTCGCAAGCTGCTTATTCGTATTGGGGGTTTTTTGTACTAGGGTACCTAAAGCCTCGATAAGGAATGAATACCCAGGTCTCCATTCCCTGGCATCTCGTAGAAAAATCGTTGACATTTGCATGGTCTATAAGTTACTCCACCAACCGCGTCATCGGGAATCCAGTTTCTTTACAATGCGGGCTTCTCACACTAAGGGAGAGCAAGAAAAATTTTTCCTCTTGTGCCTTAGGAGCAGGTTTTAGGTAAGCCTCTTCCCTCACAGGGCAGCAAGCGCTTATCTTAGAGTGACGAAATGCATGCAATCCTCCTTTTCTCTGGAGCAGCTTAAGCGTTCAATTCAAAAATCGTTGCTGAGTTATGAGGTTTAGGACTGAGGTGTCTTTTATTCTTATTTTTGACTCTGGGTTGCTCGTTAAGTTAGCTGTGCTGTTTTTGGTTGCAGATCTGACACAATTTCATTTCATTTTCAGCCCTTAACACACTTGAATTTCGTTAAAAGGGAAGCATGTGTTTCTGGGACGCGTGTAGCGCAGTCGGAAGAGGCGCCGACTGTTGCCTGCACCCAATACCAGCTTCCTGGTTCGGATTCCTCGTCCAGGCCAACCAAGCCTTCCATCTCTCTGGAGTGGGTGAATTGGTGCCAGACTTGTCTGGGAAGGATGCGCTGACTTGTTCATCGGCTGGCCATTGCAAGTCACTGTATGGCCAAATACGCATTCAAATCGCCTCCGCGACATCACGCAGAAGTAGAATGCGTGGCGCATTCCAAAAGGGATTGAGTAACGCCCTCCTTTATCCTTATCCTTTATGTGTTTCTGGCCTTACCTAGCACTATTTGTTGCTGAAGTGAAGTGCATGGCGCATTCTCATGGGAACACAATCTTCAATCGCTTCAATGATGGATGTGTTTCTGCTGCTCCCTTCTGTTCATCCAATTCGCTCGTAAACGACAAGGACTGGCTACAGTGTGGCGTTGAGTGTTCCTTACACGGCAACTTCGTGAACAGGCGATTCGCCGAAGAAGCGAAGATCTCGTCCTCTTGGTGCTGGAAGCTGCAAAGACCGGATTGCGGTCGTTGAGCGGTCACCTGGCTGATCAGCTTCTCTCCCATGAGCTTCCTGAACTCCCATCGGCGGACAGGATTAGTCATGGCCTCTGATACGATTCTTGAACTATCGGAGGAGCTTGCGGGTGACTCAACAGTGCTGCATACTCATACAGCTGGTGATCTGTTCAGCTTCTCTGAAATTTATGGAACTCGGGCACCTGACATTCCCCTTTGGAGGAACGAAGTCTTTGCCAGGAAAGAGTGCAGATCGAGTTTGTTCTAAAACTCACGCTGCGTTCTTCAAGTGAATTTAATTAGCAGAAATTTGCCCGTCATCGACCATCGAACATCACACGTCTAACGGGCACTATTTACGGTAGCAGAGGCACTTACCAAGATTGGAAGATGACCTTAATTGGCGTTTGAGACCAAGGCCTTTATAAAGTAGTGCTTATTCGACTATTCCAGTAATTATTCGAACAAGTTATTAGAATAATTCCTGTTTCTAAGTGCTCGAAACTTACTGATATTCGATTTCCGTTCAAAACCGAATATTTGAAAACCAGGAAGTTTCAAACTCGAATAATTGAATATAATAAATTATTCGAATAATGGTTCGACTATTCGAATGCTATAGGCCCTTGCAACAAGTCACTGGATTAACTACAAGCGCTGATTATCTTTATTATTATTATTGTTATAATTGTTAATATCTTTGATCTATTATGATTTCATTATCTGGTTATAAACTTTAATTTACCATGATCCTAATCAAATCGATATTCAAAGACCAGATCTCAGATCAGGAAGTGTAAAATGTGAAGAGATTATCCTCAATACCATAGTAATTCAAGTTCTCCTTACTTTCGTCTTCAGGCTAGAAAAAATCAGTGGCCACGGTAAAAGGTCATTCAATGAATTCTTGTTTTACTTTCTTCAAACGAAATGCTGCACCAAAATCTAAAAATACGCCTTTAAAATTTCTACTCTTCGATACGGTAGACGAACGTTCTTGCATATCATATTTGTGGACACTTTTCAAATCAAACTAGAAAAAAAATAAAAATCAGTTTCAATCCTCTCTGGTTGCTAGGTTTGGTATAAATTTTTAAAAATGTATTGCGACCGATGTCGCAAAAATTCAGATCAAGTTGGATACATTTTTAAGCAGGCTTGATGCTTTTGAAGTAAAGCTATACATCTTATGAAAAACAACGAAAGTTTTAAACTTTAAGCTTTTAACTAAATCTATTCGGAGAGAATTATAATAATAATGTTTAAGGAAATTTTGTCAGTTCCTTTAGAATTTTTATGATGCCTCGATATGATTTTTCAAAAAAATTTCTAAGAAGAGCAGCGACTACTAATTTATTTCAAAGCGCGATAAAGCAGCACTTCTTATTCCTAAAGAATTACACTAAACTCCAGTCTAGAACAATTGTATTCGATTTGTGGCTAACAGTACATATAGAGTTACACACTTGTTAACGGTGCGTCAAAAACATTTGTAAAAAATGCCAAAAATATATTTAAAGTGTTTTCACTTTGCTATCTATTTTATTTGAACAGCATTGTTTTTACATTATTAATCAAATGAAACGAGCTAGACTGTCTTTTCTTTTAATGCGCTATAGTAAGGAGCTTTTTTGCACTTTTAGTAAACATGAATCTATTATTATTTTATTTATATGCTGGATTTTTCCTTCAAAGCAAAAATCACATTATCCTTAAAAATGAAAATACTATAAAATCCTGTAGAATTTGGATCTGTGTGCTCATTTGTTGAGTCAGGTGAAGTAAAAAAAATTTAAAGTCATACTAAGTTTTTCTTGAACAAAATAATTATTCTAACAGTCGCGGACAGTGCTTGTGCTCGTTTTGATATGGAAGATTCTCAGTTTGATTTAGAAAGCGCCGAGGTTGCTTTGAAGAGTGTCCAATATGATTTGAAGTGTTGAATTTGACGTGTGAATTCTTATAGACACGCCTCCGTGCTTCGTGACCCATCCCAGCGAGGGCTTTGGTCGACCCATCCCAGCGAGGGTTTGGTCATTTCGAGTCAGCTTTTAAATGAAAAAGTCGTATCGATTTTTCAAGCCTCCCAAAGCGGATTGAACTTAACGTCGATTTTCCTGTTTTCAACTGCGGCTCGGTGTCTCGCTTGCGACGAACGGGGTGGTGTGTCTGTCATCGAGGTTAACGATGTGACGTCCGGCGGCACGTCAAACGATGAAGACGCGAAATGGACACGGGAAATGTCACAAGGTTTTAGCGCAAACGTTGGGTGATGCAGCGCTTTTTGTTCTCCACCTCAGACGCACAAGGCGTTCCGAAAATGGGGCCAGTGCTTGATCGGTCAAAGAACTCTTACCACTTTAGGTAATCCAAAATTATGCAGCTTAATTTGAAAAAAACAGGAACCCTTGAATTTCATGTAGAACAGCTCGAGATAGCCGTTCAGGACTCGACCGCCTTCCGTGCACACCTCAAACTTGGGCAACTAAACTTTTTTATTGCTTTAAACGGCAAAACGTATAACGGTGACCTAGAATAATACAAGATATAAAAGGAAATAAACAGACATGCGAGTGACTGCTTTTTCTTTTCATACTAACCATAACAAACACTTTTATATGAACTTCTATTTTAGATGACGGAAAGAAATGTAAAAATCAGACAACTAAGGGAACGTTATATTCATGAGAAAACTTTTAGGAAAACAATTTTACCGACGTACATACTCACAACGAAAAGCGAATTTGCATTTGTAAAAACCCATACTGATGTGGATGGAGAACACCGTGTAGGTCTTCGCTGGCGACTGATTCTGTGTCGCACTTGCCATGGTTTGAGTCGAAGCAGTTTTATAAGTTACGATTGAAACCGCCAAAGGGATACAAAAATAAGTTCAGCAATAGAGAATTCACATATATTTTTGAGTTTTCTGTAATCGTCATAACTAGTAATTTGTAACTAAATTCTTTGAAAAATTCTATTCATTTTCATCAAACCAGTGGTATACGTGTAGCGAGTTTCCCTCACGTAGGAAGCACTCATTTATAACGGCAGTTTTGAAGGAGCCAAAGTGTAAAATAATGATAAATTGTTACAACGATGTTTTGTTGCGATCAAAAAGTTTAGCGCCAGGCGGGACTCGATCCTGCACCTCCTTCTGACCGGGCGGGAATGCTCTACGCCATTACACCACTGTCGCTGTTTCATCGAGCGCAACACCCACACCTCATGGGACCGATCAGCACTCACCCGTACATGGGGAACAGCTTATATCCTCGGTACCAGCAAATTGAGGCTTAAAGAAACTGCTTTGAATGGTTTCTATCAAGACCTACAGCTTAACTGGTTCCATGCCGATATCAGTGGCCGGTTCATTCCGGTGATACAGGTGAAAGCTGATAGCTCCCACGAGGTGTGGATGTTTCGTCTGAACAAACAGCGCCCGGTGCTGTAATGGCGTAGAGCTTTCCCGCTCGGTGAGAGGGAGGTATGGGCTCGAGTCCCGCCAGGCGCTAGAGTTTTTGATCGCAGCAAAACATTGTTTTAGCAGCTTACATCCTCAGTAGCAGCCAAATGAGCTTAAAGAAACTAAATTAAATTATAAGGATAAATGTTAAAGGATGGCGGTACCCAATTCCTTCTGGGATGCGCCACGTATTCTGCTTCTACAGGATTTCGTGGAGGCGATTTGAATGCTGATGCGGCCATGTAATGATTTGCGGTGGCCAGCCCATTAACAAGTCAGCGCCTTATCCTTCCCAGACAGGTCTGGTACTAACTCACCGAACCCGGAAGGATGGAGAGCTTGATTGGCAAGGGCGAGAAATCCGAACCAGAATACTGGTATCGGGTGCACGCGACAGCCAGCGCCTCCTCCGACTACGCTACACGCGCCCAAATAAAAAAAAATCAAGTAGTATATTCGTAAATAATTAAAATCAACGAATGAATCACGCTTCTTGAGCTGCCGTACCAATACAAAATGTGTGATGGCACAAGTGGCGGAAGAAAGTTAAGCATAAGGTTCAGCAATTCAGCCAAAGCAAAGAAACATCCTACGATTCCATGAAATATCAGTTCCAGATCCCTATCTGGTACAAGAACGAAACAGTCGTCACCACCAAGAAACTTTCAATACGGATGCGCTGTATATCGGATGCGCGCGACAGTCGGCACTTACTCTCTTCATTAAACATAAATTTATTTACTATATTTATTATATGAATAAATAAAAAAATACCACGGAGGGATGAGTACGTAATGAATGTCTTAGAGTGTTACACGACTGAGACGAGTTAAAAATTTCTCAACTACCGATGCTGTAAATCCAGTTTTTCTTCGGCTTTAGCCCTCTTCAGGCCTAAGGCCTAAAGGTATATAATATTTTTTACGTGACAGCTCGAAGTTAAAGTTGAACGCGTGTTTGGGGCATGTACAGTAAGTAGTCTAGTTGAAGCGCTTTCCAGTGCTTAAAATATTTCTTCGGGAATATCACGAAGGCTACTCTAAACATCTGTAATATGTTGCATACATAAAAATACCTCTAATGATTCAAATCAGTTTCTTTAAGCCTCAGTTGGCTGGTATCGAGGTTGTAAGCTGTCACAACGATGTCTTGTTGCGATCAAAACTTCTAGCGCCAGGCGGGACTCGAACCCGCACCTTCCTCTGACCGGGCGGGAATGCTCTACGCCATTACACGTGTAGTGGCGTAGAGCATTCCCGCCCGGTCAGAGGGAGGTGCGGGTTCGAGTCCCGCCTGGCGCTAGAAGTTTTGACTGCAACAAGACATCGTTGTGACAGCTTACCTCTAATAAAATTTTACTTCTCTATGGGGGTTCAGAAAAAATCTACTGCATTTCACAACGTTCCCATAATACATAATACATGGTGCGTGAAAAGTATTGACGCACTAAACGTAAACGTTAGAAATAACAACACATCATGAAATGTAATATGTTTCTATACAAAATGTCAACAATGATCTGGCAAACAGAATAGCATCACCTGTGTTTTATATGGGCTTCTTTGCTGCGAATGCAGGGGCGAAGACGACGAGGAAAGGCATCGACGGTGAGCCGCAAGTAGTCCACGTCGAGTTCGTTCTATGCTTTGACCTTCAGTGGTTTGATACTTTTGTGCATTCAACCTGTAAAAGTGTTGCATACTTTTCAAGGACCTCCAAAGGCCCAAATCTGGCGGAAGGCTTGCTGCAAGGGAGGCGCATCCGGCCAGTATCATGGTCTGTGCATTCATCACAAGCGCCTCTCGTTTTCGTGGACGCAGAAGTGAAGATAAATCAGTAGAACTGTCTGTATTGATGCCCTAAAGAAGCAACTAGTTCCTTGGCTTAAATCCTACCTTGACAGCAAGCCGTATATCTTCCAGCAGGATTAGACCCCTGCTCAGAGTCGAGGGTTGTTCAGAACCGGTGCCGCGCCAAGTTGAAGGACTCCATTTCGGCAGAGGAATGACCTCTGTATAGACCGGATTTGAATCCACTGAATTACTCTACATAGGAATTTTTGGAGAACAAGGCTTGCGCTACTTCCCATAAAACTATGAAGTCAGTGAAGGATGACTGGTCAAAGCATGGAACGAAATCGACGTGGACTACTACTTGCGGCGCACCGTCGATGCCTTTCCTCGTCGTCTTCGCCCCTGCATTCGCAGCAAAGAAGCCCATATAAAATACAAGTGATGCTGTTCTGTGATCATTGGTGACATTTCATGTATGAATTGGTTAAATTTTATAATGTGTTGTTATTTCTAACGTTTACGTTTAGTACGCCAATACTTTTTACGCACCTTCTAGCATAGTGCTTAACGGTTCCTAGGGCGAACTGTCAACCCCGAACTAATTTTCTATCCTATCCAAACCTTCCATAAAACGTGGAGGATTGCTAAGTGACGCATGTAAGAGCCGCCCTTTAAAGAGCGGCTCTTACATGCGTCACTTAGCAATCCTCTAAAACGTGCGCCTCTTTGGTTTCTCCTAATTACCTCAGTTTTCGCAGTAAACCACTCAGTGAGTTCTCTTGACATCGAACAGACAGTCAGGGGCTGACCTAAAAACGCGCGCACGCTATGTCTTATTGGATCAGCGATCTGTGGTCAACCTTGGAAGTTCGCGCCGTGGTGTCCATGGGGCGTATTAATCCTTCACTGACCGTCAGACCGTTTTCTTCGTCTCCATTTCGTAACAATAAGTCCGGCAAGGTTTCTAGTTACACTATTTTCACGTCGAATCGGACAATTTTCAAATCAGTTTGCACGTTCTTTTAAGGTGGCCTAAGACTTCTGAGATCAATCCGAAATTTTCAAATTGAAATGAGCTTCTTCTACATTACACTTCAGACTCTCTAAAAAGGTTAGAAAAATTTTTTGTCTAAGGAAAATTTAAGTATAACTTTATTTGAAGTTTTAATTGATCTACCCGTTAACGTTCGTTACCCGAACATTCTTTGAATTTTACAAAATTTTTATTCTTTGAGGAAATATAATGGTAAAATGCTTGTTTTAATAAGATGGAAGGCGGTTTTTCAGTGTCAAAAAAGAGAATGCGCCATGCCCCCGTCTAAGACGTCGCGATTTTTATTCGATTGGTAGCAGATTTTCTGTTTGCTTGATGCTTGTTAACGTTTCTACAGAAACATCCGCAAAGAACACATATATCCTCGCTTCGATGGTTCATGTAAGTGTCACTTACATTACTATCGATCAAATGAAAGTTGTTGCATCCCTTTTGAGTGCATGGCGTGATCTGGTCTTTCAGTGCGCTATATGTTTGCTTCGTTGTTGTGGTTTAAGTCAAATTTTAAATATTTAACGAGGGCGGTTGCGGGGTTAGATCGTTATGCCTTAGCTTTTCCGTGGAGTACAGTACTGATAGACGACGTGATCGACTTCTGCGGTGTCTCGTTTTCAGCAGATTATACCAGAAGGTCCTAGAGTCATCTCTCAAAAGTACTGCTGCCCTTACGTCACCTATGATTAGTTCTTCCCTCCGCAACCGGTCAGGCAGCCCAACCGAAGGACTGGGATGTCAAAAATGCGTCCAGCCATCAAAACCTATGACTACGTCGTAAAAATCGCGTGCCGAACAAGTTGTTCATGGCACACGGCTACCGGATTCCGAGTGGATATGCGGATGCGCATCGTCGGGTCATCGAGTGTGGTGGCGCGGCGCCGATTTTCAGTTGTTGTCAGCGCCATCGAGCCGGTTCTCTCCTCATCACCCGCTCATCACGTACTCGTTGAATTTCACCCGATTTTTCCGATTTTACGACTGAACCGTCACCAACCTCCATAAACGCTGACCGACTGGTTCGCTCAGCTCTGCGAGTCGGTGCTGATGTGTGTTTTTTTTTTCGAGAAACATTTTTGGAAGTTAGCCAAGCCTTCGTATTGGCATCGAACTCGTTCATGGCGTATTCTCGTTTTTCCGTATGTGTCAGATCTCCTCTAGATGTAGCAACTGATTTTATTGATTTAAAGACCATAAAGGATAAAAGGATTAATAACGGCGTTACTCAATCCCTTTTGGGATGCGCCACGCATTCTACTTCTACGAGATGTCGTGGAGGCGATGTGAATGCGTATTTGGCCATACAGTGACTAGCGGTGGGCAGCCAGCCGATGTACAAGTCAGCGCTCCTTCCTTCCCAGACAAGTCTGGTACCAATTCACCGACCTCGGAGGGATGGAAGGCTTGGTTGGCCTGGGCAGGAAATCCGAACCAGGAACCTGTTATCGGGTACAGACGACAGTTGGCGCCTCCTCCGACTGCGCTACACGCGCCCAATGGACCATACTCACGTTGAATTGGGCACTTTCTTATTTCTTAAGGCAGTTGTTTCTTTGAGCTTCATGTTTATATCTTCGTTCTCATAGTAATGAAGCTACCACTGAACCACCAATGCTCGCCTGCCACGCGGCCGGCCCGGGTTCGATTCCCGATCCCACCGTATGCTAGAGTGCTAGAGTGTCGGTGGTTCAGAATATGTCCTTCGGTACACACATACACCAGTTGTTCGATACCGTTCACCTCAAACTTGGGCAATTAAACCAAAACTTTATTGAACAAATACAGTACACATTAGAGGATCCTAAAAACATCCTACAAAAACATGAAAATAGAAAAAATGGAACATGAGAAGAGCGTCAGGTGAATTTTCCATATGACTCCTTTATAAGGAGTTTTACGTTTGCGTAGCTCCCAATCTAATAAAGCTCTAAGCGAAAATTCCTCACAATATCCCACGAAATTGTCCTATGATCGCGAGAAAGTCGCGATATTCGTTCTCACAGTAGTGAAGCCTGATGAAGTCGAATATTTATTGGGATCAATAAATATTTCCTATTATTGGTATTTATTTTGTCAATAAATATTTGACTGCATGAAACTACTGCTTCACTACTTTTCATATGATTTATATATTTAGGCGGCACTTTGATTTTGGAAGTCATTTTATTTTTATTTATTTTAAAACGTTGGAGAGGAATAAAATCGTTTCTTTCAGAGTCGAAATCATTTTCATAACAAATTTTGCAGTGTTGAAACATTCTCGGAGGGCAAGCTAGAGTAATGTATTAAAATATTGCGTAAAAAATAGAATACAATAATAAATAAATAAAATAAGAGTATCATATTAAAAACACACACTTTTAATCAAAATTGAATTTTTTCAAATAAAATTGGACAGTATTCCAACAAAGCTTGACGTTGTCGAAATCAAACTTCACATCTACCTAATCAAAACATTATTATTCCACATGATAATAGTGGCTTTTCTAAATGGCTAGAATTATTTGTTTAATTATTTTTTAATTATTTGTTTAGTATGCATTTTTAATTTTTTTTAAATTTAGAATTTACCTGCCCAAATGCTTGAAATTGTATAATATGATTATCCATTAGAACGCATGGGGCGAACTCGTGAGAGGTGCTGGCTGCCACCGGCACCATATTCCAGGTTCCTGGTTCCGTGTTCCCGCCCAGGCCAACCAAGTCTTCCATCCATAAGGAGTGATTGGTGCCATACTTACCTGGAATGGGTAAGCTACTGACTTGTCCAACACGGCTTGCCATCGCAAGTCATTGTATAGACCAAATGCGCATTCAGATTGACTCCGCGACATCTGATATTATGTTGTCGCAAAATTAATCGCCAAAACGGACCGCTCACTTCAAAACCACCAGAATTTGCACGTCTTTGCCAACGAGCAGGTATTGATCTCATCGTTTACAATAAAAACTGAGATCACAGGAGTTAACCAAATCAACGAGGGCAACATTGGCCAAATTATTGATTGATTGGTTTATTGCACATGATTGTGCACCATACAAGAAGAGTAACGCAATCGAAGAAAAACATAACATTTAACGGATTTGAGTGTTTCTCGACTCCATGTTTGTCTCTAATGCAAAATTCAATGAAATTGCACAAATTAGTGCATTGTTTCTGACGCAAATGAGAATCAAGAACTCGGAAGAAGTGACCGTCGGTGGGGGAAAAGGTTGGAAGAATGGGGTGGGTGAGGGAGAACTTCGATATCTAAATGGATCAATTTTTACCAAGTGATTTGTGAGGTGTGTGGCCTTGCGTTGTCCTGCAACAGGAGCTGTTTTCCTCTATTCACCACTGCCGGCCACAATCTTTGCAACTTCTCATACATTAGGTCTATATCATATATCACAGCAGCGAGACTGTTGTGGCTGCCTGACCAGGTTGGAAAAGCTGTAATGGATTACACTTTTACAGCACCACCACAAAGTAAGCATAACTTTTTAGAGTGAAGGTCGGGTTTAAGAAAGGATGATAGAGGGGCATCCTCATCTACTCCGACAAATCCTCGTCTACTGCTATCATCAAGGACACATTTTTCATCTACAGTTACAATACGGCTTACAAAAGGCTCAGGAACTGGGAAGTTGAGCAAAGAAACGTGCCAGACGCTGCTAATCGGTCCGCTCATGCCTCTACGGCTCTCCTCAAAACTTCATCGTCACGCGACGACCTGCGCCCGCAACCCGACTGTTCTTCGAGATCGAAATCGCCAGAAGCGAATTTTTCGAAGCAGAGTCTCACCGTTCATTCGCAAGAACACTCTGTCCCAAAATCGCTTCTAAAGTTGCGGGATGCCTAGAATGTCCCAATCTAAATTCGTGAAGCATGATGACTCGAATGTCGCGTCGGTTCATGGTTTTAGCCTTGGAAAAGGTCGGCTAGAAAAAATTAAAGCGACATCCACATATGTTTTTCGAAAGAGCAGAAGAAAACCTACCGAACGGTATGTATGGCTTGCCATGAGATTCAGGGTAAAAAACACATTCATTTACAAATATATACCTCGAAACGGAGATTAATTTTGCGACAGCCTAATAGAGGGAGCATGTGTGGAGCATCCCAAAAGAGACCGTCTGACGCCGCACTGTGTCCCTTATTACTTAATGGGGCACGTGAATTAAAACATTTCAAAGGAAGTCGCATAAAGTTTTCCTCAAACAATAGGACAAAGAACAAAGGACAGCGTTACTGAATCCCTTTTGAAATGCGCCACGCATTTACCTCTACGGGATGTCATGGAGGCGATTTGAATGCGTATTTGCCCATACAATGATTTGCAGTGGCCAGTCGATGAACAAGTCAGCGTTTTATCCTTCCCAGACAAGTCTGATACCAATTCTCCGACTCCGGAGGGATGAAGGCTTGGTTGGCCTGGGGGAGGAATCCGAACCAGGAACCTGGTATCGGGTGCACGCGACGGTCGGCGCCTCCTCCGACTGCGCTACACGTGCCCACCTCAAACAATAACCATTGGCTATTCTTAGCCTCACTGGCTGCTTGGCTATTCTTTATACAGTACCGCGCATGTCTTTTGGTCAATTCCCGAAAAAGCCGCTTTGGAGCGTTCCAAAGCGGCTTTTTAAAATAACTTTCTTTAAAATCAAGCACTTGTGAAAAGAAACATATATTTGAGCTCAGCAGGCCAAACTCTATCTTCTGACATATAAATCAATAGAGATAAACAATGCATATAGGCCGGACATAATCAATCGAGTGGGCGCGAGAGCCTGTAGAGTGACAGTTTGAGGAATTTTATTGAAATTCTCAGCCGCCCTACTCAGAAATTGCCTTAAGACTGTCCAGCTTGCCTTTGGAGTGCGCCGTGAACAATGTATATAGAATCGAACCTACCAATCGAGTGGGCGCGACCACTCGATTGGTAGGTTCGATTCTATATACATTGTTCACGGCGCACTCCAAAGGCAAGCTGGACAGTCTTAAGGCAATTTCTGAGTAGGGCGGCTGAGAATTTCAATAAAATTCCTCAAACTGTCACTCTACAGGCTCTCGCGTCCAATCGATTGATAGGTTCGGTTCTATATGCATTGTTCATGGCGCACTCCCAAGGCAAGCTGGACAGGCTTAAAGCATTTGCTAAGTAGGATGGCTGGGAATTTCCATAAGACTTCCCAAACGGTCACTCTAAGGTTCTCGCGCCCTCTAGACCTCACTCTGCGAGTGGTCGCCCACTCGATTGATAGGTTCGATTCTGTATGCATTGTTTACGGCGCACGCCAAAGGCAAGCTGGACAGTCCTAAGGCAATTTCTAATTAGGGCGGCTGGGAATTTCCGATGAAACTCCCGAAACGGTCACTCTACAGGCTCTCGCGCCCACTCGATTGATTATGTCTGGCCTAAATGCATTGTTCAACTCTATTGGTTTAAATGTCAAAAGATAGAGCTCGGCCTGCTGAGCTCAAATATATGTATCCTTTCACAAGTGCTTGATTTTAAAGAAAGTTATATAAAAAAGCCGCTTTGGAACGCTCCAAAGCGGCTTTTTCGGGAATTGACCAAAAGACATGCGCGGTACTGTATTAATGTGAAAGAAGCTTGATTTGATTTTGACGATGTTCAGTTCGATTTCAGAAGCATACGGCTTGCTTATATGCTGCCATCCTGGTTTTGCGCAAAAATGTTTCTCCCTTTCCCATTTCAACAATTTCAGGTGGGAGAATGGAAACTCCACAATGACGTGCAAAAAATACATTCGTTCGTTGTCTGCCAGTTGTCAACGATCGAACGTTAGAGGAAAAGCCTTCTTACGATTAGTTCCCGTCGCTCTCGCTCACTCTTTGTTGGGGAGCGAACCGCTGTCTGAGAGATTCCGTGAGGGGTCGGTTGACAAAACCCGTCTGCCTGATCTAGACCGACGTTTTGGGGATTCGACGAAGGAGTTGGAATCCTATGAGCTAAAAAAAGTTTTTCTGAAGTCGAGGCGCGTTTTGATACACGGTGAAGTAGCCTAAAAATGCTAGAGCCTTTCCCTATTTTCATTTCGGATGGAGAGTGAATGCATATGACGCTGTAGATGCACTTGAAAGGGCAATTCATCGACTTACGCATCCTGGAGAAAACCGGAAGCAATCCATCGACCCCGGAACAACGAAAGGGGCTCAGTCAGCCTAAGCGCGGAATGATCATAGAATCGAGCCTCGCAGCTTATTCGCTTTTAGTGGCTTATTGAAATTCAGATCATGTCCATTCTACCTCTGTGATGGCGCATTCACCTGCTCAGGTTGTCTAAAAACATCAGAATCCCAGCGAAAGTAGTAGTCAACACCGAATTCGGCGACGATGTGGTTTCGGATGAGCAGATCTGGTTCTGGGCGGACGGACACCGGAACGCGTGCAGAGGTGGTGTTCCTTCGCACACGGTCACACAGTCGAACACGCCGCATAATGAACGACAACGACGACTGACTACGTCTGTCGTCATCTTACCTGAGGTGTGTCTATTCAGGTAGAAATGGTCTATCCCTCGTTTAGAGAACTATGTAGTGGTAAAAGCAGGAGAGATAAAGGAAAAAGGTTAAAGCACGGTGATAATCGATCGCCTTTGGGATGCGCCGCGCATTCTTCTTCTACCGGATATCCTGGAAGAAAGAAGTGCCTACTTGGGCTATGTAATGACAATCGGTGGCCAGCCGAAGAACAAGTTAGCTCTTTACCCTTGCTAGAGAAGTCTGTTAGCAATTCACCGAGCTCAAAGTGAAAGAAGACTATGTTGGCCTAGGCGGAAATCCGCACCAAGAACCTGACATCGGTGCACGCGATAGCCAGCATCTCTTCCGACTGCGCTACTACACGCTCAACGTTAGAGACATTCCGGCTAGCCCTAACATATGGCCTAATGCGGGCCTAATTGTTGCGGCCTGAGCACATGTGAATCGATCAGCCTCGATTTCGCTCTGGAGCCAATTCAGGCCAATTCCATAACATTCAAGAGGCAGGAGTGTACAGTTTTTGAAGGACCTTAGTGGTCCCTGTAAAAGTCATGCATCGCTATGAACCAGGAGGCTTAGATGTTGGATGGCTTAGTGGATAGGACCTTATTATGGTATAAGGATAATAGATAAAGCGGCGGTACTCAATCCTTTTTGGGATGCGCCATGCCCCCTACTTCCACAGGATATCGTGGAGGCGATTTGGACGGCCATGAAATGACTTGAGGCGGCTATCCGATGAAGAAGTCAGCGCTTTAGCCTTCTCTTCAAGTCTGGTACCAATTCACTGATTCCGGAGGGATGGAAGACTTAGTTAGCCTGGGCTAAAAATCTGAACTAGGAACCTGGAAGCGGCTACAAGCGACAGCCGGAGTCTCCTCCGATTGCAGTACTACGTGCCTCGACAGGACCTTACCGACATAAAAGCGCAGATCCATGCAAGCATCCGACTCCATACTCCAACCAACAGATCGTTCGGAGCTCTTCTTCCTATTTGAGAGTTGAGCTACGATCGCCTTGGATTTCGAATGACTTACCATTTCCTAATCGTTCACGAGCGCATGCTAACACAATCAGGAGATGCGTCAGCTGCCGCATCCATCACGAATCGAACTGCTTGGTTCGGATCACGCCTAAGCCTTTCTTTCTTTCTGGGTTGGGGTGTTGCTAGCAGACATGTATGGAAAGGATAAATCAGAGGAGGGCTGCGCATCTCTTGCTCACCGCAAGTTACTGTATAGGCCAACTACGCACTCTCTTCGCCTTCATGACATCCCGCAGAAGTAGAATGAGTGTTCAATCTCAAATCGGCTTTGATTAACTCTAGCTTTTACAATGTAGTCATTCATATCTAGCTTCATTAACATTCGTAAAAAACGCCGATGTTCCCTGGAAAGCTACTGTTTAATTCTGCACTTGTTGTACATTCCTGCCAAAGTTCTTTTAAAAGTAGAGCGCGTGACGTATCCAACGAGCTTGCTTACTGAGATACCACGCCTTATTCGTGTCCCCTATACTTTGTCCTCCAGTTTTTTCCCGAAAGTTCTTCCTTCCGTCGTTTTCCCACATCGCTTTCATTCCGTTCACCTTTGAATTTTTTCCGCAGTCGGAAATGGACCTGCTTCAGAACACGGTAGATGTAGACGGAGTAGCTTTCCTTGCTGCGATGACTCTTCCTCTTGTCTCCAGTACGGGCGGCCTTCTGGCTCTTCGTGGCTTACTTGGCTCCCTTTGCAGACATCCTTGGTGGTATGATGAGGTGTCAGTGGAAATGGGGCGCGTGGAACGCAGTCGGGGGAGGCCCCGGCTGTCGCCTGCACCCGATACCAGGTTCCTGGTTCGGATTTCCCGCCCAGGGCAAACAATCCTCCCTCTGGGGTCGGTGAATTGGTACCAGACATGTCTGGGAAGGATAAAGCGCTGATTTGTTCATCGGCTGGCCACCGCAAGTCATTGCATGGCCAAATACGCATTCGAATCGCCTCCACGACATCCCGTAGAAGTAGAATGCGTGGCGCATCCCAATGAAGATTGAATAACGCCGTCCTTTAACCTTTTTATCCTTTAGTAGAAAATGACCTTTGGGGAGTAGTCCTTCAACTTGTACTTTGATTCTTCCAAGCTCCGAAGAAGTCGAAACCGCCAAAACGTAAGCCGAACAAGGTGCTGTAACAATCTCGGTGCCCAGCTTTATGAAACCCACGAATCAACAAGCTTTTCATACCCCCGGGGTGGCTGAATTGGTACCACACTTCTTTGGGAAGGGTAAAGTGCTGACTTGTTCATCGGCTGGCCACCGCAAGTCATTGCATGGCCAAATACGCATTCGAATCGCCTTCACGACATCCCGTAGAAGTAGAATGCGTGGCGCACCCAGAAGGGGATTGTGTAACGCCCCTCCGTTATTCGTTTTTCTGAAGACGATGTCATCAAGGTGCCCTTAAAAAGTACTATTCCTTGACCTTGATAGTTCTCCGGTCTCTCAGCCTCTGCGTATCCTTCCGCATTTCTAACGTTTGCTCATGGGTGTTCCAAGGCCGCAATGCTGGATACAGTGTTCCCACTTGATCCTCTTTTCGTCAGGCGTTTCAAGAGACCTTGTTCTGACAGCTGTCCGCATAAACTCGTCCCAGCTATGCATGTGTTGCGGACGACCTCGCGCGCCTTCTTCCTTGAACGTCGAACGGTTGTAGAGGAATTGGAAAGCTGCCAGTTCTTTCAATAACGATGTGCTAGTTCTAGACGCCGTGACTTCTGCTGCTTCCAACAAGATATTCTTAGAAAAAGGTCGATTTTTGGAGATTGGGAAAGTACAGGTGAAGTGACTATGAAGAAGAATAGGGTAGAGCAGATCCATCGCCAGACGTCTTTTTCATTAGCTGTCAGATGGCTGTTTAGTTGCGAACAAAACTCCCGTGCCAGGCGAGGTTCGAACTCGCACCCTCTGCTTTCCGGGCACGACGCTATGCCTTACATCACGTTTGCTCGTTTATTGCTGAGCTTATCGCTTAGTCACTCGTCGTGTTCTACAGTAGCAATGGGCTTTTCTTGCTAGAAGACGTTGCTAAGACCTACTCTGGTAGTGAAGCACTTCGCTCTGTCTGTTCCACAACGGCGCTAAAGTTGATGGTAAAATTTTACGATGATGACACATTAACTTGAAGACGAGTAGATCTTTCCATACACGTTCCTGTCCTATCCGAGGAAGGAAGTGTGGACCAGGCGGTCAGGGAACAGATAAACGCAGCAAGGCTCAAGTGGAGGGAGTCCACAGGGATCCTCTGCGACCGTAGATGCTCCAGGACGCTCAAAGGCAAGCTCTATAGAACAGTTGTGAGACCTGCCCTCCTCTACGGCAGTGAGTGCTGGGCCCTGGGTAAGGTGCAGGAGCTGCAACGCTGCGGAAATGAGAATGCTGAGGTGGGCATGTGGATGGAACCGCCGGGACAGGGTGCGAAATGAGGATGTTAGGGCGGTGATGAAGACAGCCCCGATCCAGCTGAAGATGAGGGAGCAGCACCTGAGGTGGTGTGGTGACGTTCTCAGAAGACCAGTGGATCACCCCATAAGGTTGGCCCTAGATTTCGAGGCACCCGGAAAGCGTCTGAGAGGAGCCCCAAGAAAAAGGTGGAAGGACGTCATCAAGAAAGATCTCGCCGAAGTCGGTGCACGGGCAGATGACGCCCTTGATAGGACGAGGTGGCGACAGATCACAAGAACAGCGGACCCTGCGACTGCGCGAGACTAAACGCTCAGGAGGAGAAGAAGAAGAAGAAGACGTTCCTGTCCGGTAAAGTTGTATTGCTCGAGCTTGTACCACTTTCACAGTGGCGAGCACGTCTACCAGGATAGATCCACGCTGGCACTTTTTGCTTCTCAGGTCCTGAGATGGAATGCCGACCTCCGGAGATTAGCCACCCGGTGCCAGTTAGGTTAGGAAGCCATGAGCTCTATAATGGCTCCGATTGGCTTTTTATGGCGATACGCTGACAAGTCAATTGCAAGACGTCACAAGCATGCACTTCCTCAGTGGAGTCAATCCTACTATATATAAAGGAGCAAGCGTGTGTCACTGTGTGTGTGTGTGTCACACTGTCCGTCCGTCCGACTTTGAGTTGGGGCGCGGCAGCCGAACACGTCGGTGACCGCGCATGGCGAGCCGCAGACGTGCCGAACACGTCGGCGACCGCGCATGGCGAGCCGCAGACGTGCCGAACACGTCGGCGACCGCGCATGGCGAGCCGCAGACGTGCCGAACACGTCGGCGACCGCGCATGGCGAGCCGTAGACGTGCCGAACACGTCGGCAACCATGCATGGCGAGCCGTAGACGTGCCAAACACGTCGGCGACCGTGCATGGCGAGCCGTAGACGTGCCGAGCACGTCGGCGGCACGAAACTTCAGCCCTGGGGGTAATCGAGGTCGCTGAACTCGAATTTGAAGTCGACCAATCGATATCGATCGATATTATCGATTTTTTGAGGATGGCGTATAAGCGGCGCTAAACTTTGGCCGTGGGGGTAATCGATGTCGCTGAACTCGAATTTGAAGTCGACCAATCGATATCGATCGATATTATCGATTTTTTGAGGATGTCGTTCGGGCGGCACGAAACTTCAGCCCTGGGGGTAATCGAGGTCGCTGAACACGAATCTGAAGTCGACCAATCGATATCGATCGATATTATCGATTTTTTGAGGATTTTGTTCAGGCGGCACGAAACTTCAGCCCTGGGGGTAATCGAGGTCGCTGAACACGAATCTGAAGTCGACCAATCGATATCGATCGATATTATCGATTTTCTGAGGATGGCGCTCAAGTGGCGCGAAACTTTGGCCCTGGGGGTAATCGAGGTCGCTGAACACGAATCTGAAGTCGACCAATCGATATCGATCGATATTATCGATTTTTGAGGATGTCGTTCGGGCGGCAGGAAACTTCAGCCCTGGGGGTAATCGAGGTCGCTGAACACGAATCTAAAGTCGACCAATCGATATCGATCGATATTATCGATTTTTTGAGGATGGCGCTCAAGTGGCGCGAAACTTTGGCCCTGGGGGTAATCGAGGTCGCTGAACTCGAATTTGAAGTCGACCAATCGATATCGATCGATATTATCGATTTTTTGAGGATGGCGCTCAAGTGGCGCGAAACTTTGGCCCTGGGGGTAATCGAGGTCGCTGAACACGAGTCTGAAGTTTGTTTTTGAGGTATGAAGGTCTAAAAGTTGGGAAAAGAAGATGGTCGGAGTGTTCTCTTCTCGGGGTTTGGGGGCGAAGCCCCCAACCAGTCGGAGGCGGCCGCTAGGCCGCTGAACGACTGGTAAAAGGATAAAGGTCACTTTGTGGGATGCGCCACCACGAATTCTATCTCTACGAGATGTCTTGGAGATTATTTCAATACGTCACCCTTAGAATGAACCATTGTTCTAAAGGCAGTACTATTCTTCCCAAACAAGCTTCATTTAACCAATTCTGGAAAGATTCTAGAACTAGACCGGTTTTGGATACCTGAACCTTTAATCGGTGTTTTTTTACAGTTGCTTTGGTTATACCACTAACAGGCGAACAGAAATTATGTTATCTATGAATTAAGATCGCGACGTCTTGGACGAGAGCATGGCGCAATCTTTCTTTGACACAAAAATGGCCGCTTACCTGCTTTTTCCAATTAGATTTAATATAATGTTTATAATGTTATAATGTTCTGATAAAAGAAAAATTGTATAGAGTTTTTATAAAGTTTCAAACATTTCACATATTGAGTAGGCAAATTAAAACTTGAAGGAAAGTTGTACTAAGGTTTTCCTTGAATAAAACTGTTCTCGCCTTTTGGGGAGTCTCTAATTTAATGTAGAAGAACCTCAAATCGATTTGGAAGAGTTCGTTTTGATTTTAGAAGTCTTACTGAGATAAACGTAGGTGACTGGTAGCATTGTAGCCTAAATCTCGAGCTTCATTCACTCTGTTGCGCAGCTCACCATGAATTCACTCTGTCCGTATCCGGGTTTGGCTTCTGGGTACAATCATCAAAAGGCGAGCTTTTTTCATTGAAAGCTGCAGCTACCATTTTTTAGCCCAACGGCTAACGAACTCAATCTCTGACAACGAGAGCCTCCAAAATTGCGGTGAGCTTTTGCGATGGAATTTTTATAGGATGTAGGGTTCCATGTGGCGAGTCGAAAACCATAGTTAATTTTTTCGGAATGCTCTTCTGAGGTCGAAAAAAGGCGCTTGAGAACGTGAGCGCGAAGTTCATCACGCCTTGCTGCCACGCGCTGAATGTGTTTGGTTGGCGTAGTGGAAAGTAATATCGCCTCTCGGGGGTACCGAACGGGTTCTATGGTTCGATCCCCGGCGTCGCCAGAGTTTTTGCACATATCGTGCCGTTATTATTATGCGGTTGCGTGATGACAGGAGTCAATTTGGGCACAAATAATGCTTTTAGCAGGCAAATATAGACTTCTGTATTTTGTTCCACACAGCCGAAACGGAATCTTGGGAGTAAGTGTGATAAGCGCTTATATTTTGAGTGTTTCATATTTCTATGTCGTAATTGCTGGAAATTTTTATGTTAGCGATCTAGGAAAATGATGCAGTGCAAACATCTTATGAGAGGTAACTCAGATAAAACCCCAAAGGCTATATTTACATACTAAAGCATTAATCGTGTGCAAATTGACTCCTTTCATCACGCAACCGCATAGTAATAACGAGCCGATGTGTGCAAAAACTCTATCAACATCGGAGATTGAACCATAAAACCCATTCGGTACGCCCAAGGGGCAACATCACTATCCACTGCGCCAACCAACCACACTCGACGGGTGTCAGCAAGGCGTGATGAACTCCACGCTCACGTTCTTAAAGGCCTTTTTTCGACCAAAGAAGAGCATTCCGAAAAAATTAACCATGGCTCGAGACTTTGGAGAACTCGTCCTTGATCTTCATCTCGTATGTGATATTCTCACGATGAATCAAAGGTTGAGTGCAATAGCGGCCCTGAACAGTGTCGATAAACCGCTTTCTCTGTTCACTGAAGTGCCAACATCGTCAGTCGTAAGTGGCCAGGGGCATGTAAGAACCATCTAGAACGGTCTGGTCGTATGACACCGGCAATGTACCACTCTCATTCATTGTGTCTCGAAAACAATGCGGTCGAGTGGCTGACGTCGGCTCGAGAGAAGTAGTCAACCGGCCTCGTCAAGGTGAAATGTCCGAGCGATTCCAGTGCAAAGCGGAGAAAACAACGGCGCAACGATCTCGTCGACTGTCCTTATTCAGTGTTTTGCACGTCTTCGAGTGGCGTCATTTCGACTAGCCCTCATTGACTCTTCGATTCAAAGTCTCTTCTGAAACTGAGGGGAAAGCCTTGTTTTCAAATACGTTTTTGTATGATGAATAACGATAGTATTCGGCTCGGCGGTCGTAATGGCTGAATCGGGTTTTGCTTCAATAGATAAAGGATAAAGGTCGGCGTTATTAAACTCCTCTGCGGAACACGTCACGCATTCTTCTTCTTGTTTCTGCGGGATGTCTTTCCGAATTTGAATGCATGATCGGGCTATACAATGAATTGCAGTGACCAGCCTCTAGCCAAGGCAGTGATTTATCCTCCTCAGACAAATCTGGAATCGATTCACCGGGTCCGGGGCCGGACTCATCAAGCAATGGCATAGGTAGAGATACCGTAAGGGAATCGTACCCACTGCCTGTGGTGGGTACGATTCCTTTACGGTATCTCTACCTATTGGTTTATGAAATTAATCAAGGGTAAAGTAGAACTGAGGGCCTGTTTATACTTCGCGACAAGAGCGACTCGTCGCTCGCGCAAAACATGCATATCGATTGGAACCGAGCGCGCGCCGCCACTGTCGTTCCGGTCGCTCTTGTCGCTCTTGTCGCCTGTTCATTATTCCCGGATGCTGTGCATGCTACACTGCGCAAGCTCGCTCTCGTCGGTCTCGTCACCCATGCGAAACATGCTAATCGATTAAAACCGAGCGCGCGCCTCCGAAGAATGTTCATGCTCGAGCGAAGGCGCTGCCGCTCCAGTCGCTGCTGTTGTCTGTTCATACTTCCCGGGTGCTGCGTGCGCTCTCGTCGCTCTTGTCGCTGCTGTCGCGAAGTATGAACTGGTCTGTTCATACTTTGCGACAAGAGCGACTCGTCGCCTGTGCAGAACATGCATATCAATTAATACCCAGCGCGCGTCGCCGAAAAGTGTTCATACTCGAGCGCCGGCGCTGTCACTTCAGTCGCTTTTGTCGCCTCAGTCGCTGCCGTCGCCTGTGCAAAACATGCAAATCGATCACACGCCGCCGAAAGGTGTTCATACTCCAGCGCCGACGCTGTCACTTCAGTCGCTTTTGTCGCTCCAGTCGCTGCTGTCGCCTGTCCATACTTCCCCGCGCTGCGCTCGCCACGCACGCTGCGCGCTCTGCACTCTCGTCGCTCTTGTCGCTGCTGTCGCGAAGTACGAACAGGCCCTAAGTCTTTCGCGAGAACAGCTGATCTCATTGGAGCGCCATTTTGCCAATGGGGCACGGAATTCTCGCGAGTATGCTAATATATCCAGACGATTGTCGAGTATTCCCTACTTACTGATGGACGCACCATGGGCTGGTAAGGTTTATTAGGAATGCCTCATCGTGACTTCGCCCTATACCTGGCATATCAGTGTCCATAATTGTTGATGAATTTCCTGTCGCGAACCTAAGATAGGTCGGGGCAGGAAATTCGAGCTAAGAGCCTGAAATGGTGCACGTTATAGTTCGGAGTGAAACTCAGGGAAATCGTCGTGGGACCACGCTGCTGCCCACCCCTCTCCTAATCAGTCGCTGCAGCTAGTGATATTTGCTAGCTTGTCCGGCAAAAATAGTGTCGGGGTGGGGGGGGGGGGGGCTTCTGATGGGCAGAAAATCCCACAGAGCCCTCCCCCTCCCCCGACCCTATTTGCGTCGTTAATGTATCTCATCCCTAGCTCCAGCGTATAGAGCCTGCAGTAAGGGCGCTCCATGGCTAATTGAAACCGGCTTTGAACTGCGCGGCTGTGGGCGTTGCGCACCGGACAACTCGGACGGGTATTCTTCCGGTTGTGAGTGTATCGGCGAGTCGACTGCGCTACCATTCGTCCACTCAATGGCTTCGGTTTAGCGAGCCTTGTTGAACGTCGAGAATCCTTGTTGATTCTCTCAGCAAGGTTTGCAACCAGTTTGCCATTATGCGAGGCATCTTCTTGTGCTAGATTTAGGTGCGGGACCTAAAATCTAATTTTATGATAAAATTAAAGATATTAGCCTGAAGCTTTTACCATAACTCGTTTTCCATTTTCTATTGAAGATTAGAGCGGTGTTGTAGAGGTTGCAAGGTGTTAGTTATATGGATACTCAGTTTCGGTCAGAACCGTATCATGAATCGATGAATTGCTACCAGACTTCTTCATGATCATATCAAGGGGATAATTGGTCTAATTGTCTGTTGGGCTACTGACACAAGTCGTTCATTGTATAGAGCAAATATGAACCCGGTGGAAATACAGCGCGTGGCGCATCCCGGTGTTGAATGACGCTAACCTTAAAAAGGTTCTCGGAGTTCTATCACCAACTCACCATCTGGTCCATTTTGGCATACATATTTCCACCGACGTCAAACCGATCCTGGTGGAGAAAGGAGAAGACGTCCGATTAGCATATTTCCGATCTAGGGCGCCGAGATGCTAATGCACGCTCGGGAATAGCACCTTTCATTCGGTTTCCAGGTGGATGCCCTCATTTCTCCGACCGTTCGAGGATCACCTTTCTTCGAGCGGCTCCTTGTACGCATGAATTGTTCCTGCACTCGATGACATTTTCTGTTCCAACTATCCCACCTCATACATAGGCATAATCTTTTTCCATTTAAGGTCAGTACCTTTAAGACTTTATGGCTATCTAAAGCTCCCTATCATTATGACGGGTTTCATATTTCCTAAGGTGAACGAAGGCGCGTGTAGCGCAGTCGGAGGAGGTGGCGGCTGGTTCCGGTGCCCGATACGAAGTTTCTGGTTCGGATTTTCCCTCTGGGCTATAGTTGTGCTCGAATATATTCGAATAACTTGTTCGATTATTATATTCGAATGGGCACGTGTAGCGCAGTCGGAAGAGGCGCCGGTTATTGCGTGCATCCGATACCAGCTTCCTGGTTCGGCTTTCCCGCCCAGGAAACCAAGGCTTCCATCCCTCCGGGGTATAAAGCGCTAACTTGTTCATCGGCTGGCCACCGCAAGTCATTGTGCGGCCAAATACGCATTCAAATCGCCTCAACGACATCCCGTAGAAGTAGAATGCGTGGCGCATCCCACAAGGGATTGAGTAACGCCGCCCTTTATCCTTTTTTATCCTTCAACTTGTTCGAACAGTCGAATATTCGACACTCCTTGATTTTCGATTATTCGTTCGAAATCGAACATCGACGGTTTTTAAAACTCAAATGTTCGTTCTAATTTGAACATCGATGGTTTTTAAAAGTCGAATATTCATTCGAATTCGAACATCGATGGAAGTGTGTTTTATTGTACGGCAAAATAAGTTATTCGTTATTCGTTCATTCGAAGAAATTTCTCGACTATTCGAATGTTCGAATAAATAATAAGTTGGGCTTATTCGATTTTCGATAGCTCGAAAATTGTCGACATCAATAAATTCGCTCGATCATCCGTTTAGAAAGCTTTGACATGGAATTAATTTGTTCATTCATTCGTTCGACAAAATTTCTCAAAAGCACAACTATGGTCCAAGCCAACCAAGCCTTCCATTCCTCCGGGGTCCAGGAATTGATACCGCGAGACTTGTGCTGGAAGGACAAAGCTCTGACTTGTTCATCAGCTGGCTAAATACTCATCAACCCGCCTCCACGACAGCCTGTAGAATTAAAATGCGTGGCGCATCCTAAAAGAGATTGAGTAACGTCTCACTTTATCCCTTTATCCTTTCGTCACCATCCTTCTTTAATCGAAAGAATTGATTGGACTTTTGCAAAGCCCGTGTACCCTAAGTAAGAATGAGAAGCGTTGGGATTATGCAGAGCCATTAGATTGATTGACTGATTGATTGATTGATTACATATGATTATCACATGTGGAAAAGAAACAACAAGAAAACGTTAAAAAGCGATAATCAACGACAAAATTCTTAAAGCATAGCCAGGGCAAGTTTAAAAGCGTGTTTATTTATTATTTGAACAATGTAATCCGCACAAAAATAGTAGATTTAACAACGATACAACCCTTTAAAAAATACGTGGTGTGAAAATTCAACAACTCACAGGTAACCGTCATCGTTAGTTTTCATGTGAGCGCAACAATTGGAATGTACATGTAGAAGTCACTTAGAAGCATAGGAGTTCTTGGAGAATGGGGAGAAACGATCACCAGCAACTAAATGCCGTTATTTTGGGTGCAGTGATAGAAGTTTTTTTAAATTTTATTAAGTTTCTAGAAAATTGCATCTTTCTGCTCAGCTTGGAGCACTCCGGTCATGCTCTATAAGCGAAAAAAAATGATGCGTCAAGTGTTGTTCGTGGTTGCTTAAAGATCAATTTTCGCTCTTGTCTTCACGTAAATGTGAAAAGCTTCTGAATTTCTTATATTCTATGCTCTAACCGTGATTGTCTCCTTCTTCATATCGAAGTTCCACTGCCGTTAAGATCAGCCTATTTTGAAGCCACTGCATTTTTATTTATTTATTTACATATTTGCACTCGAGGGCACACAACAACGTCAAAGAAACAGACAAACAAACTAAACAACCGCCATAAAGTAACAGTAGAAAGAACGATCAATCTCATTCACATTAGAAACATATCTCCTTTAGTAATTACCATCTGATTACGTTGACATTACGGTGCCTTCCGTAGCAGTGTACCTATACCATGTGATGTATATAAAGGTTTAGGAGCCGTCTTAGAACAAAGATGGCACTCACAGAAATACAATAACGCTCTTATGAACATCCCTGAGCTAAAGCATCGAGCGCTATAACATTATTTCAAATAATAATGTAAATATTAGATTGAAACGTGGTTTGCGTAGGATTGAAACAGAAGTAGCATAGGAGAACTTAGCCTGGGGCCAGATGCATCAACCCTCTTACCGCCCTCTAACGGTGAAAATACCGCCAAACCTGATGCTGAATGGATGTCATGTCATATCCGGGGGTTTGGCGGTATTTTCACCGGTAGAGGGCGGTAAGCGGTTAATGAATATGACCCCGATTCGACTGTTCGAACGAATTAAAGGATAAAAAAGGATAAAGGGCGGCGTTACTCAATCCCTTATGGGATGCGCCACGCATTCTACTTCTACGGGATGTCGTTGAGGCGATTTGAATGCGTATTTGGCCGCACAATGACTTGCGGTGGCCAGACGATAGGCAATGCATGGCCTTTGGCATGTATTAGGTTGTAACGAATTAAATGGCACTGGCTCGCGCCATTTTTTGGCGCGTCTTTACGCGTTTGATCAAGAACAAACCGTAACATATGGCATATCGTTTAGAAGCGCAAACTTTGCTCTACCGGAGAGTACCAAATTTTCTATGTAAAAGTGGGAAAACTTTAGAGTTTTATTGACTTTTTTGCAGATGGACAAAAGGGTAATCCGAGGCATTTACTTGTATGAATTCAAGCTGGGCACTACAGCTAAGGAGGCGGACGTGAAGATCAACGCCGCATTCGGTCAAGGATGTTTCACAGTTCGGACGGCGTATCGTTGGTATCAGAAGTTCCGGAATGGAGATGAGAGCTTGGAAGAACATGAAGGTCGTGGGAGGCATAGTGATGTTGATGAGGACAAGCTGAGAGATGTGGTAGAGGAGGATCCACACAAAGGTACCAGGGAGATAGCGAAGGTTCTTGGCGTCAGTCACAACACAGCTGCCCGGCATCTGAAGGAAATTGGAAAGACCAAAAAGCTGGAAAGGTGGGTGCCTCACGAGCTGTCTGAGGAGCAAAGAAACCGACGATATGAGATCTCGTCCGCACTGCTTCTACGGAACGAAACGGACCCATTCCTTGATCGCATCGTAACCTGTGACGAGAAGTGGATAATGTACGACAACGGGCGACGATCGGCACACTGGGTGGACAGCGATGAGAGCCCCAAGGTTTTTGCGAAGCCGGAATTGCACCAAAAGGAAGTAATGGTGACAGTATGGTGGCGTTCGCTGGG
The DNA here is from genome assembly GCA_947396885.1 of Heligmosomoides polygyrus polygyrus. NCBI lineage: Eukaryota > Metazoa > Nematoda > Chromadorea > Rhabditida > Heligmosomidae > Heligmosomoides > Heligmosomoides polygyrus. The sequence goes on from OX377202.1 coordinate 9,808,250, forward strand.
GATTATTCACCACAGCTTCCTCCCTCCCGGTGAATCCATCACGGCAGAGAAGTTGAAGAAATGATGCATTGAAATTGAAGAAATGATGAAAAAGTTGAAGGATATCCGGCCGGCCTTGGTAAACCGAAGGCGAGTTCTCAGTCTGCACCACAATGCTCGCCCCCATGTAGCACGAATGACGTTGCAGAAATTGAATGAGCCTAGCATTGAAACTCTACCACATCCTCCGTTTTCTCGCGACCTCTCCCCAACAGACTACCATTTCTTCAAGCATCTTGGCGACTTCTTGGAAGGGAAAATATTCAAATACCAACAGGATGCCGAAAGTGCCTTCGAAGATTTCGTCAATTCCAGAACTTCTGATTTTTATGCTACTGGGACAAAAAAGCTTGTGTCACGTTGGCAAAGATGTGTAGAATCGAACCGTTTTTATTTCGATTAATAAACTTGCCTACAAGCCGAGATATTAACTGTTTAAATTTACAGTGGTTCAGTGCCATATATTTCGTTCCAACCTAATAGCTTACCACAACTCGCCCCGGAAGTGCGCATATCAGCCATTACATTCCACGACGACGAGGCCTCTGTTCCCGTTTCCTAATTCCTGTGTGGTTCTTCTGTGCGACCTCAGCAGCGTTCCCACACAATCCGATCGCTTCGTGGCTTTCCTCTGACCTGCGCCGACGAGCCTTCCCACCGACCGTGAAAGTGCGTGCCTGACATGCGGCGGTGGCGCGATCACTTTTCGCCGATTCCTTAAATCAAACTGCGCTCGATCTGACCGATTTCTTTCAGGCGCCACAGCCGCGTCAGATTCCCGTCCGGCTGGGTTGCGTATCCACCCTTTGGTTTCCTTTCACCTTTTTCTACAGTTGAACTTCATCCTTGACAGCGCTGACGCTGGACATGAGATCATGTTCAACACCCCTAATAAGTTCCCGAGTTCTTGTGAACCTGTTTTGCTTCAGATTTCGATAAGTTGTTAGGGATAATATAGTACCTTTATGTTATAGTATTTGTTGTATAGTACACCCAGACATGTCGTAGTCCCATATTTTAGGAGAGCTGCAGTAAATTTGTTGCATGCTGCTTGGATGAATTTCTTTATTTCTCTGAAAACTATGAAACATGACAACGCCTTTTCTCATGTGGTGAGGTCTCCTAGTACTCCTGAGGCCGGATTTATCAACGCGCATACCTATGGGTAAGCTGGGTGTAGGGGGTAGACATACCCACGATGTGGACATTCCCACGATTCATGATAAACCTTAACTGCCAAATCGTTCGTATATCAGTGGGTAGAAAAAACCCGCTGATCGTTGTGGGTACATCCGTATACCCGCTATTCATTCGCGCCCCATTGACAAAATGGCGCTCCAGTGAGATAATCTGTTTTCGCGAAGGGTTAGTTGTACCTTACCCTTGATTCCTTTCATGAATACGATTCGTAGCCACTGCCCATTGCTGGTAGTGGGTATGATTCCCTTACGGTATCTCTACCTATACCCATTGCTTGATGAATCCTTCCCTAGAAGCATGTGGCTCCTGTTAAAGAGGTGGACGCGATATTTTTGATCTAATGAATCTCACAAAGTCAAAGGATTTTGAGCTTCTTTCAGGGCTTGAGAAAGACGAGTTTGTCGAGACGTTGGCCGCAATAAAGATTCTATACCAAACCTGGTGGGCAAAAAAGGATTTTAAAAACTTACTTCCAAGATAACTAGGTTTTAAGGAGGTCGAAAATGAAGATTGTTTTCAGAAAGTTAAGCAAGAATAGACTAGTACGTCTGTGTATTCATAACAGCGCATGCCAACTCTCTTGTGTATGCCATTTTCAAAACAAACCGTGCAATATTAAAAATCTAATTGGATACTCTTCTAGGCAGTCTAAGACTTGAAATCAAAGCGAAGTCTTTCAAATTGAAATGAGCTTCTTCAACATTAAACTAGACACTCTCCAAAAAGGTAGGATAATTTTTGTTCAAGAAAAATTTTATTATGATTTCTTTAAGGTTTTAATTCACCTACCCAGTAAGTGAACGCATTGTTTCAAATTTTATAAAATTTTCATTTTAAAAATTATGGTTTAAAATTGTTTTAAAGAGCAAAAAGAAGGCCATTTTTTAGTGCTAAAAAGAGATTGCGCAGTACCTTTTCCTAGAAGTGACGATTGTTATTCAATTGATAGCAGAATTTCTGTTTACATGGAGTTCTATGGCGGTAACGTTGTGAGCTGGCTTACTAGAGAACCTTTCTAGACAAATTCCTACCAGGGCAGTCCACCATGTTTCTGTCTGTTTCGCCTTGAGGCGACTGCTCTCCTCCGTCTAGGATAGATCCGGGTAGATCCCTTCTCTTTCCAGAATCCAGTCAGCTACGGCTCCCGTCCAGCGGGCGCCAACGAAAGGCATTGCAAAGCATGCCCATCTGTTCGACGATTTCATCCAGGCTACAGCGTCTACGATCCTCGAAAGTCGACGAGCTTCTGAACTCCGGAGACCTTCTCTCACTGTCGTGAGCCATGTCACTTCGATCATCGTTCCCACGATTGCTCATTGCACAACATTGACCACTTTCTCATCCAGGGGCCGGATCCATCAATGACTTACAGAGATTTAACGGAGAAATTACAGCCGAAATTCCTGAAAAAACGCGAATTAACGAGGCTTACCAACAGGCGATATGGTGAAATGTTGGCGTTATCAAGATTCTCCGCTGTAATTTATCTGTCAGATCTCTATAAGTCGTTGATGAATCCGGCCCCAGATTTCGTAAGTACCCCCTTATTTACGGGGTGTAGGATAACATTGGGAGATCGGCGGAGGCATGGAGAACGGCATACAGAACCGAATACGGCCAGCATTCGCCCCACTTAGCTAAATCTCGGCGTTGTGAGCACGATGTCGCCAGCGAAGCGGAGATGGGTAGCTACCTGCCGTCGACCGTCAACCTTCACTCCCATCTTTTCCCATTCTAGATCTCACGCATGACGCTTTCGATGATGGCGCTGAAGAGCTTCGGAGAAATGATGTTACGTTGCCGAACCTCTCCCTTCACGTTGACGACGATGTCGTTCTAGAATGGCCAGTCCTTGATCGCGAGGAGGTGGCCAATCCTCGGAAAAACTGCTGGTTTGCTACATAAAACCTGCTGGCTGCTGTGTTTCGCCTGAAGTTCCGCCCGTTAAGGGCTAGGAGCAGCACTTTGGAGAAGCCACCCTGAATCTGTGCAAATAAACTGTACAAGAGGGAATTTATTGGGATTCTCCACCGACATCAGTTACCAGGTGTCGGTGGAAATAGTGGGCTGGTGAGGGTGCTTGTTGAGTACGAAAATGTTAGGAAGAGGTCGTCGCACGGAGAACAAAGGAAGAACTAATCAGGGGTGTGCGCTTCCGTTAAACCGTTAACTTCGTTCAAAAGTATTGATCACTGCGCATTATTGTTTAAATGGAAAAATATCAGCAGGACCTGTTAGAAGCATGTTTAGTTGCGATCAAAACTCTTGCGCCAGGCGGGACTCGAACCCGCACCTTCTGTATTGCGGACGGCAATGCTGCGCCTTATACCACCAGCGCTGTGACCGAACTAAGCATGTTCGGTCAAACAGTGCTGGTGGTGAACATGTTCTGTTCGGTCAAACAGAGCAGATTGCTGGTGGTGTAGGGCGTAGCATCGCTGCCCGAAAAGCAGAAGGTGCGGGTTCTAGTCCCACTTGCCGCAAGAGTTTTGGTCGCAACTAAACTACCTCTTGACAGCTTCTATATTCTATAATATAATAATAGCCGCTCTAGGCTTGAGCAAAAATGAAAAACATCACCAGGATCGTTTCATGTACCATCCCCAAGACAGGTGGGCACTTTCAAATGAAATCTTTGAAACTTCTGGAATTTTGACAGCTTTCTCAATCAAACTAAACACATTCTAAATGAAATAAAAATAAAAATATAAGATTAAATAAAAATAATATAACCTCTCATATTGGAAAATTTCCAAAGAGTAGGAAAACTGTTAAAAATAATTTTTAATAGAAATGGTTCAAATCAGTTTTTTAAAGCCTCAGTTGGTTGGCGTCGTAGTTGTAAGCACTGTTTTTAATAACTTAATTTTGAAATATCCACGGATCTCCCTCGATAGAGAGCCTTCGGGCTCTCTTGTTAAGAGGGATCTCGGGCCGCTTGTCGCAGGGCCACGTGGCGCGTCCCCGGGTGGTGGATAGGGGAATTAAACGCGAACCAAATGCGACCGTGTACTGCCCAGAGACGCAGGTGGGATGCAGGGGATGGACTCCTTGCTCCTGCTGTGTCGGGTCGATGCGTTCCTTGTGCGTGGGAGCGGCATGTTCGTGCACAGTGTGCGTGGATGTGTCCGTGACTGTGCGGATTGTAACTGTGTCGGCTCGGCCAAAAGCTTGCACTCGGTAGACTGGGAGTACATGTAAGGCGATTCGAGGCCGCCTTAAGTCTCGCCCCGTCCCTTCGGGCAGTCTGGCTGGCTTCCCGGAGTACCCCGCCCGCACGACAGAGCCTGACTAGCTACCCGTGTTGTATTCCAGTCAAACACAGCAGCACTAAAGGGCCTCATTCCCCTGACCCCGAAAGAGCCCCCATTTCTGCAGCGATGGGAAAGACGAGTACGGAGAGGCTGCTAAAATCTCAGGGCCTAACCAGGCTGCGCAAACTGAGAAGGACTAGGATGACGATCTGTACTTACAACGCCCGCACGCTTGCGTCCGAAGCATCCGTCGAGGACCTGATGATGCAAGCCAGGAAGATCAAGTACGACGTCATCGGACTGACCGAGACGAGAAGACACCACCCTCTACACGCCGCCTACGACTCCGGAGAAGAACTGTTCCTCGGAACATGCGACAGCAGGGGAGTAGGCGGCGTTGGTGTCCTCGTCAACACGCACTTGGCCATGAACATCGATTCGTACGAGTCTCTGACAAGCCGAATCGGACGTCTGCGACTGAAGCGATGTGGCTCCGTGCCAGCCTTGACTGTGTTCATCGCGTATGCCCCAACATCCGACTACGACGACGAAGACGTCGAGGCCTTCTACGTGCAGCTTGAGAAGTTCTATAAGGAAGATCACACCTTCTACAAGGTGATCGTCGGCGACTTCAACGCCAAGATCGGGCCACGAAGGTCGCCGGAAGAACTTCACATCGGAACCCACGGTTTGGAGTGGAACGAGCAAGGTGAAAGGCTGTCTGAGTTTATCATGTCGACCAAGACCATCCATGGAAACTCGCAGTTCCAGAAGCCTCCCTCCCTACGATGGACCTGGGAATCCCCCGGTGGCCAGTTCCACAACGAGATCGACCACATCATCTTCAATCGCAAGTATTGCCTGACCGATGTCTCCGTTGTCCCCAAGTTCTACACGGGATCGGACCACCGCCTCCTTCGCGCGAGGTTCCGCTTTTCGCGTCAAGGAGAGAAGGCCGCGAAGTTCAAGAAGAGGAGTCCCAGAACGACCATCAACTGGGATCTCTACACCTCTCTTGTCGGCCTTTGGGAAGATGCCGTCATGGACAACGTCGACGAGGAATACGATCGCTTCGTGCACCATCTCCACGATAGTGCTAAGGGAGCCGAGAGCTTGAAGACCACCAAGAGACGCCTGTCTCCGGAAACTCTCGAGCTGATACGCCAGCTTGGAGCAGCACGAGCGTCAGGCAACTACCAACTGACGTCCGAGCTTGCAAAGCTATGCAGAGCGGCGATAAAGGAAGATCTCAAGGAGAGAAGGGCGGAAGTGTTGGCTGAAGCAGCAGAGGCAGGGCTGAGCATTCGCAATGCCCGCCGGAACTTCGCCAACTTCAAGACCAAGATGACCGCTCTCCGACGTCCTGACGGAACCATCACCTCTTCCAGAAGGACCATGGAGAAAGTCATCCACGACTTCTACTCCGATCTCTTCGATAGCCACGTCCACCTGCCCCCATGCCATCTTCCGCAGGATGGATACGTCGTTCCCTCTGTTCTCCCTTCCGAGATCCGACACGCCATCTCGTCGGTGAAGAAACGTACAGCACCCGGTTCTGACAGGATCAGAGCTGAACACCTGAAGAACCTCCCGCCAGCGCTCATCAACACCCTGGCGCGGCTCTTCACACGCTACCTGTCCGAATGCAAGGTTCCATCTCAGTGGAAGACCAGCAAGACCGTTTTGCTGTACAAGAAGGGAGACGTGCACGACATTGGCAACTATCGCCCGATCTGCCTGTTGTCCGTAGTCTACAAGCTGTTCACTCGAGTCATCCTGAATAGGATTAGTAGAACGCTGGACGAAGGACAGCCATGCGAACAAGCAGGATTTCGGAGAGGATTCAGCACGATCGACCACATACACACCATTACGAAGCTCATCGAAGTGTCGCGAGAGTACAAGCTGCCGCTGTGCCTTACGTTCATTGACCTGAAGAAGGCATTCGACTCCGTCGAGACTGAAGCGGTCATGGAAGCCTGCTCACCCAGGCGTTCCTACTCAGTACATCAGAGTTCTTCGAGAGTTGTACAGTGGATTCACGACCAAGATCTCACCATTCTACAACGACGTCGTCATTGACGTGAAGAGAGGGGTTCGACAAGGGGATACCATATCCCCGAAGCTCTTCAGCGCCACCCTCGAAAACGTCATGCGCGAACTAGAATGGGAAGACATGGGAGTGAAGGTCGACGGCCGGCAACTGCACCATCTTCGCTTCGCTGACGACATCGTGCTCATAACCCCGAGCATCAGTCAGGCGGAACGAATGCTGGCCGACTTCGATCGTGTATGTGGAAGCGTTGGACTGCAGCTGAATCTTACGAAGACGATGTTCATGAAGAACGGATGGGTTTCTGATGCCCCATTCTCGCTCATCGGAACGAACATCTCCGAATGCTCCAGCTATGTGTATCTGGGTCGCGAAGTCAACATGACCAACGACCTAGCACCAGAGCTGAGCAGGAAGGAAACGAGCGGCTTGGGGAGCTTTCAAGAGCGTCGAAGAAGTCGTGAAGAAAACGAAGAACGTCCGACTCCGTGCCCACCTATTCGACTCCACTGTTCTTCCTGCCCTAACATACGCCTCAGAGACCTGGGCTATACGAAAGCAGGATGAACACGCGATCAGCGTCGCGCAGCGTGGAATCGAGAGGACGATGCTCGGAGTGACACGACTCACGCAAGTGAGAGAAGGTCTCCGGAGTTCCGAGCTTCGCCGACGTTCGAAGATCAGAGACGCTGTCGCATGGGCCAAGTCGTCGAAAATTAGGTGGGCCGGCCACGTAATGCGATTCGCAGACACCCGCTGGACGAGAGCCGTCACAGATTGGATTCCGCGGGATGTCAAAAGAACACCAGGGCGCCCACCAACGCGTTGGTCGGACTTCTTCGTGAAAGCCCTGAACGACCGATATGACGCTCTTCGTGTCCCTCGAGCGAGGAGGATCCATTGGACCACTCTGGCACGCGACAGGGGCGAATGGAGACGCTGCTGGCGCCCGCTCGAGCAAGTCGATGATCAACGGGACGACAGGTGATACAGGTGAATTTTGAATTATGACAGCTTTTGCAATTAAACTAAACACCTTTTAAATAAAATAAAAAATAATAGTATATAATAAAAACTAAATAAAATATAATATTTTATCGCATATTGGAAAAATTTCCAAAGAATAGGAAAAGCCGTTAAAAATAATTTTTTAATAGAAGTGCTTCAATTCAGTTTCTTTTAGCCTCATGTGATTTTTATCGAGGTAAATCAGCAGGTTTACAAACATATGATAGTTTCCCCTTTATCAAACACGTGCCATTTAGAATAAAAGGTCATTTCGAAGTTGAATCATGATGTGCGAAAAATCCGGCAGCAATGGGGATCGAACTAACGATGTCACACGTGATGAGCGGGAGCACTACCTCTGCGTCACCGCCGCATCCGGCATTCCAATCTTTAGGTGCCCCTATGACTCATCGCTGTTGAGCCAGCCTGTGGTCAGACCACCCAATTTCGGCAGGTCATAACTCGCTCAGGAGTTTGATTTTGCAATTTTCACACCCATATTCGTAATCAGCATTCCGAGCTCTTTCTAATGTTTCTGGTCTCAACTTGAAGTTCCATGGGAGGTCGAAACTCTTTCCTAGGATAATTTCTTTATGATAACCGAATTCTATAAGAGTGTTAATGAGTAACGTGAGTCTACTAGTGAAATCTCCTTTACGACTGCAATTCCTATAGATCCGCTAGGTTTTGGAAAAAATTATAGACCTCTTTAAATTTTCACTTGTATAGGAATTGTATTGAGGAAACCTGATCACTTTAAGGTCGAAATAACGGGTCTTATTATATTGTTTTGTATAGATATTTTCCTTTTTCTACAGTAATATTCAGGTCTGAAAAATTGTATTCATATCTATTAACATTGGTACGACCAACTTACAAACAATCTTGGTATGTGTTAGCTACAATAATTTCTACATCTCTGTCAAAATTGTGTATAATTAATATATGTATCATCCGTATATCTAAAAGGATGTTCTTTACATTGCACGACTTGATTGTGTGCATTTGTATCCTGTGCCTCGCGATTCAGAACTTTTGAAGGGATCATGGCGGAAACCAGTGAATGCCAGCTCATCTGAATGATGAGTGGCTTGCCCCCACGCCCCATATTTCAGCGGCTTTTCAGCGCATTCGGCTGCGCAATGGGCAAAGTCTCGCACAGGTAGCTGTGAGGTTGCCCCAGCGCTGTCCTTTGAGGAACTTCGCTTACTTCTACATTTGGCGCTATCAAGCAATACTTGACGTATTCTAGCCACCGAGGAGCCACCACCAGAGTGCACTCATAATCGAACCAGTTCGGACGACTACTGTATTACGCAGTGGCGGTCATGCGACCGTACCACCGTATGATGAGGGGCCGGTCGACTGGTTCGCTCGGTGATAGTGTTAATGCCCTTCTTGAATCGGTTTCAATAAACACGATTGCCTGCGCGTGATAGGAGTCGACCGACGTCGGCGAGACGTCGGGGGGACGGAGGACGACGATGATGCGCTACTGCCGACTGGTGGCGGTGTGGCACGACGAGGAAACCCGTTCGTTCGTCTCAACCGGCATCGGATGCGGCGGCGCGAGTGTGACACACGTCGCAGTCGATTCGACGTTGAGCTTCCTCGATTCCGACTGTGGAATTCTCCTGTTGTCACTGTATATGTTCACCTTTCATCTGTCCAGATTTTCTGAGAATTCTTTACGATTTTGAAGCTGCTCTTGTTAGAAAGTGCTTAAAAATTCCTGCGAGAACCTCGCAGAATGTTGCCAAACTGGAAATTACAATTTTGGAGTCTTGCTTTACCTTTTAAATCCTTCGCCTTTCCATATTTTTCTGAGTTCTCTTGGAGCGCTTCTGAAGCCTTCGAGCGAGTCCAAGTAATGAGGCTGGCGCTTTAGAATGCCAAAAAAAACTCAACGATCTTCTGGTGTGTTTGGAATGCTTCTTGCCATCGCTAAGCTCTGTATTATACTTTGCAACACCTACCATGACTTTTCCGCACCGTCAAGCTTCATTCCTATATTGCTTTTATTTTTATAAAAGCGGTCTCAAAATGTATAAAGGGTAAAAGGATAAAGAACGACGCGATTCAATCCCTTTTGGGATGCGCCACGCATTCTACTTCTGGGGATATCGTGGAGGCGATTTGAATGCGTATTTGGCCATACAATGACTTGCGTGGCCAGCCGATGAACAAGTCAGCACCCTATCCTTCCCAGACAAGTCTGGTACCAATTCACCGACCCTGGAGTGATGGAAAGCTTGGTTGGCCTAGGCGGGAAATCCGAACCAGGAACCTTGTATCGGGTGCACGCAACAGTCGGCGCCTCCTCCGACTGCGCTACACGCGCCCTACCAAAAAATGTATACACTGATTAAAAGGTCATCACCATGTTACCAATAAAGATAACGAAGGAGTCAAATGCTCGTATGGAAGCGCGAGAGAGCAGAATTTTTCTCAGATATGAGCGGACGAGATCGCGCCACGCACTCGTCAGAATTCTTACATTTTACACTCGACTAATTGTGCGTCGCTTGAATACTTGTTAGAAATTCTCCATAAAGCGGCTGTATCGACCGATTTGTGCCTTCTGAAGCTTGAAACTTGAAAAAACACTGCAAATTGCAGCAGAATGCACCCTAAAAATGCGGGTACTCTTTGAAAGGCTCTATCATTACAGACAATAAAGCTTTTGAAGGTGTTTGAGACTTTTATGAGTTGAAAGGATAACAGGATAACAAAATTTTGTGACTTGTAAACAATCAGAATTGCGCCATGCATCTGTTTGGAACCTCTCACTTCAGAGTCGATTGATTGTGGATGGGCTGAATGCTTGCTATTCATCTGGTTGTTATTGGACCAGATCAACCTGCGCTCCACAGTTGGTCATAATTCTCATTCTCCCTGCAAATAGATTGCAGAACAGTGGCATGTAGAAGGCACCCACTTTTTCGCGAGCAATTGTTTGACTCCTTCCTCAGTTTTTGTGCATTTTTACCACACAAAGCTCGAAATTCTTATCTAAAGTGGATCTAAATGGGAATTTGGACCAACTGCCAAACTAATCAAGCAGCAGTGCAAGCAAAGTAGTCGCCCAAATCGCTTCCATCACACTGCGCAGAAGTGGGGCACACGGCGCATTCTAAGCGGATCATGCCTCATAAAAAACTGGCCTGAAAACGTGTCTTCTTCTGAAACACATTTGCTGCAAGACATATCCGAACCCTTTTTTCATCGACGGCCCATCAGATGTCAGAAAGTAATTAGCACGAATGCATTCCAACTGTTTTCGTCGTAAAAGCACGAATGCATTCCAACTGTTTTCGTCATGTACCGTTAAAGCATAATGCATGGCGCATCTCTCAAAACGATTGATAAGTGCCTACATTTATCCTTCATTATATTAAAGCGGCATATGTTACGCATTCAGCAATTGAACCTGATAATTCAGTGGTTCGTTCCTCTGCTTCAGGATGCGTACATGAGCCGGCGCCTGGTTGACTGCTCCACAGCCCAGTCTACATTTCTGCGTCATCTGTATCACTACTGTCCCGTTGACCATTTAGTTCCTCGAGTAGGTGCCAGCAGCGTCTCCCTTCGTCCCTGTCATGTGCCAGAGTGCTCCAATGGATCCTCCTCGATTGAGGGAGAGCGTAATATCGTTCGTGCAGGGCTTTCATGAAGCAGTCCAACTTGCGCGAATTTAGTCGGTGACGGCTCCAGCGGGTGTTTGCGAAGAGCATTACGTGGCCGGCCCACCTAATTTTCGACGACTTGGTCCAGGCGACAGCACCTCTTTCGGAGCGTCACTTCAACTGTATTTCCTTAGGTAATGCCCTGATATGCTGATGAATGATGGACTCTATGCACCCTCTATGCAATCCTACCGTTAATCCTTTTGAGTGCAATTCTTAGCCTTCCCTGCAGACGGCTTATGTTCAGCTGCTTTCGGCTTCAGATGTTATTATTTTAGAAAACGTCCTTCCGGATCCCATACAACGCGTCTAGAAGTGCACTCTGTGAAATCAGCGGAGCTAAGAAGACTGGATAGGCTCATCCCTTCTCCCTAGAGTACCCGCCGCTTAGAGTTTCGAGTTTTTTTCGAGAAAACCAGAACAACCCAGTGCCAATTTGCAAATTTCGTTAAACGATTAGTCGTTTAGACGTAATAGGATTGGCGAACACATTTGGGACACGAAGCTGCCTGTGCGGTTCGTTCTGAGGTCCGGTTTCGTGGCTGACCGTCGAAAACCCACCCAACGCACCTCGCCTTTTTTCGGTTTCCCCGAATGATGACCAGCACTGACGTTATGCCAGCTGCCCAGCAGCAGTTGCTGACGTCTTCTTTACCGGGTAGTCTTGCATAGGCTTCACGGCGATTTTGAGAGCCTTTTTTAACGGTAAATGACAAATATCCACTTAAGGACCAGATCAAAATTCCTGAAAGGTCTTCCATAGCCTATCTTCACATTCATCTTAAAATAATAAAAGTTGAAGGCAAGCGACAGAATGCCAGTGAATTCTAGATTTTCGCCGTTTTAGTGCCTTAATTGTTCCTACCTCCATATTTTATTATACAATATGATAGATATTTTTGATACCCACGTGCAGAAGCCGCGTGTAGCGCAGTCGGACGAGGTGCCGGTTGTCACGTGCACCCGATACCAGGTTCCTGGTTTGGATTTATCCTGGCTAATCAAGCATTCCATCCCTCCGGGGTCGATGAATTGGTACCAGACTTGTCTGTGAAGGATAAAGCGCTGACTTCGGCACCGCAATTCATTGAGAAACCATTTCCCTTTAGGTACAAGATGGCCTTGTAGGTCCTTTTGTGAAATGGATTGAAAAGTTCTCAGTCAAATGAAATCTTTTTGAAATCTTTCAAGAACACGTGTAGCGCAGTCGCAGGAAGTGACAGCTGCCGCGTGCACCCGATACCACGTTCCTGGTTCGGATTTTCAGCCTAGGCCAACCAAGCCTTCCATCCTTCCAAGGTCGGTGAAGACCGTCCAGACTACCAGACTTGTCAGGGAAGGATAGAGCGCCGATTTGTTCAACGGCTGGCCACGCAATTCATTGAATGACCATTCGATCGTACGCATTCAAATCGCCTCCACGACATCCAGCGGAAGTAGAATGCATGGCGCATTCCAAAAGGAATTGAATAACGCCGACCTCTATCATATATCCTATGTGTTTCATTCACTCTAATCAGCTTTCTAGTAAATTTTTACAACTGTATAAACGACCCCTGCATCTTATTCCTCTACAGCGCGACCTGTTGCCGGATCCTTGACGAAACTCTTGGTCTGTTTTCCACAGCGGGATCACGTCTTTAAGCCTGTATGGTTATGGCGGATGAAACGACGACATGTCGCCTCTTTATCCTCGGAAAATCTCGAAATTGCGCCGAAATCGAGCAACGCATCCCATCCTGGTTCGGAGAACCAGTAGGTCATGGGTATACAGTGTCTCACTATACCGGACTATCTTCTTCATTGCTTCTCGATGTTTATAGATACCATTCTCACGCCAAATTAGACACTTTGGACATTCCTCTAGGCAAGTTTGATGCTCTTGAAATCGAACTGAACATTTTCTAAATCAAAACGAGCTTTTTCTACAATAATAAAGAGGCTGTCCATGAGATGATTAGAATAATTTTTGGTTTAAGGAAGGTTTTTGGATCTATCCTAGTTGGGAGGGGCAGCCGTAAAGTGCCGATTGCGTACGTCGTCCCATGTCACACAACCACATCTCCTGAATTCAAATGAAAAGCCTCGCACCATGAGACAGCAGCCAAAGTTCCTGTAGAAACTCAACCTTGGGAATGGAGACGTAACCGACTAGATGCCTCCCTCCGATTAGGATAGATCCAAACTTTCGCATGACTTTTTTTGAAATTTTTCAATTCACTTGCAACAGTTACTGAACGCACAGTTGGTAATTGTATGAAGTTATTATTTTTTTAGGAAGACTGATAGCACAAAAATCGATAGCAAGAAAAATAATGAGTTAAATTTTGTCATGAAACGCTAGAAATCAGCAGCCATCCAATGTATTAAGAGAATAGATCGCACCACGCACTCGGGCAGATCGCTGCGAATTTCGTTTGGTTGATAGTGTTAGTGTTGACTACTTGAAGCAGCGGTGTAGGAATGTGTTTTTTTTTGCAACTGTACCATCTATGTTACTCCACACAAACAGAACTTTTGCTCTCAATCAAATTAAAATCGCGACTTAACAAGTGCATGACACTATATCCTATTTGAACATACTTAATGATTGTTTGGGCGCGTGTAGCGCAGTCGGAGGAGGCGCCGACTGTCGCCTGCACCTCATTCCAGATTCCCGGTTCGGATTTCCGTCCAGGCCAACCAAGCCTTTCATCCCTCCGGGGGTCGGTGAATTGGTACCAGACTTGTCTGGAAAGGATAAAGCGCTGACTGGTTCATCCGCTGGCCACCGCAAGTCATTGTATGGCCAAATACGCATTCAACTCGCCTCCACGACATCCCGTAGAACTAGAATGCGTAGCGCATCCCAAAAGGGATTGAGTAACGCCGTCCTTTATCCTTTATCCTTTAATGATTGTTTCGTTTTTACGCCTTAAACAAAACAACTTTATTTCGTTATTTTTTCTTAAAGTAATAAAAAAGTAAAGTTTTATAAAATTTCAAAGTGCGTACAGTTATAGGGGCAGGTGAATGAAAAGGCTTGAAATAAGTCGTACTAAATTCTTTCTTGAAAAAATTATTCTATTTTTCTTCTAGAATATTTTAGGGTTCACGACAATGGTTTGATTCTGAAGATGTTCATTCAGCTTAATTTTAAAAGCGTCAAGTTTGCATAGAGGAGCAGTTACATCTGAAAAGTGTTCAATGAGGTTGAAAAAGTGCACAAATTGACGCGAAAATTGTATATTTTCTAGCCTTTCCATCCTTAGCCGTTTCCATTAACCTTTCGCGAGCACTGAAGGAACCAGCAGTGCACTTAATTAGCGGGGTACTCTAGAGCCGTGTACCACTTCCTATTTTCATATTTTTAAAAAAATATTTTATGTCACTTTTTTCATACGCATTCAAATTGCCTCCACGACAAAACGTAAGAGTAGAATGCGTGGCACGTTCCAAAAAACGTTCACCTTAAACAAAAGTCATCCTTTGTCCTTTATCGTTATATTTCTCTAGTTATAAATAAAGGATGGCGTTACTTAACCCTTCTTGGGATGCGCCACGCATTTTACTTCTACGGGATGTCGTGGATGCGATTTGAATGCGTATTTGGTCATACTACGACTTGCGTTAGCCAGCCGATGAAAAAGTCAGCGCTCTATCCTTCCCAGATACGTCCAATTCACCGACCCCGGAGGGATGAAGGCTTGCTTGGCCTGGCGGTAAACCCGAATAGGAGTCTGGTATCGGGTGCTCGCGACAGTTGGCACTTCCTCCAACTGCGCAACACGCGCCCCTCTTGGGTTATAAATACCCTGCTAAAATTAGCTTAGTTTTCTTAACGCTCAGAGTAGGCCTTCTGCTTGATTAAGCTTCAGATTTCTCTCCTTCCCACCTCTATCGCCATAACACTTAGCCACTGCAGAATGAGTTGGCCTAGTTGCTGTGGAAGAGCAGCAGCAGCATTCTGCCGCAGTCGGAAACCTATTCAGGAGAAGAACCGAGTAGAAAAACGAATCCGTCCGGTCTGGCGAAAGCAGCCCGACGAGTTTTCGCGCGGTTTTTCGAACGTACGAGCGGGCGAGGCATGGGTGGGGATGCGCGCTGAGGTTTCTCCCTCGTTTCAAGGCTGGACGCTGCTGCTGAACTGCTTGCTTGAACTGTAATTATCATCAGAACCGGCATTCTAGTTTTATGGCCTGGGGCGAACCGAACCGTGGGCAAGGTGCCGTTCACAGTTCTTCAGAAGACACGGCGGGTTAAATGTTGCTGATTGAACTGCACCTTCCCTTTCATTAGGAACGCTTTAGAGGATCTCAGAAGTGGCACTGAGTTGAGAAGAATTCCTGACCAGCTTTTCTTTATTCTCTGTAAATTGCTATAGAACATGCTAGGGCAAGTTTTTACCAGAATGTGCTAGATGGATCTGAAGCTGGATTCATCAGCAATTAGACCAGCGGCTATGCGCGTTAGAAGGGAGAGCCATACCCACGATGTGACATTCAACATATACCAGACCCTAACCCTTCACCTGGCAAGATACCCACCCATTCATGGGTATACTGCCAGGTGCAGGATACTGGACGCTTCTCGAGGGTATCTCCACTTACTCTCGAGGATTTTTTCATCATTACCAGGAGCTCGACGAATCCCAGCCTGGAAACCTTACTCAGCAAAAATCAAAACCATCGTCATGCAGACTAATCTAGAGCCTCTCTGAGAAAGTAACAAATATTTTTTAAAAATTCCCTAATAAGGAAACATTCTTAACGGGGCGTTGGAACGGCAAGAGCCAATACCATGTGAAGAATCCCCATTCTCCAAATAGTAATCAAACATGTTTCAGTTTGAATTTATTAGAAATTTTTAAACTCATTTGCTCCAATGAGTAACCAAATTGCTTGAGATTTTGCAAAAAAAAATGTTTTTAAGGAAAAGTTAAGGTTAAAACGCATTCTAGAGTATAGAAGGAAGGGAATTTCTTTATTGGTATCTCAATGGATCAGATCGTAAACAATAACTAAACCTGGATCATGTAATCGCTCCCTATCATGGCATTGTTACGCTGGCGACCTGCGACCGGATTCATCAACGATTTAGAGCAATTTATCGGAGAAAATACAGCTGAAATCCTTGATATCGCGGCTTGATAAGGGGTTCCCACGGCTTGATAAGCCGCGCGATCAGGAATTTCGGCTGTATTTTCTTCCTAAAATTGTTGTAAGTTATTGATGAATCCGGCCCTGAGAGGACAATGGCCTTTTATCAGAGACATTGTGGTCCGCTTAAGAAACTCATCAGAATTTCTTTCGGGAGAATTATACTATAACGGATAAAAAGCCAACAATATATTATACTAGACAGGGATGTACACTATGTTGTAGGCTTCAAGGTTTTCTAACGGTTTTTAACGAAAATTTTCTGTTAAACATTCGGTAAGTCGTTAAATTTTGTTAAAGAATGCAAATAGCCGCGAACTTTTATTTCAAAGAAAAAATATCAGGAGAACTTTTATGTTCCAAATTCAACAGGCTAACAGCACAATTCCTAATGTTTCATACTACAAAGTAAAGGATAAAGGATGGCGTTACTCAATCCCTTTTGGGATGCGCCACGCATTCTACTTCTACGGGATGTCATGGAGGCGATTTGAATACGTAATTGGCCTTACAATGACTTGTGGTGGCCAGCCAATGAACAGGTCAGCGCTTTATCCTTCCCAGACAAGTCTGGTACCAATTCACCGACCCCGGAGGGATGGAAGGCTTGGTCGGCCTGGGCGGGAAATCCGAACGAGGAACCTAGTATCGGGTGCACGCGACAGTCAGTGCCTCCTCCGACTGCGCTACACGCTACACGCCTATACTGCAACGTAACATGAGGAATTCACTATCAACAAAGAGTGAACGGCAAATGAACAGCTTTTAACAACAAATTATCTTCAGAGTGTGGAGGTAGAATAGGTGCGGATTTATCACTCAAGAGAACGGTACTTTGTGGGCTGGTACCTGCATCGTACCGACAAGGCGGTACATGTCGCGAAAATGAGCAGCAATGGGAGGCGAGGGCGCGCCAGCTGGTCAGGTCGTATTGAATGGGCGTGCCATTCAGAAATATGATGTACGATCGGTATCCAAATTAGTTGGAGTGTGTTCGGTTGGTGCTGTGCTTGGTTATGATTGTCTGACACGATCTCATCTCCCATTGCTGCCCATCTTCGCTACATGAACCGGTCACGAACAAATGGATTGGCATTAGGGCGCAATAGGTCAAGCACAAATAGAATGGCATTGGAGCGCGATATCTTGTCGCTATTTGCAGCTGTACTAGAACGGATTGTTTTGCTTAGTTCTTGCTGATTTCAATGGTTTTTAAGGAGCAGTCCTTATCCGGGTTGGGGGAGGGCGCTGGGAAAGGTAAGGTATGTTGTATTAGTGAAGATCAAGAAGAAAACTAATGAAGCTATTCAGAAAAATTTTCGGTAAAAATCCCGTTAAATAAAAATGAATAAAATTTTTGTCAAGTTGTTAAGCCAGATTTTAACAAAAAATTTCCTTAATTCGTTTAATTCGTTAAATCGTTAATCGTTAAATGTGCATCCCTAAAACCAGCACCCATCTAATGTGGGGAGAGAGTTCGATGACGTTACGCATCGGCTTCTTCTAGATGACTACGTCCGAGGGGAATGGATAAAATGTCTTAGGACTGGATATCAACCAGTGTGAGACCTGTTTAAGAAGGTTGAGGTATCTGTCGTAAGGCTGAACCAGGTGAGCGATAGGCTGGATGTGGATCATTGATTTGGACACGACGTCATTCTTAGCATTTCTGAATCTTAAAAGCCTCTAGAAGCCTGACCGGTTGTACTGGCGACGTGACTTCAAATTCGCAAGCGATTGGGATCTTCTAGGTAAGCCACTAGGTTTCTGTTAGGTAAGCTGACCTACCATACTGCACGCATTCTTGAGGGGAAGCTCACATTCCTTTTACTACGCGTGCGAATTCCTCAAGTTCCTCAAGCACGCGATGACCTTGCCCGCGGCTGCAACCGATGGCGCCAACGATATGCCGCTCTTGGTGCCGAGTTAGGCGATGAGGAACTCGATCTTCACATCGCTCAAACCGGTGCTCGCGTCCTCACTCGCACTTTCTTCCCCAGAACGTCGCCGTCGAGAACTCGTCAGCCATGTCGGCGATACTCATACCAGCACATGAGGTCGTCCCGGCTGCCCGCTTAATTGGAGCCGCTGCTACCAATTTCGCTAGTTGAGCGGTTGCTTTAATGTTGGTTTTGCTATTAAACCGACTAGGACGATGTGGTCTTGCACAACCTGTTTCTCTGTGGAAAAAGTATCTCGCACAGGTTTCGGAGCTTCGAAGTCTTCGAAGTCGGGTAGGAATTCTTCTTCCATGGCTAAGTCTTCTTTATGCACTTGTGGTGCTTCCTCTCCTCGCTGATTCTCTCCAGAATTCTCATCCTGCTATTCCTTAGAGGCCAATCGTGAGATAGGTTCGATAAAAGGCCTTGATTCCATGTGTGACAAGGCCTACTGTTCCAGCGTAGTCGTCTGGTGAAGCAGGCGGATAAATCACTAACCTACCAATTGATTTGGTTGGATTCGATATACTGAGAAGTTGAATGCGTGGCGCACTCGAAAGGTTCAATTTGAGCTCTACTCTATGTATGCTTGTGTACTTCAGATCGAGAAATCATAGCCTTGCATACAAGGTTACATAGTTGTACTTCGATTTTATACCGCTAAGCTCTGCGAACTTTGAGAGTAGGCCGTGCGCTTGACATTCTTCTGAAATTTTGACCAAGAATGGGTGTGGAGATATATCCAGCACTGTATATCCAGCACTTAAACCAGGCCACTCACTCTGACTGGAAGACGTCCATGTCGTCTCAAGGAAGCGTTGTCGACAACTGCTACGAGAGAACTGAGCATTGTTCAGAATTGGTCGATGTGGAACGTTAGTTCCGTCCAATCCCATCCCATCCTTTGTGTCTTCAAGACCTAGATGACGTAGTTGACGAGAGACAGGTCAATGGGCAGCGTCTAATTGATCAAGCTCCGGTTCGACATCTTCTAGACGCTTTGCAGGTCTTGGGAACTGCTCAAAAACGCCTTCAAGTCCATCTTCTTAATGCTAAGCTATTCTAAGACGCATTGCTATTATTCAATTGGTTGTTCAATAATTAACGTCGTTTTTTTCTCTCAGATATGGTGTGAACTGCATATTTTTATGTAGTAGTGATTGCGTGGTTTAAATGATTATATACTATTTTAAAGGACAGCCTTTAGACTAATTCTCAAAAACTGAGCGTCATCAGCAAAAGTAAATAAATTGAAAAAAAAATTAAGTTGAAAATGGACGATCATATAAAGCGGCATATTTTACTGTGTTTCACTTCCGAAAAGTAAAAAACAAAGGCAAAAAAGCGATGAAGCTTGGAAGGAATTCAGAAAAGTTTTTTTTGAAAAGAAAGTTTATGGAAAGGTAACACCTCACTAAATGGCAAAGCTTTCAATTCCGATCAAGCTGTTAAAGATGAATTGCAGCAGTTCTTTGCTTCTAAAACCAAGAATATTCGATCGTGGAAGTCTTCAACTTATCGAAAGATGGCAAAATGCCATCATATAAAAGGTCAATATATCACTGATTAGCCCTTTTTTGATAATATAAATAAGTTTACTTGAAAAAATATGCAAAACGACGTTATTTATCAAACAACCTAATGCAAAGAATTTATTTGTTTAATAGGATGCAAGCGACATACTTCCGGTGATTCGAAAGTTACTGATATATTTTTATTTGCTTTGGAAAAAAACCCAGATCGATCCTAGTTGGAGGATGGCATGCGGTGTTCCCTCCTTCGTTCCCTCCTTCCATACCCTTGAATTTGTCCTGGTGCTTTAAATACTGCAAGATGTTACGAAACTCGGATCTATCGCAGTCGGAGGGGGCATGCGGTGTTCGTTTCCTTCCTCCATTTCCTCGAATTTGTCCTGGTGCTTTAAATACTGCCAGATAATACGTTGGTGGCGATGTACGTGGACTCGGAATTCCGTTATCGTATCGTGAGATGCTCGCCTTAACTGTCATCTTAGCGCTGCTCCCTCCCGACTAGGATAGATCCGAAAAGCCTTCTCAGCTCCGATCGGTGTACCTCTAGCGCCTCTTTGATCATATGAAGGACTTTTGGCGATTCTTCTTCAGTTTCCTTCCATTTCATGCCCCGTTCTCGCCAGTCGTTGCCATCACTGTGACTCACTTCATCTCACTGGTAATCGTGTTGTTTAGGCATTGTCTGCGACGTTCCGGTTCGGCTGTTCGACGTACTGTCACACTTAGAAGCTGCCGATGGATGGCACAGCTCCGTTAACTCGACAGACGGATCCCGTTCCATCCATGTTCTCCCAAATGGTTCCGGATCTCCATGCCACAAGCGCAGCTGCGCCGTTCTTCCAGCTGTAACACAACAACAGTTCTTCGCCTTATGGGGCTTTCTTATACGGCTTTCGTTTAGTCGCTAGCGGATTTTCCTGTTCAGAAGTTGCTTTCCTAGGGGTTTTAAAGTTGATCTTTTTTCATACCACTGTAAAGGGAAAACGTGAAGCGATTTGCTTTTCTTAGCGTTCTTTCCTAGTCAGACTTTCTGCTCGTGATACACCAAGCAACAGTTCAAGCTTCTTTAACATCAAACGGAAGTTTATGCGCTCGTCTCGGCCAAGAACTAGAAAATGAAGGGTTAGGCGGTTGCGGATAGTTCTTCAGAAGCGCTTGCATTTCGGCGTTGCAACCCTTAATGGAAAGAAATTGAGCAAAAATCAAACAAGCCGGGTTTCAGCAAGGCAGCATGGCATTTTCAGCAATCGGAGAACTTTCGTGCTGCAGAGGAGAGTATGCTCATTTTTTTCCACAGCAGCTTGAGCTTATACGGTACTTGGCATGAACATTCTCTCATTCCGCTGGTTGTTGGTTTCCTCAAGCTTGTGACAATGACGATTTCATGCGTCTATGTGGTGTGCCAGAGTAGCTCATTCTATCCATATCGATCGTGAGGCTCGAACAGTCTCGTTGGGTTCCTTCGGAGCAAGCATCGTCAGTGGTTTAAGTACAACAGCATCCTTCCTGGAGAGCGGAGAGTGTAGGATCAAGGCCTATCTGTTGTAGGATCCTTGAATACAGCCACAAAAAGGATAGAAGACAGCGTTAGTCGATCCCTCTTTAGGACACACCATGCATTCTATTGGGTTGATCGGAAAGTCTTAATAGGGTTTTCATCTTTTCCTTCATCTCTTTATTCAGCATACAATACAAATTAATCAAGAATATAGTCACAATTGCTAGTTATTACAGAATTCTCCTACTGGGCATGTCAGCAGTCAACTTCTCGCTTATGTAAAACTTTTCTAAGCCAAGAAACCCTTTAGGGAACGAAACACGGGATTATCTGAGGAGGCTGTGTCAGGAGAATATGGTCGATGAGGTACTGTCTCCCAGCTCAGCTCCTCGATTTTTTGGTGGGTTCTCTAGCCACGGGAGCGCAGTCGGAGGAGGCGCCGGCTGTCGCCTGCACCCGACACCATGTTCCTTGTTCGGATTTCCCGCCCAGGCCAACCAAGCCTTCCATCCCTCCGGGGTCAGTGAATGTGTACCAGATTTGTCTGGAAAGGATAAAGCGCTGACTTGTTCATCGGCTGGCCACTGCAAGTCATTGTATGGCCAAATACGCATTCAACCGCCTCCACGACATCTCGTAGAAGTGGAATGCGTGGCGCATCTCAAAGCGGATTGAATAACGCTGCCCTTTATTTATCCTTTATTCTCTAACTACATGGGGTCTGGCGTTGTCATGAGGAGGGTGCACTGAAGTTGGTCTCGGTCGCTCGTACTGAACGGCTTCGGCTGGTTTTTGGAGCCGAGTGGCGTAAGTGACGGCAGTGACCAGATCCAGCTTAGAAGAACCTTACGGAGGTGAACGTTCGACTTTGCTTGAGTAGGTGGCTCTTCCCGTTGAGACAGCCAAACGACACAGTGTGCGTTGGAGTCGTAGAGACTCCCATCTCGTCCTCCTGAAACTCCTTGCAAGGCGAACGGAGATGAACAAACTGGCAGACGGATATGTGTGTGAACCATATGCTATCGGTCAACGCATGCGAGATCCATCGACTCAGCGTATTTCGGTAGCCGAAAGCTTGGAGGCAGCTGGCGACTATTGGTTGGGTGCATCCGAATCTTGTCGCAAGACTCCTGATGCTGGCCGTCGGATCCTCCTTGACAGCGTCGAGAACGGCGGAGTCTTCCACTGTTTGGAGGTATCCCGGCCGAGGTTTGTCTTCGAAGTACGTGTCTCCTTTTACGAAGCGAGCGAACCAGCGGTGGACGGCGTTGATGGTAGGGGTGTTCTCCCAGTGTGCTCTTGATGTTGCGATCTGCTTCCAGTGCTGCGCAGACACTCTTAGAAGACGATTGCTCGAAGAAGCTTTTCTGAAATTACTCTGAAACCCAAGGAACAGCATGCGCGCCTATATGCGTTTTGCAGAGAAGCTTTGAGAGTGTTCTACGATTGGTAGATCATGATAGATCACGGACATGTGGAAAGTCGGATGTTTTCGACTTTTGAAGGAAAAATTATCAAGGCTTTCCGATCGACCGAGTAAGGGTAAAGGATAAAGGACGCCTTACCCAATCCTTTTCTTAGGATGCGCTACGCATTCTACTTCTACAGGATATCGTGGAGGCGATTTGAATGGGGCCACACAATGGCTTTCGGTGGGAAGCCGACGTACAGCTCAACGTTCTATCCTTCCCAGATCAAGTCTGGTTCCAATTAACCGAGGGCTTGGGTTGGCCATGGCGGAAAATCCTAACCAGGATCCTGGTACCTGGTATGGGGTGCGCGCGACTGTCGGCACCTCCTCCGACTGCGCTATATGCGGCCATCAACCGAACACTTCTTCGTAATGTCGTGGAGGCAAACACCATTGCAGAAGTATATAGAATGCTTAGCGCCTAACTGATCTCAACCTCATTTACAGTCCAAAGTGATTGAATCTAGTAGGATTCTCACCACATTACGACGACTTGGTACCGAACTAGTTCCTAATCAATCTGCCTCCTTTTGCAGTACATTCTGATTTGCAGCTGATACCAGAATGCCCCGTTCAGAGTGCAGACTCCTCGGCGAGGTAGTACTGAGTGCCATGACAGGTCCAGAAATCAAGATCGTCAGACGGCTACTAGCACACCGTCAGGTATCACCGCTACCCGTTCGGGGGGAGGAGTCCGACGCTTCTCAGGGTCTCGACAACGGCGAAGGCGCCGGATCCAGTTGCTTATTGACTGTCGTGGATGCCGACGTCGTTCTTCTCATGACCGATATAGTCTATCACCCTCTTGGTATAATACAGATGCTAGCTATCAGAACCTTTCTTGCTTCTTACTGAAGCAACAGTACGGCGACTCTCTATGAAATCTTCTTCCGTTTTCTTCTCAATGTTCTCCTTTGGCTTTGATATTCGTTTTCTTTATGTCCTTTGATCTGCAAGTATCCGCAATTGAATTCATCCTATTCCATAATACAAGGAGAAGAGCTAATCGTTACAGTTCTAAGTACCGTAGAACAAACGGTTACGGTCAGCGACATATGGATGGATATGGATATTCTCCACATGAATTTGCTCGCAGTTTTCCTCCACAGCATCTCTGGCGCATTCCAAAGCGGATAGATTAGCGAACCTCGATTTCGGGTAGGTGTGACAGCCCCAACTCCTCCTCCGACTGCGCTATTACGAGTCCACTGGACACATCATCGAAGTATTCTTTTAGACTTCCTTCATGCTAGCTCGTAGAAATACTGGGTTGCCCGATGATTAAAGACGTTTTTGTTGTTTTTTAAAGTGAATTTATTTATATTAACAACAAGCATTAATCAATTATATATCTACCATTTTCAGATCGAATTCGACACTTTTCACGTCAAATTGGACACTCTTCTAAGCTCGCCTGAGACTTTTGAAATCAAAGAGAACCCTTTCGAATTGAAACAACCTTTATACAGATTGAACAACAGACTTAATAAGATCGTTAGATAAATTTTTGTTCAAGGAAAGTTCAGGATAACGTTTTTTTGATTTTTTTACCTAAGCTGCCGGAGTGAGTGTAATAATTTTATAAAATTTTTACGTTTGGAGAAAAATAACACATTAAAGTTTGTTTTAAAGCGCAGCAAAGCAGTAACCACATAGCGCATTAGAAGGCCAGATTGCGCCATCCACTCGAAAAGCTCGTCGCGATTTTTATTTGATTGATAGTGTAAATGCTGATTACATGGAACAGCAAGGTATGTGCGTTCTTAACAATTGTACTCATTGCATTGTCCACAGTTTTTTTTGTTCGAGAAAAATTTCGTTATGATTTCTTTAAGCCTTTAATCCACTTACTCAATAAGTGAACAGTGAAAGTGAAGTGAATTTGTTTGAAATTTTATAAAATTCTCATTTTCTTTCATGGTAGCTCGTAGAAATATTTAGTAGTTCAATATTTATTGCCGTTTTTATATTTTTCAAGGTGAATTTATTCATATTAACACAATCATTAATTATTAGCATCAATTAAGCATATCTACCATTTTTTGGATGCCATCTTTCGCTAAATTGAAACATTCCACGTTCGAAGAAGCCTTGGATTTAGAGGCGAAGCACAACATCTGCAGCTCATTTATAACAGCTTGATAAGATTCAAAGGTTTCACCATTTTTTACCATTTTCATCATACATTTCACATAGTTTCTTCCGAGCTTGCACCGCATGTTTGCCTTTTCGGAGGAAAAAAATAATTCTCTCTTTGAATGTCGCTTTTCAACTTAATTTTTTACCAACTTGTTCCTACTAAAGGCGCTTATTTTTTTGACAGAAGATACTCATAAGTCTATCCCTATGTTCATCCTTTAAAATAGTATGAAATGGTGTGAGCACGCAATCGCTACTTCATAAAAATATACCGTTCACGGTTGATCAAATTTGTATACATAGTACTGCCTTCTTCAACTCGAGTTGTTTTCTAGCCCAAGACAATATACAAAGCAGTGGTATATATAGCTTCTCCTGGCTCAAATTCTCATTAGTTTCGACGATTTCATCAAGTCTCATGGTTTCTTCAAGGTCACAGCTCTTTGTTTTTGGCTAGCCCCGAGACGAGAAAATAGGTTCATTCAGACTCTGAGATGGATGGCGCTGATGAATCCTGCACGAAAAAGCAACGTTGTGATGATCGGTCTCTGAAGTTGTTTATTGGGGACATGTTCCACACATTGTCATCCTAACCCTCGACATCCACATTTTACGTCTGGAAGGTCTTGAGAGACTTTGATTTACATCATGGCCATCTGCCATAGAAGAAGAAATTTGAACATCCGACGGATTTTTTTTCAGGATTAACTTAGTAGGATTGTTTATGTGCAAAATAAATAAATTGGATCTATCCTAATCGGGAGGGGTCAGCGCTGAGGTGACAGCTGCGTCCAGCATCGCACGATACGACACCGCATTTTTTGAGTTTGCATGAATTACCAATTGGGGTAGCTGAAGCTCTGGGACACGTTTAAGAGAGGAGATGAAGAGGCAAAACACCGTATTCCTCCCCCCCCCCCCCCAACTCGGATATATCCAATTAATCTTCGCTCATGCCTTGCAATTGGGGATTATGTAGATCAGAAGGAGTAAGTCCCTGGTTTTAACTGGATAATCAATAATCAGCTATTCCCACTGCCTTTTAGGAGACGAGACGGGGACGAACTCACCATCAGGAACCTGACCGATCTCTTCTTGCAAAATCGACTGCGTTCACTTTGCATTCCATCGTGAACAGAACGCACTTTGCGACTGATTGCGAGCGATAATGCGGAAATGGACGTCTGATGCGCACTCTGGTAGATTCGGTGAAAAACTTCTCTCTACCAGCTTTTTCGCCTGCGTTAGTTCTTTGTGGAAGAATTTTACAGCGAGCGTGGACAAAGGTGATTTTACGGCATGATCGCCTATTTCGCCCCCTTGCCTTCAGAACGCGAGACAGCAACGTTTGAAAAATCGGATAGCATACTATATAAGAAAATATGGTTCCTTGCTGAGGTTTCATCAGGGTGTTGAAAAGAAATTTTCGGCTTTTTTCAATCCGTCGGGTCCATGAAAGCTCACTCGGGACCACAGCTGTTGTCGCATGCATCCCAAATCAAAGTTCTAGGTTCAATTCCCGTCCAGCTCAACCATATCTTGATTCGGGTGCATAAATTTGTACCAGGGGCGCATGTAGCGCAGTCGGAGGAAGCGCCGACTGTCGCCTGCACGCGATTCCAGGTTCCTGGTTCGGATTTCCCGCCCAGTCCAACCAAGCCTTCCATCCCTCCGGGGACTGGTGAATTGGAACCAGACTTGTTTGGGAAGGATAAAGCACTGACTTGTTCATCGGCTGGCCACCGCAAGTCATTGTATGGCCAAATATGCATTCAAATTGCCTCCATGACATTCAGTAGAAGCAGAATGCGTGGCGCATCCTAAAAGGGATTGAGTAACGCCGTCCTTTTCCTTTATTCTTAAATTTGTACCAGACTTGTCTGGATAGTTACGCTACAAACTTTCGCGTAGGCCAGCCATTGTGTTGGTCAAATACACATTCAAATTCTCTCCACGAAAACACATAAAAGTAGAATGCGTGGCGTATCCTAATCAGCCTGTATAATTAATTTGTTCCTTATTTGGCACAAAAGCCGACTTTGGCAAAGAAAATGGTGCTCATAAAGCCCAAAATATAAAGATAGGAATAGCTACATAAAGATTAAAAAGAGAGAAGAAAAGAGATTTGAAAGATTAAATGCTGGAATAGCAATAACAACAGTGAAATAATAATAAAGATTAAGCTAAGTAACCGAACCGAAATAGTCTATAAGTTCGTTCACAGATGCGCTTAGCAGAATTCGAACAAATATTTGGAATCAGTGATCGAAGCCGCATCCAGTGATATACATCTCATCTCAAAATCCCATGGTCACCTCGTTTCCTTCTCTTGTAAGTATCGACGTGTCCCTCTTTCAGGTATCAATGATTTGATGAATATTTTCGATTAGTAAAGTTGCAGCTTATTTAAAATTAAAAAAGCTTTCTACTTTTGTTTTCCTGATCACTTAAAATTCTACGACTACTCCCCTTACGCCAGTGCTCTTGTCGTTGCCGTGGTGTTATTTCTTCTGAAATTTCTTCTCTTCCTCCTCTATCAGAATCGGAACTCTCGATGTTCTTTCTGCTGCGCACTTATTTCGAACCCTATAACATACCGCAAATGGAGAGGATTCTTCTACTGAACAATGGGATGAAACACGCCTCGTGTTCGGCAAAGAGTCGCTCTTGAATCAACTTGGAGACGAGGACTGCAGAGAACCATTCCGCGGCGGCACTTTTGAGTGACTTTTTGGTTCTTCAAACGTTTAGGAGATTTCTGCAATCGGTGTCTTTTGATGTCGTTCCTCGAGAAAGTAACATTTTGTGAAGAAGGCTTGATAACCACTGCAAAACTTTCAAGGAGCTTTCCATTCAAATTAGTTGACTGCCATCTTAAGCACCCTCAAGAATAGGCTTAAGCACCCTCAAGAGTAGGCCCGGTAATGGACTGCATCGCGATTAGGTCTTTGCGGCCTTTTCGGCGCAAAGACCTAATCGCGATGCAGTCCATTACCGTACTATGGCTCTTATCACAACAGCACTCGCCGGTGTGGAGAGGGTTTTCTGTAGGCTACACACGCTACAGTTCAGTGTAAAAAACCACTGAGGCGGCAAACAAGGTCGTCGTCATGTTTCTTGGTCAACCACTCCTTTCGAAAGGCTGGACGACTCCTATTCCTGGCGGTGAGCAGCTCGAGTATAGACGCATCCTGAAACTGGTGGTTTCAGCTTCTACAAAAACAAATGTATAATGCTATTCCCGGCGCGTCTAGCGCAGCCGGAGGAGGTGTCGCATGCACCCGAAACCAGGTTCCTGGTTCGGATTTCCCGCCCAGGCCTTCCATCCATGCGGAGTCGTTGGATTCGTACAAGACTTGTCTGGAAAGGGTAGAGCACTGACTTGTTCATCGGTAGGCCATTGCATGACTAAATACGCATTCCAATCGTCTCCACGACATTCCGTAGAAGTAGAATGCGTTGCGCACCCCAAAGTGGCTGAGTAACGCCATCCTTTATCCTTATTCTTATCCTAATGCTTTTCTACATAATAGCCAGAGCCTCTGTAGTGGAAAATCATTAGACATACTAATCGTTCTATGTGAAATTCTTCGAAGATTGAGTTACAAGGCGGTATAGCTAGTGCTTCAGGTGTGCCACAAGTATATACAGTAGCACACAGACTTAAATCTGGATGGATGGATTTTTATTCGTAAAAATTGTCGTATTGTGTGTAAAGGATAAGAAATAAAGAACAGAGTTATTCAATCTCTTTTGGAATACGCCACGCATTCTACTTCTACGAAATGTCATGGAGGTGATTTGTATGTGTATTTGGCCACACAATGACTTGCGGTGATCAACCGATGAACCAGTCACCGCGTCATCCCTCCCAGACAAGTCCGGCACTAATTCAGCGACCCCAGAGGGATGGAAGGCTTGCTAGGCCTGGTAGGGAAGTCCGAACCAGTAATCTGGTATCGGGTGCACGCGACAGCCAGTACCTTCTCCGACTGCGCTACACGGGCCCCTATTTGTATGTGCTGGTGTTTATTATTAGAGTGATTATAAGCGCACACCTGCTTTCTATGAGTGTGAGCAAAACCCAGCCGTGTGAATTCCTCCCTCAAAGGGAATTTCTGGGCAAGTCCACAGAACCTAACTAGGTTCACGGTCAAAGAACTCAATGACTTCTAATTCACTTTATGGCCCCAAACGACTGTGACCTATAATTAGGACTACATTTGTTCGTCTAGCTGCCGTTCATACCAACAGTCGGCCGGCTCTTTTACCCACATTTTACCGTAACTGTATTTGAACGACGATTCGAAGGACATGCGGGGCTAACTGAATGGAGGAAGAAGATCATATGAACCATTTTCACGTCGAATTGGACACTTTTCAAATCAAATTGAACAGTCTTCCAAGCTAGCATTAAAACTTTTGAAATCAAAGCGAACTCTGTCGAATTGGACACTTTTCAATTCAAAGTAGACGCTCTTCTATACTAACTTTAGGACTTTTGAAATCAATTTGAACTGTTCCAAATCGAAATGACCTCCAGCGAGAACTTAAATTAAAGACTGGTTATAATAATCTTTTCTTCAAGGAAAATTTGGTGTAACTTCCTTTGAAATTGTTTTGTTTACCTGCCCCAATCACCTGTATCACCTGTCGTCCCGTTGATCATCGAATTGCTCGAGCGGGTGCCAGTAGCGTCTCCATTCGTCCCTGTCGCCTGCCAGAGTGGTCCAATGGATCCTCCTCGCTCGAAGGACACGAAGAGCGTCATATCGGTCGTTCAGGGCTTTAACGAAGAAGTCCGACCAACGCGTTGGTGAGCGTCCTGGTGTTCTTTTGACATCCCGCGGAATCCAGTCGGTGATGGCTCTCGTCCAGCGGGTGTCTGCGAAGCGCATTACGTGGCCGGCCCACCTAATTTTCGACAATTTGGCCCACGCGACAGCGTCTCTGATCTTCGAACGTTGGCCCCAATAAGACTAATAATTTCACTAAATTTTCATTTTTTAAAGGACTGTTAACTAACTTTTTAAAAGCACTGCACAGGCGTAAGGATATAGCGCATTAAAAGATCAGACCGCGCCATGCCTAAAAAAGAAGAAAGAAAGATCTTTCGTTGAAAGATGTCAAACTCCATGCAAAGAGAAATTCTGCTACCAATCGAATAAGAATCATGACGTCTTACATGACAGCATGACGCAAGCTCTTGTTTTGGCAAAAAAGACGCCTCCCTGCTTTTTAAGCCAAGCTTTAAACTAATATTTTTCCTCAATAGATAGAGGTTCTTTAAAACTTCTAACATTAACATATTGGGTAGGTGAACTAAAACTTCAAAGAATGTTATACTATGTATATTTCCCTTGAACAAAAAATTACTCCGTCTTTTTTAAACAGTCTCTATTTCAATGAAGAAAAAGGTCCTTTTGCTTTGTAAGAGTTCGTTTTGACTTCAAAAGTCTTAGGCTCCAATTTGCCTAGCGCCCTTCAAGCTTTTCGCATTTCATCTTCTTGGAATGGCACAGAACTGGTTGCTTCTAGAAAGACCTTGGATTGCATTCTATTATATTCTGGATCCTATTACCGTGATTCGTTACTTAATTCCTTCAATTCACTTAAATAATCCAACCATACTCCAGTTCTCCCAGCATATTATAGAGTGAACCGATGTAATGTGCATGTAGCGCAGTCGGAGGAGGAGTCGGTTGCCGCATGCACCTTGAAACGATCCAAGGCTCGCATCCCGCCGAAGCCAAGAAGTAGTCAGCAGTGAACATTCAAGCAGCCTCGCCAAGATTCAGCGCAATTCGAATGCGTGGCGCATATCCTTTTATTCCTAATCTGGTCGAACTTCCTTCTTAGACAAAAAGCAACGCGTAGCTTGATTGCCCACTCCAGCTGTCTCTCGTGCTCGACCTCTAAAGGTCGACAAGCGTCGGAATCGAACCTCCTGTTTTCACCCCAATTCCGGACAGCACGCAGCTAGTCTAGTCGTCTGTCGATAAGCCATAAAGTCAGATTAAAAATGTGTCAAGTGCCGCCACGATGTTTGATTCCATAATATGATAGCGCGATGTCGTCGTTAGTCAAAACGTCGGCGCAAACCGGACGCGGGAGTAAAACTTTGGCCGTCTTATGACTCCTACTTCGAACCTTGTACCTGACTTGTCGGGACCCAATTTATCTAGTGTATCTCGACAAAAACAAATAAGGCGCGTGTAGCGCAGTCGGAGGAGGCGCGACTGTCGCGTGCACCCGATACCAGGTTCCTGGTTCGGATTTCCCGCCCAGGCCAACCAAGCCTTCCATCTCTCCGGGGTCGGTGAATTGGTACCAGACTTGTCTGGGGAGGATAAAGCACTGACTTGTTCATCGGCTGGCCACCGCAATTCATTGTATGGCCAAATACGCATTCATGTCGCCTACACGACATCCCGTAGAAGTAGAATGCGCTGGCGCATCCCAGAAGGGATTGAGTAACGCCGTCGTTTATCCTTAGACTTTATCTCGACAAATGTATTAGCACCGCACGCCTTAAAAGGCTGTACGTAACCCTAAGGTTTGACAACGTCTAGGAATGCACTTCAGAAGTGGAGTCTCTATGGCTTAACTCACAAACTGAAAAGCGCTCAGAAGAGTGGAAATTTTTCGCATTTTGCTCAACTTTACGGACCTGTAGTGTCGTTCTCAAAGACGACCTTGCAATCAAAAAGAAGTTTCCCGTCATTCTTGCCCCAGGCGATACTTCAATCCTCACTTTCTGGTATACAAACCGGATGCAACCACATTACATCGCAGGCGCTGCTTGATTTACAACTAGCATCCTGCCCGGAAAGCAAAGTCGAAAGAGTTCTGGTCGCAACAAAATATTCTTGTAGCATCTTAGAGTTTCTAGAAAAGCCGCGCTGGCCGGCTAAACGAATATGGTGAAGGGATATGGTCACTATTTGGGAACATTCGTTGGACATCCTAGTGCCTCATGAAACGATCAAGCAGAGTGAAACACTCACCAACCATGAATATCTCCCAGCAGCTGTAGGCTCACTCAAAAATTTGGCCAGGAGACAGAAAAGGGCCCAAAGGTAGTGCTGTTCGACGAAATGATTTTTCCGAAGCTGAAGGATAAAGGATAAAGGACGGCGATACTCGATTCCGTTTGGGATACGCCATGCATTCTACTTCTACGGGCTACCGTGGAGACAATTTGAATGCGTAATTACTCCATTCAATAATTAGCGGACCCAGCCGATGAATAAGTCAACGCTTTATCTTTTCCAAACAACTCTGATACCTACTCGCCGACTCCGGAAGGATGGAAGGCTTGGTTGGCCTGGGCTTGAGATCCGAGTCAGGAACCTGGTTTCGGGTGCACGCAACAGTCGGCTTCTCCTCCAACTGCGCTACGCGCTCGTTGTAATAATAATTATAATAAGAAGAAGGAGAAATAGCGTTTTCGATAAGAGAAGTGGGTGGATGGCGTTAGAGAAACGTAACCTCTCTAGGATGCATAGAGAATCAGAATAGCTTACGTAGTTGAAAAGTCTTTTCAAAACTCTGAAATCTAGACGCCCTTGATTAGGATTTCGTAAGAAAGTTGTAGATGAAGAGTCTTCCTCGCCCTTCAGGCAGAGATAGTGATCTTCAGCAAGCTGTCACCATCCCTAGATCTTCTCCGTACACATGTGTACGTACACCAGTCCGTCCGCCTGCAATTGGTAGCGGTAGTCGGCGGATCCGATTACCATCGCCCTGATTCCGACGTTATCATTTTCTCCACCTTCCGTGCACCACGTTGTCGTCCAGCGACGCAGCGACTGAATCGTTTTCTCCTTTTTCTATTTTCTTGCAATGTTTCTCAACTATGTTGAGTCTAAAAATCTATCTGAATATGAACTTTTCCCTTCTCCAGCGTCCTTTAAATTCGTTAATTTTTGAATTAAAAAGTGCGTTTGGTCTGCTCCCAAGTTTCTTCACG
Source organism: Heligmosomoides polygyrus polygyrus (assembly GCA_947396885.1). Lineage (NCBI taxonomy): Eukaryota > Metazoa > Nematoda > Chromadorea > Rhabditida > Heligmosomidae > Heligmosomoides > Heligmosomoides polygyrus. The sequence continues at coordinate 9,841,180 of OX377202.1, forward strand.
AATCTACAGTCCACTTCCTTCACTTTATTTGCTGTTAGCTGAAGCTTCCTTCAAATTTCCGAGGAACTTCAGATCTTCTCTCAGTTCACTTCTTTCTGACCATCTCTCCTCGAACCGACCTGCTACAAACATAAGGGTCAGATACCTTCTTGACGCAGTTGAAGACCGAACTGAGTGTTTCAATCTCGATTTTCTTCCTGTTCACTTTATCCCCAAGGCACCTGAAGACCGTTCCTACCTCATTCTTTGTAAAGGGCTTGTTCCTTTAACACTGAGTGACTTCCGCAGCGTTGGGGAATACTAGACCTGAAGTGTGACCGTTCCCTTTCACAAAAAAGAAGATCAAGAACAGACACCGCAAACCGAAAGTGAAAGCTGAAGTTTCGTTAACAGAAAACGGGATTCGCTTCGCCAAGCTCTATAATCAACAGGATTTAAAAGAAACTTTTTAAACGGGTTACTTTCGCCACAATCTTAAACAAACCCCTTAATGTAACATCTACTCGGTGACTCATCAATGAGACGGTGAGATGCTACTTATAAAAAGTATAAACTATAAATAAGGTAAAAATTGGAAAAATATGAATCATCAGGGGGCAACCTCACGGTCATCGTTGAATCCTATATCAAGTGGTGATACCTCAATCTTGGGTAACTAAACCAAACCTTACAAAGACCGTCTAGTGCTGCTAATGTAGCTATTACTATCCAATACGTTCTTTCGACGGGTTTAGCTTGGAATTTCTGATACAAGTGTAGAAAGGAGATGATCCACCTTGGTTTTCCTCGGCACGTCAGAGCAAGTTATCCCAATTCTTGTGAGTTGAGCTCGGATAGAGACCCACGATGGGCACAGGTGGGTGGGAATTTAATTCATTTTTCGTGGGGAGAGATGCCAGATTTCGCAGAAATGCAGGGTGAACCCTCTCCCTAGACTTGCACTGGTATTTTATATGAATTCTTAGAAAGCAATACGCTTTTAGACGATTTAAAACGCACCAGCCACTTGAAGCTTGAAGAGCAAGAATTGAATATTTTTTACAATAAATATTTAAACCTTGAAATATTTAAACTAGAGCACGTGGTAGCGCAGTCTTCGGAGGCGGAAGCTGCCGCGAGCACCCGAATCCATGTTCTTGGCCCGGGTTTCCCGCTCAGCAGAGCCGAGTCGTCTGAAGGAGGAGTCTACCCTGTACCTCTTCTATAAATGGAAGCCCTTAATTGTTTCGATGAACTGAGGTTTTCTTCTGCAGTAACAACATGGCTGTCGCTTGCACTGCCGCCTAGGCCAACCCAAAGTCTTCCTTCACCACGGGACAATAAGTAATAGGTACCGTACCTGTCTGGGAAGGATTAAACAGTGTCTTGCCCATTGGCTGACATCGCGAGTCATTGTGCCGCCCACGCATGCATTCAAATTGTTCCGCTAGAAGTCCTTCAGCAAATGTCTATATTTTGTACGAGGAACATGCGCGCTTATGTATTCTTGAAAGCTTCTGTAATCGTCTCTTTCAAGCTTTTGGAATCTACTATGCGATATTGCAGACGTCCCAGGAATTCCCCAAATTCTCAAGAAATTCCAAATAAACCCAAATGTGGACAAAAATTACGCACCAACCTAATATATTATATTATATTATATTATATTATATTATATTATATTATATTATATTATATTATATATTTGGGGCATGAAATATTTATTATCACAACATACGAACAACAATATCAAATCATTTGAAGTAACCACCCTTTACATCAATTGTCTTTCGCCAACGTGCTGGTAAGTCATGGATGCCTTTTCTCCAAAACGTGGCCGGTTGTGATTCGAAAAATGTGAGCAGTGTCTCCTTGACATCCTCTCGGTTCCTAAATTGCTGGCCGTCGAAATAGCGTTGGAGGCTTGAAAACAAATGATAATCAGAAGGAGCGAGATCTGGTGAGTAAGGTGGATGCGGAAGAACGGTCCGTCCATAGTTCGTCAACTCAGCCGTCGTCGCTCTAGCAATATGTGGTCTAGCGTTGTCGTGTTGAAAATACACCTTCACTTGCTCTCCTCGTGTGGTTTGAAGGTGGGCCCTCAACTTCCTCAGTTGGTTGACGTAAACCTCTGCCGTCACTGTTATCCCTTCGTCCAGCAGCTCCCAGTATTCTGCGCCAAGAACGCTCCACCAAATGCATAGCTTCACCTTTTTCACGTGAAGGTCGGGTTTCGGAACGTCCTCTGCCTCTCCACTTGCATCAACCACTGTGCACGCCGGTGATAATTAGAGTAGAGTATCCACTTCTCATCCCCGGTGACAAGGTTGTCCAGCCATCCGTGGGTACGTCTGAGGGTAAGGAGAGACAGAGCGACATCGGCTCTGCGATCCATGTCATGTTGTGTCAAGTCGTGGGGTACCCAGCGACCCAATTTTTGCACCTTGCCAATCGACTTCAATCCTCGAACGACTGTTGAGTGACTAACACCAAGAGTGCTTGATAGTTCGCGAGTGGTTTGGTATGGGTCCGCTTCCACTCTACTTCGGAGGCTATCCAAATAAGGTGTCATCGGGCGCCCTTCTCGTTCATTACCTTCAACGGAGAATTCACCAACTGCAAACTTCGAGAACCATGGTACACAGTACTTCGAGCAGGAGTACTCTCGTTGTAAACATCCTTCAGGCGACGATACGATTCGTTGGCATTGAGGCCGGATTGATGCAGGAATAACATGACGTGCCGAATATGCGTCTCAGTTGGGATGAATTGCTTAGCCATAACAGCTGACGTTAACAACGCAGAAGCAAATGTTAGGAACAGTTTTGTAGCCCTTTCCTTTCTCTATCGATCGATCATTTACGCGTTGATACATGTAGGAAATTTGGCGGAAAAATGCGCTTTCAATTCAGGAGGGATCAAATGTTCAAGAATTTATGCACTAACCTAATATTTTCAGAGGCCCTGAGAACCCGAAGCGATGGACCACTTGTCGTTGCTCCGTTCCGCTGTTGGCTACAGCCTCTCTTCCTCCAATGGTCCCCTCCACACTGTGCTTTGTAGTGCGTCTGTAGCTTCACATCGACATCGCCCTGCAGCGCGCTTCTAGACGCCGATTCCAGTTTCTGGGCGAGCTTGAGCGACTTGGTGTGAGGGGAGTTAGCCCCGTCCGCGTCGCCACTTCTCGTCAGCGTTGAGCGCCGCCACCCCCCCCCCCCCCCCTCCTTCGGTCTCTTCTGCTGACCAGGATCCGCCACACCACAGTGCACCACTGATAGAAGTGGAGTCTGTCGGCGTCGTCATCGTCAGCCATCGCCTAGCCACCAGCGTCGCCGCTGCGCGTATCCGCCACTTCGCACCCCATTCATTCCATCCATTTTCCTGTTTCCGACTGATTTTTATGTCGCTCTCCAGCCGCCGGCGCGCTGTTCGTTTAGTCCTTTGTTCGTCGTCAGCTCGGCGTTCAGTTCGAACGCTTCCTCATATTTCATTCTCTCGCCATCACTGTGATTACTGTAGCACCGTATCAAGTGCTTCTGAACCTACCGACTGAGCAGCTTGGATTGGCCAATGAGCAGCTCCGTTGCTAACTTCTCATTCATTTTTGATACCATTAGGCCATCCAGTCCTTTGCCTAAAAATTTGAATTTTCACTCAATTTTTTCTAATTTTTTTTATAATAGCCAAGGAGAGTGTGGTCTAGGGAGGCGCCGGCTGTCGCATGCACCCGATTCCAGTTCCTGTTTCGGATTTCTCGTTTAGACTAGTTTATTTGTTTATTTTATATTTATTTATTTATTCGTGGACGCAAGGAAAGTGCGTTTAAGTGCCCTAGTAAGCAATTCGAACTAGTTCATATCTCCTAAGGACAATAAAGCGCGAGTGAAAAAAGCGAAAGGAACGTCAGTAGAAGGAAAGGAAAAAACTCAACAGCAACCACCAAGGAGCAAGCAAACAACATGAAATTTTTAAGAATAGCATGAGCTGAAGAAGCAGATAGATGCTTATGTCTAGAAAACCTCTGAATGAAGTCCTTCATCGCCCAGGAGTCGGTGGTTTGGTGTCAGACTCGTCTGGGAAGAGTTAAATAAAACACTGATTTAACCATTGCCTGACCACAGCAAGTAATTGTATAGGCCAAGTACGCATTCAACGTGAATCCACGACATCCCGTAGAAGTAGAATGCGTGGCGCATCCCAAAAAGGAGTGAATTGAGGACACCCTCTGTCATTTTACCCTTGATAGCTTAAGCTAGCTTTTCCTTTTCCTTTCCTAGAAGCTTACCGAGGTGAGGTCTCAAGCATGTTTGATCGGCGAATTGAATTCCTCTGCGAAAATCTTCCCCTTTCAAATAAAGGATGAAGGCGAAAGATGAAGGACAGCGTTACTCTATATCTTTTAGGATGCGCCACGCATTCTACTATGGCGATCGTGAGGTGATTTGAATGCGTATTTGGCCATACAATGACTTGCGGTGGCCAGCCGATGAACAAGTCAGCGCTTTACCCTTCCCAGACAAGTCTGGTATCAATTCACCAACCCCGGAAGGATGGAAGGCTTGGTTGGCTTGAGCGGGAAATCCGAACCAATGAACTGGTATACCGGCACCTCCTCCGACTGCGCTGCACGCGCCCCACCTTTCAAATTCAAATGCTAGAAAAATATATTTCACCCTTTACATAGAAAAATATGTTCTGTTTTTTGGCCCTAGATCTTGTCGAGTGAAGGACTGTCAAAGTTTACTATGAATCAGTGGCACCAGGCAATACCTCCCAAGCATCAAATATGCCGAAAAAATGCAAAAACAATCCTGAACGGTCTAAGAATAGAACAGCTGACCCTGTGCCTATGAATATTCATATCACTGTTTACTGCATATTCGATGTTGAAAAGGTATTGCCTTACCTTGCTTTGTGTGACTGTACGGTTTCGCGGTAAATAATTTCATTTCGTTTCATTTATTTACGCTACTTCAGGTAGACGTCATAAATGCACAGAATACGGAGACTCAGAAAAGCGGAAATAAAACGAACATGCAGTTAACATCTTAGTAAAAGTTACAATAAATATCTACCACTTCAGAAGTTGCTTCATGGCCATGCGCCTAAATATGAGAAAACAAGGCGAAAGAGGAGGAATATCATTTTTCAATGCTACAAACTTAGATCCTGCCCTACATGTAAAGGACCAAAATCTTCGATAGGTTTAATTTGAATCTAATTGCACTAAAGTAAAATTAAATTCCTAAATTTCTACCGTTTTGTTCCTACCTGGATGTTGGAAAATAAAAGCAAAAAGAGGAAGAACTTTCCGGGAACTTCTCTGAAACCAAGGAAGCTTTCGTGAGTGTATAAGTGAACAACATAGACGATTCGCTGCCGTATGTAGACCAGTTGCTTCTTAGTTAGTGTTCTCGCCACTGTTAAATTTGGGTAATCACCAAAACTATTCAAAAATAATAAACAAATAATCCAATTCAATTTCTTTAAGTTTCAAGTTGCATGTAGCGAGGTTGAAAGCTCTAATATCGAAGTTTTGTGGCGACTCGTGTTCGATCTAACAACATCGGTGCTGTAATGGCGTAGAGCATTCACGCCCAGTCAGCAGGAGGTGGGGGTTCGAGTCCCGCCTGGCGCTAGAGTTTTAATCGCAACAAAACACGGTTATAATAAATAAATAAATAAATAAGCAGTGAAGCTACCTGAAATTTAGCTCGAGCACAGAAGCACAAGACGATCGAAGCCTTCCAAAAATCGTCTATGCAGAAAAAATGCAAAAATATGTCCGGCAAGGCCAAAGATTGAATGGCTGGGCCCGCAGTATTTTTCGTTGCTTCTGCATATTCGATGTTTGGAGGCATTCCATGCGATCTGTGACTCTATAGTCAACTATCAGGTCTCCAACTTGGTAGGTTCAAAAATTTTGGACATTAATTTCTGCTGAAGCGTGGAAATTCTCATCATGGTATTCATTTTCGACTTTTGATTCAGGCACATGCGCGTGCGACTCTTCACTTAGAAAAATGTCCGTTATTGTGCTTTCGAAGAACTGGGCATGGCATCTGCATGAAATTCTGGAATCGATTAGATTCGATTTGATGCTGCGACGGTTGTACCGTGAACTCTTCACACTCCTTAAGCCTTTCACGAAGTCAATTGTCCTTCCTTCCTGTTGCCTGAATTGCTATGTTTAGACGTCTTTTAATCCGACCTCCTTAGCTTTTTTGTTACTTAGCAACTTGTTTCATTGATTGATTGATTGATTCATAGGAATAACCGTGTTTAAAAGCACTAATGACTGGTTGATGACTTATGCGGGCGTAGAATGTCAGTAGAGAACATTACTTAGTGTGCGCCATGCATTGAATTTCTACCTAATCCCACTTGGCTGATGCAAGGCTTGCATAGTGAGCTGAAAAGTAAACACATACTGAACGCTGTGTATTCTCCTTCTCAAGAAGAATCACATGAAAATCCGCCATTCTGAAAAAACCGATGGTTGCTATGACAGTGAATCTGTTGAATGGTAAGAGATCTTTGTCCACTACCTGTGCCGTTTTCCGCATTTGATCTTTATATTTACCATAAATTATTATTTTTATTATAATTTTTAAGGTACTTGTGAAGCAAAGGGCCCGTGGTGCCGTGGGGTTGCCGGTAAACATGTTAACGCGGCAAGCCCACGGCACCACGGGGCCGATACTTATGAAGCACCCGTCCTTAGGTGCCGTGGGCTGCCGCGTTTCCGTCGCCGTTGCCACGTTAACATGTTTCCCGGCAGCCCCACGGCACTACGGGCCCTCTGCTTCATAAGTACCATTTTTAATTTAGTTTTTTAAATAATTTAATCTTGATGACAACGAAAGCTTTCGGATCCACGTAAGCTAAGATTTGTAGTGTGTTTTCGAAATGTGACCTTTGTAGAGTAAAGTAAACAATGATTTTGTAGCTAAAGAAGCAACTCAGATGTCGGACTTCTAGAACAACAAATAGTGCGCTTATATGTGCTCTTTTTAGAATATTTCTACCCAGGCGCTTGTAGTGCAGTAGGGAAAAGCTCCGAATATCTCATGCACCCCGCGATTCAAGATGCTTGGTTCAGGACCCGCCCAGGCAAACCAGATCTTCCATCCCTCCAGGACTGGTGACTGATGATGATCGGTGAAGGCCAAAACACTAGGATGACCCTTGACCAGGTCACTGCAAAGAATTGTCTAAACTAAATTCTCATTAATACTACATTCCCCCTAAGCGATATTCGGTGGTTCAGTTTTCGTCCGTTTTCCTCGGTACACAACACCTACACGAGTCGTAGATTGCCGTTCACCTCAAACTTGGGTAATTAAACCAAGCTGTATACTGTACAAATACAATACACATTAGAGCATCCTGAAAACGTCCTACAAGAGCTGATGTACGGAATAAATTAAGGAAGATTAATGAGAAGAGCGCAATGTGGATTTTCCCATATGTATCTTTTATAAGGAGTTTTTGTTTGCCTATCGCGACAATCTGATAATGCTCAAAACATAATTCCTTTGCAACATCCCACGAATCGCCCTATGATCGTGAGAAAGTGCGATACCCCACTATGTCCTTCAAAAGTAGAGTGCATGGCTCATCCCGCAAGTTCTACTTGTAAAAAATTGATTAACGTTAGCCTATATCTTCTATTCTTACTTTATCTACTACCTATCTTGTTTCTGTTCGGTTTCTTTGAAGCAGTAGAAAGCTTCCAAAAATAGTCAGACACTTGGATCCCGTAGAATTGAGTGTGCTTTGCAGTACAAATGTCGGCTTCATTTCGGCTTCTATTTGAACTTGTAAAATAATTTTCGTAAAGGCTTCACCCCTCTACATCGAAAGACTTCAATGGAGGCTGAAAGAACTATAGGTGTGTAGCTTAAGTCTAATCATAATACACTTACAGCAACTTTCCACCATCCAGTTACTACTTAATGCTGAGCCTTATTTCCTACTAAGCTTATTCCTGGAAAAAACAAACAAAAAAGGCAAAATGAAGACTTACATGATTTTAGCTTAACAGATTGACGCTCCAATCTTGACGTTTTTCCAATTGATTATTCTAGCGATTTATTTATCATTCTTCTTATTTGAACTGCCGTTTCCCTTTTTGATTTCATTTTTACAGCCTGTGCGCGTGTAGCGCAGTCGGAGGAGATGCCGGCTGTCGCGTGCACCCGATACCAGGTTCTTGGTTCGGATTTCCCGCCCAGGCCAACCAAGCCTTCCATCCCTCCGGGGTCGGTGAATTGGTACCCGACTGGTCTGGGGAAAACAAAGCGCTGAATTGTTCGTCGACTGACCACCGCAAGTCATTGTATGGCCATTCAAATCGCCTTCACGACATTCCGTGGAAGTAGAATGCATGGCGTATCCCAAAAATGGAATGAGTAAAGCCACCCATTATTCTGTATCATGTTTTTTACAGCCTTTGAATGCATATCTTCCTATTGTATATATATATATCACTATATTGCACATCTTTATTATCTTTATATCTTATCCTTTTTTCCGTTCAACAATTTTTAAAAATAATTCGATAAGCAGGATCGAGAAGCATTACGTTGTATTTCTGTTACTTTTACACGTTTTTTTCGATTAAAAATTAGAGAACAACTCTGAGTGTAATAAATAAATAAACAAATAAATAAATAAATACCTTAACGCAGATACTACAACTAATTTGTCGACTAACTAACTAATTAACGTCAACTAATGTTAATAAAGTTTTCGATCTTCTCGTTTGCTGTTTTTTCGAATTTTATTAGGGCTCTAGAGACTAACGAAATTCTTATATCTATCTATTTCTGTCTACATAGCCAGTACCAGTCAGTATTTCGGTTCAGCAGACTTTGGTGTGCGCCATAAATTTGACATTTATTTGATTTCACGGCCGCAGGCGGTAACCTGAAAAAAAAAAGATTTTCTAGAATCGAAACAGACTCTCATATCAAACACCAGTACACTCATTACCGACTACCACTCCTTGTCGGGAAGTACCACTTGTTTATGATCGTCGTGGTTTTTGATAGATGACGTCAGTCCGCTCGTCGCTTGTATCATGTGCTTCGTGACCTCTCTGACTGAAGGTGTTTGACGTCACTTCTTGCTCCAGATCTTAACTATTACACCTGTTGATCATCGTTATGAGAGCTATTTCTACCATTCCATCAACTTCCTATTTTTAAAGAACAGTTTTAAATTTTGTTCACACTGTTTTTGACTTGAATTTTTATAACTGTGGTTATTCTGTTTAAGCTCTTCAAGGTCCTACTACGTCGCCGCCTACTAGTATTCTATCAGCGATACTGTCTACTATAACTGATATTTTTTAAAACGTTTATCTATAAGGTTCGCTTTTCGGATCTAAAAAGGAGGAGGGCGGCAAGGAGCGCAGCATGGTCGCCAGACGAAAAATGCGTTCATTTAGGGGTTAAGAATTAGGGGTTGATCCGAGAAATTCTTCTCCACTTGTATTGCAACGGGTGTTCAGCAACAGGTTGCTCCTTGAGGAAGGCGAGTAGATAAATAGTCTTCTTCTCGGGAAGTGGGACTCGCGTAGCGCAGTCGGAGGAGGTGTCGACGTCTAGTTTACCCGAAAACAGGTTCTTGGTTCGGATTTCTCTCCCAGGCCAACCAACCTTTCCATCCTTCAGGGGTAGGTGAATTGGTACCAGACTTGTCTGAGAAGGATAAAGCGCTGACCTGTTTATTGGCTGGCCATTCTCATTGTTTGGCCAGATACGCATTCAAATCACCTCCACAACATCTCTTGGAAGTAGAATGCGAGGCGCATCCCAAAATGGATTGAGTAATGCCGTCATTTATCCTTTTATCCTTTATCCCCGGAAAGTGTGGGAAGCATGCTTCATTGAAACCAACGTTCTTGCTTGGAAAGAAATTAGACGTAAAAAGGGAGCAAGCGATGATGGACGGCGTTAATCAATCCCTTTAGGATGCGCCATGCATTCTACTTCTAGGGGATGTAGTAAAGGTCATTTGAATGCGTGCACAACCAACGATCAACTCTATCCTTCCAAGTCAAGTCTGGTACCAATTCATCGATCTCGGAGTAAAGCAACGCTTGGTTGGCATGAGCGGATCCGAACCAAGAGCCGAGATGCACGAGACACTCGCCGCCTACTCCGATTGCGCTACAACACGCTCTTTCTTGCTTTCTTAAATCTTGTTTTTAGAGTTTTGAATTGCTTATTTAATCCTGCGTTTAATAGGTAAATACAGTAACCAGAAAAGCACAACCTAACGATGAATTATCAAATCAAGATGCACGTGGTAGCGCAGCCGGAACAGACGTCAGCTGTCGCGTACAATTGATTCCAAGTTCCTGGTTCAGATCTGACGCCCAGGTCAACCAAGCCTTCCATCCCCCAGGGTTCCGGAAATTGGCGAATTTGTGCCAGACCTATGTGACGAGGCTGGAACACCAAGTTGTCTGCTGTTACAATGATGTTTTATTGCGAACAAAACTCTAGCTCCTGACGGGTCTCGAACAAGCACTTCCGTATGACCATGCGGGAATGCACTACGCTATTGCACCACCTGAGCTGTTTAATCGAACTTTCCTCGGTGGACCATGGCAAGTCAATGTGTAAAGCCAAATATGCATTCAAAACGCTTGCACGACATCCCTTAGAAGTAGAATGCGTGGAGCATCTCGTCAGGGATATTTACTAAGGCCATCCTGCATCCTTTACCTTCTGGTAAACTAACAATGTTCCGGAAGAATAATTTGAAAACACTTGCGAATAAAAGAAAGCACGCATCACAGTTTGAAATGTTGTTTGAGGTGTACTATAAAGGAATCCCAACATACTCAGGTGCATTTCAATGATTTTTTCTCATTTTCAGTAATAAGCTAGTTGACTAACCTAACACGATAGAATGGCGCGTGTAGCGCAGTCGAAGGAAGTGCCGGTTGTCGCGTGCACCCGAAACCAGGTTCCTGGTTCGGGTTTCCCTCCCAGGCTAACTAACCCCTCCATCCCTCCGGGGTCAGTGAATTGATACCAGACATGTCTAGGAAGGATAGAGCGCTGGCAGTAGAGCGCTTGTTCATTGGATGGCCATTGTAAGACATTGTTTGGCCAAATATGCGCTCAAATCACTTCCACGGCATCCAGTAGAAGAACTAGAATGCGTGGCGCATCTTCCAAGGGATTTGCTAACTCCATTCGTCATGCTTTGTCTTTTATTAAACTAACAATGTTCAGGAACAATAATTCAAAGACACCAAAAGAGAAGAAAGCACTGACCGGAACCATAAACGTTCTTTGAAATGACACTGAAGGGTATTCTAAAAGGGATTCACAACATATTCAATGTGGCGCGTAGCTTTAGGAAGCGTTTTGTTTATTTTAATGATTTTTTTCTAGTTTTTGGTGAAAAACCAGTGAACTAACCTAGCATGATAGGATGGAACGTGCAGTGCAGTCGGGGAAGGTGCCGACTGTCTTGTTCACCCGATATTCTCGGTTCGGATTTCCCGCCTACACCAACCCTCCGTTCCTTCAGGGATCGGTGAATTGGTACCAGACTTGTCTGGGAGGGATAAAGCGCTGACTTGATCATCGTCTGACCACTGTAAGTCATTGTATGACCAAATACGAACTCAAATCGCCTCCATGGCATCCAGTAGAAGTAGGATGCGCGGCGTATCTCAAAAGCGATTGAGCAACGAGCCGTCCTTTATCCTTCATCCTTCTAACACGATATCCTAACAAAGCGCCGCGCGAATTCGCTAAAGAATCAACGTAACGGACCGCAGAGAGCGCTCTATTGAATCCATCGTCGTCGACGACGATTTGACCGGTTGTACGCTGGCCGCGACGGCGGCTGTGGCTGGTGTTGGTGGAGTCTTTTGTCCGGGACGCGTCGACGACGATGGGCGCCGGCACTACGATCGCTCGAGCGCTAGCTCCCGTAGTGGTCGTTGTGAATTGGAGAACTCGTCGCAGACGTCGTCGACGACGACGAAAATCGCTGCGCGGATTTAGCTCGACGAATAGCCCGCCGGCTAAAGCCCCGCAAAAAGAACGTCAAGCGACCATGTTCAGTTGTTCGAATTGGGCGACTTTTCCGCTTTCGGGGGTTCCACTCGGCAGGGTCGCTGTGACCGTCGTCGATGAGTTTCTTTTCGGACTTCCTCGACCTGCTCCAAAACCACTGCAGGTGGTCGTGCGCGAAATAAATGGCCAGACTATATAGACGAGCACGCGAAAATAGTGACCAGTTGTGTACCAGCACTCAGGTCGGTCTAAAGGCTACGCCAAATAAATCGACACTTGTCATCTAATACAAATCTTTTAGAGGATTATAGGTGTTTGTTGTGGGGCTAGGACGTTAGCTATCGATCCATCGATCGATATTATGGATTTTCAGCAGATCATTGTTGCATATGAGTTGGTCACCGATGGATATTGTCTACTTGTAGCGAAGCCCGTTCATCGCTCATTATATTAGGTTGGAAAAAAAGTCTTTTCATTTTTTTTCAAAGATTTATTACTTCACAACTACAAGGTCAAATCAACTGAGATAAACTCCATTTTGTTCCACTACACTTCTCCAAAGACTGGGTAATTTTCCAATTCTTCTCGCTTAAAAGACTGCAGTTCTGGAGTCGAACCATTGCTGAATCCAATTTTTGACGTCTTCATCCTCTTCAAAATATTTCTTTCCAATTTCTTGCTTGAGAGCACGGAAGAAATGGCATTCGGTAAGGGCGAGTTCAGGGCTATACGGTGGATGTGGCATACCTCCCAGCAAAGCTCCTTTATTGTTTTTCTTGCGAGTCTTGCAACATGTGGCTTTGCATCGTCATGCAGGATCATCACCTTTGACGTCTCCGGCCTGTTTTCTTGGAAAGCTGCGGCGACTTTATGGAGTTGGCCACTGTATGTGGCAGCAGTAAGTGTCTCTCCACTTCTGAGAGTTTGCCGATAAATCACTCCTCTGATATCCACCAAACACTCAAGAGAATCTTCCGTTCGTGAACATTGGGCTTGAGATCAGACTTAGGGCTCTCTCCCTTTTGTACCCATTGCCTTTTCTTCGGAAGTTGGCACACAGAACCCAGGACTCTTCGCCTGTCACAATCCGCGGAAGAAACGATTTTCTTCCTTATCTGAACAGAAGAGAAGCAGCGATGGAGAGCCGTCGACCTTTCTGAGTGTCTGACAGGGCATGTGGGATCCAAGCTCCAAATTTCTATGAAAGCCAAGATTCTTCAGATGGATTCCTACTATCCTATGAGACGCTTCGAGCTTCTCTGCCAGTTGACGTGTCGTCTGCCTACTATCGGTACGAAGAAGATGGAGTAGTTTAGTGCCGTCCAATTCAGTTGGCCCTCCTGACCTTCTTTGTCTTCGAGTGAATAATCTCCCTTTAAAAACTTTCCGAACCACTCGTAACAGGCGCGATGAGTAGTAGATCCCAAGCCATATATATGGTTAATTTGGTCTGCTGCCCGACGTGCTGTGGATTCTTTAATGAATTCTTGAAGAATGCCGTGCTGAAAACGGCCATGAGGTAGATCTGGCATTGAGTTCGGAAGATTGGATGGATAACGAATTACAAGAAGAGTCTTAACCTGTGTCCGCGTGCGAACGGTAGACAAGTGTGATAGGATTACGAAATCAGCAATCAACGTTGGCTAGTGCGTTTACAAGGGGAAGGGTAAAAAAAATTTCGAAGTGTGAAGAGACTTTTTTTCCAACCTAATATTTAAACAATTCTCAGCTCATACGTACGTACGTAGCTGCAGAGAAAAATAAATAATATCGATTAATATTAGTCAATCGATCAACGCTGCTTTGGCGTTGTGAACCAAGAAACTGATAACCTTTTTCGTATCAGCTAGAAAATATCAATAAAGTTGATCGATTGATGACTCAGCTCGAATTTTTTTACGAGGCATGTCCAACGGTTGGCGACGCGCAGGACGAACTCACTGCATGATGTACGGACTAACTCAGTAATAAGCAGTCGAATCATTAATTTAGTTATATAAATTAAAAATAGAAAGTGAAAGATAGAAAATGAAAGCGGGTAGAGCTTAGGCCTAGCAGAAGCGACTACTGTTAATAACCGATCGATACTGATAGACTTATCAATATTGCTCATTTATTGTGAAATCCACCGACCGAACTACCTACATATTTATTCACATTGATCCCCTAGATAGTATTGAGTTGATTGGTTTACCCATGTATAGAGCCTCGTCAGCGGTCATCAATTTTGCGCGAACGAACGAACCATTCAAATTTTTCGTTTGCACACTCCTAGACCGAGCGGACAGTCTGACAGGCTTGGCTTAGGTTTTATCCTAGAGATCCATTATATCGATCGATGTTGACTAGCAGAATGATGCTGTTTACTTGTTGTTATGTCTATCTACCGATCATCACGTGATGCTTAGCTGCCGATTGACTCTGGCAACTAATTTTGCGCGGACCGTGTGACAGATAAACGGACTGATGGCTTGGTGTGAGGACCGAGAAGCACCACTCAACGCTGTTCATTCTCAATTCCTTCTTCTTCAAAGAAAGGTGGCAGCTCTCGCTTTTCTACAGCTTTCGGAAGGACATCGTGATTCTGGACTGTATTTCTTCTGTTCTCATTCCTTATCCACCTCTGGGATTTCCTCCATCCAGTCTTCTGTGTCACTCATTTCGCTCTCGACTTCAATTCTTCTATTACTCTGCAGACTTTTGAAGCCGTTCAAACCAACTCCTCTGCAGGCTACCAACATTCCGGTTTCGGTATGCTAACCATGAGTTATATTTACGATCCTAGTTCTTTTGAGCATGAAATTGCATTCTTCTCTTCGACGTTCCTTCAAAGATGACCTCTGTTTTCTGACATCAAGTCTATCTGGTTGTTTCGTTCGGATTCCTTCGTTCACTTGCGCTGATATAACCGTCGGATTCTTGCTGATTGCTCGATTTTTAGCTTAACTGATTGTTTTTCTTCTTCAGGAACCATGAAGGTTCACTCCGACACCACCGCACCGGACAAGGAGCTGACGAATCCTATACGACGGGTGGGTGATTCGAGAAATTGTATCGGGAGAAAGTCGCTGAGCGAGAGCGAAGGATCACTTACAAATCTGGCGGCCTTTGGAACTTTATTTTTTCAAAATCAACTTGAATAACTGAATAAAACGTCCTCTTTCTCTAGAATTCAGGTTAACTTATACATCGAACTAGTAGTTTCAAAGACATTCGATTAGTTAGGAGCTTACATAATATTTGTTCTTAAAATGTTTTTACATTCTTTGCGGTTTAATTTGTCTGAAAACTCTACATCAGCTACGAAATCTGATGAAAGGGACGAATGTCTTCACAACGTTCGGTGCGAAATGTCTTTTATAAAAAATCAGGCTCCGCCTATTGTATAGAAACATTTTTTTGCCACAATTTTCACAGCCATTTTCAGCATATGGATTTAAACTTTAGCAGCAATCTGACCTACATATGGGCTGGTTCATCGTAGAAGTTATTGCAGAATGGCACTGCCTTGTTCATATACGAAGTAGACGAACTTCTATGAGAATGCATCGACTTCCAAAGGAAGTCAATTTGCAAGATATTTTTGTCCAAATGTCCGAGGATATCTTCTGCAGCAGCGAGGTTAGGGAGCTGGACAGGCTTCCCAATTCTCCCCGAATCGAGGCTCTCAATTCGACTAGTAAAGGACATAGGACAAAGGATAAAGGGCGGCGTTAATCAGCCCCTTTTGAGATGTGCCATGAACTCTACTTCTACGGGATCTCGTGGAGGCGATTTGAATGTGTACTTGGCCATACAATGACTTGCGGTAGCCAGCCGATGAACAAGTCAGTGCTTTATCCTTCCCAGACATGTCTGGTACCAACTCCGGAGGGATGAAAGGCTTCGTTGGTCTGGGTGGGAATGTCGAACCAGGAACCTGGTGTGTGCACGAGACAACGGAACCTCCTCCGACTGCGCTACACGCGCCAAATCGAGTTATGCCTAGTCCAATCAAGCCTTTCATTCTTCCCAGGTCGGAGAATTAGTAATACACTTAAGCAAAAACGATAGAATACTGACTTGTCTATTAAATGGTCACCGCTCCTCAATGCAAAGACTCAGATTGCCCTTCTCAGGACCCCTCAGAAGTAAAATTCATGGTGCGTTAAAGAAAACCAACCAAGGTTAGATTAGTACCAAGGTTCAGTCAGTACTTTTGCTAGTCAATCCCTTCTGGGATGCGCCGTGCATTCCGCTTCTTTGTCATAGAGGCAATTCGACTGCGTATTTAGCCTACACAATAAGCTTTGGTGGCCAGCTGATGAACAAGTAAGTGGTTTCTCTTCCCGGAGAAGTCTTACGCCAATTCACCAACACTAAGGGATTAAAGGAATACTTTGCCGGTCTGGGTGGGAAATTGAAATCGAGAACCTTGAAGTCGGAACTCGGAGTGCACGCGACAGTCGGCGCCTACTCTGGCACCACTCTCGCGGCCCTCATTATTCACCATGAAATGTGTAGACCGCAATAGTCGCGAAGTTCGGCCGCATTGAGAGGTGGGAACGCCAGCCATTCAGGTCGATTATGATTGGCTGGCATCCTTCCACTTCTTGATGCTGCCCATCTTCGCGACATGTACCGCGAAGACTTACCACAAACAGCTTACATCTGTGAGCTCTCATAAGGTTAATATCTTGTGAATGAAGCTAAATCTCAACTCACCCATAACTGAATTACCGGTGATTTTTTTAAAGATCACCTACGTTTTCGATGCAAGGCAAAACCACTGCCTTACGTTTCATGTTCTTATATTGCTATTACTTCAAGCTACGATACCTACTTCGTTCTTCGACGTCTGCTTTGGTGAATAAGCCGGTTCAGCAAATATTCTTTTTTGTGTTTTTAATTGAAACTTAATCAAACCTGTTGAATTTGAACACTAGATCTTAATAAGTTTCTAATTTCCAGATTGGTATTGGAGCGAGGCGTTACGATTTTCGTTTAGTCATGGTAAAGCAGGGTTCTTAAATTATTGTCTGCCAAGCGCAAGAAATCTACCATATTTCGCCCTTCTCACCAGATTCCATATTTTCTAAGATGCCACCGCGTACGTTTCGTTCACGTCACCGACGACTTTTGTAAAAAAAATTTTAAGGAATGTTTTTGTTTTTGTGTTTAGCAAGAGTAAAATCGTCCATAGGAAGCCACGTTAGTGTGTCTGTTTCCTTTTTCCTGGCGTGACCAGTATTTTTTGCTAATTTTTTCCGTGGTCCTTGATATTCTGAGTTTTTTCCGCTTCTTCTGTGCTTAGTAGCTACAAAATGTCCTCAGTACTATGACCGCCACCAGTCTTTA
Organism: Heligmosomoides polygyrus polygyrus; assembly: GCA_947396885.1. Lineage (NCBI taxonomy): Eukaryota > Metazoa > Nematoda > Chromadorea > Rhabditida > Heligmosomidae > Heligmosomoides > Heligmosomoides polygyrus. Next base: position 9,858,546 of record OX377202.1, read on the forward strand.
CTCTCTAGTCGATATCACGCGGTGAGACTCCGTGCTCAGCTGACCATTATCAGATTCTTCGACTCCTTCCAAACCACCTTGTAAGCAGCACTTCAAGCTTTTTTCTGTGCTTCGGGTCGCGATAAGATTGCCGGCGTGAACTATAGTGCTTACGTTTTGCTAGTGGAATCCATACGTTATACACGTTGTAATCGCCTTTTATAGTACGAGCCTATCGCCTTTTTGTTCTAAAGCGTGTACCCGTGCATGTTTTTGAACGGATATGGTGCGATGAGTGATGGGGTAGATTGATCCCACCGTTTATGTACGAAGATGGAGCCATGCGATGTGGCGAGACAATTTTAAAGCCACTAGCGGCCAATTGTAGGAGGAGGCTCTGGTTGTTGCGTGCGTTCCCGCCCAGGCCAACCAAGCCTTCCACCCCCCCCCCCCCCCCGCCAGGGTCGGTGACTTGGTAAAGACACACTGACTTGTTCATCGGCTGGCCACCGCAAGTCATTGTATGGGCCAGATGAGCATCCATGTTGCCTCTACGATATTGCGTAAAAGTAGATTGCACGGCGCATCCCAAAAAACGAATTGACCAGTAATCCACAATCTTTTTACCTTTTGCATGTGACATCATGGTGCCGCATAAACGTCCATCAGCCTACCAAAACTTCCCACAAAAAATTGATTCTGCTTGTACAGAGACCATAAAAATTAAGCGTAGTGAAGAACTTTCAATATTTTACGCTTCATAGAACATTAGGAAAATCGAACAGTAAATATTTTCACGTCAAACCTGACACTTTTCAAATCAGATTGGAGACTTTTTAAATTGAAGCGCCCTCCAAATTAATATAGGTCTCTCTAAGAAGGTCAAAATTTTATCTCAATAAAATCCACTTATTGGAAAATTTGGAACTCACCTGGCTCAAAAGGGCATTCTAGGGCAAATTTGAAAATCTATAAAAATTTTGTTTTATTAGAGAAAAATATTGGTGGAAACTCTATTTTAATGTGCAGGAAACAAATTGTTCGTGTTACATAAAGAGATCGCGCTATGCGCTCGTCTAGCGTATCGAAAATTTTTATTCGATGTGCAATTGAGTTTACTTCAAACATCGACGTGAAAATATGTGTGTTATCTATAAATCTTTATGTTATATCGTTAACAAGTGTTAATTCTTCGCAAGCAGAATTTTCGCAGTCAATCAAAGAAAAATCGCGGCGTCCTAGGCGAGTGCATGGCTTAATCTCGTCTTTTAATGCACATCAATTGTTGCCATCTTTCGCTTTAAAACGGGCGACCATTATCTTTTTTACAAAACTTTTTTTTTTCGGAAAAAATTCAGCGTCTTCACTTGAATTTAAAATTTTCAAAGACAGTCCAACTTAATTATCCTCTTTCGAAAAATCTGTCTAACCTTCACGACGAGTCTCTAGTTTAACATAGAAGACACTCGTTTTTGATTTCGAAGACGTGCAGTTTGATTTCAAAAGCATCAAGCTTGCTTAGCAGAGTGCTCAGTTTATCGAAAAAGTATCCTTCTTGATTAGAAAACTAGTCAATTTGACGTAAGAATGCTATATACTGACCGACCACTGGCTTTAAGAAGCAATGATTCGTAAAAAAAACTCACATGAAACCGTGTGCGTTTTTTTACGAACAACAAATGTATTAGAACATTGTTACTAGTAAGGTCTTCAGCTTAACCGGCTCCATGCTGATATCAGCGACCGGCCCATCCCGCATCACGGGTAGGTGCTGACAAGCCTCGAGGGTATTGCGGATGTTACGTGCGGTCAAACAGCGCCGGTGGTGTAAGGCGAACATCGCTGCCCGGAAAGCAGAAGATGCGGGTTCGAGTCCCGCCTGGCACAAGAGTTTTGATCGCAACAAAACATCCTGTAACAACAATCAGATGGAACCGTTCTGGTAGTTTAGTCTAATCACTTTTGATACAAGAAACGTATAGTCAGGGATGTGCGGAATTTCCGTTTCCGCGTTCCGAATTCCGGTTTCGGTCATTTTGAGCTCTTCCGCTCCGTTCCGTGTTTCGCCTGTTTTAGCGCCGAAAGGCGGAGACGGAAATGGGCACTGTTCCAAACTAGTTTCATTTGAACACAATCAGCGTGTCAGTGAAAAAGATTTCTTCTTCATTTAATTGTGAGAGAAACACTGTTAGACAACTCTAGTGTTAATATTCTTAAAATTGGTTAGACTACCAAAAAAGCACTCAAAATGACAACGGCTGGGTGCAGTTCAAAGTTAATGTGCCACAAAGGCTATGTATGCACTGTATGCTAAGAAAATGCACTCAGTATTTGAATGATCATAAAATTCTCGATCCATTAGTTACAAAATCTGCAAAAACTTGGTAAGCATACAGCGCAGTATCATGAAACAAAAGGTTCAGTGAACGTTGGAGCAGTTGTCAGCTCCAAGATTACATCAATATCCCTGATCAAAGGTGCAAATTTCAATTTTTAATTTCGCTAGGTCGATACTCATCCATAGGGAGTTACGGAATTCATATTTTAATGAAGTAACCCGAATATCTAGCCTGTGCTCTTATTTGATTGACTATGGTGACTTATTGGATTCTGTCACAAAAGTATTGCTTCGAGAACCATCTTGGAACTGTCCAGCTCTGCCACCTTGGACGTAGGGTTTCTAGGCCGGCACAGACAGAATATTCCTGTGGAAGTGTGGATCCATCGTGACTAATCAGTTATACAGTTATCATCTTAGATCCCAGAATGAATCCTGAGGTTAGTTCTGGTGATTAGAATGTAGCCGCTAATCTTGAGTATTCAGATATCTCTACAGTCATCGTCATCCATGATGCCACAGGCTTCTAAAAATGTTGAGAGGAATCTCTTTCCTGGTTTTAAAATGATCTATTTGGCTACTCCAGTTTTAGACTTCACCTGAGTCAGTTTTTTTTTCGATGCGGATCTGTAAATAACCTCAAGTGGTTAAGTCGGTTAAGTCTACCGTTCAAAAAATATCAGCATCAAAAAAGTCAACGAAAAACCTGTCGCAGGAAGTAGATAGATATGTAAAGACTGCATGCTGAAAAAGTGAGAAATAGTGAAATAAGCACCTGAATTTCCTTCGTTTATTGCTCAGCCATAGCTAAAAGGTTATCATAGCAATATTATGAAATCATGCTTCGTTATGTTGTTATGTTACGACGACGATGAGCATTAATCTGTGGAAGATTCTGCACCTCGCAACGTTCTAAGCAAGAAAAGGTGCAATAGAAGCCACTTCTGACGCCGTTTCAGATGCAATTTTTGAAGAAATGGCCATTTCCGTTTCCGCCTTTCGTATTCCAGTTTCCGGCCATTTTTGAGCGTTTCCGTTGCGTCTTTCGTCTTCCGCTTTTTCAGAAAAATTTCCCCACATCCCTGCGTATAGTACTGATAAAAGAAGCATATGTCACTATGTTAAAATACTATTGGGCGATTTTTTACTTCTATAAAACGGGGACCCCTTGAAATTGGAAACAAAAGTAACGAAAGGAAATGAAAAAGCTGTACGATAAGAGGAAAGGAAAGTATACAAGATCAAGGAAGACAATACAGCCCTTCTTCTTCTTCTTCTGCTTCTTCTTCTTCTCCTGAGCGTTTACTCCTGCGTAGTTGCAGGGTCCGCTGTTCTTGTGATCTGTCGCCACCTCATCCTATCAAGGGCGTCATCTGCCGTGGCGCCGACTTCGGCGAGATCTCTCTTGATGACGTCCTTCCATCTTTTCCTTGGGGCTCCTCTCGGAGCTTTCCGGGTGCCTCGAAATCTAGGGCCAACCTTGTGGGGTGATCCTCTGGTCTTCTGAGGACGTGTCCATACCACCTCAGGCGCTGCTCTCTCATCTTCAGCTGGATCGCGGCTGTCTTCATCACTGCCCTAACATCCTCGTTTTGCGCCCTGTCCCGACGGGTCCATCCACATGCCCACCTCAGCATCCTCATCTCCGCCGTTGCCGCTCCTGCGCCTTACCCAGGGGCCAGCACTCACTGCCGTAGAGGAGGGCAGGTCTCACAACTGTTCTATAGAGCTTGCCTTTGAGCGTCCTGGAGCATCTACGGTCGCAGAGGATCCCTGCGGACTCCCTCCACTTGAGCCAGGCTGCGTTTATCCGTCCTCTGACCGCCTGGTCCACACTTCCTTCCTCGGATAGGTCACTTCCGAGGTAGCGGAATTCTTCCACCTTCTCGGTCGTTTCCCCTTGGCAGTCTAGGATCGATCCAGCGCACTGCTCAGAGCTGATGAACTTCGTCTTCTTCACGTCAGCCATAGGCCGTTGTCTGCGAGGGCTCTCTGCCACAGCTGCACCTTCTCCTCCAGCTCCTCCTAGTTGTCGGCTACTAGGGCGATGTCGTCCACGTAGAGGATCGTTCTGAGAGGGCCTTCCTCAAGGTGGTTTACTATAGAGTCAAGCGTCAGCAGGAAGAGGAACGGCCTCAGAGCCGACCATTGGTGTACCCCCACTGTGATGTCCACTTTCCTTGTCACCCGTGTGGAGTTCGTATCGCCGCTTTCGAGCCCTCGTACATGTCCCTTATGACCGTGATCAGACGTTCCGGGACACCCCTCCCTCGAAGGGCATTCCAGATTACGGCCCGAGCAGGGCCTGTTGTAGGCCTTCTCCAGGTCCAGGAATGCCAGGTAGCAGGGTTTTCGTTTCTCCCGATATTTCTCCAGCACCTGACAAGCGATGAAGATGGCGTCTATGGTGGACCTCTCACGCATGAAGAAAGAAGACAATACAGCCAAATTCATAAATATGTAATGAGTAAGGAAAAGGTTTTTAGACAAACCTTTGTTATATGCTGTTCCCGTGGCTCTTCAGTGAAGAGGAGCATGTAAGTGTGCTCTAAAAAGTTGTCTGCGGCGAGTGCCATTCTTGTAGGATACGTAAACGCAGCGAAAAAGATTTACGGAAAATTTTGAGAGATTAATCTGTTCCATCACTCATCAGCCACAACCGTTCTCGTGAGGTCTCGCTATCGGTAAGGCGGATCTCCTCATACCGACGGCGAGCCCTTCATGCCGTCATTTCTGGCGATCCGCTCGGTGCCCAGATCCATACGAGAGTGCTCTTGCCCTCAGAGTGTACTCTCTTCTGTAGCCACTCTCTTCCCTCTCGTTTGTTTTGGGGTCTTCAGAAGTGCAGGCACGCACGTTCGTGCCTTAAGCGAAGAGTCTGAGGCCAATTAACCTTGTCACTGGTGAGCCATTTACGGATCAGAGATCCAGTGTACTTGGACTTGGATGCTCTTGGACGGACTATGGACTTTCTTGCTCTTTAAGGCGATCATCTATATCTCTACAATGCAGTAGAAAACCCTTCATAAGTCGCTTTATTCTCTATTCCGGTAAAGCACTCAACTTGTCCGAAGTTTTCTCTCCTCTTCGATGCTGAGGGATCTTCTCCAAAAATTTCCTGAGAGGGTACTTTTCGCCTATTTTTTATGGATTTTTGCAAAAAAAAAATCCCCGAAGTGTTGCCATGATGATGAAGATAAACATAACTCTTTTCTGGAGTCACCTAGTTCTTTTGAAAAGACCCACTCGCTACAACCCGTAGCTGACATCTAGGCATCGTCGGATTTGGTTTTGTTGTTGTTTTGTTTTGTGTTATTCCATTTTTGTTGTTTGTTTGTAATGCGAAAACTTATTGCCTACGTCTTGAATAAATAAACAAATGCAAGATGCAAGATTTTCAGAGGAGTGCCTTCTCCGAAGGCTGCAACGTAATAATGTGTTGAATAGGCGTAAGGCGTTAGAATAGATTTTATTTATTTATTTATTTATTTATTTATTTATACAGTTTTCACGTCGAATTGGACACTTTTCAAGTCAAACTGGATACTCTTCTAGGCTAGCTTCAGGACTTTTGAAACCAAAGCAAAACTCTTCCAAAATGAAATGACATGAAATGACCGCAGAACTTGGCTCGGTAAAACGGTTGAAATAATTTTTTGTTCAAAGAAAATTTGGTACAACTTTGTTACAATTTTTAAAGCTGCCCGAATTTAAGTGAGTGAAGTGATCTCATGAAAAAATCTATTTCCAGAGGAAGAATGGTAAATTATAATTTTTTTTAAAGCACAGCAAAAAACAAGCATATAGTACATTAAAAGAGCAGACCGCGCCAAGCGCCCAAAAAGTTTCCCGCAGCTTTATTTGATTGATAGTGTACATGTCACTTACATGAATCATCAAAGTGAGAAGATGTGTGATCTTTACGGCTGTTTTTGTTTTATCGTTAACAGGTGTCAAACTCCATGCGAGCATAATTTGTGCCATCAATATAAAAAATTTAAAAAATATAATAAAAATCGCATCGTCTCTGAAAAGTGCATGCCGGAATCTCTTTTTTGGCACTAGAAATGGCCGTCTTCTTACTATTAAAAAAACAAGCTTGAAACCTTTATTTTTCTTAAAAACAGGAATTTTATCAAATTTTGAACAATGTCGCTTAATGGGTATATGAATTGAAACTGCAAAGAAACTTATGCTAATTTTTTTTGGGCAAAAAATTATGCTAACCTTTTTGGAAAGTTTCTGGTTTCATCTTGAAGAAGCTCATTTCGATTTGGAATGGTTCGCTTTGATTTCAAACTATTAGGCTTAGGCTTAGAAGGGTGTCCAGTCTGATTTGAATCGTGTCCAGGTCGACGTAAAAATTGTATAAATAAATAAATAAATAAATAAATAAACGAAATTTATTCTAACCCCTTACGCCTAATACAAGCATGAATACGTTGCAGTCTTCGGAGAAGATACTCCTCTGAAAACGTTTCCGCTTTCATTGCGGTTTTCGCTCTATCAAGTCTTCATCCGCTATTCCTCTCTTTTTTCATTATATGCCTTCTCGATAACCTCTTCCATTGGTATAAGTCCATCAATCTAATGCTCCGCTCTTACCGTCTAGTAGGTGGTGTGTGATGTCAGACAGCAACCTATGGCTGCTGGAGAAGTCTACTCCCGTCGACGATTCTGGCGATTTGCCACCGTCGGCCACGATATTCATCACCGTCTGGAGAAAGTTCTTCACACTGTGGACGTTACGCACGGTAGATATCGGATTCGCTGCACTGGTTTTTCTATCATTACTCGGCTAATAATAGCCAGAGGATCAATACCTATAGGTCGAGGTCAGCTAGATGAGCATGGTGATTAAGTGCATAATATCTGATCGGTAGAAAATCCTCTAATTGACCAGCAAAATCGAAAATTTTAGACAACTTTTTGAAAACAAGATCTGCATCTGAAGAGTGAGCATCCCACAGTTTCGAAGCTATTGATTAGTTTCACCTATATTGATTGTTTGTTGTGTTTCAAACCGTTTTTATCTAAGAAAGTTCATTTCGCTTGTTGGAGAGCTGGTGAAGCAGTTGCTTTGTCGTCTACAAAAAAGTTTTTTCTTAATTTTTAAGACTGGAATTATTACTTGCTTTATTCAATTCCTTTGAGTCACTTCTGCATTTTTCACTAAACTTTTTTCACGACCTGCATTTTCCACTAATTAAAATGATGAAAATCGGCGTTATTCTGTTCTTTTCTGGGTTGCGCCACGCATTCTATTTCCTCAGTTTGAAGGCGTTTGTCCCCTATTCAGTGGTTGCAAGTCAGCTCATAAACATGTACATCTCCATCGGACAAGTCTGTCCATTTGTGAACTCAATAAACGCTGGTTGGCTCGACGGAAGCAGAACCATAAAGCCTTGAGTTGAGGGTTCATGAAAGAGTCGGAGAGTCGGCGCCTCCTTCGAACCAGGGGTGCACATTTAACGGTTAACGATTTAACTAATTTAACGATTTAACGGTATTTCTCGTTAAAATTTGGCTTAACGACTTAACGAAAATTTTTAGAAATTTAACGGAATTTTCAACGGACTTTTTTCTTGGTATGTTTATCACGTTTACCCTTAGTCTTAACTAGTGTTGAGAGTCTCACACTCCTGATTAATACTGTTTTTGAAAAGACTGATGAAATCATCATAAATATTTTGTTTTCATGCATTGTTTTGAATTTTTGGAATTTTTGAATGGATTTTGGGAGTCCAGGTTCCTGGTTCGGATTTCCCGCCCAGGCCAAGCAAGCCTTCCATCCTTCTGGGGTTGGTGAATTGGTACCAGACATGTCTGTGGAGGATAAAGCGCTGACTTTTTCATCGACTGGCCACCGCAAGTCATTGTTTGGCCAGATACGCATTCAGGTCGCCTCCACGATATCCCGTAGAAGTAGAATGCGTGGCGCATCCCAAAAATTATTCCAGCATACTTTTGCTCGCCACCTGGAATTGTCGAGACAGAGAGAATGTTTTCCGTTGGACGTGTTTTAAACGATTTGAGAAAAATGCTAATAACAAAAATTTGGAAAGCAACTTTTCTTGAACGTTAACACGTTGCTGACATGTCATACCTTTTCGGCAATGTAGGACCACGTGACACGATGTCCTGTCACGCTGCAAAAGAAATGGACTGGTCCTACTCACCAGGCACTCAAAAAGCGAGCGTTAGGTAACGTGTTTACATTCCACTGATGGGTTTTTTTAGTTTTTTGCCTTTTTTAATTGAAACTTTCTGTACTTGATGCCTATTGCCCGCATCGAGATTGTATGTGTTCGTGGAACAGTCACACAAAGCGGTTTCGCAAAGAAGCAGGAAACAGGGGCACTCCGGGTTTGGTCTGATCGCACATTTTAAAATGCCTTGTCGTTGATCATCTTAGATGATAATTCCATATCTGTTCTTATTCCACACCCTGTAGATAACTTCCTGCTGAAGGCTTGTCTAATTTTCTGTGCTTGACAAAGTTGAACTGTTTATTTTCATTGCAGTGTTACACTCCATTCCTTGAACTTTAGCTGTTGACCTCTTGAAAAGTCGAAGCGTATAAGGTTTTCCTTGATATTTTTCACTCGAAGTAATGGTTAGGCGATAATGGTGTTTTTAACGAAATTTAACGAAAATTTTTCGTTAAAAATTTCGTTAAAAAAATTTAACGCACAAAATCTTATGTGCACCCCTGCTTCGAACTGCGCCTACAATGCTCGTATTTTTCTTTACGCTTCACAATTTTACACCCGTTTGAAGTTTTACACCCATTTTCTAGTGGCTTCTCTTCAAATTCCAGAAAATTACCGTAAATCCTTTGATGTCACACGTTAACTGGTTCATCGGACCGGTCAAGTGAAGGCCACCCTTGAAGGACTTCTCCAAGGACAGCTTATCAGACGACTGGACCTTTTCTGGTCGAACGCGTCTGATAATTACGACGCGGGAATGAACTGGGAGCCGTGTCCAAATTTATCTTAGTGGGGGGGGGGCAGTCTACTCTGACTCTTGGACAACGGCGGAAAAACTGAAAGCAGACTCGCTTACAAAGAGAATACTGTGTGAACCGAGGGAAGTCGAAGAGAGGAGCTTTCTTTGAAAAAATTCCTAGCCGGAGGGTGCCACAATGTTTGTATTTGTTTCCGTTTTCTAACGTTGCTCCCTCACCCCTCCGACTAGGATAGATCCGGCGTATCGGATTGTGCCCGCTGGGACCGCGGCGGTTTTCTGTTACCTACAGTAATCTCACAAAGTACGTCTGTAGAAAGTTCACTATCGATCATTATCGGGGAGTGCCCTGACCGAAGTCGTCACATCGACGACGAACCGCTGATGTTCATTCGTGTCGTCACTTTGAGAATCTCGTCTCGAACAACTCAAAAAACAAGCACCGACAGCGTCCCGTCCCGCCGCCGGTCAGCCGGGGGATTCTTCGGACGCCATCGATTGCATTAGTGGATGGAAAGGGCTGAGTTTTGAATCGAATAGGGATCTTCTCCGTTACCGGAACCATCTGCAGCTGAACCCTTGAGAAGTCTTCCGTTTTCAGCGGAGAAGAATGCAAGGAGCACTTTAGAAGAGCTGAAATTGCCTTGTCGTCCCCTTAAGATTCCCTTCTGGGACATGTCTTTCGTTGCGCTGCAGCATTTTAGGACTTTTTATCAAAGAATCGGCTTCAAAACGGGTTCCGTGATGAGGACGTACCACGGACCACTTTTTGGCAGCTGCCTGAAAACTCGTGCAACAAGAACGTCAACCACAACATGCCGTGCATCAACAGTTTGAAAAGATTATCTTGTGCATTTATCTTGAACCGAGGGCGTGGAGGCCTTTCGACCTTTAGGAGAAGCGCCGGATCTGTCCTAGTCGGGAGGGTGCAACCTTAAAGTGTTAGCTGTGCACTATACTTCGGACCGAGTCGAATAATTTCGAACGAATATGCGAATAAATTCGAATATTCCAATATTCATTATTCTTCTATTCGACGATGTCAAAAATTCGAATACATTTATTTCTCGACTACTCGACAAGGCGAATTTATTCCTTATTCGACTATTCGACGTAGACCAAAATTCGAATTTATTCATTATTCGAATATTCGGTTTTTCGTGAAACCCAATATATTTGATTATTCGTTTATTCGAAAAAATTGGAAGTACACAAGTATGTTGCGAACATCATACAAATACAAATATCGTACATACAACCTAATCCCTGAATTTAAATAAAAAGCCTCGCACCTTGGACCAGCCTTTGAAGACCTCGTAGAAACTCAAGCAAGGGCCTGGAGACGCGAATCACTAGGTGACCTCTCCGATTGGTATAGATCCGTAGCGCCTTAAGAATTCGTTCTATAAAGCCATCATTGGAATAAAATAGGAAATATGGATGTTCATAGATTTAAGGCCCGATAATGTACCATTTTCACGACGAATTGTACACTTTTCAAATCAAATTGTACACTCTAAACACCCCTTTAAACTAGAAAAAGGATTTTTAAAAGCAAAGCGAACTCTTCCAAATTGAAATTAGCTTTATGTACATTAAACTAGAAACTCTTCAAAAAGGTCAGAATAATTTTTTTGTTCAAGGAAAATTTTAGTGTAGCTTTCTTTGATATATTAAAACGCTTCCCAATAAGTGATCACATTATTTGAAAATGTATAAAATTTTATTTTTTGTTGAGAAAAATAATTGATTATAAAGCTTCTTGTAAGGAGCAAGAAGGCAGTCATGACTTGGCGCCAGAAACAGATTTTGCCATGCACTCGTCCAAAACATCGCGATTTTTATTCGATTGATAGCAGAATTTCTGTTTACAGGGAGCTTGACTCTGTTAACGATACAACAAAAAAGTGTAAAAAAAACGCACACATATCATCACTTTGATGGTTTATGTAAGCGACATTTACACTATTAATCAAATAAAAATTGCGGCGAACATCATTTTGAGTCCATGGCGCGAAGTGATCTCATCTTTTAATGCGGTATGTGCTTTCTTCCTTGCTCGCGTTGTATCGTAGAAATAGAATGCATGGCGCATGCCGCAGAAGGAACTGGCCAACACCGATCTTTTGTCATCCTTCCTTATCTATAAAACATTGCCACTGGAGAATGTTATAATTTAAAACTGTAAATCCGTCGAGGACCATAAGTTTTTATTTATTTATGTATTTGTTTTTGCATCCAAGGGAATGTGATCTAAAATATGAAGAGAATATAAATAAAAGTGAAGAGATGCATAGAAAGAAAAATGAATAAAAGGACAACTCGAAAATATCAGTTTTTGCAAGTTTTCTAAAAATTATGGAAGCTATTGTAGCTTGCGCTTTGAGTTTGCGCTTTGCCTGATAGCTTCCTTTGTTTTTATAGACTTGAAAGGATTTTTAATGATTTTTTAATGGTTATCAATTGTACGCGATATTCACCTCATTTTAGTTCTCTAGTTATTTATTTAACGGGTAATTTTTGTAATTTTGTAACATTGTATTTTTTTTGTTGGATGCAAGTGTTTATATGAGAAGTTAAGGATATTCCATTTGTTGTTTCTTTTTTTTTCGTGAAGGGAATTTTCAATGCACTAATGCTATTAGCTTTATTTTATTTCATATAACCTTAATTTTAGACTAAGATTTAAGTTAAGCTCCAAAATTTCAAATTATTTGGTTAATATAGGTAGATCTTTCATTTGATATGCATTAACTATCACCGTAAACTATTCAGACAATTTAAATTTAATAACGAAGCAAACTGAAATTTGGCGAGACGAACAATTAAACTAAGGTTTTTCTTAGAATGGGTTTCAGATCAGAAAAGACCGAGCAAAGGGTAAGTCGTTTGCCTTTGGCTCGCCTTTTTTTCATAAGGTTCAAGAAAGGCTTGAAGGAAATGGATATGAGAGAGAGGGAGAGAGAAAGAACTTGAAGAAGGACAGAAAAAGGACTTCATGTGGCTTCTGAAGAGCGCCACAATTTCAGTTTGTCGAGCGAAAATTGATCGGCAATTTCGACTCGGCCGACTTCACACCAGCCTGGCAGGCGAAGTTCAGTCATGCGCCCACGTGGTGCGATGCCGACATGTCATTACAGCAAATCAATCGGGTAATCGATATCGATCTTCTACGCGCATTTTCAGTAGGCAATCGATAACATGTTTCTTAGTCGCCTGCCTATTTCAGGGTGTGGCGCGTGGTAATCGGATAGCACTGTACGCGAGAAGTAGCTTTCAATATGTACTCTTTCACACCGGGTGTTTCGTTCAGAAATGGGCGTGGTCTACTGTAGTTCTTGGGTGAGCAGCGATTTTTCTTTATTGAATTTTTAATTCAACTTTAATAATTAAACAAGAATTTCAGCTTAATTTTATACACTGTTTGTTGTGCTGGTCTCAAGGACGTTATTATTGAGACGGATCTTGTCAAGTTATGGGTTCAACGTGAGTTTGTCTCCTAATTTTTAGATAATTTTTGGTAAATTATTTCTTATTCAGAGGGTGGTCGATTAAACGAGGAGATGAACTTCCTCTCCAAAGTACAATCAGAAGCCAACCGGGTAAGCAGAACTGTTGCAACTTGTTAACAGTAGAGGCAATCCAATCACATTAGTAACACGTAACATTGGAGCGGGAGCGCAGTCGGAGGAGGCGCCAGCTGTCGCATGCGTCCGATACCAGGTTTCTGGTTCGGATTTCCCACACAGACCAACCAATCCTTCCATCCCTCCGGGTTCGAATTAGTTCCAAACCTGTCTGAAACTAATTCGAACCAGGCTAAAGCACTGATTTGCCCATCGAGTGGCGATTTCAATTCATTGTATGGTCAAATACGCATTCAGACCACCTCCATGACAACTAGTATATAGAAGTAGAATACCTGGCGTATTCGAAAGGAATTGAGTAACGCCGTCCTTTATCTTTTATCATCTAACTGGTATGTGGCGCAGTCGAAGAAGGCCTGGTTCGGAATTGATTCGAGTTCGGACCACACCTAGGGCGCCACGGCTTCTTCCTTCCGGAGTGGAGGAATTCCCACCTCGCTAATCGAGTAGTATCCTATACATCCTGCGGAGATTAGTGATGAATTCGTATGGATAATCAGTCTTTCTGCATTTTCAGGCGACATATACACTTTGTTGTTATAGACCTTCACATTTGCTGCGATAGAATGCGTCGTAAACTGCGAAGCAATGTACCAGGCTGTCTAATAATTCTTGTCCGAAAATTTCACCATTTCACCATCAACAAATTTCACCATTTCACCATCAACAATATAATCACCACAGTCATCCACAACAGTGGCCCATCGATTGGGCAGGTCGCCGATGCCCTTCGCCCAGAACTCCGGGAGGTGCAACTCTAACAATTCCGCGATGTCGGATTTGAGGTTGTCGTAGTTGGTGAATTTTCTTCCGGCCAAATGGTGCTTCAGCGGGCGGAACAAGTGGTAGTCGGAGGGGCGAGGTCCGGGGAATACGGCGGATGGGCAACCGTCTCCCAGCCGAGCGTCGCCAACTTCTGCTGGGTCTTCGCCACGTGGGGGCGCGCGTTATCGTGCAGCAGGTGGACCGAGGCCCGTCGGGGACGCTTTTCTCGGATGACGGCGGCCAGTTTCTCGAGCTGATCGGTGTCGATGGAGACGGTGACCGTCCTGCCTTGCGGGAGCAGCTCGAAGTACAGCATGCCCTTGGCGTCCCACCAGCAACAGAGCATGATCTTCAGCGGGTGTTCCCTGTCCTCGAGGCTCGTGTCGCCGCTCTCGAAACGATTGAACCAGCGCCTGACTGTGCGTTGGGACACTGCATCCTCCTTGCACGCTCTGCAGATGTTGGAGACCGCGGTGCCCGTGTAGTTGCCCAGCAGCCACTCGTAGTACACGAACGTGCGAATTCGACCTTGGTCCATTTTAGCTTGTACTGGTAGCTAGAAGCGACGACTGCTCCTTATATACCACTAGCGTGGAACTCTGGAGAACCTTCTAGAAGATTTTTACACTTGCCTGATATTATAACACTTCTAAGGAAAATCATAGAATTTTGAAATTTTTCGGACAGGAACTATTGGACAGCCTGGTAAAAATGTCCGTGTTAATATGAAAAGTACTCAGCTTAGAGAGAAATGGTATAATTTGCTGGGAAATTGTAGACCTGAATAATGGCTATAGCGCCACTTTGCTGATTCATATATTAAAAATAAGATTTTGCCCTTTTTGGAGACATTTTGACTTTACTTAGATAAGTTCACATCTTTAACAGGTTATCGTGTTTAGATATCGAAACGTGAGATTGGAGATGATGGAGAACCCGTCCGCCGTCGTGGACCGGACTTGCCCCGCGAAAACGGTCTCGGTGGTGGATTTCAGGTGACTTTTAAAAAATAAATTCCTCAAGTTTCAGCAGATGCCTTCCAGTCTGCAAGTCTGCGATTTCAGGTAGTCATCCAAACGCCGATCCGCAAAAATGAGAACGTGCTTTCACAAGAGTCTCTGTTGAGGCACGTCGCATTGATGGAGGAGATCTCCAAGTATGAGGTCGAGATGTACGGCGAGTGAGTTTCTTTCTATGTAAGAAAAATTACGTCTGATACGGCTTTGTGGATGCTTCATAGCCTTCGTTCATCGTTGTTAAATTTCTCATTCATTAAGGAAGTGGACGTTGAATGACATCTGCTTTAAGCCGCCGAGTCCTCGATTCAATGCCGGACCTTTGGCTAAGGTTGGAGTTTATCTTCTCTTTTTTAACTGGCTGACCACAGAGTATTGCAATAATAGTGACTATTTTTATACTTTCGTTGAGCTGAATGAAAATGTGTACTATCTGACTTACATCAAGTTCACTCCATTATTTGAGAGATCAAGTGTGAATGAAGTTATAACTACCTCATGCTTTGCTGAAATCATCAGGCATGCCTTAAAAATTGCACGCAATTTGAGTCGCCGGTTTCTGAGCACTCAGCGAATCCGCTCACTTTTTGCTCGATGGATACCCATTTATTCGATAAAAATGCTTGTTATAGCCATCCGAAATAGGCTTTGAGGGGAAATCCATCCTTGCTTTAGAATTTATGGAGTTCTTGTCCAGAAACGCCTAAAAGTCGCAGGTCGAGAGATACTAAAGACTAGAGGACATCTAAGCCTCCTTTGCGCAGAAGCCGAATGTGGTAGAGAGACGGGTTAGACTCTTTCTTCTTCGGAGAGCGACATCATTGGTTAAACATTTCTGCCAAAAATTTTCTTGACAGCTAATGGTGTCTGGAGAGGTCCAACCTTCTCTGAAATTTGCATTCAGATCGTGTCACGTCAATCTCATTACATTCCTCGGCTCCTTTTGTTCTCGTTTTGGCAATATTTTGTAGAATTAGATTATAAAAATTTTAAGATTTTTAAACTCAAAACCTTGCTTAGAATGCGTTCACCTCTCCCGCCAAACTAGACTTTTGGGATTGGAGGAATAGGACTTTGGAAAACTGTAGGATGGCAATTTTGACTGACCTCTTATTTTTCATATAATTTTCGAATCCTTACTCCAAGTTTTTATAGTTTGTCAACGGTCTCCGCTTAGTTAAGTCTATGAAAGAATAAAATCTGAGTGTAATTTTACATATTGTTTTTTAACAAAAAAGTCTCAAACTTTTGGTCACCCACCCGTATCCGGGATGAGCTGGCCGCTGATATCAACATGGGACCAGCTAAGCTGATGTCTTGATAGAAACAATTCAAATCAGTTCCTTTAAGCCTCATTGGCTGGTATCGAGGTTGTTAAGCTGTCACAACGATGTCTGTTGCGATCAAACTTCTAGCGCCAGGCGGAACTCGAACCAGCACCTCCCTCTGACCGGGCGGGAATGCTGTACGCCATTACACCACCGGCGCCGTTTGATCGAACGCAACATCCACACCTCGTGGGACCCTGGCGCTAGAAGTTTTGATCGCAGCAAGACATCGTTGTGGACAGCTTACAACCTCCGATACCAGCCAATTGAGGCTTAAAGAAACTGATTTGAATTGTTTCTATCAAGACCATCAGCTTAACTGGTCCCATGCTGATATCAGCGGCCAGCTCCTCCCGGATACGGGTGGTGCTGATCGGTCCCACGAGGTGCGGATGTTGCGTTCGATCAAACGGCGCGCCGGTGGGTGTAATGGCGTACAGCATTCCCCGCCCGGTCAGAGGGAGGTGCGGGTTCGATTTCCGCCTGGCGCTAGAAGTTTCGATCGCAACAAGACATCGTTGTGACAGTCTACCGTTTACGTTTTTAAGTTTTGGAAATTTATAAAAAATTCTGCGAAAATTGACCGTGAAGGTCAACGTTTTGTTGTTACTACCTATTAATGTTTCAATTTCCGCTCCGTTCCATCATGTTCAATTTTAATATTATCCCCGATTCATTTTGTTTTTTCGACGAACTTTGTGAGGACTAAGTAATTTTCAGTTTTTTTTCAAACATTTAAACACTTGGTAGGAGGTATTTGAAATCTACAGTCTGAAAAAATCTTGAGCTTTAAAAATCTATTAAAATTTGATAGCTAGGGTTGTACTAACATGTGCAGGGTTTTGGACGGAAAACCTTGCAAGGACCCGATCCTGAGGTTTCCACCGTTGTAAGGTCTCTATAGTGTCCACTAATAAATCTCAATTTTTCTCATGCCCGTTTTATGCTTTCATTGATTCTTTTCGTCTTTATTTGACAAATCAAAGGGTGAAATGTAAATATTGTTAAGTACTTTTGTTCAAAAATAAAGGAATGTTTTCGGAACCGCAGGAAACCACTGTTTTGAAAATCTTGTATTATAATATTTTAAAAGTCTATTGAAATTAGGTACGGGCGCGTGTAGCGCAGTCGGAGGAGGCGCGACTGTCGCGTGCACCCGATACCAGGTTCCTGGTTTGGATTCCCCGCCCAGGCCAACCAAGCCTTCCATCCCTCCGGGGTCGGTGAATTGGTACCAGACTTGTCCTGGAAAGGATAAAGCGCTGACTTGTTCATCGGCTGGCCACCGCAAGTCACTGTGTGGCCAAATACGCATTCATGTCGCCTCCACGACATCCCGTAGAAGTAGAATGCGCTGGCGCATCCCAGAAGGGGATTGAATAACGCCGTCCTTTATCCTTTTATCCTTTTATTGAAATTAGGAATGGGGTGGCTTGTGCTGGGGTAAAAGGGCAGGTGTTGTCCACGAAAGCCTAGCCAGAACCGATTCTGATATTTGTACTGTCGTGAAAGTCTCTCATCTGCTTCCTACTACTTTTGCTCTTATTGTGTACTATTTAGCTTTTCGTACTTTTTTTTGGTCGACTGGCATTAATTTGACCAATTTTTGTAGTCGTAGTAATTTTTCAGTTAGAAAATCAAGCGGTTAGACAGAATGTGGTTAGTGTATAATATACAAAAAGTCCTATTTTTTCTTCAGCTGATGAACTCCATGCTCGACAAGATCATCCCCTGCATCTGGATCACTCCGATCGACTGTTATTGGGAAGGATCGAAGCCGTTGGGACCATATCCACCAATCAACCTCGGGTAATCACTACACCTTCGTAGATTTCAGTTAGTATCAACCGAACAGTGAAGCGGCCAAATGTTTTTAACAAATTAAAAAATCCAAATTTAACCCAGATTGATGATATGAAGTTGACTGCAGCTGTTGACCAAGATTAGTATCGACCTTTATTCTGGCTAACGTTTCGGCGATGTCGCCTTCGTCAGAGCCTGGAAGAGTCGAAGTAACATTTGGAAACTATTCGCCCAAACACCATTTCATCTTACAGAAACTAATTCCTAAGGAAACAAGGAGACAAGGAGCGATGTAGTAGAAACCAGCAACGCTAACCTTTACGGTGGGGGGTCGAGATGATCCACCAGTCACCTTTAGCTGGAGGTGGGCTAACTAAGGTGGGTGGGCGAGCTTATATTTACGGACCACCTGCCCCGGGGATCCCTTGAGCACGACCACGTAGGTCAAACCCGCAGAGGTCGACGAAGGGCGCCAGTTCTTGCGTCACCGCGATGCACTCCTCCTTGCGGTTGATTTTTGGATATTGTGGTATTGCCAGAACAAACGGGTATCCCGCGGAAAGGTTTCAGGGATGGCGGAGACGGCGAGCTGTGGCGGCGGCTCATCGTCAGGACGATGGAAAAATACCTTTCTGCATCCCTTTTTGGATAGACGAAACAAGTGCGGCCGTCCGCACATGCCTACGCAAGGCAGGTCTAGAGGAGCTGGTGAGAGTGATAGAGGTTCCTCCCACCAACCTAAAGGGGCAACTAGTCCGGAATCGGCTGTACGACAGGACATGCACCAAGCCATCCTGTGTTATCTGCCCGTTTGGAAGCGAAGGAGACTGCATGACATCGGGGGTGGTGTATCTCATTACCTGCAGTCAATGTGGAGAGGGGTATATAGGGGAGACGGGCAGACCCCTTTGTACAAGGGTAAAGGAGCACTTGGACGGCCTAAAGAAGTCCAATGTGTCGACCCCTTTGGGGGAGCACAGGGTCCGAAGCCATGGTGGCGCAATGGTTGAGGTGGCTGTGACGATCTTGGCGCGCGAGCGCGACATCTCGGCACGCAGAACACTCGAAGCGTTTTGGATCGCTGCCCAAAATCCAAAAATCAACCGCAAGGAGGAGTGCATCGCGGTGACGCAAGAACTGGCGCCCTTCGTCGACCTCTGCGGGTTTGACCTACGTGGTCGTGCTCAAGGGGGTACCC
Source organism: Heligmosomoides polygyrus polygyrus (assembly GCA_947396885.1). NCBI lineage: Eukaryota > Metazoa > Nematoda > Chromadorea > Rhabditida > Heligmosomidae > Heligmosomoides > Heligmosomoides polygyrus. The sequence goes on from OX377202.1 coordinate 9,877,589, forward strand.
GGGGCAGGTGGTCCGTAAATATAAGCTCGCCCACCCACCTGAGTTAGCCCACCTCCAGCTAAAGGTGACTGGTGGATCATCTCGACCCCCACCGTAAAGGTTAGCGTTGCTGGTTTCTACTACATCGCTCCTTGTCTCCTTGTTTCCTTAGGAATTAGTTTCTGTAAGATGAAATGGTGTTTGGGCGAATAGTTTCCAAATGTTACTTCGACTCTTCCAGGCTCTGACGAAGGCGACATCGCCGAAACGTTAGCCAGAATAAAGGTCGATACCAATCTTGGTCAACGGCTACAGTCAACTTCATATCATCAGTGCTAACAATGCCAAGATTTATGGAAAGTCGGACGTGGGCAGTGATAACCCAATTGTTTTTAACCCAATTTCGACCTGATAGTTGTATTGAAAAAAACACACAGTAAGATCGATATCCAGATGGTTTTCAGTAAAGGTGTAAAGCTCGTAGGCCACCTTTCTGTTATTTTATACCTAATAATGTCTCATTTTATTCTATCAAAGCCTTGGGGTCTCAGAAATCGCTCGCATCTGCCCGTATTTAATCGAATTTTTAATATTTTCCCGATTTTTTTGCAGCGAGGAGGTCAGCGGTTTCATCTCGTCCATGCCGAAGGGTAATGTGACCTGGAAGAATCTGAACCCGACAGCAGTGATGGCTGAAGTCGGCGCCCTCTTCGACCTAGGCACCATTGGGAACTTCTTCGACAGAGTGGGTTACTCTTCAGTTTGCTAGAGATACAGTACCGTACAGTATTCAACTGACTTCAGGCTGGTATCGGTGCCGCGTACCTCGATCGGCCGTGCATTAATCCACTCGATCCCGAGTGTCCGAAAGACGCTCCGAACTATTTCGATCGATGCAGTGCGCTGGAGAAATTCATGGAGTGGAACATGGCAAAGGCCGATGCAGAGAAGGTCGTGTCAGATGCATAGCTAGTTTCTCGGTCGTGGTAGCGAATATGGGCAGCATTGGGAGGTGGAAACGCGCCAGCCAATCCGGTTACATCGAAGTGACGTGATGTTCAGAGTGCACGGTCAGCACTCTGATTGGCTGACGTTTGTTCGGGTGGTGCCTTGCTTATTTATGATTGGCTTGCGCCCCATCTTCCAGTGCTGCCCTCTTCCGCGACATGGACCGGTTTTTCTCCTCTTCTGTTTCTATTCTTGATTTTTATTGTTTTCAAAAGTTTTTTTTTCGAAGGTTGTGCATAGGTTCTTCTCTGAATCACAAATTAGCAGCCGAGAGAAAATTACGCAAATACTGTACTTAACAAGCAATGAAGAATATATTTTTAATAGGTTAAGCCTTGAAGATAAAGGAGACAGTTTGCTCAAAAATCGTGAAGTACTAAATGAACCGACTTTTCAGATCAAGCTTGAACGCAAACCACTGCCCACGAAGAAGGACCAAGGAGACAGTGTGACAAAAATAACGGAGAGCATCATCAATGACCTATTCGGTGAGATTTCCTGTGCTGAAAATTTTCTTAAAAATTCGATCTTAAATGGGTACTTGAAGGAGGAGGCCGTAAGAAGCGAGACACCAGCGCAACCAACAAGAAAGACGAGGACTATTATGCCTATGAGGACGACGCCGACTACGACGCGTCAGGGATTGGAAACGGCACGGGTCAGTCTACCACTGGCGGCCAACACTGCAGGATTGCATCAATCGATAATTAATTTTTCTACAGCGCCGTCAAAGAACAAGATCGATGCGAAGGAGCTGATGTGTATGGAGTACGGCGAGTCGTTCCTGAAATGGATGAGCGAGAATCAGGACCGATGGGGAGAGTTTCTGACGCAGAAGGAGTTGCCGAAAAATCCTGCCTATGAAAAGGTGCGGTCTTCGGAAAAAGCTCGAGACGGGTTGGGTTGGGTGATCAGCTAGCCCAAAACTTCGATAATCCAAAGCTTCTAGAAGCTTCCTGAACTAGAATTCTTCTCTGGAAACGTAATCGAGATATGTATTGACCTGAGTTTTTTGAAAACATTTTTTCGTTTTTTTCGAATTGTTAACGACTTATGTGGCTCTTTATATGTGCCTTAATTGCTAACTTGAACGTGGGCGTTTCTCACTCCATTTCATGTGTGTGAAGGATTAGCTATACATTCCAATCGCCTTCGAAATCGAATATTTAGACCATGGATAGGCCTTTCTGCGGCCTATCCATGATCTAAATATAAGGCCATAGTCTCGAGCTGCATCTCACAGCTCACACCATCCTAAAGGCGAGCTACATAGTACGTGCAACTACAGGAGATCCTGCCTAAACAGCGGAGAATTCTGTAACGAAAGCGTCAGGTGTTCGAAAATCACGTAGGACTTTTGGTGTCGCGAAGACACTCCGCGGTGGTGCGGGAACGCGTCGTTGCTCCTACCGTAACAGCGGCAGTCAATCAGGCACCGCATCAAATCATATGACTGGCTGCCGCGATTACAGTAGAAGCAACGGCGCCTTCCCATATCCCTGTCGTGCTTTTCTGCGACATGTTTTTCTGCTAACGCGCGGCAACGTAAGTCACGGTAAAACACACTGAAATCGACCAAGCAAAAGTCCCAAGTAAAGATTCATTTTTTCTACATTACATTTATTGTAAAGAAACCAAATATGCTGATACTTTCTCGTACAGCAACTCTGGGGAACGTTTTAAAGGAGAAATCCAACCGACTCCTGGAGGATGCCCAAAATGTCTTCTGATACTACATGGGCACAAATTTTTATAACTCGAAAGGCCCTTCGTCCTGTTTTTCCTGATAGAGATGTGGACAACGGAATATTTTTTACTGTAGCTAAAAAGATAAAAAATAGGCAAAATTATAACTATTTGAAATTTAAAGTTTAAAACGGCTGAAACTTTCGGCTTGACTTGAAAATCCCTTCACTGAGGACTTTCTACACTGTTTGCAAATGTTAAGTTCTGAGTGCCCTAAAAGTCTGAACGGGAAAGGTCTTACAGTTTCCTACCAACGGTTTTGTTCAAAATTTGACCTTTCTTTGGTAGACAACGTAGGCAACATGTGTTACGGTTTCAAAGAGCATTTTCTGACGTCGAAATCTACTAAATCTGACGTTCTCAGGTGATGACTGGCGGCTGCAAAGGTTTCGGAAAGACGATCATGGAGTGGCCGGAAGATCTAATTATTGGAGGTTGGCTTAAAGATCTGCTTCAGTCTCGACTTTTATTAGAATTTTGAAATACCGGAGAGCGTGTGTGCTATTACTTATTGTACATTCAAAGCTTTGTTAAAAAGCTGAGTTTTTATAAGAGCAGGTGTTAACTTTGAAATTGCCGTTTTAGCTATCGCCCAGCCGAAAGATTATTTATTTATTTATTTTTCAAACGATTCCACAGGCTAAGCTCTAATTCAGCGAAGCAAATAAGATTTACCTACACGTCATAGAATTAGCAAAACGGTTAATTGTTGTCGTTCTCGCGTCTGATACCACTAGAATTCTTCTTGAAGCAGACCACTTCCAGTAAAAGATGCGTCTCATGCTTTTTATCTATCCTCGTCCCTTTACTTAGAGGACCAAATGACTTAGAAGAGAATGGTACTGTTGTGACCAACTCCGTCAGGAGTTCTCGGCGCCTTGCTCAACCATGTAATGTTACTACTTTTAGGAATTCAACGCAAGAGCGGCATGTTGAGCTCAGCAGAAGCACTTCAAAGCGTGTTCCTCGTCGCCAGTCCGTTCGATGTTTTCGTGAGGTTCAAGGTATGATAGCATTTCAGGAGTTTCTAGAGATCTCTCTGTGTCTTACAGTATCTTGACATATTGCTCCGCATAGAGTTTTGAACTTTAAACTGCAGTGTTTAGGAGAAGAAGGACACCCACCCGAACCTGGATGTGGCTAGCTGGAATCCAGGATGGGCTCAGAATATCGTATTCTCTTGGCAGAGAAACTTCACAAAGAAGCTCTACGGACACGCTGCTAACAACAACGTGAGAATTCGAATCTTCTTAAGCTACTTTCATTAATATCGACTTCATCGGGGTAAAAAAGGATATGACAGAATAACATAGGTAGGGTACCTTAGGCTTAAAAAAAGACTAGAGGTTATTCAAAAGTTTGGCGTTTAGTAATGGAAAGATTTTCTTAAAGGATTTAAGGCTCTGTCATCGTCTGTTAATTTCAGAGGCCAGCTGGGTGAAAAGTTCAAAGGGGATCACAGTTTGTCGTGTTGGTGGCGATGTCCGTTCCTCCTCGTGGTGCCACTGGAAACTGCTCGCCTCTGCGAGCTAAGCCAAGCACGGACATTCGAATGCAGGCGACAGGCCCTGGTGACAGGCCGGCCTACGAACAACCCAATGTCACATCGTATGGGTGTATGTCAGTTCATGTTTTTCGAGATAATGCTACGGCGTCCGCGGGAGCCGACGCGCACTCGCAAAGCCCGGCGAGTGTGAGAAGTATGCGAGGGTCCCTGGTGCGAGGACGGCATCGGGGGGCAACTGAGCTAGTCCGAAAGTCCCGTAACGTAAGCAGGACCCGCGTAGCAACGCTGAATGTGGGTACGTTGACGGGCCGCTCGTGCGAGTTGGTAGAAGCACTGGAGCGTAGAAGAGTTGATTTCTGTGCGGTGCAGGAGACGAGGTGGTCCTGCCGCAAGGCAAGGGATATAGGACGTGGCTTCAAGGCCGTTCTATGTGGAAGTCCCAGGACCACCAGTGGTGTTGGTATAATCGTCTCCGAGCGTTTCCGAGACTCGATTGTAAGCGTCGAGCGCTTTGACGATCGATTGATGAAGATCGTTGTCGCCGCTAAGGAGCGACTCTTCCACTTCTTCTCTGCGTATGCTCCGCAGACTGGCTGTTCCGGTCAAGCCAAGGATGAGTTTTGGAGCCTGCTTGATGAGAAGACAGCAGAGGTACCGTCGAAAGACGTCATCATCGTCGCTGGTGATCTCAATGGGCACGTAGGCGCTACGAAAGACGGGTACAGCTGTCATGGTGGATTCGGCTATGGGTTGCGTAACACAGATGGTGAGCGTATCCTTGAATATGCGGATTCGCATAACCTCACCATAATGAACACCGTGTTTCGCAAACGCAACTCCCACCTTATCTCGTTCTATAGTGGGAACACCAAGACGCAGATAGACTTCGTCCTTGTGAGAGATCGTGACCGAAATCTCGTCACAGACGCGAAGATCGTGCCGTATGAAACGGTCGCCCCACAGCATCGTCCGCTGATCTGTACTTTGAAGATCGCTCCTCCGAGGCTGCAGCAGGTTGAGCGATGCGGTGCTGCAAGAATCAAGTGGTGGCGAATGAAAGAGAAAGAAGCAGCTGTGATTTCTCGCGTACGGTTACCGACAGTCACGACTGTCGACGAAACTTGGAAGAAAGCGACCGACGCGATACTTCAAGCTGCGAGGTCAGAACTTGGCACTACGAAACCTGGACGACGAAAGGTCTACATGCAGGCATGGCTGTGGACGAACGATGTGAAAGAAAAGGTTCGAGAGAAGAAAGCGCTTTATCATGTGTTTCTTGGCGACAAGACCGCCAATAATTGGCAAAAGTACCACGAAGCGAAAAAAGCTGCCAAGAAGGCTGTGGCCGTAGCAAAAGCCACTCATTACAATGATGTCTACGAAAAGCTTGAGTCGCGCGATGGCGAGCGGTATCTGTACCGACTTGCGAAAAACCGTCATCGCCAATCCGAGGATATAGAGAAGTTCTTTGGCATCAATGATGAGAACGGCCATCTTCTGACAGAACGCAAAAAGGCCTTGAAGCGATGGTGCGATTATTTCGAGGGAATTTCGACTGAAGAGTTCCCTCATCCGGCCGTCCCTTCTGTGGCTCCTATCCACGGTCCCGTCCACAAAATCACGGTGGAGGAAACTGACGCGGCTCTGAGGATGATGAGACCGGGCAAGGCGACTGGTCCAGATGACTTGCCAGCTGACTTATGGAAGTCGAAGTTCTGGTACTCTGCTGAGTGGTTGGCCAAGTTTTTCAACCAGGTTGTAGCGGAGAAGAAGGTGCCTGATGTTTGGCAGGAAAGTACGACGATCCCGATTTGGAAGAAGAAGGGCAGCCCTGCAGATTGCTCAAATTACCGTCCGATTCGGTTGCTCTCGCACAGCATGAAGATCTTCGAGCGAATCCTCGATAGCCGAATTCGCGATATCGTCAAGCTTTCCAGCAGTCAGTGCGGCTTCGTGGCTGGTTGTGGCACTATCGATGCCATACATGCCGCCCGTCTTCTGGTGGAGAAGCATCGCGAGAAACAGAGGCCGGTGCATCTTGCCTTTCTCGACTTGGAGAAGGCCTTCGATCGCGTACCGCGTGAGGTTATATGGTACGCCCTACGACAGCACGGTGTTCCCGAAGAACTTGTAGAGTGGGTGCGAATGCTATACTCTTGTCCAAAGAGTCGTGTGCAAGCGGCAGCAGGAACCTCGACGGAGTTTCCCATCTCTGTTGGGGTGCACCAAGGATCTGCGCTTTCCCCACTCCTCTTTGTTGTCGTAATGGATGCCATTACGCGAGATCTTCAGAAGCCCGTCCCTTGGACGTTGCTATATGCTGATGACGTGATGCTCGCCTGCGAAGACAAAGGTGAGCTCGAGCGAGAGGTGCAAGCTTGGTGCGACCGCCTGGCCATGTTCGGACTCAAATTGAACGTCAAGAAGACCGAGTACCTAACGACTGACGTAGGCGAGTCCGGCTCCATTAAGATTAACGGTACTGAGCTTGCACGCACTTCGGTGTTTAAATACCTGGGATCAGCAATAGCCTCTGATGGCAGTCTGATGGTTGAAGTAAACTCACGCGTGAGCGCAGCTTGGTCGAAGTGGCGCTCGTTGACTGGAGTACTCTGCGACAAGAAGATGCCAGAGCGCTTAAAGTCGAAGATCTACAAAACCGTCGTCCGGCCGGTAGCGATGTACGGAGCTGAGTGTTGGCCTGCGACAAAGGAAACGGAAAGTCGGCGTAATGGAAACGAAGATGCTGCGCTGGATGGCTGGAGTCACGCGCCTGGACCGCATCCGAAACGAGGCTATTCGGCAGAAGTTCGGTGTCGCGCCGATAGCGGACAAGATGCGTGAAGCTCGCTTACGATGGTACGGCTACGTTCTGCGTGGAAAGGAAGACAGCGTCCGTAAGATAGGCCTTAACTTCGTAGTGTCTGGAAAACGGCCTAGAGGACGCCCGAAGCAGCGCTGGGCTGATACGTTACACAAGGACTTTAAAGTAGCTGGTGTCCACCCTGATCTAGCACGGGATCGGGAAAGATGGCGACATGGCACCAGAAAAGCGGACCCCGTCATGATGCGGGACAAACGCTGAAGAAGAAGAAGAAGGATCACAGTTTGTCGTGTTCGGGATAGCTATGTAGCATTGGTTAATAGCTGCTTTTCGTCGCACACAAGCCGTTGATTTGTTCGGTTCTGTTAATCAGTTTGGTTTTATTTTTAGTTGAAGTTTGTTTTAATGGCGCTCTATTGTATAAGAATAAACAAATAAATAAATAAAGAAATAATTAAATAAAGGTACATGTTGCGAAGACGCACTGCGAGAGTACGGTACGCCCAGCGCGGAGTGTGGGAACGCGCCGCTGCCCTTTCCCTAATCGCGGCAGCCAATAATGTGTCCGGCCTGTGCGGCTGAACCGGTGCCGTTGGCTGCTGCGGTTACGGTAAGAACAACGCTGCGTTCCCGCATCCTTGTGGTGCGTCTTCGCAACACGTACCTTAATGAAATTTAGAGCGGTCATTAATTTCGCGACAGATAGTCAATGTTAAGTAGCGGTGCAGGCTCCAACGAAACAATGTAGCGTCTTCATTTAGTCCGACGAAAACCGTGTGTTCCATCCGCTGGCCTCCACCTCGATCGCCGACATGCTGGAGGAGTTCTCGCAGTTCAACTACTCCATCATCATCATGGGATACGTGCTGATGGTGAGCAGCGGTGTGAAGAAAGTTGTTCATACGGCACCGTAGTGAAGCGTCTGCCCATTCAGGTCATCTACGCCGCATTCACTCAAGCCCGAGTCGATGGACGATGGCTGGCGATCAAGTCGAATGTGGCCCTGTCGTTTGTGGGAGTGATTCTGGTCACCTACTCGTCGATATGTGGTCTCGGCCTGTCCACGGCGATGGGCATCAACTTCAACGCCGCTACAACTCAGGTAAGGCGCAACCAAAAATCTCATAGGGGGCCTGCTTCTATCTTGCACTACACCTTCTTCAGATTGTACCATTCCTGTCCCTCGGTCTTGGAATAGATGACATGTTTCTGCTGCTGCACAACTACGACGAGATCATTCAAACTATGCGTGTGAATGAGATGGGAATTCTGCTCAAGGAAACCGGTGAGTTGAAGAGCCTACCATTCCCACCTAAAAAGGGCAGGTAGGCCACGTGTTGCGCAGTCGGAGGAGGTGCCGACTGTCGAGCGCATCCGATACCACCAGGTTCCTGGTTGGGACACCCCCAGGCACTAACCAAGCATTCGATACCTCCGGGGTCGGTGAATTGATACCTGACTTGCATGGGAAGGACATATCAGTGACGCCTTCATCGACAGGCCACCGCAAGCTCTTATATGGCTAAATGCACGTTAAAATTACTTCCACGACACTTCGTAGCAGTAAAATGCTTGACGCGTTCCGATGCAGATAGATTAACGCCTTTCCTTATCCTCCTCTATCCTTCATTTGGTCCATAAATTGACTTGCTATAGCCAGTCGATGAAGAGTTGTTTAGTTCTTCCTATATTTGGTCTGATATTTATGGTATTTGGACTAGTCTTCTATCAATTCACCAATCTGAAAGGCTTGGCTGACATGTGCGAGATTCGAACCAGAACCTCGATTGCAAATGCGTGTGACAGCCAGCAGCTCCTCCGACCGCACTGTTACGCATCCCCTCGACACATCATCAATTCAGAAATGGATTGAGTACCGTCCTTGCCGCCAGCGTTGCCATTAGTATAGAAAATCGAACCCCAAGAAGAGCTCAAAATGTAAAAAGATTTCGCTTAAAGGTAGAATGACTCATGAGAGACAGCCAACTCAGGAACGAACCACCTTTGTCCCGTATTTCTCCTTCCTTTTCACTTCAATAAGCAGAGGTTATAACTATATGAAGAAAATTAAAGGTTTTCTCACCTTCACAGAGCGAAATCTCACTCTACCCGGTCAGCAGAACGCACTACTTGACCTACGATCAATAAGTGGGAGGTTCAAAATCACGGTATGATGCTATTTACAGAGCTCCTCCCACTGTTCCATAACCACGCCCACAAAAAATACCAATCCGACCAGCGAAATGGAAGCGGTTTCTTTCACATTCACATACAAATCTACCTATCATAACCTTAATATGTTGATCTGTAGGGAGCTAGTACCCTTTGAAGCTGATTTTAATGTCTCTCTTTTAATAAACTTTATGATAGTATATACTAATTAACTCGAAGGTCTTATACCATTTTCTTGTCAAATCGGACACTTTTCAAAGCGAACGGGACGCTTTTCGAGCCAAATTGGTTGCTTGATGATTTTGAAATCACACTGAAAATCTTTTAATTAGAAGTGGGCGTCTTCCAGATTAGACTGTAGACTCCTAGAGGCAAATAGAATATTTTTTGCTTAAAGAGAAATTACCACGGCTTTCTTTGATTCACCTGTCCTAACAACCGGACAGATTGTCTGAAATTTTATACAATACTTGCCTTTTAAGAAAAAATAATGGCTCATACATAGCTTATTCCAAAGAGTAAAAAGGTACCGTTTTTAAGCTAAAAAGAGAGAATGCGCCGTTCAACGGTTCAAGACGTGACGATCTCTATTTGATTGATAGCAAAAGTTCTATTTGCATAGATTATCCACTTGTAAGCGGTACAACAAGAAATATTTGTAGATAAGAAACATGTCTTCACTTTGTTGCTTCAAGTAATCATCGGCATTTGATCCATCAATCAAATGAAAATCTTAACGGGCCGATGAAACGAGTGCATGGCGCAATCTCTTCATTTAATGCGCAAAAATTGTTACCGTTTTTCACACTTGAATAAATTTCAAACAATTATATCTTCTTTAAAGGTAAAGATCTTATAAAATTTCAAACAGTGTTTTTCGCTTGTTGGCCATGTGGACTTATGGTTAGTAAAAATTCAACAAAATTCATAAACAGTTATTTCATTTCTCGGAGAGTCTCTAGTTTAATCTGGAAGACGCTAATTTCGATTTAAAAGATGCTTGTTCTGTTTCATTTCGAAAGCGAGAAGATTGCTTGGAAGAGAGCTCAATCTGATTTGGAAATTGAAAGGTGTTCAATTTTGTTTGAAGACTCAATAATTTGAAAAGTGTCCAATTTGACTTGAAAATTATTGAAGGCTTTGCTCAGCTTTCCACAACAAAACCTCGGCCAGCGCATTACTGAACCTAGGGTCAAAAAGTGGAGGTTTCGCGATCAAGGTGTGATGCTTTTTACGGGGCTCCTCCTACTTTGCCATAGCCACGCCCCTAAAAATTCAATCCGGCCAGCACCCTTGAAGCGGTTTTTAAAAAGTCCACTATCAAACTGCCTTTTTGAGCAGATTTGTTTAGGTATGTCCGTCATGGTCACCTCCATCAACAACATCCTCGCCTTCTGTGCCGGCTATGTGCTGCCCATACCAGCTCTGAGATCGTTCTGTGCGCAGGTAAGTTGTTACCCTACCCAAATCCGCCGATCAATACCTATGCCTTCTTTGTCAGACGGCCGTTCTGCTTGCGTTCAACCTGACGTCGTTGATGTTCATCTTCCCGGCGTTCATCGGGCTCGACCTTCGTCGTGTGCGAGCCGGTCGTCGTGACCTCGTCTACTGTGGTCCGCCCAGTGAGCCGCAGTCGGAGAAGGATGAGAAGAGCTCCAATGGTCCCCCCAGCAATGTGAGTGATCCCTTCCTTCACAATATATTAGTCGATGCCGAGTAATAGTTCTGATTAGCTACAGCAGCCGCTTATTTATATAGGTGTCTTCTAAGGCTGATCTCACGAATAAGACATTCATCGAGGCCTACACCAGAGATCAGCCATGGTACACCGTCGGCGGTTTCCTCACCAACATCTACATTCCGATGCTGAAGAAGCCGGTCACAAAGGTGTTGAAACGGTTCTTTAGACACTCTGATTGACCGTGTCGTGTGGCCTGGTAATGATGCCTGAGCTTTTAAGGTCATTGTCATCCTGATGACCATTGCCGGTGTAGCCTTTGGCTTGTATGGAATGCACACCACCACACTGGGACTGGAGTTAGCCGACGTGCTACCCGAAAACACGGCTCCAGCTGCTTTCATGAGGTATCCACAAGTCATTTTTGAAGTGAATTTTAATTAAAATGGAAGTGGTAACAAGAGCTACTACTCGGGCCGATAGGGCGTCAGAGACTCTGGCGGGGAATAGGCACAGAAGTGCGCATTCCCATGTTTGCGCATGGCAGCGGACGAGCCGGGCATGGAAAGTCATGTAGTGTCTGCGTAAGAGGGAGGAGACACAGACAAGGCTAGCGTACTCTCTCACGCTCACTACTGCTGGCGAGACCGGCAACTGATAATTGTAGGCAATAAAAGGAACCGGAAAGCTGCAGCGAGAAGCGCTACAACTCATCCAAGGATTTTGTTTCAACCTAATAGAGAGCAGGAGTGGAGGTTTTGGCCTAGAAAGGTATGTAGGTTGAAATGCCCATTGACGATTCTGGGTTGCGCCACACGCTCTACTTTTACCTGATGTAGTAGAAGAATTCCTAGTACAGAGCCGCATCAAAGTGGCTCGCATTAGGTTTATAATCAGCGCCATCAAAGTGCGCTTTTCGGTTTTTCGTTTCTTTTTGGAACGAAATTTAAAGTTAGGAATGTTTAGAGCTCGAGAAAAGTACTTCTCCTTCTATCCGATGTTCGCCGTACTTAAAGGCGGAGAAATCGACATGCCTCACCAACAGCAGTTGATAGAAGAGTACCGGGAAGCCTTAGGTAAGCTTTGTTTGAAGTTTAGAGATCTTGATATTCGATTTTATCGTTTCGAGGATATTTTCCGAGGATTCTGGTTGTCAGGACTGAAAAATCAATAAAGTTGATGCTGTTAACCTGGCGAGTCATGCGGACCTCAGAAAAAGTGAACAATATTGATCAACTTTATCGATTTTATCAATTGGATTGGCTGACTTACACTTGCCTGATTCCCGCCTGGAATGGTTACTCCTCAGCCCAGAAGGTTGTCGACGTTGGAACGAGTGGCCACTAATTTTGCGCGGATCGACGGATGGAACAGCATAGGGAGAGACGGACAGATTAGCTGTCTTTATATTTAGTAGTACAGGAAGCAGATTTCTGGTTTATCGCAGACCAGCGGTTTCGCATATAAAAAGGAAGGTGGAAGAAAATCTCGAAAAAATCTCGAAAAAAAAGAGAAGCTTCCTCTTAAGCATCCGTTGATCTCCAGAGAGCAAGCGATGGACAGTGGACTGGACTGATTTCGAATTAACGAGCTCTTTGCCACTCGATTAGAACCCCTCCGGTGAGATGTAAGGTGAAAAAGTGTATTATGGGATGCATAACTGAGAACATCAAAGGTAACAGCAAGTTTTGCTGAGAAGAAGAACGACGAGGCTGGTGTTGCGAATCAGTGACCACGCTCGCTAGGAAAGATGCCTTGTTGAACAGAGTCCCTTATTGCCAGGAGTGCATACGAGATCACCATGGAACCCGAAAATCCGTGGCGAAGGTAGGCATCCAAATGTGTAAATAGGCCACGCCACCTCTGATAGATGGGGCCCCCATGTGATAACCTTTCACCCCTTCCACTGGACAACCTGTCTGGATTGGAGCACGCTCGTAGGACACGTTGACCGTGGGCACTACGAGGACGCTGTATTGACCCCGTATGTATTGAATAGGGCGAGTGTAGCGCAGGCGAGGCGCGACTGTCGCCTGTAGCCGATACCAGGTTCCTGGTTCGGATTTCCCGCTCAGGCCAACCAAGCCTTCCATCCCTCCGGGGTCGGTGAATTGGTACCAGACTTGTCTGGGAAGGATAACGGGCTGACTTGTTCATCGGCTGGCCACTGTAATTCATTGTATGGCCAAATACGCATTCATGTCGCCTCTACGACATCCCGTAGAAGTAGAATACACTGGCGCATCCCAGAAGAGATTGAGTAACGCCGTCCTTTATCCTTTATCCTTTTATGTATTGAATAAGAGGCAACCCCAACATGGACAATCAATATACCAAGCAAACATAACCAAACTGCCCTCGCACCTATACATGCAAGCCACGACAGGAATAAGTTAGGACTCACTACCTTCTTCCTCCTGCACTGCACAGAGTAGTACTACAACACAGCGTCGCTGACGCGTCACCGAAGTATAACATAGGCCTAAGAACTGAGCACGGCGAGCGACGGCGCATATCGGGTTCGTACGTTAGGTGTCTCCCTGGGTTGCGGTAGCGCGCCGCCGCCCCGCCCCCTCGATTACGGTAGCGTGGCGGGTTGTTTAGCCCGCCTTTATAACGGATGAACAGAGGAGACTACAATACCGCTCAAATTCTTTGCAAAAAAGACGCTTTGCGACGGATTAATCCGTCACAAAGCGTCGCATTGCCATAACTCTTTTCAAAGTTATTTGTTTAAAATCTAATGAACACCATTAGAAGCCCCGTCTCATTTTCTATTCAGCGATCTAAACATCATCTAAAACGGTGTTTTTTGTGGTCTACAGTAGATCACAAGCACATTCGAATCTAAGAAGAACGAAAAGATTTTGGCCGTTCAAAATAGATTTCTATGCGGCCAAAGTTTGACGAAAACAATAGAAAATTTTGTTTCAGTCGCTTACCTCTTCATGGATCAGTTTATTCGAAAAATCAGCTGGACAGCACTTCTCAGCTCGTTGCGAGCTTTCCGCAGATGTAATATTGTCCGCATTCAAACTAAAAACCATTTTCACCTCTTCGGGCGCCGAAACAGGTTTGGGGCTGCGCTTCGGCCCGAGTGCGGACACAGCGGCGGCCGCTCGCTGCCCTTGCGACCTCCCGCGGCAGTCCACATGTATATCGTATACATGTATATCGCCTATGAACAGTATTCACACCTCCTGCGCCGCGGTCTATCAGTGATCACCCCGGATAGGAGTGCCGCGGGAGGTCGCAATGGCAGCGAGCGGCCCGCCGCCGTGTCCGCACTCGGGCTGAAGCGCAGCCTCAAACTTGCTTCGGCGGCCGAAAAAACGAAAATGGTTTTCAGTTTGAATACGGACAATATTACATCCTTGGAAAGCTCGCAACGAGCTGAGAAATGCTGTCCAGTTGATTTTTCGAATGAGCTCATCCATAAAGAGGTAAGCGACTAAAACAAACTTCTCTGTTGTTTTCGTCAAACTTTGGCCGCATAAAAATCTACTATGAACGGCCAAAATCTTTTCGTTCTTCTTAGATTCGAATGTGCTTGTGATCTACTGTAGACCACAAAAATCACGGCTTTCGTACTTATTCTGTACAGGAGCAAACGAAGTTCAAAGATAATAGAAATCCTTCGCCGCATATTGAGATGCGGCGAATCCCTTGTTAGAAAAAGAAAATCTAGTCATTTCTCTCCATTTCTCAAAGCCATTTTACACGTTTTATAAAGATCATCGTTCCCACAATGGGATAGTAGAATACTGTCTTCTGTAGCAGGCCACTAGTTGGGTAATTCTTAACTGAATCTTAGGTTTCCGCGCGTTTGCGCCTATCTGAAATTGGGCCTATGTTATTCAAACTTGGCACTATTTAGTACTACAATGACGCTTGATGCGTAACAAATACAGATCTGCTAAAACAATAGAGGATTTCTGAGTTTCGATGAACCTCGTCAATGAAAAGCCTTAAGGACATGCCGCTGGGGATCTCGGAGGGGTCGTAAATCAATTAACGGAGCCGAGGAAACAAAAGCTTCATAACTAGGTAACTGTGCAATCGTTTTAGATGATGTTTAGATCGCTGAATAGAAAATGAGACGGGGGTTCTAATGGTGTTAATTAGATTTTAAACAAATAGCTTTGAAAAGAGTTATGGCAATGCGACGCTTTGTGACGGATTAATCCGTCGCAAAGCGTCTTTTTGCAAAGAATTTGAGCGGTATTGTATGCGCAGCGGAGCAGACTTTCTGTAGGTGGAGAGCGAGTACCTTACTCGTTTTTTGGCGCTTCTTTTTCTTTGATGCTCTATTTTTCATATGCTTTGGGACGCTGAGGGACTTCTGATGCAGGTTCGCCCTATAATACTCTTTAACAAAGGCAATAAAGATCGAACTAATCGCATCCACATGCTAGTAAAGACTTCACTCAACTAACAAACTATAAAACAAGCAAAGGAAAGCACATACGAGAGTTGAAAGGTGAGCATGGGGCGAGCGAAACCTATAAAGCTGTCGAAGGCTAAGGAACTGTAGAAAATCAAGGAACTTGATGTGTGTTGCTTCTTTCATCATTTCGTCTTTGTGATTGCAGGACCCAAACTTTACACAAAAGAAATGAGGAAATGCGAGTTCTTCTCAACTCGCATAATTTCGTAGCGAAATCTCGCGCGAGGCGGGCGCGCCATCCGCTCAGCCTACGGTAATCGAGTGCGTCGCTCCGCCTTCTACAGCAGTGGAGACACCTAACGTAACGCACCTGCGCATTTCGAGCCCGCGCGGATACATAGCGTGCACGATCAGAGGCCAGATTCATCAACGACTAACCCGCGGGTATTGGGAGTGGAGATACCAACGACTCTTGCCTTATCTCTACCTGACTCTCATCTTATCTCTACCCTATATATCCCACATACCCACGGGTTTAATTATTGATGAATGCGGCCCCAGGCCTGACATTGGAAGCGCCTCATGGGGGATCGCGCGTATACAGCAGCACATGGGTGTGTGAAATTAGGTAGCGAACTCGAGTGGGTAAGGAAAAGCGGAGATGCGGCCCTCTAGTACCTAGACAGTTCTGCTATAGAAGCAGGTCAAACCTTGAGTAACTATTAGCTAGTACGTGACGTTTAGGCTCGACAAACCATATGATCAAAGCGAACGGGAAACTGCAACCGTACTGGATGTCCATGCTTCGAGTTTGGCTCGAGTCGTTGCAGGACGCGTTGGAGAGGGACACTGAAAAAGGACTAATCGACCCGATGACCGGTGCCAACTTCAAGGGCAAGGTAGGTACCGGCTTAGAAGGATCACGACACGCTTCCATTCCTTCCTCAACCTCAATTTTCAGCCGAAACCGTCTCCTGAAGCGCAGATTGCCCGACGCTTGATCTGCTCCTATGGGCACACCTACAACTGTACTGGAAGAGTAGGTTTCGAAAATTCTGTCACTGTCTTATTTTCTGGTTGCAAGAAGATTTCTCAAAAATAATTGCCAGTGGAATTCGGTTAGAAATGCGTTGTGGTGAAGTTTCTAGTCGAGTAGGCATGGCCATGGCTACACGGCAGTCTGGAGAACCTGTTGTTATTCCTGAAAGAAAACCAAGGATTCTGTTGCAGATTGGTCACATAAAGATGGTTGAAAATGGAATTATTCGACCGGAGAGCTTCTACAACTACTTGACCGCCTGGTACAACGTGGACAACATGATGTACTACGTGTCACAGGCTTCTTTCCAACCGGCACCCCCGTACTGGCAGATGGCTCAGGTAGCGGAGCTGGGAATTAGCCTTTTCAACTATTTCTACGCTTATTTTGGGCCTTGACACCGTCTTCTTTATCTTGAAGGCTAGTTGTCAGTCATGAATCAAACCACTGTTTCTCAGTTTCTGTTTTCTACGGCTTTTAATTTTTATTGTTTTCCATAATCTTTGAATTGTGCTTCAGGAAGAGAAAGTTGTGCCACCGGCTCGACCGCTGCTCTACTGCCAGATTCCGTTCTTCCAGACCAATCTAACCGATACCCCCGTCACAGTAACCATGATCGAGGTTAGCTTCGACCCCTTTACTTCATTTGATAAGGGCTGATGGGGTGAAACTAGAAAGGTTTGGATAAGATTGAGACAACTGCTACTTGACATCTGATCTAGTTTATAAGGCCTAGCTACATGGCGCTTCTAACGCGGATGGGCTTCCATGTAAATATACATAAAGGATAAAGATAAAGGACGGAGTTACTCAATCCCTTTTGGGATGCTCCACGCATTCTACTTCTACGAGATGTCGTGGAGGCGACATGAATGCGTATTTGGCCATACAATGATTTGCGGTGGCCAACCGATCAATAAGTCAGCGCTCTATCCTTCCCAAACAAGTCTGGTACCAATTCACCGACCCCGGAGGGATGGAAGTCTTGGTTGGCCTGGGCGGGAAATCCGAACCAGGAACCTGGTATCGGGTGCAGGCGACAGCCGGCGCCTCCTCCGACTGCGCTACACGCGCCCACATATACATATCTCCTCTAAATGTGTAAAGAAGAGTACAAAGACATGGTGTAAAAAATGACATGAAAGCCACGGGGTTCTCATGGTGACCAAAGACCTGAGAAACTCGAGAAGGTGGGCTACCGCTCACTCGTGCTGGCATTCGTGACGGCGCTGGGTTGACGATCGACTTGACTCCTGTTCTCAGCACGTGTTCGTGGAGGTGTTCCATGGGGTCATTTCCACCTTGCTGGGTTGGTCATTGAGTTTTCAGAGAGAAATTTACCCAACGACCCTATAACGTTTCGATTCCGCTCGCGACAGCTGCGAGCCGAAAAAGTGGACGGCCTTAGTTTCAAGTCCGGAGCGATCATTCAATTTCTTGTGCGGAGCTAGGTATAAAGTGACAGTCAGAAGGAGCTGAGTAGGGAGAATATTGAAGATAGGCTAAAGATTCACTCCAACTTTGGCAACCTTCTGGCTTGTCGACTTCGCCAACGTTGTCACAAAGTGAACGGACTTTGCCCAACTTTGGCCGCCAGCCCTTCACCTACAATGAAGCTATTTTTCCATTAAGACCATGTGTCCTGCAGAATGAAAGATGCTTTTAAGTAAGAGATTTACTATGGTAAAAACTGCACTTTCAGGAAGTCCGAGCTGTCTGTGACGAGTTCACCGAGAAGGGTCTTCCCAACTTCCCGAGCGGAATCGCTTTCACCTTTTGGGAGCAGTACCTCTTCCTCAGGTAACCATTGACACAGCATATCTTCGGGATGTCATTCTGATGTGATTTCTTTGAAGATGGAACCTCTTCTGTGCCATTTGTATCATCGCATTCGCCGTCTTTGCTGTCATCTCGCTACTCATGTTCAACCCGTGGGCTGCTGCCATGGTAAGTGCAGATTATCTACGGCGGCTGCTGTAGAGGATCTTACGATTTCCCATTGTAGTAGACACTTTGTCATTGTTTTTTTTATTATTGCAGTCTATTCTTTGTATAAAAGTCATCATTCATGTAGAACGATACCGTGCCGCTACAACCAACCTCTTTTAAAGGTCATGGTCATTGTGGTTATAGTCACTATCGAGCTAGGAGGCTTTATGGGAGTGTTCGGCATCAAGATGAACCCGATCTCTGCCGTCACTCAGATTTCTGCTGTCGGAATTGGTGAGCCATCTAAAAACGCACCACAGCTTGTTTCAATCGATACCGATCAATACTTGCGTTAAGGTGTCGAGTTCACCGCTCACGTCGTGCTGGCATTCTTGACGGCGCTGGGAACCGTTGACGATCGACTTGACTCCTGTCTTCAGCACATGTTCGTGCCGGTGTTCCACGGAGCCATTTCCACCTTGCTCGGTTAGTTATTCAGTTGTTAAACTATTTTTTCGTGATTATAAAAGCTTTAAAAGTTCTTCTCAATATATGGAAGGGGACAGCGAATGTTGCACTGTTCCGAAAATATTGACAGTGCTATTGACAGAGTCTAAGCTATTTAGAGTTTTCGACCTTTGAAATTATGGAGCTAAAGTGAACGTACCGCCGCTTCAACCTCAATTTTTTCCTCCTGTAAATCTCTGAACAGATATTTGTTTCGAATATTACGAATAAAGTAAAAGAATGTGATAATATTAGCAAGAATAGCTCTTCCTCAAATGTCGATCATACGTGACCATTGGCCTATTCTCTTACACGATGTGCTGCGGAAGTCGCTACTAGTAGAAGCTTGGGAGCATCTGCTCATATGAACGGTGGCCAAGCAGGCTCCAAGGGCTACCCCTGAGAGCAGTTCTGCAGATCCTGCGCCGGTGTTGTAGTCGGCGTTTCCGCAATGGGCGACAGTATATCGTAGCTAAGGCATATGTTATACTTCGGCGACACGTCGGCGATGCCGTCGACGACACTGCTGGGCGGGTGCTGCACAGTACGTAGCAACCCGTGCAACACTGTCGTCGACAGCGTCGCCGACCTGACGCCGAAGTATAACATATGCCTAACCCGAGTAGTCGTCGTGATCAAGTGGCAGCGGACGGATGATGCTGCAGTGTGACCGGTGGAAAGATGAAACGAGACAACGTCGGAGGCGATGAAGTCGGATGACGCTTGCGCGGGAAAGCGACCGTAGTCTATGGCCTATGGTATACTCCCGTCCGCTGCAGCGACGCGGAAGTGCACAGCGACGCGACGGCTCGCGATACGTGTCGCGAGCCGTAGCTATCGTTGAGGCTGACATAGTTCACGCAGTTCTGCAGACGGAGACATTTGCAGATTCGGTGCGTTTTTTGTTGGATTTCTTGTTGCAATTGGCACATTTCTGTGCCGCATAAGAATCTCGCTGTGACTTGTCCGGCACAGAAATGTGGAATTCGGTGCCAGTGAGGAAGTTCACAGGAGAAAAAACGCGGGCATCGGTACAAAAGTGGGAAAAACGGTCTACAAAAATATCTCCTTGAAAAAGTAGCCATTCAATTATCACATTCCTGTGCCGGACATGTGAAAAGAACCTCCTGTGACATGTCCGGCACAGAAATGCGGATTTCCGTGCCGGCGAGGATGTTCGCAGGAGAAAAAAAATCCCGAAACGAGCCTTGCCACGGCGGAAACCCTACGAGGAGAACAGTAAGGACATCACATTACCACCAAAACATCACCAGACGTGTGTTGAAATCATTGTGGCACGGTCACGAACCAAGAAAGTGTCTAAATAAGTGAGAGGAAATGTGCAGAATAGGGCACGGCAAGCACTCTCCCCTCTGCGACCATCGCTGCCCGTCGCTCGAGCGATGGGCGTCAACTGACAACCGCGCCCACCGCGCCGTCCGCCACTGCAGCAAAGGCGCGTCATTGACAATTGCCCCGCGCCCGTCGCTGGAGAGACGCGGGAGTATACCATAGGCCTATCGCGGAGTTCCCGCGCGCTAATCGCGTCAGGACCAATGAGTCGCGCACATCAGTGTGCACTTGAAAGAGTCTTAACGAGAGTCACGACATCGAGCTTTAGGCTCCGTTTATACTTCCGACGCCAAGCGACGCGATGGCATGTAAAGTGGCCGCATTGATCAATCGCGTCGCTCAATCAATGTGGCCACAATACGTGGCGTCGCTTCGCTCGGCGTCGAAGTATGAACGGCCCATTAAAGGCAAAATTAACAACAAATACGCATCCGTCAGCGTGCTGCACCTAAGCGAAATCCAAGTGTTTTCTTATAACTGGCGTCTTTTACAGGAGTCGTGATGTTGGTGTTCTCGGAGTTCGACTTCGTGGTCAAATACTTCTTTGTCGTGATGTCGTTGCTAGTATGTATAGCTGTATTCAACGGCCTTTGCCTGCTGCCAATTCTGTTGACATTGATCGGACCAGAACCTGAGGTTGGCCATTCGATGGATCGTTTAGGAGCTTTTTATTGGCTGGCAACTTCCAACTTCTGAAAATGAGTCCCTTTCAGCTGGTGCCATTGGACGGCTCAAATCGATTGCCAGCTCCACCACCGCTTAGCGAACAGTATAAGAAGAAGAAGGCTTTAGGCTTAGAGAGCGGTTTAAAGCATCGAAAGGCTAAAGGTGGGTTATCATTTGACCCATTTGGTTTTCAACCATTTGAAAATTTCCTAGAATTTTCTTGAAATTTGAGAGCCTGTGTAAAAGCTGATTATTTCTTCTTTAACTTTTTTGATGTTCTGTTTTAACAATTTGAATATTTTAAGGAACAGCTAAGTCCTACAAGGAATTTTTAAAAACAAATGTATTAGACTTATTCATATGTTTTATTAATTCTCGTAGTTCTGATTTTTATAAAGATGGAATGTCTAAGCTACAATCGCGTTGGGAAAAGTGTATTAATTGTAGTGTGCTTATTTTGATTAATAAAATTGCTTCCAAGCAAAGTTATGATCTGTCAAAGTTTTCAGTCAAAATTGATCATTTGCAACGACTTAATATTTTGTTTCATATCTTGTACTTCTTGTACTTTTTGTTCAGCCCAAAAAAGTGTTCACCTGGACAGACACCTCGAAGTGAATAAAAAACCCGATTTAAAAAAATGATCTAAGATCTCTTTCGATTTTTTGTATTATCCTTTTCTCAAATAAAAACTGCTCGTATGAGACCGAAGAGCGTCAATTATTCAGCGTTCGTTTTTGCTAAAATTTTAGGCCAATTATTTAAAAACATGATGTAAAAATATATCTTTACTACCTTTGCAAATCTTTTTTAATTGCTGCCAAGTTTAGAGCTTTCTCCTATTGGGAACGCAAAACATTGTGATTTTTGTATTTAATGGTTTAAAATTATGCTAGTATTGTTATTTGAAATTAACAAATTACTGCTTATATTTTGCTGATAGCTTTATCAGTATGTTTCTCTAGGGAATTCTTTTTTTTTTCGAAAAGAAAAGAAAATAAAATACGGGCGAAAGAAAAGTTATACTCCTATTTTGCTTGTTCTTTGAACGTTACTTGTTGCAAAGAGATTTTGAATTTGCAATAAAATTCTTGAAATTCTAATAAAGGAATTCGAATTTGATGTAAATTTTTAAATATGTATCTACAGATCTTATCGGTTATCTTTTAGGTGCAGATGTAGAAATGTCGGCGAAGAAGAAGCATACGCGAGATAGCGACGATGACGAGTCTCCGAAGAGACTGTAGAAGTGACAGTCGTGTCACTGCGTCTGCGTCGGCAGTAGTGCGGTTGTCTGTTAGGGTTCTACCAAATCGTATATGGATCGATATCGATCAACCAATTGTTCAAAGAGTCCCCGATTTCTGTGTATTTTTGTGTGTCACGTGTGTCCGTGCGTCTGTACGTGCCCACGTGTATGTGTGTTGCCAGTGTATTTGTCTCAACGGGTATAAGTTTTTTCTTTTGTGCGTAGAGTTTATTCCATACTCATAAGAAGATGTTTAGAGAATGCCAGCATCTATGTGGTATACCTACATAGTGCTGCCTCTATGTGTTTAGGCCAGTCGAGAACTGGTATGGACGCTATCCGACGGTGAAAGTGTTCGTTTCGAAACTGAAAATACCAACAAAAAATGTTTTTTTAAATGACAGTCACGATTCACTTCATCGTGTCTGTGTTGTGTTTAATGTGTGTAGGAACCTCATGTGTTGTTTGTTCATACAGTTCTTCATTTCCTCGTCAAAGGCACTGCTTTCCCTGCCCATCTTCTCTTGCCTTCCACCATTTTTTCTTTGGTAAACGTTGTAAACGCTTCACTTATTATTTATTGTACGTGCCTTTTAGTATTGATCTGATGCGTCAATTTAGCTTTCGACTGATCGAGAACACGATTCTTTTATCTGAATAAAGATTGTTCAAAGTGAACTTGTCTCTCGCTCGCTGGTATTTCGCTATGGTGCATTACGAATATAAAAGTACCAGCATCGGTCGCCGGCTCCGCCGGCATCGCATTCGCGGGCCACGCCGGGCTAGACGGCTCCGCTGAGTTGGGTATGACGGGCCATGCTAGGGACGTGGCCCAAACCTAGCTACGGATGCTTCCTCACCCAGCGTCGGTCTCCGCCAACGCTGGAGTGTGCGGGCCACGCCAGGATAGCCGGCTCTTCCGGCGTCGGGTATGACGGGCCACGCTAGGGACGTAGCCCAAACCTAGCTACGGATGCTTCCTCACGTTGAAACTTGCGCCTACTCCAGATTGATTCCTAGCTTGGTACCATTCACTTCCCAGTATAGCACGCAGAAGAATGTCCTCAGTGTTGCGATCGGTGGCCCCGCAGGCGTTGCATTTGCGGCTCCGTGTCGCTCCAAGAGCACCGGAGGGTTCCCAGATCTTACCTAACCCCACGGGACTCCCCACGTATTACCACAATCGCATATATTGCCTAAACGTATTGATTGACCTCCAGCAGTCCGGACTGGCCCCTTCCCTTGGCCTCTAGCCGCCCGGCTCCTCGGTTCCCTCTCCGCTCCAGGGGACGACCCGATCCCAAGAGAAGCCAAGGCGGCAAATGACAAACACACAATACATATAGGCACATGGCCACTGCCCTCGATAAGAAGGGACTTACCCGGTTCCTCCGTGCGCACTCTGTATGAGCCCTGAGATTTCTTGATACTTCGCGACCAGCGACCATCCAACAATCCAGCGGTGAGAGCAAAGAATAGCTAGGCGTCCTCCGTGGCCGTCGTAGTGAGATGTCCTGAGGCCGCGGGGGTGAGCATGATGCTCACTAGACCCCGCGGTCCTCTCCTGTCCCTCCCGTCCGTAGCGTCAGCAGCGAGTAGTGCAGGGACGAGGACCAAACAGCGCCGGTGGTGTAAGGCGAACATCGCTGCCCGGAAAGCAGAAGATGCGGGTTCGAGTCCCGCCTGGCGCAAGAGTTTTGATCGCAACTAGACATCCATCTAACAACTTGTATCTTCTATCCCAGCCGCTCTAGGCTCAAGCAAAGTTAAAAATTATTTCTTCGAGTGCCTTCAGCTTGACCGGTTTCATGCTGATATCAGCGGCCGGCTCATCCCGATAACGGGTGAGTGCTGATAGGTGAGACTTGCTAGGAAGATATCGTGGATGTTCAGTTCGACCAAACAGCGGCGGTGGTGTAAGGCGAACATCGCTGCCCGGAAAACAGAAGATGCGGGTTCGAGTCCCGCCTGGCGCAAGAGTTTTGATCGCAACTAGACATCCATCTAACAACTGCAGACAGTGACTTATGCCTCCCTCCTTTATATATGATGCAATTTTCTGCCTCTGATTTCCCTACCTCCAATGCGTCAGAGAGAAATCCCGATCGGTTCGGTTTCAGAGAAAACCGATAGCACCACTGATTATTTGATTGATAGTGTAAATGCCTCTTACTTAAACCAACAAAGTGGGGAGTTGTGTGTTCCTCACTGGTGTATTTGTTGTTCAACTCCTGCTGTCAATCGAACAAAAATCGCTCAGCCCAAATAACTTCGGATGGGAGAATCTTACAGCCCGCAGCTAAGAAGCGAACATTAAAAGATGAGATCGCGCCATGCACTCCAAAAGTTCACCGCAGTTTTTATTTGATTGATAGTGTAAATGCCACTTAATTGATCCACCAAAAGTGGGGATATGTGTGTTCCTCACAGTTGTATTTGTTGTTAAACTTACCCCAGTCTAATAAATATCGCAACGTCTTGGAAGGGGGCCCAAGCGATAAATAGGAATCATGAGTGGGCGGGATAAACTGATGCATGCGTTCGACACAACGAATTTCGAATGGGAGAATCTTACAGCCTAGCCTAATAAGCAATAATATAGCGCAATAAATGATGATGATCGCGCGATGTCCTCGAAAAGTTCACCGCAGCTTTTATTCGACTAATAGTGTAAAAGCCATTTACATGAGCCACAAAAGTGGGATATGTATGTTCCTCACCGTTGTGTTTGCTGTTCAACTTCTGCTATCACTCGAATAAAAATCGCAACAGCTCTGAAGAGTGTAGGAAGTAGGAATAAGAGAATAGAGATTTTTTGGGTGCAAGAAACCATTTTAGAAGAGGATTTTAGTAGTAGTTATATCCTGTTTCACCTCTAAGCCCTATACAGGATATAATTACTAAAGCAAAGAAGCGAAAGAAATACAATCACTCCCGGAGGATCATCAGTAGGGCAGGGAGTGACAGCGATACTTGAGTAGCCATGAGCTGTGTTTTTATACGCAAAAAAACAAAGTCAGAAGGGGCGGGCATTGCCTATGGGACCTGGTTGCAGAGAGTTCGAGGTCGGCGGGAGAGGCCTACAGGGGAGGTCAATGCCTATAGCAATATCCGACAATGCCCGTATGAGGTCACTGTTTAAAGAAAAGCAAGTAGTAGATATACATGGGTCAGAGGCAGAAATTAAATCAGAAATAGAAGGATATGTATCACATAGACAGTTGGGTGATAAGTTGCTTAACGAATCGATAAATATCTTTGAAAGAATCTACAAGTTCATATTTGTAAGCGAAACTTTTGTGTTTAAGTACACTTTTAACTATGGATTGAAGAATTAGATCTTTATTGTACTGTAATTGAAGCAAGGAGGTAATCAAATTGCAAAGTCTGTCAACAAAGTCTTCTTTTATAGAGCAGCATCGTGATATTCGTAGAGTTTCAGTTAAAATTATTCCTCTTTTAAGGGAAGTGCTAGTGTAGGAACTACTATGAGAAAATCTAATTACTTTAAAAGGAAAATAATCGGTTTTATTCTACTGCTTAGTGAAAATGCGGTCGTTCACTATCTTAATAGTAAGGTCTAGAAAATTGCATTGGTGTATATTAATATGAGTTTTATTTACCTCAAGACAATTTTCATAAGTTCTGGAAATGATTTGCTCTAACCTAGTTTCCTCAAGATTATGTACAATAAGTATATCATCCATATATCTGAATGGACAAAAAACTTTGTTAATTAATGTGTTTTTGGTAGCGTATTTGTATTCGAAAAAGGAAAGGGTTAAATTAGCAATCATTGGGCTAGCGTTACCTCCTTGTGGAACGCCTTTGAGTTGCTTATATGAAGCTCCACCTAGTTTACAATAAGAATTTTGTAATAAATAGTCAATCATGTAGATTATGTCTTCTTTTTTATAGGACCTATGTTTGTTATTATTAGAAGGAGAGTTTCCATAAAAGGCTTTGTAATTATCCACTATGAGAAAGTTTTTATTAGCATTTTTAAAACATATGTTCATTATTTCTGAGACGTTTCTAATAATTAAATCATGTGGTATGTTAGTAAACATATCCACAAAATCGGCTGAGTAGAGTTTAAGGTTTTTGTCTTGGATAGAACAGATTTCGTTGGAAATGTTTATGTCGTTGATGGACCAAAAATTCTTTAAACAACCAATATTGCAGCAAGCATTGTTAGCATAGTTTTTAAAATGTTTACGGAAATGACTTAGAATCGTCATTACTTCAACAGCCAATGGTTTAACACTACTATTTGAAGCGCTTGTTATGAATTTGAATTTAATTGGACACTTGTGAAGTTTAGGTACACAGTAGATGAGAGGTATAGTTCCTTCGCAATTGTGGGTTAAGTTAATACTGGAAATAAATGCATTATGCCTGGCTACAATATCATTGACATCATTATTGGATCGAATGTATATATTATTGCTTGAAAAATTGTTCAGATTTTCAACCTCTTTTCGGATTATTTCGAAATAAAGTTTTTTGCAAACAATTCCATAATTGGAGGACGCTTTATCAAGGGGGCACAATATAAAAAATTGTTGTACATATTTAACTTGAGAAAGATATTTTCTAAAGATATCAGTAGTTTCAGCTTTGTCAATGTAGATGAGAGGTCTAGCTTTTCGATTCTTGAAAAAAGATTCTAAAAGATACCTTATTCTTTGTATTATAGTAGCGTGAAGTTTGTATCTATTTTTAATTTTAACAAGTATCTGTTGAAAGAGATTCTGCCAGATGTGTTTTATTGCACTAGTGTTGAAGTGTGGTTTTGGTCTATATCTAGTTCCTTTGCTTAAAATTTCATACATTCCGTACAAAATTTTAAAAATATTAACATCTCCGGTCACAACGTGATTATAGAATGGATCTACAAATGATGGGAAATTGTGACAGATACAGGGTATATCATGTTGTGCAGTAATGTCAACGTTTCGTAAAAACCTATTGTAATTGAATAGCTTTTTTGAAAGGGGTTCCTCGTATTTATAAATAATTCTGAAGGGTTTGTACATTATATTACTATGTTCACCAATTAGTTTAATCACATTCTTATGATTAATAATTTTGTTTAAATTAAATGAGTCCAAAATTTTGTCGTAGAATGGCATTTTAACATTTACTGCATCATTTTTGTGGCTGACCTTACATGTTGTTGTATGCAAGCTAAAGTGAAAATAGCACAGAGAACTGAATAATAGAATTTTTTTATCTTTAGGAATGTTGAAAGCTTCCATACTATTCAGTGTAATTTTAATCAATGCACTTATGAAACTTTTTGGTTTTGATTTTAAAAATCTGAACAGATCATACTGCGTGTTGTTAACGTTATGGAGAAAGAGGAAGACTTCGCTTATAATATTATTAGGATCAGTTTGTTCCGAGGTTTTCTTATTTTTGCGCTTCTTACCTCTATTAGCTCGAACTTTAACTATTTGTAAACTAAAGAAAGGATGGTTCGGTTTATGCGAGAGAGGATTGGTGATATGTGAAATGTTTCCATAGCCTTTAATGTTATCATTGAAACCAAACGGGTATGCCGTCACGAGAAGCTCAGTCCAAAAACGTTCTTTTTCTTTCAGCACATTGATGTCTTTATTCTCCTCTAGATATACTGACATGGAATTTTTTGCTGCTACAAGAGTTGCGGAAGTGTTTGTAAAAGATCTTTATCTTTAACTATGTTATTTATATGTTCTTTCACTCTAATCTTAAGTTTTCTTGTAGTTATACCAACATATTGTTTGCCGCACTCTGCACAAGAGAGGCAGTAAACTAGATTACTGGACATACAGTTTGATTGTCTTTTCTTATAGGTTGGAATTATAAAATCTGTTGTACGACAGGTAACATAGTTGTTGCAATCCATTATACCACAAATGGCACATGTGCTGCTACACGCTGAGGAAGTTATAGAAGTACCAAAATTTTGTAGGTTGTACTTTCCGTTAACCTTGCTTTTAGTAAAGCGTTGAACCTGAAAGTAGGGAGTGTTGGTGGTAGTGAAAGTTTTGTTTTTTGGCCTGGATCAAACGTTAAGGACGGCCAAGTCCCCAACGAGTGGGAAGGTTACCATGAGGTTTTGGAGGGGCTGCCTCCCGGGATTGGCGCTCCCGAAGAATAATGGCTGAACCGGAGGCGTAGTACTTACCCTCCCTTGCCAGTAACTACTTGTATAACCCCATCGGCACAGCCATGTGCAAAAGTGAGGGTGCATGAAGGTGCCGAAAGAAGAAAAGATGGAAACCTACCTAAAGGCAGGGAAAGTACAACCTACAACTTCCCGTGAAGAAAAACATGTGGGTTTGGTACTTACTAAAAAGTAAGCAGCGGGACTTTAAAAAGAGTCTAATTACTTATTGATGATACTGATAATGAGCTGAATAGTAAGCGTAAACAACTAGAAAGTTAACTTGGGTTTTCTTCTTTTCTTTTTCGCAACATGGTGATTTTTATTTTATTTTATTTTTATTTTTTATTTTTTATTTGTTCTTTTATTTTTTATGAATTATTTAACCACCTAAAGTGGAGTCGACTGTCTATCTGACTGTCTGATAGTATGCAGTTAAATATTAGATGAAAGTGCTATCCGTGCGGATAGCGATTGACCACTGGTCTGGTTGGGCCATATGGCCTGTGGGCAATGCTGTTATAACCGAGTTACAAACGATATTGAGGAAAAGATCTGGTTCTACAGGGTATCTCGGACTGGAATCTACACACATTCCGGGTTACCCTCGGAATATGTATATATCCAGATAAGCAATAAGAGAATGGAGATTTTTTGGGTGCAAGAAACCATTTTAGAAGAGGATTTTAGTAGTAGTTATATCCTGTTTCACCTCTAAGCCCTATACAGGATATAATTACTAAAGCAAAGAAGCGAAAGAAATACAATCACTCCCGGAGGATCATCAGTAGGGCAGGAGTGACTGCGATACTTGAGTAGCCATGAGCTGTGTTTTTATACGCAAAAAAACAAGGTCAGAAGGGGCGGGTATTGCCTACAGGACCTGGTTGCAGAGAGGTCGAGGTCGGCGGGAGAGGCCTACAGGGCAGGTCAATGCCTGTAGCAATATCTGTCAATTCCCGTATGAGGTCACTGTTTAAAGAAAAGCAGGTAGTAGATATACATGGGCCAGAGGCAAAAATTAAACCAAAAATAGAAGGATATGTATCGCATAGACAGTTGGGTGATAAGTTGTTTAACGAATCGATAAATATCTTTGAAAGAATCTGCAAGTTCATATTTGTAAGCGATACTTTTGTGTTTAAGTACACTTTTAACTATGGATTGAAGAACTAGATCTTTATTGTACTGTAATTGAAGCAAGGAGGTAATCAAATTGCAAAGTCTATCAACAAAGTCTTCTTTTATAGAGCAGCATCGAAGTTTGTGTGGGCGGGAGAAACTGATGGGCCCAATCCAACGAACTTTGAATGGGAGAATCCTACTTACAGCCTTCGGAATCAGGCGCAAAACGGCTCGAGTGGACAGGGCTCATCGCGCTAAGTGGTTGTCAGCCTCTTTAAGAAGAACACAAGTGTGAATATAAGTACTACGTCTACCAATGAGGCGCAAATAGGCTCGGGCGGCAGGGCCACGATGTAGGAACGCCCAATCCGTTATTTTGTGTTGTATGAAATTCAAACTTTTGAGCAGCACTGGTGCGTTTTAGCCCTATGGTGAACCCAGATAGGTCACTTCTGCTGTGAATGGGCACACATGTGCCTTCCTAACAAGACGCATACTCTAACGTGTGAAGTGACGAGAACTAGAATAGGGCCACAAATTCTCACCACAACACTGACATCATCTTAAATGGCTCTCGAAGAGAAACAAACAAAGTGAAACAGTTTTATAGGCAGTAACGAAGAGCAGCGATATGGATGAATGCAGCAGGAGCTGTTCTCAGAAACGTGAAGGCGGAAGCTGGTGCATATCAGAAGGTTATGCCCGAACACAGAGGAGGTAGCAGCAACAGGAATGAGCTGCGACCTCGGCCATGCACACAGGCGTACCTCGCGGTAACACAACTGTAGCAGCACCTAATTGCAAGCATTGATTGACCGGTAGCAAGGACAGGAGCCTTCAAGGGGGCCCGTTCGAGGCAGTAGCCATCCAACACGTGCGCGGACAGAGCCGCGGCGCCGGCCTATTTCGCAATGCCTCACGTGTCCTCCTCGGCAGCGGCGATTGCTCACCTCCCAGCGCTCCCATTCGGAGAGGGAAGTCGGGATCATGCCTCAAACTTGGTTGATTAAACCATCGAGCCCGCAAAGCTTAAGAAGTTTCCCAAGGTCACGTTGAGACAAAACCCCTCCTCTTTTATATATGGTAGGATTGCTGCTGTAGAACTAGCTTCTGCATGAAATCCCAAATGGTCGTCGGTTGAAACTGGAATGGAATGCGACTCAATCTAGGCATTGCCTCTTCGAATAAAGAGCGGCTTCTGATTAAGCAGCGTTTTTTTCTTCTTTGTGAGAACGGGGAGAAATCGTTACACCAAGATACAGGTTGGGTCAAGTATTCAAAATACAAGTTGCTATAACTGGAACTATTTAAAATAAAGCAGTACGAAGAGCGTTTATTAAGCGATTAGCCATATTATTAGGTTGCCGGAAAGTTCCGGCGGTCTTTGTGAAACTGTTTTCGTCCGTTTCTTACTGAATCAATATTCAACTTACTTCCCATTTTTATATAACGACTAATACGGAGCTCTTCGCTCTATCTGACGGAGTCGTTTGTGTTTCCCCTATGCTTAATAATTGTGTTTCTTTGAAGATTTGTTGAAGTATGTCGAAAGACCAATTCTTAACGATGCTTTATATTTATTTTTTATTACATAAGCATACACTTATGCTAAATGGAATCAAACTCAAAGTAGACAGGCATAAAACCTAGGAAGAAGAACATCATTGAAAACAAAGAAGGAAAGGAACCTGAACAATTAAAACGGCATAAGTTTTCATTCGGGCAGAGAAAGTACGCGGCTCCTGAGGTAATTGTAGCTACGGTTTACAGAAGAGTTTTCACAGGTTTTTAAACGAAGGCAGTGCCCTATCGACAAGGAAACACCGGCGGCAGTTATATCTTGCGGTATTAATCGTGCATTCCTGACTCCCCGCCTGGTAGAGGAATTTTAGAAGAATTTCTCACTGAGAAGAAGTCTTCCAGGGGCCATGTCGTGCCCAGGGTGAGTCCGCTGAACCGGTGGTAGAACTCATGCAGCCCTCAACCCGAGGCCACGTGTGAAATCGGTGTCGAGGTCTTACCTATGCGCGCTAGCTCTTACCTAACCTGCCACGTAAGGATGAGGCCCTTGTTGCCCCGACTTAGCACACCTCATACCAATGCGGATGTTATTTAGGTTCTCCCGCGCTGCCCCCCCCCGGCGACTCTCGCCCATCTTAACATCACTAGCGTGATACAATTGAACCAGCCGAACTTCTGCAGTATTGCCACTGCGCTCAGAATAAACCTTCCCCCGCTCTCGAGTCATATGACAGTGCGCATCAGACATCATACTTCATATCAACCCAACATACAGACAATGGAGATCAATATGGAACGCAAAACCTACGAGTCAAGGCTGAGCCCCGCCAGCTTACCTACGGGTCAGCCCCAAGCGCAAGCCGCAGATCCTTCCTCGCTCCTACCCTGGAGCCTGCGCTCACGAGGGCGGTGGCTTGGTCGGTCTCTGCGGTTACCTCTGTAGTCGTCTCTGCTCGTCCTGTCCTGGTCGTCCCGTAGTCCTGCGCGGCCTGTCGAGTAGAAGTCCTGATGGTGTGGACACTGCGCTGACAATGGAGTGCCGGAGCGGAGAGCGGACCGACCGCTCGGAGCGACGACGAAGCCGGAGACTGCCAGGTGCGCGCGGGAAGGCGTTTATAGTGCGTCGCGGCGCGTGCGCGCAACCGTATGCCCTGCGCGGCGGGACCAGTGCGCCTCCCAGCGTGTGTGTCCTTGAAGAGTCGTTATGGAGCGTGGCGAACGTCACGACAGGCCAGATTCATACTGCTTACCGCTCTCTAACGGTGAAAATACCGCCAAACCTGATGCCAACGAATGTGATATCAGGGGTTTGACGGTTTTTTTTAACCGTTAGACGGCGTTAACGGTTGATGAATCTGGCCCCAGATTGAGTTCAGACCGAAGAAAATCTCGTATGACAACAAAAAGTCATTGACCTTCCTTCTTGTTGATAATTTTTGTAAGCCGAGATCAACATTTTGTGCTTGAAGGGAATTTGATTATTCTGAAACTTTTCCAGCTTTCCGATAACTGAGCGGATGTACCCACGACGATCGGAGGGTTTTCTCTACCCACTGATATACCCACGGTCTTGCGGATAAGGTCTATCATGGATCGTGGGTATGACCACATCGTGGGTCCACCCCCTATACCCAGCATACTCATGGGTATGCGCGTTGATGAATCCGGTCCCAGACGTTTTCACCATGTGAAAACCAACCGAACTAGGACCTGAAGCTGCCTCACCCACCATACTCACGAGACCTTGCGCCAACCAACTACCACCATTTGAGGCACATTCAGAACTTCCTCGCCGGTGGAACCTTCGCAAAACAGGACCAGGTAAAAACAGCCTCTCTACAATTTGTCGGATCTTGACCAGGATGGGCTCAGAAGACTTGGATCTGGTGGCCCTTGTATTCAATGACATGCACAAAAATGGTGGTTCAGGTTTCTTGAGAAGGAAGGATTGTGGTGCAGCCCGACCCGGTGCTGACCACATTTGTTGAGAGAGTGCTGCACGCCGTTCAAAAAGCCCAGCACCCCCCCCCCCTCCTAACAGAGGGGGCGGCGCCTTACAAGCTGCAGAAGAGGTCGTAGACGACGACAGATTTCGATCATCCAGTTTTTTCGCTGATGGAATTATCTATAGTGTCGCAATGGAAATAGAGTGGTGACTCGAGCGGTGCTTATTTCGACTGAATCCGATGAATATGAAGCAAATTATAAAATAAACTAAGGTAAAATTATATGGTCGTTTGATGGTGACCACTCAAAACCGCCAAAACCTTCCGGCCAGCCCAATAACTGGGTAAACTACAAGGAAGCATTCAAGGTGGTAGCCTTTCAGACAAAGCAGACAATTTCGATTGCTTTCCAATCTTAATAAGTTTTCCTTCTGCGAGTGTTTCTATCGAATTAATTATGATTCATGTTTCATTTGAGGCGTATGCTTTGACGGCTTCGAAGAATATTACTCTTCGTCATCAGACAATAAAATTTCGATCATTTCTTCGCATATAAAAGCGCGCCAATTTCACACAACTTTATTCTTTGGAAAAATTTGCTCACCATTAACTCGACCCGTTCCAAGAAGCGTAGAAATGCTCCTTGTCATATTTTAGTCTGTTGTTGTTGTTGTTGTTGTTGAGGCAGATATTAGAATTGGTAGAGAGATAATCGAGGTGTTGTGGAAGTATTCTAGAGTTCCGAAGGAACTATTTTCTTCTGACGTGTTGTTTAAGCTGTTTTTTGAAATATCCCGTGCGTTGGAGATACTTTATTGGCCTAGCCTACCTATACAAGTTTTGCAAAAATTTTCCGAAAAGAACTAAGAAACTGCTGCAAAATTAAGGGAAGCTAGTGCAAGATAGTGCAAAAGGAAGTGTAAAGGTTCCCACACACCACTGAGATGAGCGGCGGCCGGCGGGCGGCGAAAGGGATGAGTCACGCCGCTCCCGTAGTCTTGCCGGCGGTAAGCGGCAAAGGCACGGAGCGACGAGATATTGTATTTCTAGTCGGGACCTATTGCTGCTATTCATCTTCCCGCTTTCTTCCGCGCTCTGGCCGTCCCCTGCCTAGTGCTAGAGCGCAGACAGTCTCTGCCGGCACCGAGTCGGCGCGAAATCAGCGGCGGCGGCAACAATGGTGTGAATCATCCCATAAACTTTCGAAAGTGGTCGTTCTCCTACCTGTGGAAGCGCATCTTACAGAACCAATCTAATTTGGCTGTCTCATTTTCAGAAACAAATGGAGCGCTTAGTAGTATTCTTTCTGCTGCTAGTGGCTGAATCTCGAGCTGCTCCAATGAAGACAAGCGTGGTAATAATATTTTCTTCTTTTAAATAACTGTATCAATAAAGCGGCTTAAGAGATAGTGTCCGCTGTTTGAGAGGTCCTAATATTTCGAAAGGGTGTCAGGCCTATGTCATACCTTCGCTCACCCCGAGCGAAGGCAACGAACAGAGCGATGAGCGAAGTCTCTTCGCAGGCGCGCAGTTAATAGCGTTGTGTGCAGCTGCGTCGTAGCATCGCTACCGATACTGGCCGACGCTCTGCTCAGCTCAGCGACGCGGTCGCATCGGTAGCGATGCCGTATCGCTCGAAAGTATGACACCCCGTTAGCGAGGCTTCGCTAGCGGTGGATCGGACAACTGCTACAGGCGTCTGCCCCCCCCACAACGTCTGATACCGTCCCTTCCCCAATTGTGTTAGTTGTCCATCGCCTTCGCTAGCGAAGAGCGATGGTATGACATAGGCCTCAAGCTTTTCAGGAAGGCACCATGAATTTGTTGCCAACATCAAATTTTTGAAGATCTTGATCTAAATGGACAAGTTTTTGAAAGGATTCAGGCCAATTTCAAATCATGCTAGACAGGTTTTAAATCGTACCTTCCGAACGCCCCTCTCCTGTGCCAGGATAGTCCAGGGATACAAAACGCTCGGGGATAAGAAGATCTTCTAGTGGCTCTTTGATATCACGCGGATTCCACTCATTCAGCGGGTGTCAACCAAACGCATTATATTACAGACCTCGCCCATTGTCCACGCCTCTCGCACGACGAAGTCTACATTTCTAGAGAACATCTCCTAGTTGTATAATTCTTTCATTGTACTAATGCATGGAAAATTTCAATGCGCTCCTTTTTTTTAAAATTTCAATACGAAAAACGGCAGTTCATTCTGAAAGGCTTTGCGTCATTTCAAGGTTCCCTTTCTTTAGGTCGAGGTGTTCCACGCCAGCACCTTATTGTTGGTAAATTAGGCATTTCTTACTTGACATAGTATATAAATTTCGACTTAGTTATTTGGCTGGCCCCAAAGTGCTGGCGGTTTTCACTAGTCCATTTCAAACGATCATAATTTTCTTCACACCCACCGGATTCAATCGATATAAGGACCACTCGAATCAGCACATTTTTCCAATGGACGCGAGTTGATTAATTCCATCAACGAATAAGCCGGATGGTCGAGATGCGTCAAATTCTAGAAGGGCCGTTTTTGCGTGGTTCTGTTTTGCGAAGGTTCTTTCAGCGAGGAAGTTCTGAAAGTGCTTCAGAAGGTGTCGGTTGGCGTAAGGTCTAATGAGTATGGTGGTTGGACTTCAACTCCTAGTTCGCTTAATTTTCTCATGGTGATTTGCATGATGATTGTGTGGACGGGCGTTGTGGTGCAGAAGAATGGGACCTCACCTGTTGACCAGTACCGACTGCAGCTCACGATACATCTTGTCGACTTCATCGCTGTAGGACTCCGCTGTGACGGTTCAGGCTTGTTTCAAAATAAATCTGCTACCAATCTTGGCAAACAGCTTAAACCAGCCACGTACAAATGGTTTCAGAATGTTGTAGTGAATCACACCACACCACAATGCTGCTATCATCACCTTTTCTGGCGGATTTCGGTTTTGGGAGACGATCAGGACAGTAGGTTGATGGCAACAAACCATACAGGGTGGTTTGTCCCCATCAACCCCTGTCCTGATCGTCCGTACAGAACCAGTCGGACAGGTCTAGTGTCTCACCGTCGTCGTAGTAATCCCCCCGATTATTGTAGGTGGAATTGAGTCCGATGATTGCTACTATGATTGCGATGCACGAACACGAGCAAGGAACACAATTTATTTTAGGTAAAATCGGTTACAAATAATTGTAAAACAAGGAGCAAGAAGGAGACCTGGTGAGAGCTAAGCCGACTGAACCTAGTTGCTAAGATCGGGGCTTTTATGGACTCTCCTGGAGGCGTGGCTGCTGTGAGATCCTCATACTCTCCGTCCGGTACGGTTTTATGGCTCTGGGGTCGTCGCTGGAATATCCCCAGGAGCAGGTCGTAAACCTGGATACGTTCCGCTACCCCTCCCCCCCCCCGCCCGCTTAACGAACACTTGCAGAATAGGCCAGTCCTGGTGTAATCCACATGGGACCCTCAGAGAAACAAGCGCTTTCACTAAAAAATCGTCATGAGCAACGACCTCCGTCACTCGCGTCACAATGACTCGGCTGCACTCACTCTTTCCTAGGGAAAGTAGAACAACTCTCGCTCTCTAAGCAGCACAAGAGCCCTGGAGTTCGTCTGCTCAGCGCCCCCCCCCCCCGAGCCTTCTACACAGTTACAGCAACGACCTCTGTCACTATTAGAGGAACGGATCCGCTCGCACTTTTCAAAAGGAGGTATAAAAACTGGCATCAATAAAACATGAGTCTGTTGCAGTTCGTCTGCAATGCTTTCTGAGCAGCTACATCGACGACCTCCGTCGCTTTTTAGGGAGCGCCCCTCCCCCTCACGCTTTCCAAAACTTCCAAAACCATACAGTTATCTCTGAAGCACCAATGTTCACCTACCAACCAAAGATCAACACTGCACTACTTATAGTTGGAGTGGGTTCATACCAGCTTGAAGTCATCGTTCCGATGAGAAATCCGTGCTCGTTTTAAGCGAGCCAAATGTTGATCTGGTCATCTAGCGCATTACCCAACCGTTTTGGGATATTTTCGAATGAAACACTCGAATCCACAGACTGACACCTTAGTGGGGGTGATCCCAGTTCTCCGACGGATCTGGGGCATTCTCGCCCTCAAAATCCATAAAGATACCGTCTATGGATCCGGCGATACTACTGCTGGACATTATCAACAGACCCTGAACCGAAACTTGGATCCAGGTTACCGGCGTGGCTCCAAGTCGGACAGGTTTAGAGTCTCACTGTCGTCGTAATATTCCTTCCAATTACTGTATGTGGAATCGAGTCCGATATCGAGCGCTACTGAATCAACTCGAGAAAGGAACAGAACTTGTTTTAGACAAAATGGGAAAGTTACAAATAAACAGAACAGAAACAGAACAAGGAGCAAAGAGGAGACTAGGTGAAAGCTAAGCCAAGCCGGACACTAGTGTCATAGATCTGGGGCTTTTATAGACTCTCCTGGAGGCGTGCCTACTGTGAGCTCCTCGCATTCTCCGTCCGGTACGATTTTATGGCTCTGGGGTCGTCGCTGGCATATCCCCAGGAGCAGATCGTAAACCTCCTCTGAATACGCTCCACCACTTCTCGCTCTTAACGAGCACTTGCAGAATACACCAGTTTCGATATATTCCACAAACCGACTTTTCATCACATGAAACGTCTCAATTCAAAAACGGGTTTTTTACATACCGAAGATGCTAGAAAGAACAGATTTCGTAACGCCGCAGTTTCTGGCGATCACTCACATCGTGAGGCATCCACTTTTCGAGCTTTTTCACTTTTCCGAGGCTTTTTAAGCCAGCTGTAACAGTAGTTTTACTGACTCCTAGGCCATATCTCACGGACAGTTTGTGATGGATCAGCTTCCACGAACGCTTTGATATCGTCGTTCTGGATTGCAGTAGGTCTGCCGCTTCGGAATGCATCCTCAAGGTTGAACATTAATTTGCCTGATGTTTTGACGGCGGTTTGGCCCAGTTTGAAATTTAAATGGAATGTCGCTGGGAATGGCGCTTTCGACATCAATAAGTCTTTTGGAGAAACATAGTTACGAACCGTAGGTGAAATACAAATTATTCCGTCAGATAGAGGGAAGAATTTGTATTGGACGATGTATAATAATGCGAGGAAAATTGAATATTGATTCAGTAACGCGGTTGCACAAAAACCGCAAGAACTTTCTGGGCAACCTAATATATCGTTGCCTTACTAGATTTAGGCCATAATGGAAAAGGAAATGTAGCCTACAAGTTCTAGGAGTTTGTTAAACTTTATAAGTGTTTAAAAGTGCATCTTTCTCTACGTTTTGGTGCCAAAACCTCTTTCCAATTCGCAGACTATAAGAGCTAAAAAAGGTGAATACATTCAAAGTGCTACAACTGCGGATTGTTTCGGTACTACCTAATACACAAAAAGAAGAGCACACTTTAACAACGCAGGGCAAGAGAGTAAACAAGTCTCGAGAGTAGAGCCAAGAGCATTCACAAAATGTGAAAAATGAATACAGCTCGAAGGCACTCGATATTCTTAAACCTATTAATCCAATAGCTCATGCATCTGTTGACCAAAATTGCTCGTTCTAATCATAAAATGCAGAACCACGAACAACATCAAAGCCTTTGCTTTTACGCCGCGCGCGATCAGCGCACGCACACACGTTCCTGTATTAGACATGGGCGAGATATTATTCTTTCTGATATGAGAGCTAAAGAAAAACAGAAGGATAGGACCAACGGAGGTCTATCTTGAAGGGAAAGACTACTTTAGTACCAAATAAGCTCTTTGGAAAACATGTGTCAGACTTGTAGTCTATATAAAACCTGGTCTTAATAACAATTTAAAGGTTTTTAGTTTTTTCATTTCTGAGGGAGCTAAGTGGAAATTTTCCTGGAAGTCCTCCCATTTGTTAATTCTCGTATCCTGTTTTGTTGGAATTTTTGAATTTTTATATTGGTATCTTGGTACTATTTCTTCAAGCTCTAATATCAAGTAATTTACGGTTCGGCGCAAATTTTGGCTCCTCAACGTCATTTTGAAAAAAGGTTTTCGCATCTGCGTCTACCCTGCTTTGCCGCGATAACCCAATGGCTGCTCTATGATCAGTGCACGGTCCACTCCCCCACCATCTTTGAGGCTACAAATAGACCGGGAGAAAAAAGTATACATGCTCATTTGGTATATAACTGGTTAAGTCAAAACAGTGCTATCGTGAATCATCCAAACGGCCAAATACAGCTGTTCTTCATTAGCATTTTTGATGTAGCTCTTTTGCTTTGACAAATGAATGCTTATGTTATTTCAACACCAGTGCTCCGATACGCCTAAGTCGCAGTTTACACTTGGCCGCTGTGCTGCGCGGGACCATGGTCGGAATAGATATCGACCTGCGACGCGAAAAATCAATATCTACGGCGATCGTGGTGCCGTGCCGCGTGGCGGCGCAATTATACAGGGTGGCCCATAAGTCCTGCAACAAAATTAGACGATCTTATTGGTTGTCTTTTTCCAATTGCAAAACAACCGCATACCAACAGTTATGTAGGATATACTTAGTGCTACACTTCTGGAAATTATCATGGTTGTAGCTGCTCTTATTACAAAGTAATGCGCTCTCACGTAAAACTACCGAAAATTCTTCTCTGGCCCGTGGTGGGGCGCTTCCGTTCCGATGTGACTAAATTTTGGAAGATTGGTTGTTGAACATGCAGTATGATGGTGTTGTGTAGCGCAGTTCAAAGGCTTTTCAAGAGTGAACATTGGATGAACGGATCTGAACTACAGTAGAAGAACGCTATTAATTTTCTGATCATACAGGATGCAGCAACCAGCTGGAACAAATGCAACATTCAGCCGTGTGCGTAATCTATTACTAAGCAGTATGCAGTTTCTAGAAAACTACAAGAAAGCCCTACAAGCACACAAGTGAGGCGAAGACTCAGCTATGAGGAGAAGAGAGTAGAGGGAAAAATTTGTAAGCGCAGTTGGAGGGCGTCGTTCGAAATGGGTGTTCAGCCTCTGCCTCATTTGATGAAAAATTTCTCAAAGTTGAGCGATCCCAGAAAGGTCAAAATAATAGTACGTTTAATGCTACCTTTGCGGGAACCTGATGATATAAACACAATGGCCACGCATGGCAGGTTTTTGTCATACACGATTTTCCAAAATGTCTCCCCTCACACCCTAGGTTTTTGTGTAAAAATAGTGAAAATCAATAAAAATATTCGTTTGATGGGAACAAGAACATAACACCAT
This sequence comes from Heligmosomoides polygyrus polygyrus, assembly GCA_947396885.1. Lineage (NCBI taxonomy): Eukaryota > Metazoa > Nematoda > Chromadorea > Rhabditida > Heligmosomidae > Heligmosomoides > Heligmosomoides polygyrus. The sequence continues at coordinate 9,917,626 of OX377202.1, forward strand.
ATATTAGAGACTCAATCGCGCTGTTTAAAGGCAAAATGCACATTCTGGTAAAGCGATTCCTGTAACAGCAAAAGAAAAGGACGTGGTAGCGGTTCTCAGTCCATCTGCAAAATATTGCACCTGCGAAAGACTAGCTGTGAAATTCCTAAATCTTTAGGTTTTCAATCTTTGTTTATTAACCATCTTAAAGAAAATGTCTTGCTCTATAAAGCCTGGGAAAACTATTGTTCAATATCTTCTTTGGAACGAATAAGAAGTAAAACTCCGTAAGAGGGGCTGCGACGTGAGCTGCAAAGCAACCCACACGATCTGAAGGCTCTTATCAACCCAGGAGTGGTCCTCTAAGAATAATACTGATCCACCATAATCTACAATCCATGGTCAAACACTGTTTAAAAGTGCAACAAATTTGGTGCATTCTTAGCCTTTTTATACGCCTATGTTTTTGTTGCAGGACTTATGGGCCACCCTGTAAACTAGGGTTAACGGCGTCTCTCGCACTTGTGTGCTTCGCGCGACTTTGCAATCACTAACCTACGGAGAGGCCTTTGGTATACTGCCGCGTCGCGCGGGCGGCGGGTCGTGCAGTGAGTGCAAAATCAACTTTTGTAAAACTTAAATTTCTGCTGCGTACTTTTGCATGAATCCGTTCTTCACTTCCATAAGTTGATCATAGGTTCTCACGTTGGGAAACGTGTTCGATACGTCTACTGAGTCTCCAGGCACGTTGCACAACTACAACCCCCACTCCCACACCTTCCTCCAACACGCTCCTCCAGCACTTCTGCGCAAACAAACACACACAGACAGACAAGCGACCGCTCTCGCGTATAGACAGTAGGAATATAGGGCAAAAGACGTTTAAATCTCATTTAGCTGATCTAGCCCCAATTAGGATCTATTGGTTACTTCCTCTACCGTGAGGTAAAACATACTTACCGTTAGCTCCCCCCCCCTTATCCAAACTAGGGCTACATGCAGGGATTGCATGGACCTACTCAATCCCCTGTGAAAGGGGCCATTGCGATGGCGATTGCTGAGAGACCTAGCGGGGGAGTGGGGATCCATCCATGGTGCAGCTGTAGACCGTTCAACGGCCACCTTCGTGGTACCGTACCACCGTCGTTTTCGAAGATTTTCACGCTCGTGGTGCCGCTCACGGCGTAGCGGCGGAGGAATAGTTGCGGCTACGTATGCTGTCGCGTATTTGAGAGAATGCTGTTTAATTGGCTCTGTTTACAGATATGGACTACAAAAATTTTTCTTCTATATTACTTTTGAGAAAACAAATAGTTGATGATTGATTTTTTAAACTGAGGTTCTCCTCAACATGGAAATATGTTTCACAGACTAGATTTCTTCGTTTTGTATAAAAAGACAAGATTTGTTCTTAGGTGTTTATAGTTGAAGCAGCTGAGCATGAGGCGACATTTCAAGAAAAATTTTTCTATCAATTAATTCTTTTTTCTTGTCAATTTAAAAACACACCATCTGATTTCCATAGATCTGAACGTACTACTGTACACTCTACCAACATTCAGCGTGAGTTGAAAGCCATATAATCGAATGGCTCATCCATATTTTGAGCTCAGCCCTAGGCCTATGGTCTACTTCCGCGGGAGTATCCGCGGTCGGTTGCCAATCGTGCCAGGATCCCTCAACTGATCAATCGTCGCGCATTGTCACGACCGCCTTCCGCGGATCACCGCTGAGGGCCTATTCATACTTCGCGATAGCAGCGACAAAAGCTACGAGAGCGCAGCGCGCGAAAGTATGAATAGGTGTGCAGCGACTGGAGCGACAGCGCGGGCGCTGAAGTATGAACACTATGCATTGGATCCGAATGAATCATTTTCGGATATCCGATTCGGATATTGCGATCCGAATCATCCAAAAATCCGGGGTCCGCGAAATTAGCCTTATCCGAATCATCCAACTATCCGAAGATTTTCGATCGGATCCATTGTATCGAATGAATCATTTCAGATATCCGATTCGGATATCCCTATCCGAATCATCCAAAAATCCGAGGTCCGCAAAATCGCCGTTATCCGAATCATCCAAAAATCCGGGGTCGGCAAAATTGCCGTTATCCGAATCATCCAATTATCCGAAAATTTTCAATCGGATCCAATGTATAATGAACACTCTCCGGCGGCGTGCGATCGATTTGCATGCTTTGCACGGGCGACGGGAGCGACGAGAGCGCAGCACGCGTGGCGTGCGCGCCGTGTGCAACGCGGAGAAGTATGAACAGGCGACAGCAGTGACTGGAGCGACAGCGCCGGCGCTCGAGTATAAACACTTTCGGCGGCGCGCGCTGGTTTTAATCGATGTGGATGTTTTGCACGGGCGACGAGTCGCTCTTGTCGCGAAGTATGAACAGACCCTGACGGACGATGAGAAGGGTTGATATATCTCCTGCTGCTAGTATACTGGTACATTGCACTGCAGAAGGCTGCCGTCCCGCGGAGTTCGGCGTCAAAAACGTGTTCCAATGCGACCCTGAGCGCCCAGTTTGACGACTACCGTCAGCCGACGTGCCGCGGACGCTCTCGCGGGAGTATACCATGGCTCTAATCACAAAGTACAAGGAAACCAAAAGCGAAAACCTGAAAACTGAAATCCTCACCTTTCTGAACATGATTTGCTGTTTTGACTGAAAGATTTCAATTGGCTATATTTACAGATATCGTCCACTAATTCGTACAACAGTTACGATCACACAAGTGAAAAGGTTTTTTTTTCATTTTTATACAATTTTTAGAAAACAAAAGCAATTATCTCAAAGTCTCAAATCCGTCTTAAAAATATTTTTTTAGGATCTTAAGTCTTCTCTTATGGAAATACTGCAAGGTGCAAGACCTGAGGTAACATTTCAAGTCAAATTCTATCCAATTGATTATTCTTCTCAAATTAAAAGGGCACGATTTGATTTCCATAACCTCAAGTTGTCTACGACATATACGTTTCGATTTTCTCTTTTTGAAGACAAAACAATATTCCTTTTTTAGGAACTTATGTCTATTCTCGTGGAAGCGTTGCAAGGAGCAAGACCTGAGGTAACATTTCAAGTCGAATTCTGTCCAATCACGGATTTTTCTCAAATTAAAAGAGCGCTATTTGGTTTCCATATGCTTAAGTCTTCTACCACATATGCTAAATACCAGCATTCAGCTTCAACGCAGAGCGGGTGCATAGAACACTGCAGTGGGGATACTTTCCTATTTGTTATGGGAATTCTAGATTAGAACCTGCCTCATTGTTTCGATTTCCTATTTTTGAAAAAAAGACAACACTTATTTTTTAGGAACTTATGTCTATTCTCGTAAAAGCATTGCAAGGAGCAAGACCTGAGGTAACATTTCAAATCGAATTCTATCCAATCATAGAATCTTCTCAACTTAAGAGGGCACTATTTGATTTCCATAACCCAGATCTTTTACCATATATACGTTTCGATTTTTTCTTTTTGAAGACAAAACAATATTCCTTTTTTAGCAACTTCTGTCTATTCTAGCGGAAGCATTGCAAGAAGCAAAACCTGAGGTAACATTTCAAGTCGAACTCTATCCAATCATGGAATCTTCTCAGCTTAAAAGGGGACTATTTGATTTCCATATCCTCAAGTTGTCTACGATATATACGTTTCGATTTTGTCTTTTTGAAGACAAAACAATATTCCTTTTTTAGGATCTTAAGTCTTCTCTTATGGAAATACTGCAAGGTTCAGGACCTGAGGTAAAATTTCAAGTCAAATTCTATCCAATCATAATATCTTCTCAACTTAAGAGGGCGAGATTTGACTTCCTTAACCTCAAGTTGTCTACGACATATACGTTTCGATTTTCTCTTTTTTGTAGAAAAGACAACACCTATTTTTTTAGGAACTTATGTCTATTCTCATAGAAGCGTTGCAAGGAGCAAGACATGAGGTAACATTTCAAGTCGAATTCTGTCCAATCACGGATTTTTCTCAAATTAAAAGAGTGCTATTTGGTTTCCATAACCTTAGGCCTTCTACCACATATGCTAAATACCAGCATTCAGCTTCAACGCAGAGCGGGTGCATAGAACACTGCAGTGGCGATACTTTCCTATTTGTTATGGGAATTCTAGATTAGAACCTGCCTCAATGTTTCGATTTCCTATTTTTGAAAAAAAGACAACACTTATTTTTTAGGAACTTATGTCTATTCTCGTAAAAGCATTGCAAGGAGCAAGACCTGAGGTAACATTTCATGTCGAATTCTGTCCAATCACGGATTTTTCTCAAATTAAAAGAGTGCTATTTGGTTTCCATAACCTTAGGCCTTCTACCACATATGCTAAATACCAGCATTCAGCTTCAACGCAGAGCGGGTGCATAGAACACTGCAGTGGCGATACTTTCCTATTTGTTATGGGAATTCTAGATTAGAACCTGCCTCAATGTTTCGATTTCCTATTTTTGAAAAAAGACAACACTTATTTTTTTAGGAACTTATGTCTATTCTCGTAAAAGCATTGCAAGGAGCAAGACCTGAGGTAACATTTCACGTCGAATTCTGTCCAATCACGGATTTTTCTCAAATTAAAAGAGTGCTATTTGGTTTCCATAACCTTAGGCCTTCTACCACATATGCTAAATACCAGCATTCAGCTTCAACGCAGAGCGGGTGCATAGAACACTGCAGTGGCGATACTTTCCTATTTGTTATGGGAATTCTAGATTAGAACCTGCCTCAATGTTTCGATTTCCTATTTTTGAAAAAAAGACAACACTTATTTTTTAGGAACTTATGTCTATTCTCGTAAAAGCATTGCAAGGAGCAAGACCTGAGGTAGCATTTCACGTCGAATTCTGTCCAATTACGGATTTTTCTCAAATTAAAAGAGTGCTATTTGGTTTCCATAACCTTAGGCCTTCTACCACATATGCTAAATACCAGCATTCAGCTTCAACGCAGAGCGGGTGCATAGAACACTGCAGTGGCGATACTTTCCTATTTGTTATGGGAATTCTAGATTAGAACCTGCCTCAATGTTTCGATTTCCTATTTTTGAAAAAAAGACAACACTTATTTTTTAGGAACTTATGTCTATTCTCGTAAAAGCATTGCAAGGAGCAAGACCTGAGGTAACATTTCATGTCGAATTCTGTCCAATCACGGATTTTTCTCAAATTAAAAGAGTGCTATTTGGTTTCCATAACCTTAGGCCTTCTACCACATATGCTAAATACCAGCATTCAGCTTCAACGCAGAGCGGGTGCATAGAACACTGCAGTGGCGATACTTTCCTATTTGTTATGGGAATTCTAGATTAGAACCTGCCTCAATGTTTCGATTTCCTATTTTTGAAAAAAAGACAACACTTATTTTTTAGGAACTTATGTCTATTCTCGTAAAAGCATTGCAAGGAGCAAGACCTGAGGTAGCATTTCACGTCGAATTCTGTCCAATCACGGATTTTTCTCAAATTAAAAGAGTGCTATTTGGTTTCCATAACCTTAGGCCTTCTACCACATATGCTAAATACCAGCATTCAGCTTCAACGCAGAGCGGGTGCATAGAACACTGCAGTGGCGATACTTTCCTATTTGTTATGGGAATTCTAGATTAGAACCTGCCTCAATGTTTCGATTTCCTATTTTTGAAAAAAAGACAACACTTATTTTTTTAGGAACTTATGTCTATTCTCGTAAAAGCATTGCAAGGAGCAAGACCTGAGGTAACATTTCACGTCGAATTCTGTCCAATCACGGATTTTTCTCAAATTAAAAGAGTGCTATTTGGTTTCCATAACCTTAGGCCTTCTACCACATATGCTAAATACCAGCATTCAGCTTCAACGCAGAGCGGGTGCATAGAACACTGCAGTGGCGATACTTTCCTATTTGTTATGGGAATTCTAGATTAGAACCTGCCTCAATGTTTCGATTTCCTATTTTTGAAAAAAAGACAACACTTATTTTTTAGGAACTTATGTCTATTCTCGTAAAAGCATTGCAAGGAGCAAGACCTGAGGTAACATTTCATGTCGAATTCTGTCCAATCACGGATTTTTCTCAAATTAAAAGAGTGCTATTTGGTTTCCATAACCTTAGGCCTTCTACCACATATGCTAAATACCAGCATTCAGCTTCAACGCAGAGCGGGTGCATAGAACACTGCAGTGGCGATACTTTCCTATTTGTTATGGGAATTCTAGATTAGAACCTGCCTCAATGTTTCGATTTCCTATTTTTGAAAAAAAGACAACACTTATTTTTTAGGAACTTATGTCTATTCTCGTAAAAGCATTGCAAGGAGCAAGACCTGAGGTAGCATTTCACGTCGAATTCTGTCCAATCACGGATTTTTCTCAAATTAAAAGAGTGCTATTTGGTTTCCATAACCTTAGGCCTTCTACCACATATGCTAAATACCAGCATTCAGCTTCAACGCAGAGCGGGTGCATAGAACACTGCAGTGGCGATACTTTCCTATTTGTTATGGGAATTCTAGATTAGAACCTGCCTCAATGTTTCGATTTCCTATTTTTGAAAAAAAGACAACACTTATTTTTTTAGGAACTTATGTCTATTCTCGTAAAAGCATTGCAAGGAGCAAGACCTGAGGTAACATTTCACGTCGAATTCTGTCCAATCACGGATTTTTCTCAAATTAAAAGAGTGCTATTTGGTTTCCATAACCTTAGGCCTTCTACCACATATGCTAAATACCAGCATTCAGCTTCAACGCAGAGCGGGTGCATAGAACACTGCAGTGGCGATACTTTCCTATTTGTTATGGGAATTCTAGATTAGAACCTGCCTCAATGTTTCGATTTCCTATTTTTGAAAAAAAGACAACACTTATTTTTTAGGAACTTATGTCTATTCTCGTAAAAGCATTGCAAGGAGCAAGACCTGAGGTAACATTTCATGTCGAATTCTGTCCAATCACGGATTTTTCTCAAATTAAAAGAGTGCTATTTGGTTTCCATAACCTTAGGCCTTCTACCACATATGCTAAATACCAGCATTCAGCTTCAACGCAGAGCGGGTGCATAGAACACTGCAGTGGCGATACTTTCCTATTTGTTATGGGAATTCTAGATTAGAACCTGCCTCAATGTTTCGATTTCCTATTTTTGAAAAAAAGACAACACTTATTTTTTAGGAACTTATGTCTATTCTCGTAAAAGCATTGCAAGGAGCAAGACCTGAGGTAACATTTCATGTCGAATTCTATCCAATCATGGAGTCTTCTCAACTTAAAAGGGCACTATTTGATTTCCATAACCTCAAGTCGTCTACGACATATATGTTTCGATTTCCTGTTTTTGAACACAAAACAATATTCCTTTTTTAGCATCTTTTGTCTATCCTCGTGGAAGTATTGCAAGGAGCAAGATCTGAGGTAAAATTCCAAGTCAAATTCTATCCAATAATGAATTCTTCTTAACAATTCTTCTTAACTTAAAAGGGCGCTGTTTGATTTCCATAACCTCAATCCTGCCACATATACTACCAACATTCAGCTTCAGCGTAGAATGGGCGCCTAGAGCACTGCAGTGGCGATACCTTCCTATTGTGAAGGGAATTCCCGATTGAAACCCTCAAAGTTCTTCGTCTTTTTGAAGACAAAACAATATTTTTTTAGGAACTTATGTCTATTCTTATGGAATCATTGCAAGGAGCAAGACCTGAGGTATCATTTTTAGTTAAATTCTATCCAATCAAGAATTCTTCTCAACTTAAAAGGACACTATTTGATTTCCATGACTATGACCTTTCCTCCATACATGTATGTATACTATCAGCTTTCAGCTTCCGCTGGGAATGGGGTTATACATAGAACATGGCAGTGATCATGAGCATGTTATCTCTAGATCGGGGAATACCGCACTGAAACCTGTCTCAAAGTCTCAATTCTGTCCTTTTGACGAAAAACAATATTTGTTTTTAGGGACATAATCATTCGCGTCTGGACAAATGGCAGGAAGAAGAACATGAGGTAATATTTAGGAGAAATCTATCCAATCAACGACTCTTCTCAGCTTAAAAAAACACTGTTTGATTTCCATCACTATAACTCTTCTTACATGTTTATACTCCAATATTCTGCTTCCGCAGGGACACGCGAAATATTCGTTTTTCAGCAAATTAAGCCTTTTCGCGTGGATTGGACTGGCCTTCTCGCGCTGAATGAACTTAAAAGGTCGCCAGTCGCCTACGGACGCCTTTTACCCTGGACATAGGTTTACCTCTGACGCGCCCCCCCCCCAGTTGGCCCCACACGGGCCCTACTTCTGCCTCCTCAGCTTCTTCGTAACACAGTTTCATCCACATGACCCTGAGCATGACTTCAGTCAGAAATAGAGATCACGAATATCACGGCGTTTGGATGGATGGTAGTAGTCCTCCTGAAGTCGCAATTGGGTGAGATGGGACGTGACGTTGGTGACCTTCATCCCACCCTGCTCGGTTGGTGGCCTTATAAGGGCTGTGTTTCTTGCTCTTTTCCCATCGTATGTCGTCTATCTGAAAACAAAAACCGAAAGCGACGAAGAGAAGAATTCTATGTTTCTAGATAAAAGTCCTAGATATGTAGGATAGAAAGAATTCCATGCTTTACCTAAGGTTAAAGCCTCACGTTTTACAATGAGAGAGCTGAGGTACCATTTAGGAAAATTTCTATTCAATCAAGGATCCTTCTCAGCTTAGAATGAGGCGTTTTAATTTTTGTTACCTTAGTCTTCTACCGTATATGTAGTATAGTACCAAAATTCCGCTTCTGCAGAGATTGGGAGCATAGAGCGTTGCAGACGTGGTTCCTTGCTATTTGCAATTGCTAGATTTTCAGATTAAAACGTTCCTCAACGTCTCGATTCCGTCTTTTTGAAGAGAGACAACAATATTTGTTTTTTAGGAGTTCAAGCCTTCTCGCGTGGACGCATCGCTAGGAGCAAGACCTGAGGTAGCATTTTAAGAGAAATTCTATCCATTCAATTATTGTTTTGGACTTAAAAGAACACTATTTGACTTGGATCGATTGGTCGCTATGGATAATTGATAGGTACTTACTTAGTACTTAGTTCCTCCCGTGTTGTTGAGCGCATAGGGCGACGAACTCTTTCCACCGCTGCCTGTCTTGGGCTATTTCTTCACACTCCTGCCTAGAAATATTCATAACTTCCAAGTCATTCAAAAACGTGCGACACCACGTGTTTTTTGGGCGGCCTCTGGTTCGCTTTCCTGACGGTGTCCATTGCATGGCTGATCTTGGCAGGCGGTGCGCCGGCATTCGAAGAATGTGACCGGACAGGCGGAGTCGGCGTTGCACAGGTTGCTCGAGCAGCAGCGTTGTAGTACTTCTTCGTTCGTCAAGCGGTCCGTATAGCGTATCCTCATTATTTGTCGTAGACATTTGCAGTGGAACGCGTTGATCCGTCTGATGATGCTAGCTGACATCTTCCATGTTTCGCTAGCGTACACTGCAGTGGGGACGACTATCGAAGAATGCAAACGCAGCATGACGCTATTTGAAATTGAAGACGACGTCCACAGTGGCTTAAACCTCCAGAACACTGCCATTGCCTTCGCAATCCTGCATCGAACGTCAGCTTCAGCATCTCCGTTACTGGTGATCATGCTTCCCAAGTAGGTGAAGTTATCCACTACTTCCAAGCGATCCGGTCCTACGTAGATGCCGTCTCCCGAGGTCATATTTCCTGCGTGCATGACCTTTGACTTTTCGGGACTAATTCCAAGGCCGATTTTGCTTGTTTCCTGGCTAAGGCATTCCGTGCTTCTTTGAAGAGTATCGTTGTCCTCAGTGAATATGGCAATGTCGTCGGCAAAGTCCAGGTCCATAAGGCGACCGCTAGACCAAGGGATACCCCCTTGTACTTCGGCTGTCGTTCTTCTCAGTACTTAGTCGAGTGCGATGCAGAAGAGCAACGGTGAGAGAACACATCCCTGCCTGACTCCTGTGGTGACTTCGAAGAATCTTGTATTTCCGAGAGTTGTCCTAACGCAGCACGAGGAGTTGTGGTATAGACAATTGATAGGTAAACGGCAGGAAAGTAACTGTAGCACAACAAAATAACGATGCGAGTAGACAACGAGACTAGTAAAATAAAACTCTCGAAAAGCGGCTCTCCATCTAGTGGTCTGATGATTCATTGTGCTTCATTGCTATTAGTATTTACCTTATTCTTATTGAGACATGCGATACTATGCACCTGCAGCTGCGATCAGCAAAGCTAAATATATGGCGGCCGAGATTTCAGGGCACATATCCTTGTGAAAAGAGTTTGAAACAGTAACGGTTCTGCGTGAGAGTAATATGATTTATATACGTTATTTCCCTCATCTTTGCCTGTCACCTGGAAATCAGAGGTCTGCTGAAGGTTTTCTAAAACCTAACACCAACAATGTTCGTCGATGCTCGAGTGGTGATACACCTGCCACGCTGAAGTGTGGCCCACCTTTAGACAAGGAATCTTCGAGGAAAGAAATCAAGCTGGCCGAACGGATAGCCAGGATACTCAAGGGCTTCGAAGCACGTCAACTTGAAGTTGATGAAGACGAAGAGCTGGAAGTGGTGGAAGAAGAAGAGGAAGATCGGGATCCGCAAGATGAACTGATGAACGTGGAGAGGCAAGCAAGCAGTGGGCATATGATAATGTTTTCAGCAACCGAAATCCAATTGAAGACGTATCCTTTCCTCTTATTTTGGAGGGAAGGGTACGTCTTCAATTGGATTCCGGCTGCATGCTCATAACCGAAAAATCATTTCGTAGTGGCAGGTTACTCCGATATCACGAGGACTCGACGACCCAAACTGTGCTCTCTTTCTTTGAGCATGTAGTCGTCCCACAGATGCCCGATAACTGTACTGTTATTCTAGACTTATGGGCAGGCTTCTCGAACCACGTGGCGATCGAAGCTACTACATATACCCCGAGGGAAGACCTTTAGTATTCGGACCATGCCTTCGAGTGCCACCGGCCAGATTTAGCCAGCCGACGTGGGCTTCTTCTGCTACATGAAGTCGCTTATGAAGCAGCGATTCCACTCCCACGTCATTGTGCACGACCTTCCTTTTAATCTGCAAAAGAGGGACAACATCCTCTCCACAGCGTGCAGCTGGGAAATGCGCAGAAAACGTCTGAAAACAATATAGACGTCAGAATCCCCCAAATCTCAACCAGTGCAAAAAAGCAGCGCAGAGGAACCAAACCCCACCTTCCTCGCACGAAGCAACGCACTTCCGCTGCGCTCCAACCCGCTTGTCGGTAGGGACATCGAGGTCGTACAAGACCCCCATACTCGTGATGCATCGTGTCCCTCAATTATGACCCCTACTTGTTGGGTTTAACGACTTGGTAAGAACCTCCCGCCAGCGTTCATCAACACCCTGACGCGGCTCTTAACACGATACCTGTCGGAGATCAAGGTTCCATCTCAGTGGAAGACCAGCAAGACCGTCTTGCTGTACAAGAACTAAGAAGTAGACGACATTGGCAACTATCGCCCGATCTGCCTGCTGTCCATAGTCTCCAAGCTGTTCAGTCGAGTGATCCTGAATAGGATTAGCAGAACGCTGGACGAAGGACAGCCACGCGAACAAGCAGGATTTCGGAGAGGATTCAGCACGATCGACCACATACACACCATTACGAAGCTCATCGAAGTGTCTCCGTCGAGACTGAAGCGGTCCTCGAAGCCCTGCTCACTCAGGGCGTTCCTACTCAGTACATCAGAGTCCTTCGAGAGCTGTATAGTGGATTCACGAGCAAGATCTTTCCATTCTACAACGACGTCGTCATCGACGTGAAGAGAGGGGTTCGGCAAGGGGATACCATATCCCCGAAGCTCTTCAGCGCCACCCTCGAAAGCGTCATGCGCGAACTAGAATGAGAAGACATGGGAGTGAAGGTCGACGGCCAGCAGCTGCACCATCTTCGTTTCGCTGACGACATCGTGCTCATAACACCGAGCATCAGCCAGGCGGAGCGAGTGCTGGCCGACTTCGATTGTGTATGTAAGAACGTTGGACTGCAGCTGAATCTTACGAAGACGATGTTCATGAGGAACGGACAAGTTTCTGATGCCCCATTCTCGCTCGACGGAATGAACATCTCCGAATGCTCCAGCTATGTGAATCTGGGTCGCGAAGCCAATATGGCCAACGACCTAGCGCCGGAGCTGAGCAGGAGAAAACGAGCTGCTTGGGGAGCTTTCAAGAGCGTCGAAGAAGTCGCGAAGAAGACGAAGAACGTCCGACTCCGTGCCCACTTATTCGACTCTACCGTTCTTCCTGCCCCTAGCATACGCCTCAGAGACCTGGGCTATACGAAAGCAGGATGAACACGCTATCAGCGTCGCGCAGCGTGGAATCGAGAGGACGATGCTCGGAGTGACACGACTCACGCAAGTGAGAGAAGGCCTCCGGAGTTCCGAGCTTCGCCGACGTTTGAAGATCAGAGACGCTGTTGCGTGGGCCAAGTTGTCGAAAATTAAGTGGGCCGGCCACGTAATGGGCTTCGCAGACACCCGCTGGACGAGAGCCGTCATCGACTGGATTCCACGGGATGTCAAGAGAACCCACACCAACGCCTTGGTCGGACTTCTTCGTGAAAGTCCTGAACGAACGATATGACGCTCTTCGTGCCCCTCGAGCAAGGAGAATCCACTGGACCATTCTAGCAAGCGACAGGGGCGAATGAAGACGCTGCTGGCGCCCGCTCGAGCAAGTCGATGATCAACGGGACGACAGGTGATACAGGTAAGAAATAAACACATTTTCATACTGATTGAGGCACGATAAGTTCACGGTTTTAAGTACAGAAGTTCTCCTCTAGCAGAAGTTTTGTTTAGGAACATTTATTAAAGTGATAATTTTTTAGAGAGGCTTTCTGCTAAATCGTTCATCGAAGACCAATATCTTGTATATCTTCTAATTGAATCTAACCTCCATTTCCTAAGTAAAATTATCCACATAAATGGGGCAGGAAAACCAACAACACAAACAGCAACAGAAATCATACTCCTCTGAGCCTGACTTGTTGACGCGCCTCTGACAGAATGTTTTTATTTGTCTCTTTTTACAGGTACCGACTACTAATTTGGAAAACAACGACGAAAATGAGGAGGTTCTGCGTTCTTTCGCCACCAGTTAGAAGAAAATGTAACGTTTGTTTTTTAGCTGAAGATTTCTGCGGCGGGCACATTTAAAGTGGACATAACTAAGGTACCAGAGATTTTTCCTTCGATCATTTCATTCAACATTTCTTAAAAGCTACTCGTTAGGCAGAAATTCATTTTAGTTTTTCCGTACAGAAATTTTCCTTTAACAGCTGCTTTGATTAGAAAACCTTAGTAGAAAACTAATTATTTGCAGAAGCTTTCTACTATTTCGTTCAGCGAAGATCCATATCAAGGTGTTTCACTCGCCTTTGCTGTTTTCTTGAAAAATATATTGTTTTTTAGACATTTAAACCATCCCGCCTAGACACATGGAAGGAAGAAACACCTGAGGTACTGTCTCAAGTGGAGCTTTACTCAGTCAATGTTTTTTGGATGACATAAAGACCTGAGTTACTGTTCTAGAAAACTCTTAGCTTCCTGGTGTATTTCTGGTTCGATTTTCTTTCCTCAAATAGCATCCCTTTAGGGAAACTTCCTTCACCCTCACAAGGCCTAAGCTGGTTCCAGAGAGCGATCCGCTGCAACGAGAGCGACACTCAACCACATATGCACTCGACATCTTGTTCTTTGACCTTGTTCACAGCATTTGCTTTCCTTTATTGAGACACATGTATATAATTGAATTGAAATGAAGCAGCACGTCCTCAAATGAGTATTGAAAACAGAAGCGTTCATTTGGGGTTATTTGGAAAGTGTCTATATGAAGGCTCAGATTTATGTTTTTTGTCCGTGGAAACGAAAATCGATATCACGTAAATACGCTACTGAGCCCTCCACTTTCAACTGATCGAAATGTAGTGGATAGCAGGAAGAGCAGTTTTGCGAGCCTCTTTAAACCATCAGGTGGCAGCTGTCTTGGAGCATTTGCAGATAAAACCATACTAGGACCTTCGGGTTCGACGAGTCGAACCGTCTCCGCTCATCCACACCCCTTCAACAGTCTTGCAACTGCAGCTGAAAGCAAAAACTGCGGTTGCTATTGTGTTGGAACAGCAACAGTGTGTCGCTATTCCTTTGGAAGCTCCAACACGTTGTTGCTATCAAGGCGCAGTGATTGGCGCGCTTGCTAAGTACTAACTTCTTCCTTGAGGCGCGAATACGCTCGCGCCTCAAGGAAGAAGTTAGTTCTTAGCAACACACTGTTGCTATTCAGGCGCAGTCATTAGAGCGTCTATACGCGCACTGGCTGTCTGCGCTCTAACTTGGCCGCGTGCCGTCGTCTACCGCGCTCTCACGTTGTCTGCGTCTCTCGGCGGGCGCGCGCCATCGCCAGGCTCTCCTCGCTCTCGTGCTCTGCGCGTGTGTCTGTACACATTCCCGCGCTCTGTGCTAGCGCTGCGCTCGCTTCTCGAAGCGTCTTGGCGCAATCAATACTGTCGCCGCCGTCTAGTCTAAAGGCCCCCACAGAGTTCTGCGGAAGCGCCGCGGCCCTATGCTTAACCATAGGAAGAGACGCAGAGCGCGCCGCCGGCGGCGTCCCTGCCCTATCCTTAACCATAGCGGCGAGCGGCGTTGCCGCAAAACTCTATGGGGGCCTTGAGGCCTCGTGCATACTTCTAGTCGCCGCGATGGAATCGCGGCGATGAGTTTTGCAGAGCGACGCGAAAGAATTTGAATTTCTCTGTGCTGGTCGCATCGCCCATCGCTCTGCTAGGGAGCGCGGCGGCGATCCGTCCAGCCAACGCTAAACACCGCGCGCTGCTCGAAAAAGTATGCCATGCCCGCGATGGGCGCGGGAAGCCATCGCGTATGCCGACCGCCACTGTTGCGGCAGTCGCGGCGAAGTTCTCTTTGACTATTCGGCCGCGTGCGGCGGAATGGCCATGAACTGAGCGCCGCGATGGCAGCGATGGAAGTATGCTCACGGCCTAAGGGGCCGTTCAGTGTATTCGCGACGAGCGACGCGATGCATGCGTAGTGGCCAAATTGATCGAGCGACGCGATTGATCAATTCGGCCACTACACATGGCATCGCGTCGCGCGTCGCGCACACACTAAACGACCCCTAAACAATGGTCGTAAGTTTTCAAGCTTCCTTTCAGGGCAGTTTATGCCTATATGATTCTGCTTAAATGAAGGCCCGCTTTGTGGCAAAGCGGAGGCCTTATACCTAACCATAGAGCAGGGGTACAGAGCTTGCCGCCGGCGCCATAAGTGCGGCAGCGACAATAATGATTCACGGCATTATTGTCGCAGCGTTCAGTCTGTCTGCGCTCCACGGACCTTGGCAGGGATCGGCCAGAGCGCAGACAGAAGGCGGGAAAGCGAATAGGGGCAGCGGGTCTTGACTCGGAGGAGTACAGACAGAACACTGCGGCGGCAGTAATGTAAATCATTATTGCCGCTGCCGCACTTACCACGCCACCGCTGTCGCCCAACATCTTGCCGCAAGATGGTGCTACTGAGGCATGGCCTCGCTGGCCGCTTTTCACCGCCGGCGGTGAGATCTGTGTCCCTGCCCTATGGTTAAGGATGGAACCGCAGCTTTGCCACAGATGTGTGCGAAAACCCTTAGTTCGCAAACACATCTGGCAAACGATGACCGACTTCACCATAGTGGCTTGATACGCTGCATTGCTAGCACTATTGAATTTTCTGTATACTGGTGTATAAACGATAAAAAACATAACCAGGACCTACCGTCGCATTCTTACAGTTTTTGTGATAAATCCTAGAAAATCGGTTTATTTTGTGGTAATTCCTAATCTTTAGTCACAGAGTGGTCAGCTATTTGATGAGCATGTAGGATCGACGACATTTTGAGCGATGCAGCCGGATGTCGCATGCACACTAGACATTGGATCCGACGCCGATTTTCCGGATAATCGGATAATTCGGATAGCTCATTTTTCAAACCCCGGATCTTCGGATGATTAAGATGAGGGTTATTTTTGAATGCCGGATTTCCGGATGATTCAGACGAGGGTTATTTTCGATTGTCCGGATTTTCGGATGATTAAGATAAACGATCCTCGTATCGGATGTTGGATACGATTCGGATAACACCGGATAATGTGTAGTAATAGAGGCAGACAATTTGTTCACTATGGAGTGAATTAGAAAAGTGCACTAGTTATTAGAATTTTTAAGAAATGACCGCCAACAAAAATTGTAAAATTCATCAAAACTAGGATTAATAGGAGATAGCGGAACATTAACGCAATAAAACCTCAGACGGCATTAAGTGGCTATAGGACCGGGGGGGGGGAGTGTTACCTTGTAACACCGCTACATACCTCATGTGGTAATCCACGTAAGAATCTTTTATCGAACCGGCACGATGTATAATTCCGCATGATCCCGCTGGGCAAATTCTGAAATAGGTGAATGTTCATCTGCTTCCTATCACAGGTGAACCATTCCCGTGCAAACCCCTCTTTAGCCATCTACCGTCGAGTGAGGGAGGATAAGTGCAAGACATAACACTCATCTATTACACGCTGCTATATGTCCATGGGGGCGCGTGTAGCGCAGTTGGAGGAGGCGCCGACTGTCGCGTGCCCCCGATACCAGGTTCCTGGTTAGGATTTCCCGCCCAGGCCAACCATGCCTTCCATCCCTCCGGGGTCGGTGAATTGGCATCAGATGTGTCTGGGAAGGGTAAAGCGCTGATTTGTTCGTTGGCTGGCCATCACAAGCCATTGTATGGCCAAATACGCATTTTCAAATCGCCTCCACGACATCCCGTAGAAGAAGAATGCGCTGACGCATCCCAAAAAGGATTGAGTAACACCGTCCTTTATCCTTTTTATCCTTTATATGTCCTTGAAAGAATTACTACACGATTTCAAAATCTTATATTTGTGTGAAATTACATACGTGTTATGACTACCATTTCTCACCCTGGCCACATGCACCAGATGCTTTTGAAGTGCAGCGCTATTTTTAAAATTATGTCGAAGGCTGATTGCATTCATAACAACATACGTCTAGAAGAGATCAGGAATAGCAATAAGGAGGAAGGATAAAATCAAGAAAAATATACGACATCATTTCTATTAGCGAGGCTAGTTAACATGACTTTTACAAGGCCTCACAAGCTTCGGCCAATAGGCGATCCACGCGCTCAACATTTCTAAAAGGGTTGGAACCAACCTATATCTTCAAGTAAGATGCAAGGCTTATCTTGCGATAGTTTGGAATTCAACCAGAACTTACTATTCGCTCCGCTATATCAGAGTTGAGCCTTATGCGATTTCTATCCGATATTATCCATCATTGGGTATTGAGTACATCTTCCGATGACTCAGATGAAGGTGATTCACCTGGTATCCTTCCCTTGTCGCTTCATCACTGGAGTAGAACACACCAGACTGTGTAAAAGATGTCGTGTAGGGCTGCCCTACAAGCTGACCCTCAACCCCGAGCCACTTTACGCCTCCAAAACAAATGATAGTCAGCATTAAGACCGCATCAAGCGACCACCCATTAAATAGTGAGTTGGTTGAGCACCATGAAACCTTACAATGAAATGATTGCGAGACTTCCCGCAAGAACTCGCTCGAGCTCTAAGAGAAACCTCGCCAAATCATTGCAAAATCTATCTCGAAAATATGAGATTATCAGCTTTCCTGAGTTCTGCAGCGGAGTGCGCTAACATCCTCCGATTTTTATCCGATTTTATCCGAAATACTGCATTCTTCGGATGATTCAGATGAGGGTAATTTTGAAAAGCCCGGATCGTCAAATGCTTCAGATGAGGGTAGTTTTAAAAACCCCGGGTCTTCGGATGATTCAGATAGCGCCATTTTCGGTCGAGCCGGATATCAGTTAATCCGAAAGCGGATAAATCCGGCCGGATATCCGAAAACGCATAACTCGGATCCCATGTCTAATGCATGCAGATTCAAGGCTATTGGTTCGTATCCTTGTAGGCTAAACCATTCACCCCTCACGATCGTTGAATTGTCTGGGATGGATGAAACGCTGGCTTGTCCATTGCCTGGTCACCGCATGGCATCAAACAGGCAAACTACGCATTCAAATTGCCCACGCGATGTCTTTTAGGTGTAGAAAATGTGGTGCGTCTCACAAAAAAAAACCGACTAATGCCGTTCCTTGTCCTCTTATCTCATGAATTATTCTTCTCCTGCAGGCGCTGCAAAGTCGACCTTGATGTTAAACATCTATAGACCATCGTTTTTAGAGCGATGAATACTTTTTAGTACATATTTCTCGGCTTCAACGATTACTGTTGATTCGAGAAGGATTGCTTCTGGTTAGATAGTTGTATCCGGAAGGCAGTCTGCTGCCTCCTTGGGAGGTTAGAAAAGTGTTCATGCAGCTCGTTGATAATCTCCTTCTTCATATTCTTCAGTCGCCCGAGGAAAACGCAGGAAAGTGTATTGGTTAGACGCAGGCTTCCTTTTAAACTCCTTCTTCCTCCCTGTGACATTCTACTTCAATTGTGACTTTTTTCTAAAAGTTGTTAGTCGAGTGAGCAAGGTACACAGGGGATGACGTCTCGATAAGCTAAGAGCCTCCCAGTCAAATCTCCTTTTCTTTCATAGGTAACATTCTTCTTGAACTCTGTTTTCCATCGGTAGGTTCTTAGTCCTTTTCTCTTCCACTGAGCAAGCATGTTTTCTGCTTCAGCGGAAGAATTTGAGAAGGGCACGACTTCGTCAGCAAAACGAAAATTCGAGAGGGTTCTTCCACACACACGTTTGTCCTTTTCGTGCCAGTCGGGAGACTCCATTATCCTTTAGTCGAAAACATCTTCGGCGACGCGGCGTCACCCAGTCGAACCCCTTTCCATTGAGAATGGTAAGAGGCTGTGGAGCTGCTTAACTGTCGTCTTGCATCCACCGTTCATCGCTGTCAAGTGCTTTTCGTGGTCGACAAAGGTGAGATCTTGGAGCAAGGAGTATCCCCGGGAAACTGTGATGATCCTCGATCCGGTCTGGATGAGATCTTAGCGGATGAGCCCCTAGCGGAATCCAACTTGTTCAAGAGGTTGTTCGACAGATATGTGATATCGGTTGTACGGCTTCCAGGAGCTCTTTAAGGATCTAACTAACGGCTACTGTTCAGTGCTCCGCTGCATCGGAGATAAAGCCTGGATGAAACAGGAAATTTCTATTTAAAAATTTCGAAAAGTTGTATTTAGCGTCGAAATTGAAACTAAGCTTATATCCATGTCATACAATAATACGTAGACGTGGGAAAAACTCGTCCGTCTGCGAGAAAGCAAAGGAAAATCGGAGAGAAAAAGGCGACATTAAACCACCCAAAAATTCACCTGTATCACCTGTCGTCCCGTTGATCATCGACTTACTCGAGCGAGCACCAGCAGCGCCTCCATTCTCACTGTCGCGTGCCAGAGTGCTCCAATGGACCCTCCTTGCTCGAGGGATACGAAGAGCGTCATAGCGGTCGTTCAGGGCTTTCACGAAGAAGTCCGACCAGCGCGTTGGTGGACGTCCTGGTGTTCCCTTGACAGCCGGTGACGGCTCTCGTCCAGCGGGTGTCTGCGAAGCGCATTACGTGGCCGGCCCACCTAATTTTCGACGACTTGGCCTACGACAGCGTCTCTGATCTTCTGTCTGTAGGAAAGGAAAGGAAATGAGTCTGTAAGAAACGCGATCAAAGTCAAGTTATTCGCTCACATTTCTGCCTCTATTGGCTGCATTGGGAAACATCTCGGTGCTACTAAATCGCATTGGTCGCGCGTGGTAGCGCAGTTGGATTAGTCGTCGATTGCCGTATGCATTCCGAATCGAGAGTCCATGGTTCGGGTCTCGTCTGTATCAAGCACGGCTTTCACCCTCCTGGAGTGGATTAGTTGGTGCCAGACGTCTAAAAATTAAAACAGTGATGCCATTATCGGTGGAAGGAGCAGGGGGGGGGGGCGCAAGTTATTGTATGGGCCGAATAAAAGATAAATAATAAAGGATAAAGGACAGCATAACTCAGTCACTCTTGGGATGCGCCACGCATTCTACTTCTACGGGATATCGTGGAGGCGAGTTGAATGCGTATTTGGCTATACAACATTTTGCGGCGGCCAGCCAATGAACAAGTTAGTGCTTTATTCTCCCCAGACGAGTCTGGTACCAATTCACCGACCCCGTTAGGATGAAAGGTTTGGTTGGTCTGGGCGAGAAATCCGAACCAGGAACCTGGTATCGGATGCACGCGAGAGTCGGCACGTCCTCCCACTGTGTTACCCATGCCGACGTGAAGAAATGCTTCTAAGAGACGCGAGTTCTGCTAGAAGCGTCTTCAGCAGCCATTGGAGCTATTAGAATGTCGAGACGCTCTAGAAGAAACGAATCTCCAACCAGATAGTCCACGCCAGGAACTCCCTGGACTCCCACTGACGGCCCCGCCTTGCAGCCAGCGGCGCCGTTCATTCAATTTGGGCGTTCGACGACGTCGTCGCGTGGAGATTACGCATCGACTCAACTACTCCGTTCACACGCTCGCCGCCACTCAGCGCCGTCTGAGATTCCCCTGATAACTTCCTTCCCTTTGAGATTAACCGCCTGGTTTTCAACAGAATCAGTAAAGCAGCTTTATGAAGAATCCAGAGCGAAAGCTGCCTCTATTGACGCGGTTAATTGACGGTGGACGGAGCCAAAAAAGTTCTATTCTCTATATCGGCGAACACCGTCGCTCTGCTGGATTCATGCGTCAGCGGAGGAAATGCGCTGTTCTACTCCTTTTCACTTTTTGTCTTTTTTCTTTCCACTTGATTGCTTTTCTGACTTTTCGACGTGTGAAATTTTCGGAAAAGAAACTATGGATTTTTGAGAGCCTTGAGAATCCTATTATTATATATTTAAAAAAGCCACATATCTACTTTTCTTGCGTTGGTAGAGTAATTCTATGCTTGAGAGATCTCTATAAAAAGCTTATTTACCAGCTTATGCAGTGTGCCATACAGTGGAACGTCTTCTGAAGGTGACCCACTCAGAAGGAAGGCGCATTAGGAGATTGACAGAACAGTATTTCGGGAAGTAAAGGCTCTGTACTGTGTACTGAGAGATTCCAAAGGTCTCTTAATTCTTACAAAGAAATGAAGGGATGAAGGACGGCATTAAACTGCCCTTTTCTGGGATGAGCCACGCCCTCCACATCTACGAGGCAACGTAAACGCGGTTTGAATCAGCTTTGGCCGACGCAATGAATTGTGGTAGTCAAACAAAATACATGCCAGTTTTTTTGCTTTTTCCAGAGAAGCCTGATTCCAGTCGGCCAATCCCGAGGGGAAGGGCTGGGGAGGACCTGAGCCAAGAATTTCGGTTGAAGGAACACACGGCAGAGTCTGCGCCTCTTCCGATTGCGCTATTGCGCAAATGATCGAGGTGTTCATACGGTGGAAGCAGCGCTCTATTTGGCCATTCTTGTACCAAGGCAGTAAACTCGTCGCAGAAACATTATAGAATTACGCAATCGCCTAAGGTTAGAAATTCGAAAAAAGCTGAAAACTGCCATTTATTGGGAATAAGAAGAGAAGCGAAGCAGAAGAATTGATAGGAGTAAGCTTTTTTCAGAATGCTTCACATACTCTATGTTTATGGGAAATTTTCGATAAAGAAGTTTGAATTTTTTTTTGCGCGGCGCATCTCGTAGCTGCACCGAATCCCGCTCATCGGGGGTGTGGAAAAAGTCAGGATTTTTCCTCTACGAGCCTGTTCAAAAAGTCATCAGTCCTAAAAGAAAAGGTATTCATTTATCATGAGCAAGGCGTCGAATCCATACTACCAGCAAGTGTATTGTGCGTACTACGCTTATTTGCTATAAACTTCTATAGTGGTGAAATTGCGTTCGAAATATGTGTGCAGCATCTGATGTGTAGGTGAACTTGGTAAGCTGGTAAGCTTTAGAAATCATTCAAACCTTCATTTCCCATGAAAGCTAGAAGATAACGCTGTTTTGTCTGTTTCTCCCCAATGGGCTAGACAGGCCCACAGAATTCTTCACGTGCACAATGGCTAGGGGAACCTTGACGGTTTCTTTGTCCTGCACAACAACTTACCCATTTCAATTTGGGATTGGGGTTTTGGCTGTTCCAGAAATCCTTTTTTCGTAGATACTATGTAGGAGGAAGAAAGTCTGAGTTGATCGTGTGCGGAATGTAATCGATACCTAGCGAAATCTAAGCGGATTCTGTCTTTTGTCATTTAACCGCGAAGACAACATTTTTGAAAACAATAGCCTTTGCTTAAAATTAATAGATAAAAAAGGAATAGGAGCAGCATTGATCAATCCCTTTTGAGATGGGCAACGCGTTCTACTGCTACGGGATGTCGTGGTGGCGATTTAAATGCGAATTTGGCATATTATAATGACTTACGGTGGCTAGCCTATGAACAAGACAGTGCTTTACCCTTTCTGGACAAGTCTGGTACCAATTCACCGATCTCGGAGGGATGGAAGGCTTGGTTACCCTGAGCGGGAAATCCTAGGCACGAACCTGATCGACACCTCCTCCGACCACGCTACACGTACCCAACCCAATGATGTTGTAAGTGAATCGAGCTATCTAGGCCCTTTTAAGCACGTAAAAAGGAACGACAACTACAAAATTCAGAACCCTTTACCTAATATCTATTAATCCGCATCGTTATCAAAAATCCGTCTTACCATCATTGCAGTCGATTGAGAGATTACAACTCTAGATCCTTAATCGACATATTAATTACCAGGTGAGGCTTTTGAAATCAAAGTCAACGTCTTCTAAACTGAAACGAGCTTCGCACAGGTTAAACTGCAGGCTCCTCAAGGTGTTAAAATAATTTATTGTCCACGGAAAAGTTGGCATAACTTTTCTTTAAATTTTTTTAGTTCATCTGCCCGAGTGAGCGTAATAAAAATTTAGATTTTTGAAAAAAATCATAAAGTAAGTTTTGTTTTGAAGCGCAACAAGATAGCAATCATTTGGTGCTATAAATTATTCGATCGCGCCAGCCATTCGAAAAGCACTTCGCGGATGCGGAGGGAGCTCGTTTCGGTTTGGAAGACCAGCAGGGGTCAGATTCATCAGTCACTTCTTCTGTTGCAAATCGGTAGCCCTGCTCGCGAGGGTACATGCCCCTGTTGAGCAAGGTCCCCCTTCCGCCCTGTGGTGCCACGAGGTAACCGGGGGCCGGATTCATCAACGCGCATACCCATGGGTATGCTGGGTATAGGCGGTAGACATACCCACGATGTGGACATACCCGCGATTCATAATAAACCTTACCCGCAAAATCGTGGGTATATCAGTGGGCAAAAAAAAACCTCCGATCGTCGTGGGTACATCCGTATACCTGCGACTCGTTCGCGCCCCATTCACAAAATGGCACTCCAATGAGACCAGCTGTTCTCGTTAGAGGCCTAGTTGTACCCTACCCTTGATTCCTTTTATGAATACGAATCGTACCCGTTACCCAATGCTGGTAGTGGGTACGATTTCCTTACGGCATCTCTACCTACACGTATTGCTTGATGAATCCGGACCCAGGAGATCCAGGACCCGGGGGATACTAGGGGGACGCCATGATGTAAATGAGCCACGCCCCTTTCCCTGCATACGGGGGCCCCGCGTGGTAACTTCTCTCCCCTCGTACTGGGCAGCGCCTGGATTCACGCAACGCACCACAATCCAGCCATGGGTGCTTACGGGCGTGCGGTAGTGTGCCCCGACTGTAGTGGCAGACACAACCTCCACGAACTACCCAAGAACTACACAATATCTCCAAAACACACCATAACCCAACATGGCATGACCCAACAGCAAATGTACACAATTCCAATACCAATGCCAATACCAATACCAACAATATAATTGGGAGACTCATCACTTTCCTCGCCGTGTGTAGTGCAATAGATACGCCCATAGGTGGCGAATACTAGATGACATGGAATAGACAGGACCGCTCCGGCTAGAAGGACTGTAATGGCTATCCGAGGCTAGGTGGGCCCCATCCGGGATCGCCATCCTCCCAGTAGTGCAGCCGGCTGTATTGCATGGTCAGGAGCGGGAAGGCCCCGCTCAGAGAATCCCCGGGGCGATGGTAGAAGCGATCAGGCGGCAGGCGGGATCTAGGGAGCACCTCATCGGGGTTCCGAGCGGATACGGTAGCCCGCGGGAGTTTGAAATAAAAGGGAGCGAGCCATCGCATTCGCAACATATTGGCTGGTAACGGTGAAAAGTGCCACTAAACCCCTGATATGAGGTTCATCAGAATCAGATTTGACGGCACTTTTCACTGTTAACGGCCGATAAGCGATGAAACTGCCCCAATTCAATGTGATTTCGAAAGCTACGTTTACTTGAAAGTGTTCAATTTGGCAACGAAACTGGTACATGCTTCTGCTCGATCACTAGAGGTGAAAGCTATGTGCCAGCTTCCGATGGAATTCGATGCAACCACAGCACATTTTCGCATCGATCCCGTCTCCAATTATCTGACTGTTATTGCATTTCGCACGAAAACAATTTCAGGTTATAATTGCTTCGCTAATCGAGTAGTATCCTATACACCCTGCAGAGAATAGCAGTGATATATGTGTAGATATTCAGTCTTTCTTCATTTTCACCCGCTTTGTATTTACCATTTTTGCTTACAGAAACGTCTAAAATATCTTTTGATCTGCAAAATTAGTCAAGTAACGGCGGTTATTCTTCTAACATTGAAAGCGATGTATGAAACCTTTTGCATGCCTGATACGAGTAGGTCCCTTATTCTGCCCGCCAAGGCTAATCATGACTTCACTTTCTTCTGGGTCGGCGTCTGGGAAGAACAGAATACTATCATGTCCATCGATTGGCCACCGCTGGGTCAAATCTGCATTCGAATGTTCTCCAAGACATCCCGCAGAAGCAGAGTATGTGACGTTTTTCAAACAGGGACCGATTAATGCCGTCCTTTGAATTAGGTTGTAACGAAATAAATGGCACTGAACCACTGTAAATTTAAACAGTTAATATCTCGGCTTGTAGGCAAGTTTATTAATCGAAATAAAAACCTTTTGATTCTACACAACTTTGCTAACGTGACACAAGCTTTTTTATCCCAGTAGCATAAAAATCAGAAGTTCTGGAATTGACGAAATCTTCGAAGGCACTTTCGGCATCCTGTTGGTCTTTGAATATTTTCCCTACCAAGAAGTCGCCAAGATGCTTGAAGAAATGGCAGTCTGTTGGGGGGAGGTCGGGAGAAAACGGAGGATGTGGTAGAGTTTCAATGCTCAGCTCATTCAATTTCTGCAACGTCATTCGTGCTACAGTACCGCGCATGTCTTTTGGTCAATTCCCGAAAAAGCCGCTTTGGAGCGTTCCAAAGCGGCTTTTTTATATAACTTTCTTTAAAATCAAGCACTTGTAAAAAGAAACATATATTTGAGCTCAGCAAGCCAAGCTCTATCTTTTGACATATAAATCAATAGAGTTGAACAATGCATATAGGCCGGACATAATCAATCGAGTGGACGCGAGAGCCTGTAGAGTGACAGTTTGGGGAATTTTATTGAAATTCCCAGCCGCCCTACTCAAAAATTGCCTTAAGACTGTCCAGCTTGCCTTTGGAGTGCGCCGTGAACAATGCATATAGAATCGAACCTATCAATCGAGTGGGCGCGCCCACTCGCAGAGTGAGGTCGAGTAAGCGCGAGAGCCTGTAGAGTGACCGTTTGGGAAGTTTTATCGAAATTCCCAGCCGTCTTACTTAGCAAATGTTTTAAGCCTGTCCAGCTTGCCTTTGGAGTGCGCCGTAAACAATGCATATAGAATCGAACCTATCAATCAAGTGGGCGCGAGAGCCTGTAGAGCGACCATTTCGGGAGTTTTATCGGAAATTCCCAGCCGCCCTACTCAGAAATTGCCTTAGGACTGTAAAGCTTGCCTTTGGAGTGCGCCGTAAACAATGTATACAGAATCGAACCTATCAATCGAGTTGGCGCGACCACTCGCAAATTGCACGCGCGAGTGTGTTCAATGCGCAATAACTCTGTCGAGATCGAATCGTTCCGGCTACGGCTTGTGGATTTTGTA
The DNA here is from genome assembly GCA_947396885.1 of Heligmosomoides polygyrus polygyrus. Taxonomy (NCBI): domain Eukaryota; kingdom Metazoa; phylum Nematoda; class Chromadorea; order Rhabditida; family Heligmosomidae; genus Heligmosomoides; species Heligmosomoides polygyrus. The sequence continues at coordinate 9,943,791 of OX377202.1, forward strand.
GACAGTAGAAAGCTTTAGTAGAACGCGAAAGTGCAGCGTTATAGCTTCTAAACAAGCGAAATTATAGCGGAGCGAAATGCAGGTTAGCCGTGTGGGACACGATTTTTTCCGAATTCAGTTGACCCCTGCAGGAAGACGCGGCGTGCTAACGGCATGCAAACGCGTGTGCTAGCAGAACGCTGAAGGCACTTTACGATGACATGCAGGCTCGGCCCACGTCCTCGATGGGAAATTGTCAAAAAATCGCTTTCTCCAGAATTGGTCGAGAGTGACACCATTCGATAGAGCTTTCCGTGCTGAAGCTAACGGTGTTATTGCTAGTGTCGAAAACTCAAATATGGGCGAGTAAGAGCGCAGGAAACTTCAACGCTAAGTCCACCGCCCTGAAATGGCAGCTGGGGCTAAGGCGGTTTAGGCAGCTGAGGAGTGTTGAGCGTGTCGTCGTAAAGTACCTCAAGCGTTCTGCTCGCCCATGCATTTGTAGGCCGTTTGCTCGCTGGATCTTCCCGTAGTGGTCGACTGAAATTGGAAGAAATTGTGTCACACAAGGCTAACCTGCATTTTCGCAGCGCCGTAACTTAGTCCAATCCTAAGCCACTTCGCTCTGTTTCAGCGCGCTATTAGAACATTTTACTGCCTACAAAACCTACAAGCTGCAACCGGACAGGTTCACACATGACAGAGTTATCGCGCTCAGAACACGGCCGCGCGTGCAATGCAATACAACAACGGTCCATGTTCTCCTCGCTCTTACTCGCCCAGATTACAGTTTTCCCTACTCCCAATAACACCATCCAATTCAGCATGAAAAGCTGGAACGGATGGTATCTAGCATGGCCCAATTCTAAGATATCGATTTTTATGACGTCATCGCCCGCGCAGGCTCGGATCGCGCCCACGTCCTCGACAGGAATTCGTCGAAAAATCCATTTTTCCGAAATTGGTCGAGAGTACCACCGTTCGATAGAGCTCTTCGAGCTGAAGATAACGGTATTATTGTGAGATTCGAAAGCTCAAATCTGGGTGAGTAAGAGCGCAAGAAACTCTAACCGCTTTCTTACGCCGCTCTAAACTGGCAGATGAGGGCAAGGCAGTTCAGGCAGCTGAGGAGTGGTGAGCATGTCATCGTAAAGTGCCTTCAGCGTTCTGCTAGCACACGCGTTTGCATGCCGTTAGCACGCCGCGTCTTCCTGCAGGGGTCAACTGAAGTCGGAAAAAATCGTGTCCCACACGGCTAACCTGCATTTCGCGCCGCTATAATTTAGCTTCTTCAAAAGCTATAACGCTGCACTTTCGCGCACTACTAAAGCTTTCTACTGCCTACAAAATCCACGAGCCGCAGCCGGAACGATTCGATCTCGACAGAGTTATTGTGCTCCGAACACACTCGCGCGTGCAATTTGCGAGTGGTCGATTGATACTACTCGATTGATAGGTTCGATTCTGTATGCATTGTTTACGGCGCACTCCAAAGGCAAGCTGGACAGTCTTAAGGCAATTTCTGAGTAGGGCGGCTGGAAATTTCAATAAAATTCCCCAAACTGTCACTCTACAGGCTCTCGCGTCCACTCGATTGATTATGTCCGGCCTATATGCATTGTTCAACTCTATTGATTTATATGTCAAAAGATAGAGCTCGGTCTGCTGAGCTCAAATATATGCTTCTTTTCACAAGCGCTTGATTTTAAAGAAAGTTATATAAAAAAGCCGCTTTGGAACGCTCCAAAGCGGCTTTTTCGGGAATTGACCAAAAGACATGCGCGGTACTGTATTCTACTATTAAATGAAGATCCCAACGATTAGTTCGCAACTACCCGTTTCCATAGCTAGTTTTGGACGTGTTAGCATGCCCTTCTTCTATCTTCTTCAGGAGCGGATAAAGTTCAAGATATGTTTAAAGAATGTTTCAGTCAGACCTTATTTAGATTATTGATTTGATCTTACCATTAGATGTTTTTCTGGTTTAGAAGAATAGCAGAAGAATAGTATAAAACGCTGGTGACTACCTGTGAACTGCTTTTACAGGATGCGCCACGCATTCTACCTCTACAGGATGTCGTGGAGGCGATTTGAGCTTGGTTCATACAATGACTTGCGGTGGCCAGCAATGTACAAGTCAGCGCTCCCCCCTTCCTAGACAAATCTGGCATTAGTTCACCGACCTGGGAGAAATGGAACGCTTGGTTGGCCTTGTGGGATCCGAACTAGGAACCTGGTATCGGGTGCACGCGACAGTCAGCACCTCCTCCGACTGCGCCACACGCGCCCAAATACTGGATGGCTACCTCGCAGGGCATTTCGAAAACAACAGAATGCGGCGGCGAAGAGATCGACAAGTCAGTTTTTCGTCTTTCGCACACAAGTTTGGAGCCGAAACATCTGCTAGAGTAAAGAATTTCTTACGATACAAACTTCTTTAAATTACACAACTTATGCCGTAACCTCTCAGAATTCCACCGCCTTTTGATTAAGAGTAATCTTTCCTTTCTCCTTCGCACCAACCTTAGGAGAAGTCTAGCCGATCCAAACGGGAAGCGTTTGCCTTGTTCCGCCTTTTATGTGTTACCTGAAACCGTAAAATTCTAGCATACTCTGCCTGATTCGAAATATCAGTTTCCTGTGTCTCGTTCTACGAGAATTTCTTTGAACTTGTTGTTTGTATTCAAATTTTGTACAACTACTCCGATTGACACTGAATGACTGAAATAAAAGATAAATATTGAATTTTCACTTCAAAATGTTTTCAAATCAAAGTTGGCACTCTTCTATGCAGGCTTGAAGCTTTAGAAATCAAACAGAAGATTTTCCAAACAAAATTATCTTTTTTCACAATGAAACAGAAACTCTTCAAGAGGTTTCAATAATCGCTTGCTTAAGAGAAATTAAATATGTTTTTTTTTACATTTTTAATTTAACTACCCAAAAATGTGAACACAGTGTTTGAAATAATATTTAAAAACATTTTTAAAAGAAAAATCATGAGTTAATTTTTTATTAGGATGTTGCAGAAGTTCTCGCCATTTTCCAGACACCGCATCTTTTAGTTTTACAAAAAATTGCAGTCCGTCAAGGAAAGAAGTAACCGCCATCATGTTCTATCACACTTCTCCACCTTTCAGGCAGACTCCCGATCCGCGTAGAACTTTTCTGGCTTTGATTCGAAAAAGCCAGCCAGCCAACGTTCCACATCCTCCTCGTCATCGAACGCTTTTCCCGGCATAGCATTGGATAGAGACAGGAAAAGATGAGAGTTGGTTGGAGCAATATCTGGGCTGTACGGTGGGTGAAGCAGACTTGCTATCTAAGGTCGAGAAGCTTTTGACGAGGCCTTCTTGCAATGTGTGGTCGAGCATTGTCGTGCAAGAATCGGGTTGTGCCATGACTCGGACGCTTTTCTGCGATCTTGGCGGCCAGTCTATCAAGCTGTTGAGAGTACAGGTCCGCTGCTAGAGTTTCGTCACGACCTATCAACTCGTAGTAGATGACACATTGGTGATCCCATCTAACAGAAAGCACGATCTTTAACGGGTGAGGACCCTCATTTGGCTGTGGCTCAGGCTGCTCGCCCTTGTCAACCCAGTGTCTGCTCTTCTTGATGTTGATGTGCAGGCACCACTTCTCATCTCCTGTGATGATGGACTTCAGCCAACTATCTGTGCGCTTGTACGAGAGCAATGGAGTGGCCACCTCAGCACGTCGCTGGCGGTCGCGTTCGGTGAGGTCATGGGGAACCCACTGTGCCAACTTGGGCATCTTACCCAGTTGATGTAGGTGCCTGGCGATGGTGGCATAGTAGACATCCAAGTCCTGCGCGAGTTCACGAGTAGCCCGCGGTGGGTCCGATTCCACCAGCTGTCGCAATCGGTCATTGTCGACGTCGGATTCACGTCCTGACCTGAACGAATATTGAAGGTTAAACTCACCTTTGCGAAGGCGTGGGAACCATTCTCGTGCAGTGTGGTCGTACAATGTGCCCTCCCCGAATGCACCGTTGATGCTACGACAGGAAGCGGCTGCTGACTCACCAAATTTGAAGTCATACAATAAGAGACCTCGGATCTACTCCTTTGAAAGCTCCATTCTTCAAGAAGGAGTTACGCGAAGGTGAGTAGCTAGCAATAATAGTAAACTTATATATACCTGATCTCTTTATGTGAACAAAAGATTAGTTGCTATAAGGCAGCGTTAGTGAGAAAAAATCACATTCAAAAAATGGCGGGAACTTCGCAACAGCCTAGTAAAGCACAGGAAGGCGGCAATCATATAGCATATTAAAAGAAAAGATCACGCCATGCACTCGACTAGGTTGACCATATTTTTATTCGATAGATAGCAAAAAGTCTCTTTGCATGAACTAATCAGATGTTAACGATACAACCAAAACAGCTATAGGGACATGCATATCTTCGCGATCAATACTTCTATTGTGACAAAAACTGTTGAACAAACCTTAGTTCATTGGATTTCATTAAAAATAAAAGTTTTACAATTTTTTAAATAGTGTGCTCATTTATTGGGAAGGTGAACTTTAAAATTTTTCAAAAGAAATGCATATCAAATGTTCCTTGAATAAAAATTATTCTAACCATCTTAAAGAACTTCTATTTTGTAACAGAAGCTCGACTTGAGTTGTAAGATGTTGGTTTTAGAAGCGTCAACTTTTGTTTAGAGGAGTGTCCAACTTGATTTGGAAATTGTAAAAGTTGACGCGAAATTGGCATAAATTAATAAATAAATCTATAAAGCTTTTTCGGAACCACTTACCTTAATATATCCACAGCGACGAAAGTTGTAAAGTTTCATTCCTTCTCTCTTGCTCCTCGGCCATGTAGAACATAGTGTTGGGTTTTGTCCCCCTTGTATGCTGGCCACGGATCTCCCTCGATAGAGAGCCTTCGGGCTCTCTTGTTAAGAGGGATCTCGGGCCGCTTGTCGCAGGGCCACGTGGCGCGTCCCCGGGTGGTGGATAGGGGAATTAAACGCGAACCAAATGCGACCGTGTACTGCCCAGAGACGCAGGTGGGATGCAGGGGATGGACTCCTTGCTCCTGCTGTGTCGGGTCGATGCGTTCCTTGTGCGTGGGAGCGGCATGTTCGTGCACAGTGTGCGTGGATGTGTCCGTGACTGTGCGGATTGTAACTGTGTCGGCTCGGCCAAAAGCTTGCACTCGGTAGACTGGGAGTACATGTAAGGCGATTCGAGGCCGCCTTAAGTCTCGCCCCGTCCCTTCGGGCAGTCTGGCTGGCTGCCCGGAGTACCCCGCCCGCACGACAGAGCCTGACTAGCTACCCGTGTTGTATTCCAGTCAAACACAGCAGCACTAAAGGGCCTCATTCCCCTGACCCCGAAAGAGCCCCCATTTCTGCAGCGATGGGAAGGACGAGTACGGAGAGGCTGCTAAAATCTCAGGGCCTAACCAGGCTGCGCAAACTGAGAAGGACTAGGATGACGATCTGTACTTACAACGCCCGCACGCTTGTGTCGGAAGCATCCGTCGAGGACCTGATGATGCAAGCCAGGAAGATCAAGTACGACGTCATCGGACTGACCGAGACGAGAAGACACCACCCCCTACACGCCGCCTACGACTCCGGAGAAGAACTGTTCCTCGGAACATGCGACAGCAGGGGAGTAGGCGGCGTTGGTGTCCTCGTCAACACGCACTTGGCCATGAACATCGATTCGTACGAGTCTCTGACAAGCCGAATCGGACGTCTGCGACTGAAGCGATGTGGCTCCGTGCCAGCCTTGACTGTGTTCGTCGCGTATGCCCCAACATCCGACTACGACGACGAAGACGTCGAGGCCTTCTACGTGGAGCTGGAGAAGTTCTATAAGGAAGATCACACTTTCTACAAGGTGATCGTCGGCGACTTCAACGCCAAGATCGGGCCACGAAGGTCGCCTGAAGAACTTCACATCGGAACCCACGGTTTGGAGTGGAACGAGCAAGGTGAAAGGCTGTCTGAGTTTATCATGTCGACCAAGACCATCCATGGAAACTCGCAGTTCCAGAAGCCTCCCTCCCTACGATGGACCTGGGAATCCCCCGGTGGCCAGTTCCACAACGAGATCGACCACATCATCTTCAATCGCAAGTATTGCCTGACCGATGTCTCCGTTGTCCCCAAGTTCTACACGGGATCGGACCACCGCCTCCTTCGCGCGAGGTTCCGCTTTTCGCGTCAAGGAGAGAAGGCCGCGAAGTTCAAGAAGAGGAGTCCCAGAACGACCATCAACTGGGACCTTTACACCTCTCTTGTCAGCCTTTGGGAAGATGCCGTCATGGACAACGTCGACGAGGAATACGATCGCTTCGTGCACCATCTCCACGATAGTGCTAAGGGAGCCGAGAGCTTGAAGACCACCAAGAGACGCCTGTCTCCGGAAACTCTCGAGCTGATACGCCAGCGTGGAGCAGCACGAGCGTCAGGCAACTACCAACTGACGTCCGAGCTTGCAAAGCTATGCAGAGCGGCGATAAAGGAAGATCTGAAGGAGAGAAGGGCGGAAGTGTTGGCTGAAGCAGCAGAGGCAGGGCTGAGCATCCGCAATGCCCGCCGGAACTTCGCCAACTTCAAGACCAAGATGACCGCTCTCCGACGTCCTGACGGAACCATCACCTCTTCCAGAAGGACCATGGAGAAAGTCATCCACGACTTCTACTCCGATCTCTTCGATAGCCACGTCCACCTGCCCCCATGCCATCTTCCGCAGGATGGATACGCCGTCCCCTCTGTTCTCTCTTCCGAAATCCGACACGCCATCTCGTCGGTGAAGAAACGTACAGCACCCGGTCCTGACAGGATCAGAGCTGAACACCTGAAGAACCTCCCGCCAGCGCTCATCAACACCTTGGCGCGGCTCTTCACACGCTACCTGTCCGAATGCAAGGTTCCATCCCAGTGGAAGACCAGCAAGACCGTCTTGCTGTACAAGAAGGGAGACGTGCACGACATTTGCAACTATCGCCCGATCTGCCTGTTGTCCGTAGTCTACAAGCTGTTCACTCGTGTCATCCTGAATAGGATCGGCCGAACGCTGGACGAAGGACAGCCATGCGAACAAGCAGGATTTCGGAGAGGATTCAGCACGATCGACCACATACACACCATTACGAAGCTCATCGAAGTGTCGCGAGAGTACAAGCTGCCGCTGTGCCTTACGTTCATCGACTTGAAGAAGGCATTCGACTCCGTCGAGACTGAAGCGGTCATGGAAGCCCTGCTCACCCAGGGCGTTCCTACTCAGTACATCAGAGTCCTTCGAGAACTGTACAGTGGATTCACGACCAAGATCTCACCATTCTACAACGACGTCGTCATTGACGTGAAGAGAGGGGTTCGACAAGGGGATACCATATCCCCGAAGCTCTTCAGCGCCACCCTCGAAAACGTCATGCGCGAACTAGAATGGGAAGACATGGGAGTGAAGGTCGACGGCCGGCAACTGCACCATCTTCGCTTCGCTGACGACATCATGCTCATAACACCGAGCATCAGTCAGGCGGAACGAATGCTGGCCGACTTCGATCGTGTATGTGGAAGCGTTGGACTGCAGCTGAATCTTACGAAGACGATGTTCATGAGGAACGGATGGGTTTCTGATGCCCCATTCTCGCTCAACGGAACGAACATCTCCGAATGTTCCAGCTATGTGTATCTGGGTCGCGAAGTCAACATGACCAACGACCTAGCACCAGAGCTGAGCAGGAGGAAACGAGCGGCTTGGGGAGCTTTCAAGAGCATCGAAGAAGTCGCGAGGAAGATGAAGAACGTCCGACTCCATCTACTCGACTCCACTGTTCTTCCTGCCCTAACATACGCCTCAGAGACCTGGGCTATACGAAAGCAGGATGAACACGCGATCAGCTCGCGCAGCGTGGAATCGAGAGGACGATGCTCGGAGTGACACGACTCACGCAAATGAGAGAAGGCCTCCGGAGTTCCGAGCTTCGCCGACGTTCGAAGATCAGAGACGCTGTCGCATGGGCCAAGTCGTCGAAAATTAGGTGGGCCGGCCACGTAATGCGATTCGCAGACACCCGCTGGACGAGAGCCGTCACAGACTGGATTCCGCGGGATGTCAAAAGAACGCCAGGACGCCCACCAACGCGTTGGTCGGACTTCTTCGTGAAAGCCCTGAACGACCGATATGACGCTTTTCGTGTCCCTCGAGCGAGGAGGATCCATTGGACCACTCTGGCACGCGACAGAGACGAATGGAGACGCTGCTGGCGCCCGCTCGAGCAAGTCGATGATCAACGGGACGACAGGTGATACAGGTGATACAGGTATGCTGGAAGTGTGAGCCTCGATATTCTTCTGAACCTCAGTGACACAGAAACTTCTGAGAAAGCAATGGCCTTCACAGGAACTGACGTCTAAACCTGCCGATTCAGCGCCGTTTTTATGAAACTGTCTAGCCGTGAAGAACCTGCTCATTTCAAGTAAAAACCTGGAGAAATGGCAATTCGAGATGAACGCATCAAAAAGAAAAATGGTTTCATCTAAACTGAGCTAAAGGTTTGAAAACCGCTGTAATCTAGATTTATGTGGCCTTCCTGGAGTCTGACCCCCTCCGACCAAAGGATTGGAGGAAAAACTCTGTCTATCATTTTTTCAAACAACGAAACTTGGAAGGCCCTTTCGTTTTTTCTCAAATCCGCGATAAATTAAGTAAAGAAATTCTTACGAAACAGTTATTGCTTTTTTTAGAATAGCCAACTTATGCATTAATATTCTGCTCACGCTTTCACCACTCTCGACTAAAAATCGCATTTGTTCCTGTTTTTCGCAACACACTCCGAATGTTGATTCGATGACACAAACGAGGTGCATGCCTTGTTCCACCTTTTATATGTTGCCTGAAACCGTAAAATTCTATTAGGTTGTAACGAATTTGTAACGAATTAAATGGCACTGGCTCGCGCCATTTTTTGGGGCGTCTTTACGCGTTTGATCAAGAACAAACCGTAACGTGTGGCATATCATTTAGAAGCGCAAACTTTGCTCTACCGGAGAGTACCAAATTTTCTATGTAAAAGTGGGAAAACTTTAGAGTTTTATTGACTTTTTTGCAGATGGACAAAAGGGTAATCCGAGACATTTACTTGTATGAATTCAAGCTGGGCACTACGGCTAAGGAGGCGGACGAGAAGATCAACGCCGCATTCGGTCAAGGATGTTCCACAATTAGGACGGCGTATCGTTGGTATCAGAAGTTCCGGAATGGAGATGAGAGCTTGGAAGAACATGAAGGTCGTGGGAGGCATGGTGATGTTGATGAGGACAAGCTGAGAGATGTGGTAGAGGAGGATCCACACAAAGGTACCAGGGAGATAGCGAAGGTTCTTGTCGTCAGTCACAACACAGCTGCCCGGCATCTGAAGGAAACTGGAAAGACCAAAAAGCTGGAAAGATGGGTGCCTCACGAGCTGTCCGAGGAGCAAAGAAACCGAAGATATGAGATCTCGTCCGCACTGCTTCTACGGAACGAAGCGGACCCATTCCTTGATCGCATCGTAACCTGTGACGAGAAATGGATAATGTACGACAACAGGCGACGATCGGCACAGTGGGTGGACAGCGATGAGAGCCCCAAGGTTTTTGCGAAGCCGGAATTGCACCAAAAGAAAGTAATGGTGACAGTATGGTGGTGTTCGCTGGGAATTATTCAGCACAGCTTCCTCCCTCCCGGTGAATCCATCACGGCAGAGAAGTACTGCATTGAAATTGAAGAAATGATGAAAAAGTTGAAGGATATCCGGCCGGCCTTGGTAAACCGAAGGCGAGTTCTCCTTCCGCACGACAATGCTCGCCCCCATGTAGCACGAATGACGTTGCAGAAATTGAATGAGCTGAGCATTGAAACTCTACCACATCCTCCGTTTTCTCCCGACCTCTCCCCAACAGACTACCATTTCTTCAAGCATCTTGGCGACTTCTTGGTAGGGAAAATATTCAAATACCAACAGGATGCCGAAAGTGCCTTCGAAGATTTCGTCAATTCCAGAACTTCTGATTTTTATGCTACTGGGATAAAAAAGCTTGTGTCACGTTGGCAAGGATGTGTAGAATCAGAAGGTTTTTATTTCGATTAATAAACTTGCCTACAAGTCGAGATATTAACTGTTTAAATTTACAGTGGTTCAGTGCCACTTATTTCGTTACAACCTAATAGCACACTCTGTCTGATTCGAAACATCAGTTTCCGGTGCCGAGAATTTCACTTAACTTGCTGTTTTTATTTGTTTTCTGTACAACCAGTTTTTTGGCTGTGAACGACTTAGGTAAAAAATAAATCTTTCATTTTCACATCAAACTGGACACTTTCAAGTCAAAGTGGGTTCTCTAGTAAGCTTGCTTGAAGCTTTTGCAATCAAATGAAAAATTTTCAACATTAAATTGATCTTTATTCGCATTGGACTAGAATCTCCCAAGATGTTTTTAATAATTGTTTGTTAAAGAGAAATTTACTATGATTTCTTTTCAAAATTTTCAATTTAAACACCCAATGAGTGAACACAATGAACGACATTGCAACCAACTTACCTACAGCAGTGCTACACTCTATCTTTTCCAACAGCGCCCTGCTCAGCTGCATCTCTCTTGATAGGGTCGCATTCAAATCGCCTCCTGTTGAAGTAGAATACGTGGCACATCTCAAAGGGGATTGAGTAACGCCGTCCTTTATCCTTTTCCTTTTGGAAAGTGTTTGGCTTAGTGTGAAAGAAGCAGGTCTTGATCTGGAAGATGTTTAGTTTGATTTCTAAAGCATTAGGCTTTTTTAGAAGAGTGTCCAGTTTGACGTGAAACGTTGACACGTTGATGGTCCCTTCGTCGGCTGGAGGTCTTCTCAGCGGGTACCACAACTCTTCCAGACCGCTCGATCTCTGCCAGTTTGCATCTAGTGAGGCACACTCCGTTCCCTGAAAGATCTTGAGAATGAGTCTGCCCATCGCGTTGGCGGTCGTCCCGTGGTCTCTTATGGTCTCTCGAGAGCCATTCTGTGACACGGAGACTTCATCTATCGTCCTTTCGCCGAAGCAGGTGTCCGGCCCAGCGATATTTGGACTTCTTCATGTACTGCAGCGCGTCTGCTAATTGCGACTTCTCCTGTATCTCCGAGCTTCGTAGGCCTTCTTGCCATTGCTGACGAAGGCTTGCCCTCAGAAGACATCTCTCCAGTGCACGATGCGTAGTTTGCATTGCTCTGGCGATTGTATTGTTGTCGGGCCAGGTTTCCGTCGCGTAACACATCGCAGGCAGTACAGAGGCGTTGAATATGGAGGCCCTGAAGCCGGCACTTAAAAAAAATGTCAAACGGCTCAAGACTTTCCGACCAACCTAATGGTAAAATCGCAAGTGCTTCCGCCTCGCTCGTTCCTGGTCTTATCACTAGGCAAACTCAATAAAACGTCAAACAAACATCCTTCGAGGAATCCACAACACCATATTAGGACACTCCTCGACGATGAATAGGATGCAGAGTGAAGGTCACTAGTGTTTATCAGTTAGGCTAGTCTTTGTCAAATCAGAATGTTTTCCGCGTCGTCAAGGTTGCACACTTTAGGTGACTTGGTGTCAACAAATTCGCCCTATAAAAGGAAGGAGACCATCTGAAGGAGAGCATCAGCAGCGCATTCTCTTTGTATCAACCTCTTCTTTCTCTTCTTAGAGTGCCTGTGACAAAATAAGGTTTTAGAAAACAGCATATTCAATGCTTTCTGGTGCGACACATATCCTCCTTAGGCGCTACAATCAGCTTGCAGAGAAATGAATCGGCTTCTCGTGTGCCTTCTCATCGCCGTCGGGTCCAGTGCCGTCCTCGGCGAGATTTACCTCTCCACCTGTGCTCGAATGCACACGCCGATCCTCGAGAAAGTGGCTCGAGCCGCTTGTATCACCTCCTGCAGTCTGCAGGTATGTGCTTCTGTCTGCTTCACGCCACACACATCACGTGGCCGAATACGGCTACCCACTTCCCTACCGGTTGTACGCAAAACCAAACCTTTTTATAACTGTCGCTTCAGAACTGCGGCACTGGATACTGTGAGGACCGCGAAGGACGAGGTACCTGCGTCTGCTCCCGTTGTGCTGACGGCGGAAACATTCCACTTGAAGATCTGATCAAGAAATGAAAATAAATTTCGATGACCCTAACACCGCTTTTTGTTTACTTATTTATTTCATTAGAACACAATTGGAGGCAGTTCCGGAACTACTAGTCATCACGGGTTCGACACCTTGCCCAGGCATAACGTCCTATGTCCTTCTGGTCAACTAAAAATAGCGATTTTCTGAGAGATTAATGAATCAGTGATTCTACTTTGATGCTGACCAGAAGGCGAGAGAAGGAGGATATATACCACCCCACGTCGAGTTGGACACTTTTCAAATCAAATTGGACACTCTTCTAATAGTAGGCTGTCCTAAGACTTTTGAAATCAGAACGAAATTTTCGAAATCAGAATGAGCTTCTTCTTCCTTAAACTAGAGACTCTTCAAAAGGTTAGAATAGTTTTTTTGTTCGCGAAAATTTTAGTAGGACTTTCCTTGAATTTTTAATTCATCTACCTGTTATAATAAGTGGACACACTGTTTGAAATTTTACAAAATTTTTATTTTTTTGAGAAAAAACAACGACTTTAGACTTGTTTTGAAGAGCAGGAAGGCGGTCATTTTTCTTGGCCAAAACAGAGATTGCGCCATGCCCTCTCTCAAAACGTCGCGTTTTTTATTAGATTGATAGAGGAATTTCTGTCTGCAGGGAGCTTTACGTCTGTAAACGATGCAATAAAAACAATTCTAGAAAACACACACATCCTCTCTTAGATGCTGCATGTAAGCAGTACTCTCACATCATTAATCAGATAAACATTGCGACTTGCTCCTCGAGTGCATGGTGCGATCAAGTCTTTTAGTGCAGTACAGTACCGGACATGTCTTTTGGTCATTGGCCGAAAAAGCCGCGCCGGCCAACATAGGCCGCTTTGGAGCGTTCCAAAGCGGCCTTTTTGAATAACTTCTTTAGAAATCGAGTATTTGCGAAAATAAACATATATTTGAACTCAGCAGCTCAAGCTCTATCTTTTGGTATATAAATCTCAGTGGAGTTGAACAATGCATATAGGCCCGACAGAATCAATCGAGTGGGCGCGACAGCTTGTAGAGTGGGTGTTTAGGGATTTTTTTTCGAAATTCCCAGCCGTCTTACTGAGGAATTGTTCTAAGACTGTCCAGCTTGCCTTTGGAGTGTGCCGTGAGCAATGCATATAGAATCGGACCTACCAATCGAGTAGGCGCGACAACTTGTAGAGCGAGTGTTTGGGGAGTTTTGTTGGAAATTTCCAGTCGTCCTAATCAGAAATTGTTCTAAAACTATCCGGCGAACCTTTGGAGTGCGCCGTGCACAATGCATACAGAATCGGACCTATCAATCGAGTGGGAGCCACCGCTTGCAAATTGCACACGCGGCCGTGCTCGGAGCGCAATAACTCTGTCAGGTCCGAATCGTTTCGGCTGCCACTCGTGGGTCTTGTAGGCAGTGAAACGTTGTAGTAGTAAGCTAAGGTAGAACGGTGTAGCTTATGATTAGGTAAAGTTACAGGGGCGCGAATGTGCAGGTTAGCCTTGTGTTACACGATTTTTTCGGAATTCAGACGACCTCTGCAGGAAGACGCGGAGACCTAACGGCCTACAAACGCGTAGGCGAGCAGTACAATTAATGTACTTTATGATGACTTGCTCAGAACTCCCTAGTTTTCTGAAGTGCCTTAGCCCCAGCTGCCAATTTAGAGTGGCGGAAGATAGCGGTTAGCGTTTCTTGAGTTCTTGCACGCCCAGATTTTAGTTTTCGACACTCGCAATGGTACTGCTCTGTTCAGCGTGAAAAGCGCTATCGAATGGTATCAATTTCGGCCGATTTTGGAAACATCGATTTTTCGACAATTTCGCATCGAGGACGAGACCGCTCCAGGCCGTCGCAGACGGACGATGACGTCATCGAAAATCGATTTTTTCGAAATTGGCCAATCTTGATACCATTCGATAGAACGTTTCCTGCTGATTTCAACGGTGTTACTACGAGTATCGAGAATTGTGATCTGGGCGAATAAGAGCGCGGAGAACATCGACCGTTACTGTGCCAAATAGGACGCAAGGGCGTATTCGGAGCGCAGTAACTCTGTCGAGATCCAATCGATCTGGCTGCAACGCGTTGATTTTGTAGCCAGTAAAACGTTCTAATAGCATGCTAAAGAACATCGATATAGCTTGTGAGT
>OX377202.1:9958275-10479416 GCA_947396885.1 Heligmosomoides polygyrus polygyrus
GTTCTATGGTCTGCCCTGAGTTGCTTCCACTGGTCGAGCAATGGGTTACGATCATGTACGGTACTTGGACTGTGCTTTTATTGGTCAGGCTCTCAATGATTTAGCAAGGCTTCAAGCGACATCTGGTGAATAAAATCCCAATGGTTTACATCCCATTGAAGCTGTGAAAAAATGCGATTTCACCGAAATGTTAGCCGGTAATTTCACCTATCAACCTCGTGTAGATGTCACTACGTAGAATAGCACTCCTCAATGCTGAAGTTCGTTGCGAGTGGATATGAAGCACCATTTCCGCTTTCGGATTACTTTACTATGTCATTGCAAATGACACATATGCTTGAAAAGGCGCTGAACAGACTACCTGGAAGTTGAGTAATTGGAACACTTAAGAGGTGGTTCTTCGCGTCGTGCTCCTTCGAATACCTTCAGCGCAGCTACTCTATTTGATCGGCACGCTGTACTGCCGGACGATGGGCAATTTCCGTGCCAGCCAGCCGCCGTCGCTCATGCTTCACAACTCGTGTCCGCTGCCGTCATATTATTCGACGGGCACATCGAGTTGCTCGCCGTTCGATACACGAACGTCGTTCGCCCTGATTCGAGAGGCCTCTCCAAACGAGTGCTGCTGCTCAGTACGGCGTCATATTGCGTCGACGTGAGGGATTTAAAGTGGTTAATCACTACTTATGAATGGTCCAATTAGGCGGCGAAAGGCCAGGAAATCCAAGTGAACAGCTTATCATTAGGCAAAGTCTGCCGTCCTTTGTTAGTTGTAAAGTCGTCTAGGGATGTAGGTAGGATGGTTTCACCAATTCTTTTTATAAATTAGAATTACTTAAAAAAATACTTAAAAAATCAGGCACTTATTATTACCTTCCTACCCTTTCTTCGGGAGCGTGTAGCGCAGTCGGAGGAGGCGCGACTGTCGCGTGCACCCGATACCAGGTCCCTGGTTCGGATTTCCCGCCCGGGCCAACCAAGCCATCCATCCCTCCGGGGTCGGTGAATTGGTACCAGACTTGTCCGGGAAGGATAAAGCGCCGACTTTTTCATCGGCTGGCCACTGCAAGTCATTGTATGGCCACATACGCATTCATGTCGCCTCCACGACATCCCGTAGAAGTAGAATGCGTGGCGCATCCTAAAAGGGATTGAGTACCGCCGTCCTTTATCCTTTATCCTTTACCCTTTCTTCCGCACTAAGCGCCTCCCCTTTTTCTCGTTTTTTTGAGTTCTTGTTGTCAGTGTTTACCTACTAATAGGTGGACGACGCTTGTTTCCATGGAAAATCAAAAATAGCTATGATGCTGTTGTTTCTGTTTTTCCCTTATGTGGCGCGTCCTATGACGTATTCAATAAATAAATTAATAAATTATTGGAATTACATTACTTGGAATTTTTTTCGTTAATTTTTTATTGAATGTTCTGGCTCGATACTTTGTCCTATTAACCTTGCCGTTTTTGTTAAAGTTCTTAGCAGGCCCTCAGTGGCGTGGCCAATAAATAAATAAATAAATAATCGAGACTTCTAAATCATCTTCTCCTGAAGTCCGCTCGAGCCTACGATAAAATGATAAGGAATGTAACAGAATAGAGCGAGGACAAGCGCTTCGTTCTTGGGGCTAGACAGGCAGGCAGCAAGGATCAAACTACGAAAGGCTCTCGTACGGTAAAGATATGAAATCTGCAAAAAGACCCGACCTAAAATTAAGCTCAGAATCTCAAACTAAGACATTTTCTAGTACATATCTCTACAAGGGCGCGTGTAGCGCAGTCGGAGGAGGTGCGACTGTCGCGTGCACCCGAACCAGGTTCCTGGTTCGGATCTCCCGCCTAGGCCAACCAAGCCATCCATCCCTCCGGGGTCGGTGAATTGGTACCAGACTTGTCTGGGAAGGATAAAGCGCTGACTTGTTCATCGGCTGGCCACCGCAAGTCATTGTATGGCCAAATACGCATTCATGTCGTCTCCACGACATCCTGTAGAAGTAGAATGCGCTGGCGCATACCAGAAGGGATTGAGTAACGCCGTCCTTTATCCTTTATCTCTACGAAGGGGAAGTGTAGCGCAGTCGGAGAAGCCGTGGGCTGCCTCGTGCTCCCGATACCAGGTTGCTGGTTTGGATTCCCCGCCCGGCGTCGGTGAATTGATAGCACAATTGTCGGGAAAGATAAAGCACTGACTTGTTCATCGGTTGGGCACAGCAAGTCATTGTTTAGGTCAAGTGCGCATTGAAATGGTCTCCACGAGACATCAGCAAAAGAAGAATACCCGGCGCATCCCAAAAGGGATGGAATATCGCCGTTCTTTCTCTTCAACACCTAAGACTTGGGCTTTAAGGTTCATATATAATTCATTTATTTGTCTGTGAATGGAGAGGAGGAGAAGCATTGCAACTGAAAAACATATCGTTTGTCCGACAGACAGAGAAGGCCAAAGAAATTCACATTCGTTCTGTGCACCTTATACGGTTTCATAACTATATTGTTGCATGCGAGAAGAACTGGACCTTCTAAGACAACAGAATTCCGAGGGTAAGGCCGATCTAAGGCCTTCACAGATACTGCTCAACGACGAAATAGTGCCCAATAGAGGCTATGGTCACTGGCTGAACGAACATCACCGTTAGAGCTTGTGAGAGTTCGACGAGTCAGTTTGACGGTCTGGAACGTCTCGATCCGTAAGGACCTACTATAAACCGGAATTCCACTGAAAAGTTTGGTCAGGAGCAGGGATGAGCGGATTATCCGTTATCCGTTATCTGTTATCCGGTTTCCGGGGGGTTTTGGCCTATCCGTTTTGTTGTTCGTTATCCGGCAATTTTGGGCTGGATAATAACGAACAACAAAATAGCTGATACCCAGGTTTGGGCGTGGTACTGGATAGCTGTGTAGAAGCTTTACAATCATAGGAGTGATCGCGAGCAACAATAAAAGGATGAAAAGGATAAAGCACGGCGTTACTCAATCCATTCTGGGATGCGCCACGCATTCTACTTCTACGGGATGTCGTGGAGGCGTGTTGAATGCGTATTTGGCCATACAATGAATTGCGGTGCCCAGCCGATGAACAAGTCAGCGCTTTATTCTTCCCAGACGAGTCTGGTACCAATTCACCGACCCCGGAGGGATGGAAGGCTTGGTTAGCCTGGGCAGGAAGTCCGAACCAGGTACCTGGTATCGGCTGCACGCGACAGTCGCGCCTCCTCCGACTGCGCCACACGCGCCGCTTCGAGCGAACATTACTTGTAAATGTTTCCAGAATTTCCATGCTTCTGCTTAGAACACGTAATAGACGTAAAAAGGACGTTATCAATCTTGCTCGACGGCCTCACAAAGTAATGCATTCTGCCTTAGCTCCTTCCCTCTTTTTCTTCTGATGTGTTTTCGTTGACCCCTCCTGGTGGAATTGACTGGTGTCGTTAATTTTGTCGGGAGATAAAGCTGATCTACATATGTAACAGCGATAACTGAAGCCTGCTTTTAATAAGAATGTCGGTAGCATCTTATATTCGTTGCTGACCTCCCGTTCTTTAGGCTGAATCGAGCAACATTTAAATCTAGAAGGTGAGGTGACTTGAGGCAATGGTGACGTAATTGGAAAGACGTCTAACTTCCATCCTTCCAGGGTTGTTCAGTTGTTCCATATTAGGTTGGCAACTAATTTCGTGGACTCTCAAGCGCCTTCAACAAAAGTGTTCATAAACAAGTAACAAATAACAGTTTTCAACCAAAGTAAGATCTGTTGGAATGCGCGAGTGCTTCCCATTTATCAGCTGCCTGGCCCATCCCACAGCCATAGAATTCTTGTGCTATTGAAGCCAAGAATCCTTGGAGGTGCATTTTGACATGGTCCACATAAATAAATCGTCCTCCAACCAAGAAGTGCTGCAGCGTGCTATAAAGGTACTAGTAATTTGGCTCAGCCTGGGCTGTAATGTGTGTGAGTTAGACGCTCCCAGCTAAGGTCTTCGATTTTTTGAAGCTCCCGATTCGTAACGTGTGATCTGGCGTTATCTCGCTGATAGATAATTCTTCTTCTTCTTCTTCTTCTTCTTCTTCTTCTTCTTCTTCTTCTTCTTCTTCTTCTTCTTCAGCGTTTGTCCCGCTTCGTGGCGGGGTTCCGCTATTCTGGTGTCATGACGCCACCTTTCCCGATCCAGCCCGCTCCTGAAAATCTGTCTGAACCGATTCCAGCGGAGTTCAGCCTGCGCACGGCCAGGTTGAGAAGGGTAGATTTGAGCATTAATGCTGGAACCGTTCTTGACGAGCTTCCAGAAGTTAATACCTTCGTGACACCACCAAACGGAGGGAACGTAGCGAACCGGACGCCTCAAAAATAGAAGACCTTGACTGGGAGCGTCAAACTCATCCACCTTACAGCCCAAGCCTTGCGCCGAGTGACTACCACATTTTTAGTTCGGGGCAGTACTTCTTGCTTGGAAGACGATTTAATAATATGGACCGGGTCAAAATGCACCTCCAAAGATTCTTGGCCTCAAAAGCACAATAATTCTATAGCCGTGGGATAGACCAGCTACCTGATATATGGGAAGCACTTCTGCGTTCTGAGGGATCTTATTTTATTTGAAGATTGTCATTAGTTATTTGTTAATAAATACTTTTGCTGAAGATTCTTAAGAGTCCACGAAATTAGTTGCCATCCTAATACATCTATGAAACCTACTATGGGCTGATTTCTTCATGAGCTTTTCACCACAAGCCATACATACCAAGAATGCATACAAGCTGCCTTGATAATATTACTGTCGGTCACAAGTGGAGGTCCTGGCACATTTAAGATGAACTGTTTAGTGCCGAATCTAGCGTTCTTTTCCACGATTGCAGTATGTAGGTAGCATTCGGCGAAGGTATTTTAGCTTTTACTGATAGACTGTTGTAACGCATTAAACACATACCGCTGAGCAGTAATGAATACAAGCGAAATTGGCACAGGTTCAATCTAAATGAGTGGAGAAAGCTACGCTCCTAAAAATGTTCAGGTGTGTTTATAAAACGATTTTGTGAAAGTATTTTCTGTACGCTGGTACTGGTGGTACCTCCATGATGTTAAGGAATTGATCCTCTCTATTAAAAATCAAAATAGTGCAATTGAACTGCACTAAACTGATTCCCCGCTGCGCATGTTGGAGCTTCATTTTAATTTCAGATTGCTTTTCAGGGACACTCTACTTCCGCTTTCCTAGTTTTCATATCTCTCTGCATTAGGACTGCACAATGGCTTGTAGTGGGTAGCCTGTAGAAAGCTGGTATTTCGTCCATCTCATTCCACGTTCTTAGATCTTGGGATACTGTCGAACAAGAGTATCGATCTGCGTGAAGCTACGAAACCAAGATTGTTATGCAGACTTTATTCGGCTGAGTCGGCCTAGCATAGAAAAGTCAAGAGGCGTCGGAAGAGCCATTCATCCAAGGATCATTCTGTTTGGTCACAGTCTTAAGTCAAAAAGAAAACCTGACGATTGATCACTAAAACAACCCAACAATGTAAGCTTACAAAATTCCGGCAAGTTGCTGTTCAGTGAAGTGTGAATGAATGAGTGAATAAGAGGTGGATGAGTCTCACATTCTCTCCCTCCAAGGGCGACTTATGAATGTTTCCATACTGTTGGTTAGGCTGTTTTACGCATCCTTTTTCTCGTTCTTCCATTTCGTTTTGAACGGCGAAAATATGGAAAACTGTAAATTGTATTATGGAAATCTGCTTGGATTAACAAATTCTCAATCTCTCCTTATCTTCTCCAGACTTAAATTAAGGATCATAGCGAAACATCAGCAGAGTAGAGTTTGCAGAACAGTTTTAGTTTCACAGCTTGGTGGTCTTGCTATTTGTCCTCTCTGATGAGTTTGATAGCAGTTCGCAGAACCTGGTGAAGGAATTGTGGTTCGCAAATCGAATTCGGCATCGGTTTGGACGGCAATGAAGAAGCGTTTCTTTAACTGAAGTTTTGTGACAATCTCATAGGGCTTTGTTAAGGTGACTGCACTATGTTTTAAAAAAACTCCATTAAAGTCGATAGAAAGGACTTATAATTTGACAACAGTTGCGTTCCATGTCTGCTGTTGAAGCTGGAGCAGTTTATGCCCAGTTTTACTTTTGTTATTTGTTCGTTATCCGTTTTTCCGTTATCCGGGTTTGAAAATTTTGTTATCTGCTCATCCCTGGTCGGGAGACCCGAACACTTCCGCAGCTTAAATTGGCGCCGGAAATTTGACGCTCCATAGGCTAAAAGGATTAGGCATCTAAAACGTTGTGCCTATTCAGTAGAATTTTAGCAAACGAAGATCCATCTTATAGAGTGTCTCCTAATTCGTTAGGGGAAAAAGCTGGTCAAACAGCTACGGTAAAGTCTACCTTCACGTTTGCCTTAGCATGAGAAGTCTAAGGTTCCTCGGATGTAAAAGAATTGACTGAGGCGATGACGATCAATACGTAACTTCTGATAAAGTTTTGGCTAAGAAGCTGGTATATGAACAGAGATATTTTAATGTAAACAAAGGATAGAAAGGAGTTAATCCTTTGGCGGAGTGGGCAACGCAGTGCTTGTTATTTGCAATTTGAATTGCAAATATTTATTTATTATTTATTTATTTATTGTTTTTTAACTATTTATTTATAGCACATTTGATGCACACAGGTAAAACAGCAAGTCATGATCAGAAATGTAAAAAACACGAAAAAATAGTTAAAACGGCCATGGCTAAAAGCATTTCTCAGAGAAAAGTGAAAAAACAGAAACATAGAAGTACAGGGTGTCTCAAAAATTGTATACACTGTTTGAAATGTGATAACTTTGCTCACAGTAAAAGTACTAAAAAAGCCGAAAACTCATATGAAAGCGTAGGAGGATAGAAATGTTCTGACACGTGAGTGGCATGGATTGCGCCGTGCACTCGTCTGAAATTTTGCGTTTTACATTCGATTGGTTGTGCTTCGCTTGAACACATGATATAATTTCTCCACGGAGTGATCGCTTCGATTGATTTGTGCTTCTCATAATGTTTTAAACTTGAAAACACACTATGGCTTGCGAAAAATGCAAGGTTTCCTAAAAAATCAAGGTAATGTGTGATAGGTTATAACATTGCTGCTAGTGAATCTTTTGAAAAATTTTGGGACTTCTATGAAAGCACAAGATAACTAGATTACTGTATCGTACAAATAATCAAGACTGCTCCATGCTCCCGCCTGAAATCTTGCATTTCAGTCTCAATTGATTGTGCATGGACTGAATGCTTGTTACAATCTTGGGTACATGTCGCGTAGGTGAGCAGCACTGGTAGGTGGGAGCACGCCAGCCAATAGTAACCAAACAGAGCAAAAGCCGTACAAATGCCAGCCATCAGGGTGCCAAGTGCACACGCCGTCTCTGAATGGCATGCCTATTTCATGCGGTCTGATTGGTTTAGGCGTTTCCACCTACCAATGCTGCTCATCATCGCGACATATACCCAATCTTGTTACTACTTGGCCAGATTAACGTGTGCTGTGCTTTTTTGCGTTTAGAACTTGAAAATCATGTGAAAGACACGTGAGATGCGAGTTTATTGATCGCAGGATTTAAATGTGAACAGGAGCCTCATTTCACAAGACGGATTCTGTGGAGTGAGGAAGCAACATTGTAAAGGTTTACCGGCATAATGGTAGCTACTGAGCAAAGGAAAACGGTAAAAGAAACACAGTGCAGGTTGATCTGACCATGCAATAACAAGATTGTGACAAGCATTCAGCCCATGCACAATCAATCGAGTCTGAAATGCAAGGTCTCAGACGGAAGCATGGCGCAGTCTTGATTGTTTGTGCGACACAGTAATCTTGTTATCCTATGCTTTCATAGAAGTCCCAAAAATTTTCAAAAAATTCACTAGCAGCAATGTTATAACCTTTCAAATAGTACCTGCATTTTTTAGGATATCATGCATTTTTCAAACGCAGTAGTGTGTTTTTAAGTTTTACAAAAAAGTTAAAAAAAGCACAAATTAATCGATACGGTCACTTTGTGAAGAAATTATAACAAGTTAGACAGAACGGACAGAGCGAAACACAAGCAATCGAGTGTAAAATGCTAAATATCAGACGAGCATTCCATACCGCTCATATGTCAGAAAATTTCTATTTTGTTAAGCTTTCAAATGAATTTTTAACTTCTTCAGTACTTTTACTGTGGGCGAGGTTATCGCCTTTCAAACAGCGTATACTTTTTTGAGATATCCTGTATTTGGCCTATCCACTGACTTGAGATGGCCAACTAATGAACAAGCCAATATTTCATCGTTTCTACATAGGGCTGGTGCCAATTCATCTGTATCACCTGTCGTCCCGTTGATCATCGAATTGCTCGAGCGGGTGCCAGCAGCGTCTCCATTCGTCCCTGTCGCGTGCCAGAGTGCTCCAATGGATCCTCCTCGCTCGAGGGACACGAAGAGCGTCATATCGGTCGCTCAGGGCTTTCACGAAGAAGTCCGACCAACGCGTTGGTGGGCGTCCTGGTGTTCTTTTGACTTCCCGCGGAATCCAATCTGTGACGGCTCTCGTCCAGCGGGTGTCTGCGAATCGCATTACTTGGCCGGCCCACCTAATTTTCGACGGCTTGGCCCATACGACAGCGTCTCTGATCTTCGAACGTCGGCGAAGCTCGGAACTCCGGAGGCCTCACTTGCGTGAGTCGTGTCACTCCGAGCATCGTCCTCTCGATTCCACGCTGCGCGACGCTGATCGCGTGTTCATCCTGCTTTCGTATAACCCAGGTGTCTGAGGCGTATGTTAGGGCAGGAAGAACAGTGGAGTCGAATAGGTGGGCACGGAGTCGGACGTTCTTCGTTTTCTTCACGACTTCTTCGACGCTCTTGAAAGCTCCCCAAGCCGCTCGTTTCCTCCTGCTCAGCTCAGGTGCTAAGTCGTTGGCCATGTTGACTTCGCGACCCAGATACACATAGCTGGAGCATTCGGAGATGTTCGTTCCGTTGAGCGAGAATGGGGCATCAGAAACCCATCCGTTTTTCATGAACATCGTCTTCGTAAGATTCAGCTGCAGTCCAACGCTTCCACATACACGATCGAAGTCGGCCAGCATTCGTTCCGCCTGACTGATGCTCGGTGTTATGAGCACGATGTCGTCAGCGAAGCGAAGATGGTGCAGTTGCCGGCCGTCGACCTTCACTCCCATGTCTTCCCATTCTAGTTCGCGCATGACGTTTTCGAGGGTGGCGCTGAAGAGCTTCGGGGATATGGTATCCCCTTGTCGAACCCCTCTCTTCACGTCAATGACGACGTCGTTATAGAATGGTGAGATCTTGGTCGTGAATCCACTGTACAGCTCTCGAAGGACTCTGATCTACTGAGTAGGAACGCCCTGGGTGAGCAGGGCTTCCATGACCGCTTCAGTCTCGACGGAGTCGAATGCATTCTTCAGGTCGATGAACGTAAAATACAGCGGCAGCTTGTACTCTCGCGACACTTCGATGAGCTTCGTAATGGTGTGTATGTGGTCGATCGTGCTGAATCCTCTCCGAAATCCTGCTTGCTCGCATGGCTGTCCTTCGTCCAGCGTTCTACTAATCCTATTCAGGATGACTCGAGTGAACAGCTTGTAGACTACCAATTACTGGTGCCAATTAACCGACCACAAAGGGGTGGAAGAGTTGGTTGGCCTGGGCTGGATCCGAACCAAGAACCTTAAATCGGAGTGTATGAAACAGCCGGTGCTTCCTTCACGCTCTCTTTGATGTGAATTTAATGTGAATGTGTCTCGGATGTCAGTGTTTTTTAGATCAACGTTATACAAAATCATACCGGGCTGCTACGACGATATTTTGTTGCGATCAAAACCCTAGCGCCAATCGAGACTCGAACCCACACTTCCTGCTGACCGGGAAAGCTCAACGCCAGCGTCACTCGTTTACTCATGGCGAACATTATCATTTCTTTCATCTCTGTATCACGCCATTTCTCACTTTGTAATCGAAAGTATCGCCCTTTGCTTTGCAACTACATATCTTTTCCCACTAATCCTCTAGCTTAATTATCTAGGTTTGCGACCTCCGTTTGAATGCCGTCTGTCAGCAGCTTCTCTGACACTGCAATGGCCTCTGACATGGCTGCTGGAGTAGTGAACGCCATCAGACCGGCTATTGAAAGGCTCGATGCACAAGTTCTATCCGCTCGTGATAGCCAGATGATGCTCGCTTCAAGACTGCAAAATCTTTCCAGCGTTCTTACTCAAATCTGCCAAGAGCAGCCGTATGAACTCAAGTCGTACTCACGGAAACTGGAGAACAGCAGAAGGCGGGTGGTTAACACAGGAAGAGTTCTCGAGGATGTTCAGGAACGGCTGAGGAGACTACAGTGCGACATCTCTACTGACAGGCAGTCAACGGAGGAAGAAGGTTCTTCCGGGATCTTCACCTGTGGTCCGAACTGAGAGCACAGCTCCTCTATGCCTTGCTTGAGATCCTAAGAGCTTGGTAGGAGAGTAACAAGGCACTTTATTTGCCAATTTTATTAAAGAAGGTGGAAGCCTGTAGCGCAGTCGGAAGAGGCGCTGACTGTCGCCTGCACCCGATACCAGTTTCCTAGCTTGGATTTGCCGCTTGGGCCAACTAAGCATTCCATCCTTCCGGGGTCGATGAATTGGTACCAGTGTTGTCCGCTGGTCACCGTAAGTCATTGTATGACCAAATTCAAAATTGCCTCCAAGACCTCCCGTAGAAGTAGAAGGCGTGGCACGTCCCAAAAGGATGGAGTAACGCCTTCATTTATCCTTTATCCTTTCTCAAAGAACGTGGACCCCTGACATCTGCTGGCGAAGAGCATTAAACGGGAGATATGCGTTCTTCAACTCGTTCGCCTGGCACGCCTACTCTCAACCCCCCCCCCCCAGGATGTCTCGAGAGTATAGTGACTTCCTTACAAAATCTTGCAAGCGTAGACATTCTTGCCCGTTCCTCCCTGGTGAAGGCGGTAGCGACGTCGTGAACGACTATGCTCTGCGGAATGTCAGAAGAACACCAGAACGGCAATCGTGCAGTTGAATTATATCCATTTGTGAAAATTCTTCATGACTCTCCAGGCGAGAAATGCTCACTCTGGACTACTTTGGCACGCGACAGTGATGAGGAGATCCTAGCATCCACCTTAACAGTTTTCCCATCAACTAGATAGCAGGTTATAAGGAGGAGAATAAAGGACGGTATTGATAAATCCCTGTTTCATATGCGCCTCACACTCTACTTCTACCGAATAAAGTGGAATGCTTTCAATGCGTACTTCGTTTTTCCAACGACTTGTAATGTCCTTCACAGACAATTCTGGTACCATTCCACCCAACCCGGAGATTTAGAAGGTCTGATAGGCATCGGCGGGATCCGAACCAAAAACCTGATTCAGGGTGCAGACAACAGTCCAACTACACTACCACTTCCCACTTCAAGTCCTTATTAGGGCCGTTGTTTTTAGAGATGCCCACAAAAAGTAACTCACTGGTCAAGGAAAAGCTGATGACAGGGTGAGGGCTTGAGAATGAAACCTATTCGAGGGCTTTCTATATTCCAACCTCTTTCGGGAAGGAGGGCAGAGCTAAGGCGAGCAATGGAAGGAGAAAGAGATTATATCTGTGCTAGCAGCTTTACGAAGAGAATGTGAAGTGCAGTCGGAGGAGATGCCGACTCTTGCATTCACTCCAAATCAATTTGTAGTGAGATTCTCGACGGTGTCAGCCACGGCTTCTACACCTACAGGGTTTCCTGATCAGATTTGCTTGAGCAGCACAGAACGCTGAGCTGTTCGCTGACTGGCTACCGTAAGTTATTGTATAGACCCGACGAAACAGCCTCCATAATATCACGTGGAAGGTAAGCGCACGGCGTATCCCGCTGAAGAATCGGCCCAGCACTGGCCTTTGCTATATTACGCTTCATCGAGGGGAGTAGAGTGGAGATCCAGAGAAGCGGCTCCGCTACGTCTTAAGACAGGGATTCCTGCTCTTCCACTCACTTTTCCTTCTTCACAGGAGGTCGTACTCAATGTGGGAACTAGAGCTAGTCACAGGTCATTCGGTCCCTCTTCCGAAGCGACGCATTTCAAGAGCTCTAGATAAAGCGCCTCTTTACTCTCCGACCTTCACTAAGTGCGTCTTCTGCTGAACGGATTGATATTGCTTTCTAATTTCTGCTTGTTGGACGGCATTGTTGAACCTATTCTTTCGCTTTATCTCCTCGAATACGAGTTGTACTAATATTGAAGCTGCGTAATTGTTCTGTAAAGTAAGAATAAAGACCGATTTTCCAGGTCGTCACGCGATGATGATGCTTCGGGTCCCGCAGGGCCAGCTGTAAGTTTTTCGGCTTATGTAGTCAATTGAAATTGAACCCAAGACAAGACATACGGCAAGACACTTGCTGTAGCAAACAGGAATCTCTGCGGTCCGCTAAGAAGCACCACTGCAGCTTCCTGCCGTAGTTACACAGTTTTTAAGGTTCGCACTCGGTAGAGGTCGGTTCTCTACGTCAACGGTTTCTGCCAAGGAAGTCGATCTGAGCGATCCAAAACAGTTGGCGCTGCACAAGCTCTATCGTCCGGAAAGGGTGACACCGAAGGAGAAGGGTTACGATCTGCTGAAGAATCCTAGGCTTAATAAAGTGTGTAAAATAACTCGAGGTTGTTTGCAGAAAGTCGTCGATGTTGACTTCATTTAGGGTATGGCTTTCTCTCTGTACGAACGCCACTACCTAGGAATTCACGGCCTTCTTCCACCAGCGTTCATGACCGAAGAACAGCAGGCCTATCGCGTGATGACGAAGCTTAGGGAACAACCGGACGACTTGGCTAAGTTAGTAGATTTCTCAGCGTTTCTCCCCTTTCCTCTGATTTCAGTAAGTAAAAATAATAATATTCTATAATACATAACAAGAAGACATGACGAATAAGTATAATAAACCTTACAATCGTTTCGTTCCTTTACTTAGATGGTTGTAGGAACAATAAGCAATGTTTAAAGAATAGGGGTTTCCGCTGAGCTCCTCAGTAAGGAAGGAGATCCTCAAAAAAAGAAAAAACTCACAGAACTTCCTTAGTGGTGAAATAGTGGCGAATATGAATATCATGCAGTTCTTCAAATCGAACACCCCTGAAAGTGGGGCAGCTTTCTTTTTTCGGCAAAAAACGAGTGGGAACTGATTATAGCTGTAGTAAAACTTTAAGACTTTTTCAGGTACATCCAACTCGACGAGCTGCAAGACCGGACCGAGAAGCTCTACTATCGCGTGCTATGTGACAACGTGAAGGAGTTGATGCCCATCGTCTATACTCCAACCGTCGGACTGGCGTGTCAGAAGTTCGGCGCCATCTACCGTCACCCGAAGTAGGTTTTTAAGACTAGGGAGGAGGGCAAAGGATGGAAGGAATTGACCGAACGTTTTTGTTTTTTGAACTCGGTTCGTCCAGCCCCACACCATTGAACCATCTGACCATTGGTCAACTGCTTCAACGGCGCGAATATACATTCCGAAGAACATTTTTGGATTCAGCAACCATCTTCTCTACGTTAGAAAACTTGCACTTGACTGAGCTGGAATTGGAACCAGTAATTGGAAGTCAATAATATCTAAATACAGAGGGACACTCTAAACGTTTTGTTTCTGCAAAGCTCATTAGGGCGAAGAAGCATCTCATCCGCCCTTACCGGAAAGAAATTGCTACCAGG
Source organism: Heligmosomoides polygyrus polygyrus (assembly GCA_947396885.1). Classification (NCBI taxonomy): domain Eukaryota; kingdom Metazoa; phylum Nematoda; class Chromadorea; order Rhabditida; family Heligmosomidae; genus Heligmosomoides; species Heligmosomoides polygyrus. The sequence goes on from OX377202.1 coordinate 9,971,997, forward strand.
AATGCTTGGAAAGGATCCCTCATCTATGAAAAGTACCTCACCAATACACCACCCCTAATACACTACCAATACCTCTGACTAGGAAATGGCAAAGTCGGTCGGTCCCAAAAAAACGGCCATAAAACTTCAACATCGTAGATCTTGTTGCATTGTTTTGAGTGATTTTCACGCGAGGTCATACAGATCTTTATTGGCTAACGTTCCGGCGGCATCCCCTTCTTCAGAGCCTGAAAGGAAGGGTCAAGTCAAGATGTGGCTACAGCTTCAGATGTCGCCTCGACCTTAGAAATTCAAAACTACCTTTCGATCACGTAGTCAATAGAGAGATCGAGACCCTTACCTTACAGGAAGCCAGAGGGACCAATCGGTCAGTAGCAGGGCCGTTTTCGGGACATAGGCGTCCCAATCAGAATGCCAACCTGATGTAAGGCTTGAGCTTCCGTGTTATATAAAGGCACTCTTCCTTCCGGTTTAGCTTGGGGTCTTTGGCATGAATCCAAAACGACTCTAGGACCTTACGGGCAGCAATTTGGGCTTCGACTGCCAGCAGCCTGACCCTGACCTCAAAGTCCTTCCCCGTATGCCCGTGGACTCTGTGGGGACCCATTGCAGTGGACGTCCTGGACTTGGCCTTGCCCTCAAGGTATTCCTTGACCCTAACATGTAGGAGTCGATCCGTCTCATCGATATATTCCTCGCCACAGCTCTGGCAGGTAATGAGGTATTAGGTTGAGGCGACTTCTGATTCGGTAGCCACATCTTGAGTTGATCCTTCCATTCAGGCTCTGAAGAAGGCGATACCGCCGAAACGTTAGCCAATAAAGCTCCACACGAGGTTATACGTGATCTGTATAACCTCGTGTGGAGCTCAGCCAAACCACGCAACAAGATCTACTATCTATCAAGGTTCATAGAGAGTCGCACATGGCGATTTCTTCAACCGGCCGCAAAACTGCTGTATTGTCCGCCGTGTGAAGATCCAGAATTACAGCTGCCTACCGCCACTATGACAAAGTTGCGTGCTAAATTCCAATCCACAGGGATCGTCTTATCACAGTCAGCGAAACTCCGTCGATGTGTCGGCCCAACGCTCGCACATGACTCTTAGGACAAAAGTAAAAAAATATGCACCCACTCCATAAGTTCTTCGGGGACACGTGCTGGCAGTTTTGGTTGGTGTAGCAGGTGAGGCAGCTACTGCACGAGCGGAATGTCATGGTTTCGGTTCCTGCGCTGGAGGGTTTTTTCGCATTACCGTGGTCACCATCCTTATGCTGTGTAGAGACGTCCCTCGCCAAAATATTCTCAAGCACTTGCTTACTTATTTGCATGGCTTGCGAGCCGTGCCTCAGCAGCGGTTTGTCCTTCTCGGCGGACGGTGTACGAGTAGCAAGCAATTTTGCCATCGTGTCAGGGTGTCCGGAACGTTTTGAGAAAATCGGGGACTTTCATTGTATTCAAACTCTGCAACTTAACAAAAGATTAGTTAATCAACAATGTGTGATCCCTTGGTGGTCACAACCTTCCTCCATCCTTCGGGAAGGGAGACAAATGGCTCTCTCCAAAAAGAAGCAGGGCGCGACGCTGCCCAATCATCGAGTGCGCGCGATGTCGTTGTTCTTGTGAAACCGCCGTAAACGGCAGAAATGGTCGAGGCTGCCGAAAGCGTGAAAATCACAGGGAGAGAGATCCAGGAAGTTAGCTGGATAAAGTAGCCACACGATGTTCAGCTTCTCTAGCTGACCCTGGGTAGTCTTGCGAGGTGACGCCCCGCATTATCCACCGGGAGATGAATCTTGCCCTTGTACTGTGGTCAGCGGCTAATCTGGACTCCATCTCTACCAATTGTGAGGAGGCGAGATTATCATCAATCGACTGCTCAGCCGGTAGGACCTCGTAGTAAACGAAACCCTTGCTACAGTACTACAAAGAGAGCAGGTGCTCGATTGAGGACGTTCGGATCGATCAGCATCGCCGAGGGAGAAGCCTCTTTTTCCAAATCAATCGAACCAACAGTACACCGTAGCCGTGGAGGACTCGAGGCACATCAGTGGCACAACCTGCTGATGGGCCTCAGTTGGAATGAAGCCGGAACGAAAGCATCGAAGCAAAATGATGCGGTCGTCAGTTCGGCTGGACATGATAAGATTGGCGGATTTTCGTTAACTGGGGAACAAGGCAACTGATTGGAGTTTAGATCAGAACGCTATAATCTACAAGTATAGCAACATGAAATAAAGTAGAACCTGTGAAAAGACATGTCATTTTATTTGGATGCATCAAAAATTCTTAAAACTTTCCGGACACCCTGATAATTGCGGCCAACCACAGACTTTTTGTTGAGTGTTCGCAGCGCACAGTTGTGGTGCTTCAGCGTGCATCATTGCACCTCATAAGATGTTCAGCAAATTCGGGTGCTTCGCTTCATTCCTATCAAGAACATGGTTAAGGACTCTGGACATTGCCCGTATGTCTTCACTGCATAGTTTGGACAGCCGCCGTTGGTGCAGAGATATGCCTGCCATTTTGCACTCCAAGGCTACCTGCGTTCTTCGCAGTTCGTCTTGCATCGACTCTGTCAAAGACCACATTTCGCATGCGTACCACGAGGCAGGAAGAACTACGGAGTTTAAGAACTTGCCTCGCAGTTTGAAGTCTCTGATGCACTCGCTCACGGTCTTCATGGAGTTTTACGCAACCCATACAGCTTCTCTTCTCCTGGATACTTCGGGCTTCAAGTCGTTTCTGATGTTAAGAAGCCGAACGAGATAAACCTATTCTTCAACTTCCTCAAGAGGAACTCCAGGACCTTCACCAGCAAACGGGTTTTTCATAAACCGAGGGATTAACATATTGTTTCCAAAACAATACGATTCAAGAAAAGAAGGGAGAGCGAACAGCTAACGTAAGAGCGCTCTTCGGTGATGCCATAGCTTTAGGAGGCCTTACTGAAGCGATGGTGAGGAATTTCTGTGCACTTGACATTTATCACACGAATAAGTCGCCTTCCCACCGGTGAATAAAACTTTTGATGCAATCTCAAACTGCTTCTTCACGGGGGTCGAGCGTTCTATCCCCTCATCCCCCTCGCCCGCCCACCCCCAAACCCCTGCGATTGCTCGAGAGTCTAGTGGCTGCCTTACGAGATAGAGGAGACGCAGACATTTGCCACGCCTCTGTTTAAAGGGCGGGGGATAGAACGCCACTCCGCCCTTCTTCACCAATTGGAATACTTGCCAGGTAGTCCCTCTGCAATGCTTGCTTCGCGGAGACTAGCAAGTGTGATGCGTTTCCGCACCCATCGCGCACATGGCATACCTTTTCGCGCCGCGCGCGGTGTTCAGCGTTGGTCCCGGGCGGATCGCCGTCGCGCTCCCTTGTAGAGCGATGAGCAACTCCATATCTTTCGAGTCGCTCTCCAGAACCCATCGCCGCGATGCCATCGGGGAGACGGGGAGTATGCACGGTGCCTAAGACAATATTAGGGTTGAACGGAAGTCAAAACAATATGACGTTATTCGCCATCCTACTATGAAACTCTAGTCGATCCACTGACGCGCTCTTCTCCGTAGGACAAAGAGTAGTTATTTGTATGATAAGTGACAGTCAAATTCGAAGATATTCCTCACAATTTTTAAAGAATAAGGTTTAAAATAAGGTTTAAAATAGAGTTACGACATCATCGAAAAGTATCACGATGGTTTGTTAGTTGTTCGCTCTCAATTTTGTCTTGAATCGAATTATTTCGGAAAATTTTGGCATGGGCTCTTCTACACTGCTTCAGCATGATGGGTGTAGTGATGCAAAACAACTCCCATCGCAGAAACAAAACTTCTAATTTACTGCTCGTGGAGTGACCGCCCTATCCACTACGTCGACCAAGGTGGTAACATACTGCTGACTGCGCCTTTATGACGACCCCTGTGCTATGAAATTTTGCCCACGACTTATTTCAGAATAGCGGCGGTCAGCTGTAATTCTGCGCATCCAATCTTTCGATGGTGCCAATGCTGCCGTTTTCCCAGGTCCGATCGACCATCCTGACCATTCCATAGCAAGAGCGTGGCTAAAATGACTATCAAGTAAGGAATACTTATGCGGGAAAACACTCTGGAAGAGAGCTATTTACGGTTTTAGGCAGAAATAGAATGTGTGGCGTTTCCCTAAGATGTTGGTTAGCACCAGGTTTGTCCAAATTCTGAGCTATCTCCATTCAGAGGACTCTACATCACCGTGAATGACAACAGCATCAGCAAGATTCATCAAATCCTCTGTAACTGGCCCTGCTCAGAGGTTCAGGTAAGTAGTCTATTTAGTCATTAACAACTTCGTGACAATGTCGGGCAGACAGGGCTGTGCGTCGCTTACATGCCGCATTGAACATTGTGCAGCGATCCTTGAAGAAAATGTAGCACATTTTATTGAAAAAATTTCCCGTCTCCACTATTCCACACGGGCTAATTAATATGTGAGGTAATCCCAGGATTTAATTTTATTCACAATGGTATTTGCTTACTAGAATTTTGTGCATGAAGCGAAGGCCAGAAGTGCTCTTGCTGCGAAAAGACTACTGAACTCAACCGTAGGAGGAGTAAATTCTAATGAGGAAAAGCTAATTAGTGTACTTATGCTTTTACAAAAAATTTGACATTGAACGAATAATCGAATAACTGTATTTTTCGGCTACTCGAATCTCCGAAAAACCGAATATTCGAATAAACTGAATTATAAGAACGGCGAGATTTTCCTCTTAGCCAGTTTCGTTTGATATCGTTTATTCTCTTCAATGCAAGTAGTGTATGGTGCTGTAAACTTAAAACAATAGAATAAGATAAAATAAAATAACAAGGTGTTTAAAAACATGCAAATAACAGAGATATTCAATATACTCTAAAAAGAACCGTTCATAGTATGCGTTAATGCATCTAGACAAAACCTGGACATGACATGAGTAAATGGGGTACACTGGGCGAGACATGAATACATGTAGTGTTAAGAGTATAAATCCAAACGTTCTCGTCAAAGATAAAAGTAAAGGAATAAAATTCCTAAAGTACACATGCAAGCAGAAAAATATCTATGTACAATTACAAAGCTTTTGCGAAAAAATCATTACTTCACTCATCACTCATCATTCACTTTTCTTGCTGAACTATATAATCACCGCATATCTCTTCAATCTGATCGAAGGCGAAACTATTTTCGTACTTCAAGATGAAGAATGATCGCAGGTATGGCGATGCACTAAAATACCGTGTTATCCTTTTTCAAAGGACCCTATCGCATTCCGAAGGATGCGAAGGAACTAAAACAATTCAACATCACCGCAACTGCTGATAGAATCGACCGCCTATGCATTGCTCTCAAACACAGCCTCTTTTGATGACGTGAAGATGTCTTCATTTTCCACGCCTTCTGGGTCCTCCCTCGCACAGTCGCGGGAGTTTACCTTGAGCTCGGATGTCATCCAAGCTTTACATTCTCTGAAGAAAAATGCTCAGACATCTAGTTATGAACCCTTTTAATGATAACGATCCTCCTACTTCCTTGTTTTCATTGTCCTTAGTCATCAGGATCAATCTCGCATTTTTGCTGCTCAGTCGTCCTCTGCGTTTGTGGCCTTGTACAATTCCCGCGAGATTGTTAGACAAAGTTGGACGCAAGCACACTTACTACACAGTACACTCCTGCCTCACCTGAATAGAGCCTCATACCCCACTGACAATGCCGGTATTGCCAAATATCGGAGGCTTATTTTGCCAAAAATGGGACACTTCGTGTGGAGGTGCCAGCGTCGGTAAGGCTTACATTGTTGTCCGGCATGCTTTTTTCAGAAGCAGCGAATGACGGAACTCGACTTAAACATACCATTTCAAGTGTTAGTTTTTAGCTTATAACCAAAATCTAAGCTCGATAACCATAAATTTCGTCTACTTTTCTTGAAAATTTTTCTCTCTTGCACTCTGGTTCGGTAGGATCGGCAAACAGTGGGTCCAAAAAGCATGATTCCACACCATCTCTCTTCTGCCAGTTGATCACGTCGCATTTGTCCTCTGTTGTACTCACTCGTATGTGAGCGAGTAGAGGACGATCCTCCACGACACATGTTTTTTGGGCTAGCATTTCTTATCAACCAGTCTTTGGGAACTTTTCCACCAGTCATCTATCTGCATTTTTGAAGTGATCTTCTCCAACCAACGAACTTGCACTGCCATGAGGATTTGAGGTAGATATGCGGCGACACACCTCAAACTTGGGCAATTAAACCTTTGTCGCTAAATTAACACAAAATAATCGCATGCGAATAACAAATTTGGAATTATACCAACAACAGGGATAAAGTGAATTCGGAATAATATGCATAGAGAAATATGACAACAACTACGAGGAAAAACATGAACCAAATAAAATAGACTCCATGTGAACATGAACAATACTTTATGAGACCGAAATCAGCTATGTGAACTAGCAAAGGACGGAATTCTGAAAGTATGGCAAAAGAACCTACTTTTGGAAGAGACCATACCCACAACATGAAATGGCAAGGCACAAAACAAGGCAAGCAAGATATATATGGACAGAATACAACATGAGAAATACAACAGCAGAATATATGGAAAGCAACGAGATATGATAACGACACCAAAAAGAATAACGAAATTACTACAATTAAGGAGATAAGATACATGAGGAATGGAACATATACACAAAACAGAGACCCACAAAGGCACGCGCAATAGGAGCACGAGGAGAAAATCCCCTCCCAAGGATGAAACCACGAGATCCAACATCCCGAGACATGCGCAGCGCCGAAGCTCCGTTCCAGAACCGAGCAGGCTCCACAGTTCGTCAAACTCCGAGTAGAGCCGCAATGACAAGTCCCTGCTGACTTATCACCCTGAAAATCAGGCGCTGGGAAGAAAGCGTGCAAGATGAGAAGGGTCATGAGAGAGTGCCTGTGGTAGATTGGGGCGCCGAGTACGCTGGGACGACTTGTCGTCAATTTTAAACGATTTGCAAGAGCGTTTCTTCGTGTCATCTCTTGAAATCGAATGGTTTTAACGGCCGAAAAATACAATAAGCTCGAAGGAAGCTGATAAAAGCGTACGTCGAGGAAGCTGGAAAATGGGAAACGTGAGGAATGAGGTGTCCATCTATTTCCATAATACTTCCATGATTTACAGTTGAATAAGAAGAATGAGAAAAATGTAACATAAGGAGCTAAATCTTTTTAAACACAGTGAGATGCAGAAAAGCTATTTTAGCACATTGCAGCAAGCCTACCTATGAGTTTCGACTATGATTCGAGTCGTTGTGGGGCCTATCAAATTAGGCGCGAATTTCTACCGCTAAAGTAACCAGCTGAACTTCACGCTAGTCGCTGCAGGACCTGTTCCATAGGGTTCCCGCGCTACGCTACTCCATTTCGCGGTGGTCGCCCGGTTGCGACAGTCACGACAACCCCGGCGTGTTAGGCGCCTTTTACACTCCCGCCGCGGCGCGGAGCGTCAATTTGGGAAGCGGCGCGGCCAGTTGCGCCTCGCCCCGATTTTGACGCGCCGCTGCGCGATTGCAGTTAGAAAGGGGAGCGTCAGCGACGCGCGGCCACGAGCATCTGCGCACTACGGCCCGTGCTCCGGAAACGGTCCACGAGTCATTGAGGGACCAAAACAGATAGGATTTTTTGGCTGATCAGCGCAATGCATCTTGTCAATGTTTGTCGTGGAATTCCTGTGGAGAGCGACTAATCCTCTCTTAAGCCTGGAGTCGAAGTCGTTCGCTCAACCTACGGTTGAAACTGGTGAGTGTGGTATTGAGTCGAATCCCCTGCAATGCAAACGGCACTAAACCACTCCTTATTTTGCGACATGTGTTGATCCAAAAGTAAAACTACTGGAACGTACCCATCGTCAAGAATCACTCAAAATTCTTTCTCATATGGCCATTCTAGGGTCACTGTGCACTAAGCATATCTTTAGCGTGAGATATGAAGCTTCGTGAATGTCTACAGATCTCTATTCTGTTCCTAGGTTACAGAAGGTACGGGCTAAGGTCATGGTCACTGATTTCGCCCAAACTCCTTAATCAACCGAACCTACCGTAATCGCTCGTAACTTTAAAAAACGATGTCAGATTCGCGACCAGCACCCTAAGCCTCCCCCCCCCCTCCTTCCCAATAGGAGATGTTTGGTCGAAGAGATGAAATCTCCCACCCCACGCCGAGTCTGCCGCGACTGATCGCGCCGCGCCGCGTCCTTCCCCTCAGCGGCGCGATTCGCCGAATACCGTAACCCAAAATCCCGTCAAGTGTGGTGTTTTGCTGCGGCGGAGTATAAAAGCGATGCGGCGCCGCCTCGCGGCACGAAAAATCGATAGCCATGCCGACCATCACGCCGCGCCGCGCTGCGGCGCAAGTATAAAAGGCACCTTACTGTCCCACTTCCATCGCCGCTTTTCACGCTTGGCGGCAGTCCCAACAAACGTCTCCAGGGCGTGAAAATTATGAGTTACAAGACAATGTATTATTGATTACGTGCCGAGCTGAACCATAGCAATCATTGATAAGGGATTGAACACTTTTCTTTTTCTTCTTTCATAGCGTAATTTTAAAGCACAAAAAGACCAAGGTTTTGCGAAATGCGTTTTTTTTCGTACGCAACTCCTTACCTATTCGCTGGAGAAGGTAGAAATCAAATGTAAATGAGCTCAACGTCGAGAGCTGGCAACTTGAAACGGTGGCTCTTGGTTCATGAGGAGTTCATACAGAGTACATTTCCCTAGCACAAGATTATCCCCCATAATGAACACGTTTCCGTAACGATGAGGTTCGCAAAAGTGTGCGCAAAACTGTATCGAAAACAATTGTCACCGAAATGAGCATAACATGAAAAAGTCATCACTACGTAACGTTCGATACAGCTACGTATTCAAAATTCGAATTTTATTCTATTTTGTTCGAATGATTATTGACATTTGATTACCCGAGCAAACCATTCTAAATGGCACTACAGGACTTAAGAGAACATTCTCAAACCCGACTCAAAAAATGTCCATCCTATGTCTTTGTTAAGGCTATTGTGGTGACAGACGGCGAGCGAATCCTTGGACTTGGCGATCTCGGCGCCTACGGTATGGGCATTCCTGTCGGCAAACTGGCCCTCTACGTGGCGCTGGGTGGAATTCAACCACAGTGGTGTTTACCTGTGGTTATTGACGTAGGCACTGATAATCAGGTTTGTCACGTTTCATGATCATAGTGGCTCAGAAACTATATGACAGCCATTATTATTGCTTTGCTGGACAATTGAGCCTCGTGAAGCCTCTATGCAGTACTTTGTATTATATTTAAAAAGTAACTCTTCAGAAACTTCTGGACGACCCGTTTTACATCGGACTGCGTCGAAGAAGAGTCCGAGGCCCTGAGTACGAGCTGCTTCTAGACAATTTCATGAAAGCGGCCACCAAACGGTGATTTTACGGACCGTTTATTAAACATATTGTGCGTCTTCAATACCTTAGGAATTTAAAAAGAGTAAAAATGTCTGACAAAGTAGAGCCTACGGCTGCGGTTTGAACGCCTACTAGGTCATTACAATTACTTGCGGTCATTTCACGATGGCAATGTCAGCACTTACCTTTTCCACAGAAACGTAATATACCGGTTCACTACCCTTCCCAGGGAGAGGAACCTCCGCTGTCGTTTCCAAGCCAACAAACTCTCGAGGGAATGTGAGAGCGAGCGCCTCTTCCGACTCCGCTACAGCGCGTGCCTTTATTTATTATGGTACTTGAGCTCAAACTGATTTTTATATCCCTCGAAAAGAACATGTACAGGGTGCGCCAAAATCATGGCGACAGCACATGCGCAAACAATTTGACCCTTTATTCGGAGCGTTTGCTTTTTTTCGTGCTCTTATTGTTTTTATTGAGTCAATTAGTTTATGCCTACCTCAGTCGAACATAACAATAAGTCGTTTTTCAAAATAGTGAAACGTTCGTGCCACCGTTCTTAAATCATTGAGTTTTACCGTCAAGGCTTCTCGGCACGCTACATTCACCACCGTCTTGGAGTTCATCAAAGTATTATGAATAGGTTCATCAGACGCTAAGAAGACCTGGAAACCGAGGATGATAGATCCGGACGAGAAAGACTCGTATCTGTGACAACTACGGACAACATTAGGAAGGTACGTGAACGAATTCGCAGGAAGCCGGCGCTCTCGGTCCGCCGGTTGTCGGGAAAATGGACATCATGGAGACATCGTTGAGAAGAATCTTCCGTAAACTGGGACTTAAGGTCTACAAGAAGACCCGCGTGCACCCTCCTGGACCTTCAAACAGGAAGAAGTTTCAGCTCACAGAGGAAGAATGCTGCAAGACTGGTGCAAAGGCAACTTTCCGAAATTCATCAGCTTCCACGAGTGGCCAGCCAACTCTACGGATTTGAATCCGATGGATTACATGTCTGGCCAGCTCTGGAAGTCAAAGCCTGCGAGAAACCTCACCACCCCGTGGATGCTTTGAAGAAAGGCGTGGGATGAACTCAACTTGCGTGCTGCCGTCGATGCCTTTCGGAAGCGTTTCAAAGTCTATATCGATGCCGATGGAGATATCTTCGAATCTCAATGTTGCGTATAGTTTACAATAGACTGATAAACATTATCGCATTGTTGGTTTCTCGAAAGTACCTCATTTTCTCTCTCGGCGAATTGAATACCTTGTCGCCATAATTTTGGCGCACCCTGTAGAAGTACCATGCATCGCAGATTTCATGGATGATTAACGTTGAGGTTTAGCGAGCATCTTTAGTCGTGGCAGAAAATGGAACATCACCATTCCATCGTGCTGTACCAGCTCGCTTCACAGAAATCAAGTAGATGTACATTAGACTTTCAAAGATCATCAAGAGCAGAAGAAGCTCTTGGCTTCCTGAATCTATTCAACTTTTAGGTTCGGGAGAGACACGTTGATTCAATTCGAGGACTTTGCCTTCGAGAACGCTTTCACGCTTCTGGATCGCTATAAAAACGAGTACTGCGTCTTTAACGATGATATCCAAGGTTAGTCGGAAGGGCACTGTTGGGAAACGGTTGCTCTGGAACTTTCTTTTAGGAACCGCTTCCGTAGTAGTTGCTGGTTTACTCGCCACCACTCGTGTAACAGGCAAAAAGCTGTCCGAGCAGAAAATGGTGTTCCTTGGTGCTGGCGCGGTAGGTGATAGTGCACTTTTCCTTGAAGCTCGTTGGAAACTTATAAGTAGCCGAAAGAGATGCTGCCAAAAACAAGAAAAAAAGAACGTCTTCTCAAGGCTGGACTCGGAGTCGCTGAGCTGTGCGTAAGCCAAATGATTGACGAAGGTCTTACGGAAAAACAGGCCTGTGATCGGATCTTCATGATGGATGTGGGCGGACTGATCACAAAGAAGCGACACAGGGAGCTTACCGATCGACATCTGAAATTTGCCAAGGTAGTTTTTGGACCAAGTTAGTGGCATTGTTGCTATTGATTTTGATAGTTTATTTTTTGTAGTCGCCCCACTTAGTAGTCGATCTGATGATAGCCATGGCTGTGGTCCGAAAGCAACACTCAAATCATCCACGTGATTCCCAGTTCGAAGAGGCATTTCTAGCCGGAAGTCGATGAAATCGATTGGCACTTGCTAGTTGGTAGACACTGCATACTTGATGTGAGGCCTGTCCATCAGACATTATATTCACGGAATGTGGTTCAGTATCGTCCCCTTATTGTGGCTCCTATCTAAATGCTGTCGTATTTACGTGGTCACCACATCAAACGCTCAACGACATAATTCGATAAAATTGATCGATTACAACATTACAATAGATGATCTTTACAGCGTCAATGCTTCTCCAACAGTTTTCTACTTCATGTGGTCAAATCCTTACAAAAAAATCGGTAGAATCAAAAGATAGCGACTTTCCACAGAAGTCGTTATTTGCAGTTTTTTTTTGAAATCGAGATTAATTTTTTCAACCAAATTAAATGTGAAGCCAGCCCTCTAGCCAATATATTTGCGTTATTGAGTCACGAAGCGAAGTGTTAGTCCGGGGATGTGTAGCCCTTCGTCGGCGCACCATCAAGTGCGTATTCACACAAATATACTTGTGTAATGGCTTCTTTTGGTTCCGGGTTGAGCGTGCCTTTTATTCGCTGTACAACTGGAGTAGCTTATTAACTTTATCCGGTTATACAGCACGGAATAAATATACAGACACGAAGAAGCTAGTCAAAATTGTTTAGTGCCAGTTGCACTATTGTCGCGGGCACAGCGAAGGAAACAGGCAATGGGACAGAGGGGTGAAGGACCGACCGCTGTGGCCAGTGGAGAAGAGACGAATCAATGTCCTCTGTCCCTCCTACAGACGGCTACCTAGAACTTGGAGCATGGCGAGAGACTACACGAAAGGATGAGACCAGAGGGTTATTGACAGGCAAGGAAGGGCAGTCAGGTCACGGCCTGGTGACGAAAGAGTCATGAGGATATGAAGAAATCGGCGGGGCTCATGAGACAGGCCGGAGATGGCGAAACAACAACAGGCACATCTCCGGTTACGGTAGAACAGAATGAGCATACTCCACACTTGCATACCAGTATACGGCGAAAGCATGTCGCATTCCAGGAAAATCTTTACCTTTTAACCTTTTACTTGATGGTGAGCTTTTTCGTACAAAATTGAGAACAATACAAACTAAATTTTTTAGGATATGGAAGACACGAAAAATCTTCTTGAAGTGATTACCACGGTGAAGCCTGAGGCGCTAATTGGTACGTTACGCTTCCTGCGTTGTTCTGCATACTTTCGATTTCGTTTATTGTTTAAATTATGAAGCATTGGTGATGGAAGTGAATTTCACGCTGTTCTAGCTTAGGAGCTGCTAGGAGGCGTAGCTTGTTTATCTATAGCCATGAGAATCGAATGTTCCAGCACCGTTATGCCAAGGTCAGACGGAAAGAAATGGCGTCTTTTTTAAAAATTTTACGGTTGACCCTTCTGACAGGCTGACAGATTATTGGTTACAAGTTCGCCATAAGCGGTTACGTTTCTTCTTTCCCAATACTGCATCATAAAACTAGTTGATGCACTAGTTCATTTTGGAAATCTGGTAGCTGCAATACCACACGTTTTTTGTCTTTCCTCGGAAACAGTGACGAAAAGCGGGTGCAGCGCTTTTCTACATATACAGCAGTGCACCTTTTTGATGTCTATTCCTTCGTATTGCATAATTCAAAAAGCGAAACATGTATTTGAATGCGCGAACTTGAATTCTATATTCCTTAATACAAGCCTATAACTGAACAATGTGTATGCTCGAAAGACTCAACAGAGTGTGCGTGAGCACCTGTAGTGCAAATTCAGATTCATGAAAGGAGCTTCTCTAACCATTAAGTGTATAGGTGTTGTGGATTCTTTTAAAAGACAAACAAAATAAGAGAATACGTCTGGATGAGTTAAAGCTTATACTCGAATAGCTTATTTCAGGTGCTTCAACGGTGGGTGGTGCGTTCACAGAGGAAATCATCCGTGAAATGGCACGTATCAATAAAAGACCGATCATATTCGCCTTATCCAATCCAACCAACAAAGCAGAGTGCACAGCAGAAGATGCGTATCGCTTTACTGAGGTGGGTTTTGTGAATTCTATATCTACCACGAGAGACGTCCCTCAACATGAGCTGATTAGTTATTCTAGCAGTGATTGAAGCTCCAAACCTTTTGTAGAATGATTTCTGCGTACGACAAGGGTATTCCAAGTGACAGTTTTTTGCCATTTTTGATCTACCCGGAGGTCCGCCGGAAGTTTGGAAACCGCTACAGTGCCTCCCAATGCCCTACAATCCTGTACAGGCCACTTTGAGAATCTCCACGGCCACTTCATTGACCTTCACGTAAGGTAACTAAGGAGAGGTTATTGTAAAATGAGGAAAGTACACTAACATCAACAAACATCAGCTACCTGTTATATGTAGAAGTGGAAAATTCGTACATTGAGGAAAAGGTAGCCTATTAATCATGTCATAAATACCCGTCTATAAGTGTTCTGTGCTGTTCTTTGTTGTGATTCATTAATAGTTGATTGGAATTTCGCCTAGTGTAACCGACGTTCTTCCGGAAGTTGAACAGAATTTCAATCAGCATGGTTTTCCGTGCTTTCGTTTAGACCTTCGCTATAAGACCTTCTCATGTAGCACATTGAGTTTCCGATTCTTTTCCATATCCTATATACTTCTTTTTGCGCTTGTGAGCGATCCTTCAGTAAAGAATGCAATCCTTTTAGCAACATCTAGTACATCCGTATTTTTTGTCCTTTTGCTTAAAACTGTGTTCCTATTCCCTTCTCACGGTTGGGCAGGAAGACAAACGCTTATATTTACGCCGCACCAAGAGTTGCAATGTGATGCTTTCTAGCATTTACAAAATTACCTTACGGCGCCATCTTAGCTTAGCAGCCGCCTTCAGCTTATTTGTCTCAGTAAGAATCTCAGGAGTTTCATGCTCGCCGCAGCTGCGCTTCCTCTCCCTTTTTATAGTTCCTGTGCCTAATACAAGCGGTTATAAGAACATTTATGTTTCAGGGATCAGTCCTGTTCGCCTCCGGTTCTCCGTTCGATGACGTCGAATACGGCGGAAAGCTGTTTAAGCCCGGTCAGGGGAACAATTCATACATCTTCCCTGGAGTCGCGCTCGGTGCAATACTCTTCAAGGCAAAGCACATCCCTGACAAGGCGTTCCTCCTTGCAGCGAGGGTATGGTTCTAGTCTGGTATACTAACAGTAGCTAGCGAGCACGGAAGATGGAGCTCGTTGTTTTAGCTGTTGTTTTAGCGCTGTGCACAGTCGGTCACCACGAAGTCACTGGAAGAATACTCTCGGTTGTATCCACGTCTGAAGGATATTCGTGAACTTTCCGTTCACATTGCTGAGGATGTAAGTTAGAACCAGGCTCACAAACACGTCTCTCTGGAGCACGTGAATTTAGCAATTTTAGTGGAACATTGACAGAAACGATAAGATTTTGAGAAGGCTTCAAATTTTACTATGTATTACACGTATTAGGACAGGTCTTCCATGAGTTACAATTTATGAAATAAGTTAGAAGCTGTTGACTTCAATTTATTTTATTCGATTTTCAGGTTGGAAACTTCTTGTATGAGAACAACTTAGCTACACTTCATCCCGAGCCAGAAGACAAGGTATGTGTCCAGCCATTATTTGCTACATTATAAGGTTGCTTTGAATATGTTTTAACTCATCTTAAACCAAATTGAAGACACTCCAAGTAGCACCTTATCATCTATACACCGGGTCTGCCAAATTCGTGTATGTTGGCTTTTGATATTAGCGACGCCTTCCTTCCAGTGTGCGGGTTTTTATGTAGACCCATTAATGCATCACTAGGTGACCGTCATACCTCCTACAAACCTTCATTGTTTCCTCAGCCATCTACGGAGTTGCCGGTTGAAGGAACTCATTCTCGAAGCTGTACTTTTTCAAAGTATTGACTGTTTCACACCAAAGAAGCGGTGCCTTTTGTTCTTGGGAAATGGAAAATGTTACAAGTTTCACACGCTTTGCTACGTCAACATCGATGAGTTAAAGTGCCCATATAGGTCAAAACGCTAGTGAAGTGTTCTTGTTTTCGTTATTGTAGTCGTGTGAGCTATGGAACTACGTTAAAACTTACAAGGCACCCAGACTTTCAACGATTCACTTTATTTTGCCATTTGTGGCCCCAGCATACTTAACATCTATGTTATATTCCTTTCTCTATGCGGCTCGACAAAACTATTGTACAGAAGAGGTCCATGCGCTGCATCTCCTAAGAACTGTACTGAATTAAAGATCGGTCGACGCTGAGGTTGGTCTCGACAGATTGATGGCAATGTTTATCACGCGCCATGTAGTCCCGTACAGAGTCCATGTGGTTCTCTCGACGGTCTGCACCATTGCGCTCTGCTCTGTTCGCTGTCTTCTCTCCAGTCGCCTTCGAAAGCCTCCTTTTGCTGAAAACGTTCGAAATCAGTTCAGCCACGATTATCGGGGAACATCGACCCAATTTTCACACATAGCACACCTTCCAACGATTTGCGAAATACCGTTAGAGGAGAGTCCCCTGCAGTCACCATTCCTACAATTCCATTGGTTTTCAGGAAATGTTCATCCGCTCCCAAATCTACTCGGTGGAGTATGACGAACTTATCAACAAAACCTACGACTGGCCAGCAAAAGATTCGAAGCACGGATTTCCAGTACCCGTCCTTCCACGGACATCCATGGACGAAGAATAGAATCCAGCGTTTGCGAGATTAGGACTTCATAAAATTAGCGAGCTTTTTGTGATGAATATGGCTATAGTGCGAATTTTTAATTATTTATGCACCTTTCTTAGAATTAGTTCGCTATAATACAACTTCAGCAATAGGTTTAAACTGTTAGTGGTTGTTACCAAATTTCATTGATCTCTTCGTTCCAATCTCCTTGTCAATCGCTCACTGTCCTTGTAGTCATCTCCTCGAGTTAGTGAATACGGTTCTGTTGTGTCTATTTCATTCCTTTGTGATATGTTGTGTGTATGTCCAGATGATCTCAACGGCAAGATGGAGTAATTGCTGCTTTACATTGAAACGTTCTCATGGTAAAGTGTTTGATATCAGCATTGCCAAAAATAATTGAACACAAACCTTGCGCGATTATAACGCACAACCTCGTTTTATCTCTGGTACGTTATCTATTTCCCGTGAGCAAATGCGAGAACTGCTTTAAATTTAGATTTCAAGCTCATCGAGAAAACACATAGGAACACTGCTTTTATTGCAACAACTTGCCAGCGTGGCCTTTTACGTTTGCTTTTGTTTTGAAGGTGCCATCTACTAGAGCACTCTAACATCTAGCATTGCCAACCAATCGAGCTAAAGGATGGTACGGATAGCTTTGTGAGCTATTACTGATTAGGAAAAAAGAATTCAGAATAAGAAAGTAAGGTTTTTGTGTAGATGAATGGGACAAATATCGGATAGTTGGAAATATTCAATATGAATATAAACCACTCACGTTTAGCAAAAAGGCATAACGCGACAAGCAGAAAACATTTATTCATGCATTGCGCACGTAATGGCTGACGCTGGCGGATGAGGACCCCGGTGGACTGCTCACATCTTGTCTGCGTTATGAATTGTTACTTCCTTTCTATAAGTGTTCGTTATAACTTTCCCTTCAATTCTACTATTCGCACGTTATCAAATCGAATGCACAGAAGCTGCATTCGATGGAGACGGAGGTGAACCTAGAAGAGTAGAGTGGACCTTCGTAGACTTCTCTTTCTCTTAATCTTAATCGAGTCCGAATCTGTTTGTAAGTTTCTTGATTTTCTCTTATCGTTAGTGCTATTACAAGAACTACGAACTGCGTAGCTACCCTCTCAACACTATCGCCGCGACCAGTCGATGGAGCTATTCGGAGGTATGCCAGATGCCATAGAAACCTGTCGTACATTCAGTGCGAGTCGGAATATGTTCCACTTCTTATCACGTATCTTGATCGGTAGATATGCCGCAAGGCTGAATAAGGTTCAGTTGTTTGCCTTCGAGCACGGCAGCTGGTTCTGGTCTACTCCTCATCTGATCGTCTTATTGTTAGAAGTGAGTGCTTACTGTGTTATGCAGTCCCAATGCATCAGGAAACTGCCGTGCGTCTTGTTGACAAGGATTTTCCTTTTTCCGCGCAGTCAAAGTTTTACTGAATGCGAACATGAGTAAAATCGTAGCTGGTTGAACAAATCTAGTTAGTGTTTTACTTTTTTCGCTTCCGAATCACTACTCTTCAAGTCGCCCGAAAGCGATTATATCGTGAAGAAGAGACTGCGCGCTCGAGGAGATTTAGGAAAAGAGACCTGCACAAATCTGCCATGCTTTATGAGGAAAATTATAGGAGGTCATACAATGATGCAGCATAGCAAAGAAATCTGAAGCTTCTGCCACAACTTTTGCTACCCCTTTGCCAAGCACATCGCCTAGAAGTGCTCTTGCCCCTAACCCACATAACGTCACAGACAGTAACGATCCAATAAGGCCTATGGTATAGTCCCGCGGAAGTATCCGCGGAACGGGAATAATCTAGCCAGGATCCAACGCGCGCCCAATAGCCGCAGTCCGCAACGCCTATTTTCCGCGGATCGTCGGCGGCGATCGGTGGACGGGCTGGTATACTTCCCGTCCGCCAACCGACAACCTCCCGCAGTGCAATGCACCGCGGGAGGCTGTCGGTCGGCGTTATCAAACACTTTATCAAAAATAAACGTGCTCCTATTCGAAAGCGACCGATTTCGTGAACTTGGAACGTTCCTAGCTCACGGAGTGATAAAGCGCTCCAACGCGATTATCATTCAGTGTCGGTCGCTGACCGCGCTGGGTCGGCGACCATCTTCCGCGGTGCATTTCTCGTCCGCGGACGTCCCGCGGGCACTCCCGCGGGACTATACCATAGGCCTAAGTTGCACTGAGAGCTCGTACGGCCAAGAACCTCCAGAGTCACCGTCCAAATCATCCAATGGCATTTGACTGATACTTACTCTTCGATATCACATATCACGCGTTATCAAGGGGTTGATTTAGGGAGCTGAACGTTAAGCGACTTTCACACTGCCGTTGTTGCTGTTGCGCAACCGATGCCGTAATGGTGAAGCATACCGCAAAGACGCAGAGGAGCAACAGCAGCAACGAGGGTAGCTTTCACACCTCTGTTGCCGCAACCCTGCATTAGCAACACCGGCATTGGTTGCACAGCTGTTGCGCGGCCTCAGCAACGTGGAATGATCGCCATCATTCCTTGTTGCTGATGCTCGTCAACGGAGGATATCACAGGTCTTATCCCATTATCTTATCTCATCGCGTTGCGGCTGCAGCAAGCATCGAACTCCACCCCTTTTTCGTTGCTCGTTGCTGCAACAGCAGCAACGGCAGTGTGAAAGCCGCTTTACTGAAAGTACTCAACCAACCATGTTGGCGCAATAGCCATCTGGCATATGGGTTTGGGGTGTAGAGATATTGGGGCACAAAATATATAGCTTATTACACATGTATATATAAGGAACATAAAAACGCCCTTCAACGATAGAGAACATGAGATGCTCCCCACATGCCTTTATTATGTCGTTTATTTAAAAAATTAAAACAACAGAACAACAAGGAAAAGCTCGGCCGCAGCGGGGCAAAACAGGCGAAATGGCCTGGAAACGGCGGAAGTGACCCAACACCTATATTTTCGCGCATTGTACGGTAGGTCAGTTACAGCTCATGATAAATTCGCAGTTGTTTAGATCAAAGGCAAAGGGGCTCGCGTGCGATGGTGGTGGACGAGTTGTAAGGACATGGCAATGTTGCAAGGTCTCTGCCCCCCCTCCATTCCTTTATTGCACCCATAAGTTCTACAAGCGGTCCTCTCCTATCATAATTGCTTGATTGCTAAGGCAGAACCATATCGTTCTTTTCTGCTCGTGAACAGCAGAATGCGGCATTCTACCTATCTATCTACTACACAAATAAAATAACTTATAATATGATATAATTGGACGATAATAAAATGAGTTAGGAAGTGTTTAGGCCTATGGTATACTCCCGCGTTGCTCCAGCGATGGGCGCGGGGCAACTGTCAACGGCGCCTTCGCTGCAGTGGCGGACGGCGCAGTGGGGCGCGGTTGTCAGTCGACGCGCCATCGCTCCCGCGATGCGTCGCAGAGGGGTGTTATACCTCCGCGTCGCGGGAGTGAAACATACTCCCCTGCGACTTGTGCCGATTCTCGCATTTTTTCGCCTGTGAACCTCCGGGGGGGGGGGGGCTGGGACGTTTCCATGCTGGACACGTCACGAGAAGCCTCTCGTGTCGTGTCGAGCACAGAAACATGGTTTTCCGTACCTGTGGATTGCATGAAGAACAAAAGAAATGCATGAGTCGACACAGGCATGACGGCAACCCCCTTGTAAAACACGACATCCACGAAATACCATTGAAAGCAACAACCCTACGACGCCATACGGATCAAAAGGCGATAAAACGGGAAAAAACGCGAAATCACGAACGAAAAGACTGAGAAAACAAGGAATCCGGGAAAAATGCACTGAATCAGCAGATTCGCTAAATTTCTGCAAAAGACTTCGTCTGCACAACTGCGTGAACTATGTCAGCCTCAGCGACGGCGACGGCTCGCGACGCGCATCGCGAGTCATCGCGTCGCTGTGCATTCCCGCGTCGCGGCAGCGGACGGGAGTATACCATAGGCCTTAGATGTATCAGCCTCTCGGAGAGGCAATGGATCCCGACAAAAACAACGACTTTATCCTTCAAATAAAACCTACATGTAATTGATATGCCGTAGTACATTGACTACATGTGGATAAGCAAAAAGAAGATAATAAGGTCCAGCGTGTACTTAGTGAAAAGAAACAAAAAGTCGATGATATATCAAATAGATACTAACTTCGCGTTTCTCTAAACGTTGTCAATCTGTCCGCTTAATTTGTGTCTCGCAGCGATTGTCAACTTTCACTTAGCTATTGGTAACTTGTTTGATGCTGGCTTCGGGGACGTTTTATCCAACAGGGTGGAGATAAAGACTGGCCCCTTGAGAACACCTATTCACTCAAACCGAACAACTAAAATGTGGTGTTAAGAGAGATCTTGTCCTGAAGAATTCAACACATGAGTGCGTTTTTTCTTCATTACTTAAATGAGGAAGAAAAAGTCAGTCGAAACTTCAGATAAGACACTCACTTTCGTAGAAGACGTACTGCTTCTCTTTAGTTATAATATAATACTCTCTAAGTTTTACTCAGTAGCTATTTGTTCCGTGCAAATACACTGTTCTCACTTCTATTCAAGTAATGTAGTAATGCCTTGCTTACCGTGCGCTTTCTCGCCTTCACCACAGGATGAATATGCGAACATCAAAAGTGAGTCAAGGCACAGGTGGCGGATCCACTAAGCTGGCAACCGTACCAGGGTATGGATCAGGATCAAGCGCCAAGCGCAGGGAATCAGAAGACGTGCCGCAGACGTCGTCGAAAGTGCGTCGGGATTCAGAATACCTGATGAAGACGTGGTCCAAAGTGCATCGGGGTTCAGAAGACGTGCCGTAGAGTCGTCCAACGTGCCTAGGGCTTCAGAAGACGTGCTGAAGACGTCGTTCATATCGTGCGTCGAGATTCACAAGTCCTGCCGTAGAGTCGTCCAACGTGCCTAGGGCTTTAGTGTAAGCGGGACCAGAAAGGTGAATCAAGGAAGAGGTACCAGTAAATGGGGGGGGGGGGGGAGTAGAGGAGGGACCAGTAAGTGATGTGGCCAGCAAAGGGGGCCGTAAGGGGAGAAGTAGAAGGGACCACACAAGGGGAGGGAGCAGTAAGGCAAGACCATAAACCACGTGCATGAGATGGAGGGTAAACAGGCTTCATAGAATCATCTTCGAATATTCCGACCTACCAAATCTGGTCACACTATTCTGCACGCTTACTTACTTGCGATACTTGCGATACTTGCGACCCGTTCCTCAGCAACGATTTGTCTTGCGCGGGTCCCAACTTGTTCGCCACCTTGTTCGATCTTGAGCCAAAGTAAACCAGTGGACGAGCACCTTAATCGAGTTGATGTTAGAGGCACGGATGTTGTTCCGATGAGCGAGCGAATCTTGCCATCGTAGAGGAGGGCGACCGAGTGGTCGTTTCTTGCTGAGTGGTTCCCAATGTACAGTGGCAGTACTCCAAGGTCCGTCCTTTCGTCTCATCAAATGTCCAGCGAAATGGTGTTTCGCTTCATCGATATGAAGAATGACATCCCGGACTCTGAACATTGCTCGGATTTGTTCATTGTGCAGTATGGAGAGTCGCTGCTGGTGTAGAGAGACGCCGACCATCTTCATTTCCAAAGCCGTTTGCACTCTACGTAATTAATCTTCTGCTGCTTTTGTTACGGCCCATGTTTCACAAGCGTAACATAGCAAAGAACAGTGGAGTTGGAACTATTCTGCATATATAGTAAAGTCATTTTTTACTGTAATTAGAGTAGGAAGGCCTAAACAAGAAAAGAAAACAGAAGACGGGCGAGGTATTCTATTCTCAACCAGACATTGGCAGCCATTAGGCCGCGGACGTCTGGTTAGATGAATATGTATAGTGTACATTTTTCGCTAGTTGCAGTCTAAAAAAGGCATTTAGGTGAAATTTGGAAATGCGACGTCTGTTCCGAAACAGTTCGTAAGTTACAACAGTTATTTTCAAAGTAAAAAAGGTTGAAGAGTTAGCAAAAGAATGAAGTGGATTTCCTCAAACTACGAACTCGCTTTAACTACATTTTTCTCGTTCTGTCGGCTGTCGTAACTATAGATCTCGCTAGTCAGCTCTTTTAAGATTAGGATAAGATAGATCTGTTTTGTTAATGCTTGATGGAAGAATAGAACAATTATTTCCATATTGACAGCCACTGGAGTTTTATCGGTGCAGTTCTAAAGCACCTTATTCCTACTTTACAACATCTAGATAACTTGTGCAAAAAACGTTTACATCATAACGTTAAGTACCGTCACATTTGCATTAAAAATGTTGAAGTATATATTATATTTCTTCTGCAACCGGCTTTCGTAGACCTCTTATTTATGGAAGGAATTCGATCTCGACATTCTATACAGTTGCACCTTTCTTGGGTACAAAGGTCGACAACAAAAGTGCACAATTTGTGTGCCGTGAATGACAAATTCTGGTGATAGCCCTTGGATACTCGAGTACCTAAATTCTAAAGATTTTTTTAGTAACTTTAACTATTTTGTCACGATTGATACCATGATTAGGGTAATAGGAAAACTTTGCTTACATTTTTAGTTTTTGAACAACTTTTCAAGCTATAATGCTCAAAGAAAAGTCTTTCTAGTACCTACTACATGTATACCATTTCCTTGTCAAAAGGAACATTTCTTAAAACAAACTGATCATTTGTCAAATTAAATTGGACACTTTTAAATAATCTTTATGGTCTTGAAATCAAAGTGATCGTCTTCCAAATCTAGATGAGGTTTCTACACGATAAACTACAGAGTCTCCAAGGTATAGCTTGGTATAGCTCTCTTTGAAATGCATAAATTATGAAGCGCATTTAAAGACCAGATTGCGCCATCCTCTTGAAAAGCTCGCCACGATTATTGTTCTTTATAATTGTTTTTAGTATATGTTCAGGAATGAACACCGCAAGTCAATGTATGGCCAAATACGCATTCAAATCGAATCCACGACATCCCTTTTGTGATGCGCCACGCATTCCACTACTACTTCTACTGCTTCTACTTCTACGCATACTCCCGTTGAAGTAGAATGCGTGGCGCATCCCAAAAGAGATTGAGTAACGCCGTCCTTTATATTTTTATAATTGTTTTTTTATTGTTTACAGGTGTGAAACCCCGTGCAAGCAGAAATTTTGCAATCAATCAAATAGAAATCTAGGCGTTAGTTTTTAGGCGACATCATGACGCAATCTCTTCTTCCAATACTAAAAAAATTACAGCCTTTTTGGGGCTGGCTTCATCAACGACTTACATCAATTTAACAGAGAGCATTACAGCCAAAATCCCTGATAGCGTGGCTTATCAAGCGATATGGTGAGCAATAAGCCGTGTTATCTTAGCTTTTCGCTTACATTTCTCCATTAAAGTAAGCATAAGTCGTTGATGAATCGGCTCCTGGTCTTTAGAACGAACTTTGAATCATTATTTTCTTTTGCAAAACTAACCATAAGAATTTTGTTAAATTTCAAACAACGTGCTCAATTATTGGTATTTTTATTTTATATTATCCTAACCTTTCTAAAAAGTTTAGATTAATTTGAAAGGAGCTTGTTTTCGGTTTGACTTCAAAAGCGTTAGGCCTATATAGAAGTGCCCAATTTGACTTATTATACTTCATATACGACATATGCTCAAATGGGTAGGCTTATAGAGTCGCTCACGCATAAAGAACTTAAGGATTCAACGAGCTGCACGGCTAATCTCTTCAACTCGACTACTCCGCGGTAACAATTTTCGACCTGATAGCTCGGATCCAAAAGCCGTTGCCTTGTACAAGTTGTATCGACCGGAGCGCATCACTCCCCCCATAAAAGGCTATGCTTTAATCAAAAACCCGCGTTACAATAAGGTTGGACGGTTACTGTTCACATTTGGTCATTTCTTAATGCACGACCACGGAGAGTTCAGGGCATGGCATTTTCACTCTTTGAGCGCCACTATCTGGGCATTCATGGACTCATACCGCCAGCGTTTATGACAGAAGAGCAGCAGGTTTACCGAGTGATGAAGAGAATTCGTGAGCAGCCTGACAATCTTGCCAAGTGAGCTTTTTCTTGCAATCTGATGAGAAAGCTTTGTCGTGTGTTTTTGAATAGGCATTCATTAAGGTATGTACAGCTTGACGAGCTACAGAACAGGACCGAAAAGCTGTTCTACCGTGTGATATGCGAAAATGTCAAAGAGCTGCTCCCTATCGTATACACGCCCACAGTAGGACTTGCTTGTCAGAAATTTGGCGCAATTTACCGTGCTCCAAAGTAAGGCTTATATCTGATGAACAAGCTGTGTGCGCTAGGTGGGATCAGCTCATAGTCTTCTACAGGGCACATGAACGCTTACGAAACAAAAACAGCGTAGTATATAATAAAACACGCAGTGCTAGCAAACGCACAGGAAATACAAGAGGAACAAATAATAATAATAATAATAATAATAATAATAATAATAATAATAATTTATTAGTATAAGACAGTCGTGAGAGAAGCGAACAATGAACAATGAAACAATGAAACACAAACCTGAGAAAAAAATGGGAACAGATACTAAGGATAAAAATAGTTAAACAAAGTTAGACAAAGCTGTGAAGTAGATGAAACACGAGAGGTAGACTTTAAAAATTTAGCATGCTTTTCGAGGCAAGTCGCTTGAAAGCAACAAAATTGGCTGAGGAGTGGCTTAGCCCAGATCTCAGGGAGATAAATGCCGATCCCGCTCTTACTGCAAATGAGTGAGCTCGAATACTAGTTCTAGGCCGGCCGTAGCTTAATTTTACATTGCCACCCCTGGTTATAGACGGTACTGTCTTATAGAAAGCTGTACCGTCCACATCACACAGTCCAGAAATTATTTTAAATAACATGCAGACATCCCTCAATTTCCTACGACTTTCTAGAGTGTGAATTCCAAGAAATTTGTTCCTAATTCCAGATCTAGGAATGCGAGAGTAGAAAAATCCACCGTATCTAATCATAATCTTTCTTGTAAAATTATTCTGAA
Organism: Heligmosomoides polygyrus polygyrus; assembly: GCA_947396885.1. Taxonomy (NCBI): domain Eukaryota; kingdom Metazoa; phylum Nematoda; class Chromadorea; order Rhabditida; family Heligmosomidae; genus Heligmosomoides; species Heligmosomoides polygyrus. The sequence continues at coordinate 9,997,331 of OX377202.1, forward strand.
CCTTTTCGATCGCTTCTATATCCTTTTTCTTCCAGGGAGAAAATACTGTAGCAACACATTCAAGAATTGGTCTAACATAGGTTTTGTAAACCTTAAGCAGTACGTCCTTGTTCTTCGTGGCCAAACCTTTGAAAATTTGGTATGTAGGTGCATACGCCCTCCTGCAAATATTTTTGTAGTGCTCGGAGAAATCCAGTTTCTTTACTATATATATCTTTACTATATATAATCGGGAGAGGCATGAGTCATGTCTGAAGCTTCGCCGCGCTGTCCGAGGCCCGCGGCGACAGCGGTTCAGCCCTGCTCACGACATATTAGCTGTTGACGAAAGATGTTGATCGGTTCATCGCATCTAAGGTGCTTACGTAGTCATCATTATCATCTTTATCATTATCATTACTATCATTCTGAAGCCCACAGCGCTGTGAGAGGCTCGCCGCGCTGTCCGAGGCTCACCGCGCTGTCCGAGGCTCGCCGCGACAGCGGGTGAGACCTGCTGACGACAAATGAGATGTTGACGGAAGTTGTTGATCGGTTCATCGTATCTACGGTGTTTAAGGAGTCATCATTATCATCTTCATCATTATCATTACTGTCATTCTGAAGCCCTCTGCGCTGTAAAACGCTCGTCGCGCTGTCCGAAGCTTGCCGCGTTTCCCAAGCCGCGGCGAACAGGGTGTTTACTGTTTACGACGCATGAACTGCAGACATGTTGAAACTGCCAGAGCGGTGCAAATCAAAGAACAGTCGATGAGGTTCCCAAACCGTATCTGTTAGGCGTACATTTGCGCTTCGTACGGGTTTATCCATATCCACCTTTACACTTCATTTCTCCTTCATTTTCGCCTGAGGAAGCATCCCCAGCTAGGATTGGGCTACTACGTTCCCAGCGTGGCCCGCCATATCCGAAGCCGGCAAGGCTGGCGTGGCCCGCACGTCCAGCGTACGGCGCCGGCGAAGCCGGCGACGGACGCTGGCTGAGGAAGCATCCCCAGCTAGGTTCGGGCTACGTTCCCAGTGTGGCCCGCCATACCCGAAGCCGGCGGCTGAGGAAGCATCCCCAGCTAGGTTCGGGCTACGTTCCCAGTGTGGCCCGCCACACCCGAAGCCGGCAAGCCTGGCGTGGCCCGCACGTCCAGCGTACGGCGCCGGCAAAGCCGGCGACGGACGCTGGCTGAGGAAGCATCCCCAGCTAGGTTCGGGCTACGTTCCCAGTGTGGCCCGCCATACCCGAAGCCGGCGGCTGAGGAAGCATCCCCAGCTAGGTTCGGGCTACGTTCCCAGCGTGGCCCGCCATATCCGAAGCCGGCGAAGCCAGCAAACCTGGCGTGGCCCGCACGTCCAGCGTACGGCGCCGGCGAAGCCGGCGACGGACGCTGGCTGAGGAAGCATCCCCAGCTAGGTTCGGGCTACGTTCCCCAGCTAGGATTGGGCTACTACGTTCCCAGCGTGGCCCGCCATATCCGAAGCCGGCAAGCCTGGCGTGGCTCGCACGTCCAGCATCCCCAGCTAGGTTTGGGCTACGTTCCCAGTGTGGCCCCCATACCCGAAGCCGGCGAAGCCAGCAAGCCTGGTGTGGCCCGCACGTCCAGCGTACGGCGCCGGCGAAGTCGGCGACGGACGCTAGCTGAGGAAGCATCCCCAGCTAGGTTCGGGCTACGTTCCCAGTGTGGCCCGCCATACCCGAAGCCGGCGAAGCCGGCAAGCCTGGCGTGGCCTGAAGCATCCCCAGCTAGGTTTGGGCTACGTTCCCAGTGTGGCCCGCGATACCCGAAGTCGGCGAAGCCGGCAAGCCTGGCGTGGCCCGCACGTCCAGCGTACGGCGCCGGCGAAGCCGGCGACGGGCGCTGGCTGAGGAAGCATCCCCAGCTAGGTTCGGGCTACGTTCCCAGTGTGGCCCGCCATACCCGAAGCCGGCAAGCCTGGCGTGGCCTGAAGCATCCCCAGCTAGGTTTGGGCTACGTTCCCAGTGTGGCCCGCGATACCCGAAGCCGGCGAAGCCGGCAAGCCTGGCGTGGCCCGCACGTCCAGCGTACGGCGCCGGCGAAGCCGGCGACGGACGCTGGTATTGTTATACGAAAATCCTAAATCAACGACACTTTCAACTACAGAGATATCATTTCCTTCGATATTGAACCGCAATGGGTTATTTGAGTTACCTAGTCTCACATGTAGCGTTTTCTGTGGTGCTAGGGGTAGCGACCAGGTACGGGCCCACTGAGCAACGGCATCAATTGAAAGCTGCAAATTTCCAGAGGAGACGTTGTCTGATTGAGCATGAATTTTGATGTCATCGGCATATTGCTTGCACTTCACTCCAAATCCATGTACAACCTGAGGAAGGTCAGAAGTGTATATGGTGAAAAGAACAGGAGACAGAACTCCTCCCTGAGGAACACCACTTCTCACCCTCTTAACATCAGAGTAAGAATCATTCACTTTGACCTGAAATGTTCTTTCCTTGATAAAGCATTCTATCCATCTAACAAGCATTGGATGAATTCCATATTTCACAAGCTTATATATTAGTTTATTGTGAGAAACACGGTCAAAGGCTTTTGCAAAATCGAAGTAAATCACATCACATGCCTTTTTGTCATCCAACAAACGCGTCCAGTCGTTCAGTGATTCCAGTAAATTGGTCTCTATTGAGCGACTCTGAACAAAGCCATGTTGTCTTTTAGGAATTACCGAATTTTTGTTGAGGAACAAATAATAAGAACTATGTTAGTATATATCCCGTCATATCCTACATATGCATAAATATATATATATATATTTATGCATATGTAGGATATGATGGGATATATTAGTATATATCTTATCATATCCTACATATGCATAAATAAATAAATAAATAAATAAATATATATATATATATATAAAAGAGTTAACTGTTTTCCGTCTGTTCGTCCTTCCGAGGACTTTCATAGACGTCGTGTTACAAGGGTCACGGCTCGGAATACCTGTCGCCTATTTTACGAAACGGGCGCCTAGATTCAGAAATCGTGTTATCCGCGTAGTGCAACAAGCGTTCGGGTCCAGAAGACGTGTCAGTGTCATGAGGGAAGGAGGAGCATTAGTTGTAAGGGGGATGTTTAATAGAGCAAACAAGGATAAGGGAATCAGGAAAGGCCAACCAGGAAGTGAGCACCAGCAAGGGGAGCCAGATAGAGGAAAACAGGCCTCTAGACCGGACTCAGAAGACGTTTTACCGACGTCATGTAACGTCGAACAGTAAGAGGGGAGGGCTATAAAGAAGATCCCGGGACCAATTAAAACGGGCGAGTAGGGGGTCAGTAGAGGAAACAAGGAAAGGAACTAAGAGGTGAAACCAGGTAGAGGGACCAAGAAAGGGCAGCTAATAGGGAGGACCAGCAAAATGTGAACCCGAAAGAAGAGACCTGTAAGGATGTGAGGGACCAGGCGTTCGGGCCGAGTTCTGATGGCCTGTCGCTTACGTTGTGCTATAGTGTTCTAAGTTCAAGATGTGTGTCCGAGGTTTGTGGGCGAAGCCACCAACCAGGCTTTTGGCTGCTGCGAGCCCGCTCAACCTCTACTCCTTAAAATAAATGTACACAGAAAAACCTACCGTAGGTTTTAGCATTCAGCTGGTTTAATTGCTCACCCAATGCAGACATGTATCACTGTTGTATGACCCTGACTGAAATCGGCTGACCTTGAGATAAGTCGGCTACCCCTAAATTCGACACAAGCTGCCAAGCGGAATATTAGCGACTACACGCCAAAGTCAATATTAAACTTGCGTAATTAAACCTTTATTTTATACAACTACAGTACACGCGCACTAGCCACGAATCGGTACACAGGAACGTAAGTGCCTCATTTTTGTGGGCAAACTGACATTTGCCCACAAAAATGAGGCACTTATACGAATAAGAAACAAGGAACAACAAAGGAAAATACCGATACGCATGAGATATGTGTGATATATCTTAGCTCTGAAACTACTGTAACAAGATGTGAAGCTAACAAAGTGAAATAAAACACCCTCATCCAAGATCGTCAAGGTAAAGCAGGTAGGTGGACCAAAATCCCTTAGAAAAGGCGTGAAAGGCGATGAGAAAATCACAACATGAAGGAAAACTGGCTAGCCCAAATGAGCATGACAAAGGGTACAGAAACATGCAAAATTGACATATCAAGATTGAACACACATGAGAATAACACGACAGAAATATGTACTTCTAACGCTTTACAATCACACCCTACGCGCAAGAGACTCACACAGGAGCATCCCCCAACTGAGCCACATTCCGATTGCTACCTTCCCTTAACACGACGACCGCGCCTTCTTCGCGTGTCTGGCGCATGGGAGCAACCGATTTTTTACGACGCCGACAGCGTGGCATGACATCATGTCGTACGGTCCTACGCGACTGCAGAATTCGTCTCTTGGTGGGAAGCGATGATGAGGATGACGAGGTGGTCCAGGACGACGTTGATGCTGAGGACGATATCATTGTATTACCAACTAACGACGATGATGGCTCAGAAAGTGGAGTAATGGAATTCGAAGCAGAAGATGAGGATAAGGAAGCTTGGAAGAGCGATTTTAAAGCCCCAAATAGGTGGAACTTTGCGACGGAGTCCGTCTTTCATGATGATGTGCTCGACTGCAGGAGGCCGATCGATTACTATCGATTATTCTTCAATGACGAATTGTTAGTTGAAGCCATTACTTGGCGAGAGGCTCAATAAATCGGTAACCGAAACTTGTTTTTGTGGACCACGCGTTTTATAACGATGTCTAAAGATGAAGCACACATAACACAAAAAAGTTCCTCGGAAAGATCTGAATCCAACTAGAAAAATAAATTACAAGGCTGTGGCCTGACATCATGTCACACGGTCCACGCGGCCGAAAGGGTGTGGCCTGGCATCAGGCCACACGGTCGTCAGCGTGTTAAGCGAAGTGAGCACACTGCCTTTGGTTATGCAGTTACCATTGCATTCACATAATCGTCCTCTATGTAGTTAATTTTACTTTTACAGTTCGTTTCGGTCACCAGCAGCGTAACTCATGCCCCCTCCAACTTCGAATTCATGGCGCTTTTTCTCCTCGAATGCTCTAGCCAGTATTGTTGTTTGTGTCTAAATTAAAACGTCTAGTCTTCCGTTCACCTGTAGAAGCCTTCATGTTGCTTTTTTCCACTAACGCAGATAGCGCCAGATTGTGTATATGGTAATAGTAGAAACGAAAGTCAACAATGTTCAAGAGGTGTCTACATCACAATCAATGACAACAGTATTAGTAAAATTCATCAGATACTCTCCAACTGGAAGGAAAGTGATGTGAGGGTAAGTCGTGTGTTTCACATATTTGCAGTTGCATCACACCAACGAAATGCACTGTGACTGATGAATATCCCGCAAAAATTCATTTAGAAGGGGGTCGAGGAACCGTTTGTCATGCTCAAGTTTTGCCGTTTTTAAACGTTGTTGTCAGCCAATCGGCAGTGCATGATCCTTCCGACTTTCACCGATTAGCTGTCAGGCCATCGCAAACAGTGACTCAGCCTCTTCACCCATATTTATCTGGGCTGTTTCTATTTCGCTCATGGTGACCGTCAGAAATGTCGGTTTACAAAAAGTTGAAAAGGGATAGCGGGATGAGCAAATTCTACACTTGAGGGTCTTTCACAGTAGCCGCGTAAATCGTTTTACGGTCCTATTACGATTAATCGTGCTGTTAGGCGTCTATATTACTGAGAAGCCCAAACCCCAACTACAGTACCGGACATGTCTCTTGGTCATTGGCCGAAAAAGCCGCGCCGGCCAACATAGACCGCTTTGGAGCGTTCCAAAGCGGCCTTTTTGAATAACTTCTTTAGAAATCAAATACTTGTAAAAGTAAACATAAATTTGAACTCAGCAGCTCAAGCTCTATCTTTCGATATATAAATCTCAGTAGAGTTGAACAATGCATATAGGCCCGACAGAATCAATCGAGTAGGCGCGGCGGGACACCCTGTACGGCGAGCGTTTAGGGAGTTTTATTGGAAATTCTCAGCCATCCTAATCAGAAATTGCTCCAAGACTGTCTAGCTTGCATTTGGAGTGCGCCGTGAACAATGCATACAGAATCGGACCTACCAATCGAGTGAGCGCGACATCCTGTAGAGCGAACGTTTGGGGAGCTTTATCGGAAATTTCTAGCCGTCCTAATCAGAAATTGCTCTAAGACTGTCCATATTGCATTTGGAGTGCGCCGTGAACAATGCGTACAGAATCGGACCTATCAATCGAGTGGGCGCGACAGCTCGCAAATTGCATGCGCGGGCGTGTTCGGAGCGCAATAACTTCGTGGAGATCGAATCGATCCGGCTGCTGCTAGTGAATTTTGTATGCAGTAGAATGGTTTTGTAGTCCCCAAAAGTACACCGTGGTAGCTTCTAAACGGGCGAAATTATTGCGGCGCGAAAATGAAGGTTAGCCTTGTGTGACACAATTTTTTTTCCAAATTCAGTCGACCACTGTGGTAAGACGTGACGAGCTAACGGTCCAGAAATGCGTAATCGAGCAAACCAGTTAAAGTGCTTTGAGAAGAAGTGCCCAGAGCTCTCCAGCTTTCTAGCCCGCCTCGCTCCCGGCAGCCATTTTAGAGCGGCGGAGGACAGCGGTGAAGTTTCTTCCGTCCTTACTCGCCCTCATTTGAGTTTTCCACAGTTCTAATGGCGCCGTTCTGTTCAGCTCAAAAAGCTTTATCGAACGGTGTCACTCACAATGAATTCCGAAAACATCGATTTTTTGACAATTTCGCATCAAATGTGAGGCGGCCCAAGGCCGCGGCAGAAGGACAATGACGTCATCGAAAAACGATATTTTTGAACCGGGCCAAGTTTGATACCATTCGATAGAGCCGTTCGTAGTGAATTGCAGGATGTTTCTGCGAGCAACAAGAACAGTAATCTGAGCGAGTAAGAGCGCGGAGAAAATCGATCGATGTTGTGCTAAATTGCAGGCGCGGGCGTGTTCGGAGCGCGATAACGCTGTCAGCTTCCAATCTTTCTGGCTGGAACGTGTGGAATCCGTAGGCGGTAATATGCCCTAGTAAAGCGTTAAAGCACAGTAAATTATCTTACGAATTGGCAAGGTTACGGAGGTGCGAAAATGCAGGTTGGGCATGTGTGACACGATTTTTTCAGATTTCGGTCGACCGTTGCGGGTACATGAGGCGAGTTAAAGGCATGCAAACTTGCGGACGAGCAAAACACCGAAGGCACTTTACGTTGATCTGCTCCTAACTTTCGATGACGTCATTGTCCGGGCAGGCTATACAAAGAGCCCTCGTCCTCGGAGGAAATTGTCAAAAAATCAACTTTCCCTGAATTGTCCGCGATTAACACCGTTCGATAGAGCTGTTTGAGCTGAACAGAACGGTACCATCTAGAGTGTCAAGAGCTCAAATGTGGACGAGTAAGGGCGGAAGAATCTTCACCGCTGCCCACCGCAGCTCTAAAATGGCAGCTGGTACTAAGGCAGGTTTGGCAGCTGGAGAGCTGCAAGCATATCATCGTAAAGCACATTCAGTCTCGTGCTCGCCCACGCATTTGGATGCCATTAGCTCGCCTCGTCTTCCCGTAGTAGTCGACTGAACTCGGAAAAAATCGTGTGATACAAACTTTGCCTGCATTTTCGCACCGCTGCAACTTTGTCCATTCTTAAGCTAGGTCGCTATGTTTCAGCGCGCTTCTTTAACCTTTTACTGCCTACAAAATCCACAACTTGCAGACGGAAAGACTCGAAATTGACAGAGTTATTGCGCTCAGAACACCCCCACGGTGCAATTTGCGAGCTGACTCGCCCAGTCGATTGATAGGTTCGATCCTATATACATTGTGCACGGCGCACTCCAAAGCATCGCCGGAACAGAGTACAGCAATTCCTGAGTAGGGCGGCTGAGAATTTCTCATAAAACTCCCTAAATGCTCACTCTATGAACTGTCCCCCCCCCCTCGATTGATAGGTCCGATTCTATATGCATTGTTCACGGCGCACTCCAAAAGCAACCTGGACAGTCTTAGAACAATTCCTCAGTAAGATTTCCTTCAAAAAATCCCTAAACGCCCACTCTACAAGCTTTCGCGCCCACTCGATTGATTCTGTCGGGCCTATATGCATTGTTCAACTCTACTGAGATGTATATGCCAGACGATAGAGCTCGAGCTGCTGAGTTCAAATTTATGTTTACTTTCACAAGTATTTGATTTCTAAAGAAGTTATTCAAAAAGGCCGCTTTGGAACGCTCCAAAGCGGCCTATGTTGGCTGGCGCGGCTTTTTCGGCCAATGACCAAAAGACATGTCCGGTACTGTATTCGATGAATTCCAAAAGTAATGCCCATCTGGTATCTCTAAATGCTTAGTTTCTTTATGAGGACGGAGATATTAGGGAGGTATTACTACATGCGATCTGCTACAGGTTTTTAGATCGGTGGGATTTGAGGGCCTCATTATGTTGTTATGTATCATGTAATTTACCAAAGTTTAGTGTATCGTTGTCACAGACGGAGAGCGAATCCTAGGCCTAGGCGATCTGGGAGCCTATGGCATGGGAATTCCAGTGGGCAAGCTTGCGCTCTACGTAGCGCTTGCCGGAATTCGTCCCGAACACTGTTTGCCAGTTGTCATTGATGTGGGAACCAACAATCAGGTGAGCTTCTTTTCTTGTTGCCATTATCTGTGTAAGTTGCGGCAGTTGTCGCTAAACTACTGTACTCAGTGCTAAAGAAGATCAAATAAATGCAAAGATAGATTTTCCAGTTTTCAGAAGCATCTCGAAGATCCGTTGTACATTGGGCTTCGCCGCAAGCGCGTTAGAGGAGAAAAGTATGATCAGCTCGTCGACAATTTCATGAAAGCAGTCACAAAGAGGTTACTACTGATATAAATTTTCCTTAACCTAAGTTTTCGAATTGTCATCCGTATTTATTTACCATACCATTTTATCATCGGGCGCGTGTAGCGCAGTCGGAGGAGGCGCGGCTGTCGCGTGCACCCGATACCAGGTTCCTGGTTCGGATTTCCCGCCCAGGCCAACCAAGCCTTCCATCCCTCCGGGTCGGTGAATTGGTACCAGATTTGTCTGGGAAATATAAAGCGCTGACTTGTTCATCGGCTGGCCACCGCAAGTCATTGTATGGCCAAATACGCATTCATGTAGCCTCCACGACATCCCGTAGAAGTAGAATGCGCTGGCGCATCCCAGAAGGGATTGAGCAACGCCGTCCTTTGTCCTTTTTCCTTTGTATTTATTTACCATTATAGCACTCCCTAAGACCACCGCACACTTTTGCGGCAACGCGGAACACTATCATTAAGCACAGGCAAAGACGTAGAGATTGCCGCCGGCGGCAAAACTTGCCGCTTTCAACCTGCCGCTGCAGCGGCACCTGGGCGGTAGGTGCGGTTCCGCCTAAGCGGCAGCGGCAATAATGCTTCAAAGGACTATCGCCGCTGCAACCGACGGCAGAGTTCTGCTGGTCTCTAGCGGATCATGGTGAGGATCTAGAATGGAAACTGATAATGGTAATGAAATCGGGCTGGCCATGGAGTGTGGCGGCAAGGGTGATGAGGAGTGCCACGCCACATCGTTCTTTCACTACTACTAGGTTCGATCCTATATGCATTGTGCACGGCGCACACTCAGGGGATTGCTGGCATGACAAAACACTTGATGCCATGCTTGAGATGCTCCGAGAACATGTAAGTCCCGGAATATAAGCTTCTCCAATAGTAAAAAGTCAGCACCAGACATTTTTGACCACCCACTGCGAAAACGGTGGTCTGACGAAGTTTTATACGTGATTGTGTAGATCTCGAAGAGGCGAATCGAACGGTACCAACCGTTTCTCATAAAACCTCAAATTAGAGGAATTTTGAGCCTGCAACGTTTTCGACGCCTTGCGGCCGACAACTCGTAGGCGGCTGGCCTTCTCAATGGAGCGCAAGTTTTCAATTTTGGCCATTTTTGATCTTCCATATGAAGTGTATATACCAAACGATAGAGCTCGTTCTCCTGAGTTCAAGTATATTCTTGGTTTTTCAAATGGATGACATTTGGGCGAGTTATAGCAAAAAGACGCAAAAACCGCAAAAGGGCGGTTTTTCGGCGTCTATTCAAAAGACGCGTCCGGTACTGTATACTATTTTGCTGTTTTGCCGCCTGTCGTGGGCCGCTTCATCGCAGATGTGTGCGGAGGCCTTTACTCAATATAGGCTTCTTTAGACTGTTTATCTTTACTGTATCTTTATTTTTCTGTGATAGCTAGTCTGCGTCCTTTTTTTCTCACAATCATTTCTTTAGGTTTGGTCGTGACACACTGATTCAGTATGAAGACTTCGCATTTGAAAATGCCTTTAAGTTTCTGGATAGGTATAGGGAAGATTATTGTGTGTTTAATGATGATATTCAAGGTGCGTCCTATATGTACTGTATTCCACACGAAGAGCAACGGTGCAATCCTAGTTAGTGGTGGCCGCTCTCAACGATTTCGTAAGAACTGATACGTTCAGTATTGAACTGTAGTGAACTCGCACATTTTTTAGAAAGCAACTGCACTGAGGAGATCCAAACAAATAACACTGAAATATATAACATTTCTGAGCTAGGTTGGGACGCTTTCAAATAGTGAAGTGAAGACACTGTTCTGTTTTTGCTGAGCCGAGAAGAAGTCCTTTTAGGTTCCCCTCTCTAAACGGGGAACTCAGAAACCATGTAAGGAAATTGTAAGGGGATGAAGTACTGCAGGGAGATGGGATATAGTCTACGGTAGAAGAGAAGGATAACTAATCCACGGGAGATTGATTAGGCCACCCAGTAACGCCTCACCTTGTCTTACCCGACGCCATTGGGCCCTGCTAAAAATACCCGTGTGGGAGCTTGCCCATTGGCTATCGGGACCGCGGTTAAGACCCCACCTAGAGACCCCGCAACCCAAGGAGGGCAAAAAACCGCCCTCTCTGGTGGTGTGTGAGCTCGGTGGTGCTCGGCCGTTATGCTGTCCCCTTCCTTCTTTATTTTGGATGTCGTCGTATATAATATTATGCCTGCAAATATCCTATCACCACCTATATATGAAAGAGTTTGTCCGTGGAGTCATCTAACCTAAGTGAGGTACGCCACATCATCCGCAGCGAGAGTGGTCGAGTGATCTAACCGAAGTGAGATATCACCACCTATCACCACCTATATATAAAAGAGATTGTCCGTGGAGTGGTCTAACCTAAGTGAGGTACGCCACATCATTCGCAGCGAGAGCGGTCGAGTGATCTAACCGAAGTGAGATATCACAACCTATCATTACCACCTATATATGAAAGAGTTTGTCCGTGGAGTGATCTAATCTAAGTGAGGTACGCCGCATCATCCACAGGGAGAGCGGTCGAGTGATCTAACCTAAGTGATGTACGACGTATCATAGCCAGAGCGTTCGAATGAACTAACCTAACTGAGGTACGCGCATCATCCACAGGGAGAGCGGTCGAGCGATCTAGCCGAAGTGAGGTACGCCGCATTATCCACAGCGAGGGCAGTCGATGATCTAACCTGAATGAGGTACGCCTCATCATCTACAGCGCGGGCAAAATTTGCTATTGAACGTGGGATGTTGCTGCCTCAGGGGAAACGCAGCCTTTTACTGCTTAACACAACAGCACCGACGCGCGTTTCTGAGCATCCGGATTCAGAAGCCGTCTTCGTGTCATTAGCATGAGAAGACTACTAAAGAGGTAAGGGTAGAAGGGAGACTTTGAGGGTGGAGAACCGACAGCGATCAGAAGGCAGCGACCAGGAGCATTGTGATGGTCGATGGGGAGAGCAATGAAGCAGGCCAGGAGGTGGCACCAAGAAGAGTTTAGGCAATATGTAGGGATCATTAGAGAGTTACCAATCAGGGAAGGGAGACAGTGAGGAGGATCAGCAAAGGGATCCATTACCATTGAGAGAGACCGGGTTTAGAGTATGTGACACCGATGTCACACCATGGGCGTTCGCCCGCCGTCATCGTGTTGTGAGCGTGGGAGGCCTACTTAATTGGGGTAGAATAGTAGGGAGGATCCGAATGTTAATCAATAATACATATAAAACAATAAATGGTATTCGTTAAGGAACCGCAGCAGTGATCGTTGCTGGATTGTTGGCAACCACAAGAATAACGAAGAAAAGGCTCTGTGAACAGAAATTTCTTTCCCTGGAGGCGGGACTGGGACGGGGAACCAAGAAGAAGAGAGCCGTAAAGGAACTCATGCGGAGAAGAAGGAATCTGCCATATGCATAGCCTCTTCATGCTCGACACAGCGGCGAGTGCGCGCGCTTCTGAGCTTCTTGATCCAGAAAACGGGCCTACTATGTCGCGCAGCCAGCATTTTGATCCTGAATACGTGTCACCAACCGTGCCGTGAGCATAGGAGGACCACTAAGGGGGTGGTGGAAAAGGATGGTAAGGGGGACCTCTATGGTGGACCAGGAGAGCGACCAGGAAGGAAAGGAAGAACCTGGAGGAGAGGCCAGGACGGGAAACCAGGAAGAAAAAGTAGGCGTCAATAGTGGAAACAAAAAAAAAGGGGGCCAGTAGTTGAGATCAGGAAGGTGGGAGACTAAAGAGGGGAGTGGAGGCCTGTAAAGGCGGACCAGCAATTAAATTCAGTAAGAAGAAACGAAAGAGGGGAACCTGACTTCGGAAGACATGTCAACGACAACTTGAAACGCTAGCTGTTGAGCATGAGATTGATTGCGGAGGAGCAACCTGAGGGAGAGAAGTACTGCGCAGCACAAACCAGTGACGTTAATGGCCGGCCCAAAGAGAATGTCTATGACGAAGGTACCGAACTGGTGAATGGCTTGATGCCGATAAAGTACGCACCAAGCCCTAGACGCTAGCGAATTTTATGTTTTACAAAATCTACTTTCCATGGGTGCTGATGCTACAAAGTCGCGCGAAGCGCGCACTTGGAGCACTTGTAATAAACTAATGTGAGAACTGCGCGTTCTATGTCGTAAAGTTATATTGTATAAAATAGACGGATTAACAAGTAGTAACATCGGGCGCTCAACCGCTACACTGTCCAACACAGTGGGCACTCGGGGTTATTATAACCAGGTTGGTGCAGTTTACTCATCTCTACATGTTGTTGCCTATCTATGGTGTTAGATAATTGCGCCCAGAAATTGCTTAAGAGCGGCCACCCCAACTAGGACTGCACCCGAACAACTAAATGTATTTCACATGCGCCTACTGGGCCTCATGGAATGTTAATCAATAATACATATAAAACAATGAATGGTATTCGTTAAGGAACCGCAGCAGTGATCGTTGCTGGATTGTTGGCAACCACAAGAATAACGAAGAAAAGGCTCTGTGAACAGAAGTTTCTTTTTCACGGAGCAGGGGCGGTTTGTAACTGTGAACCTCATTTTTAACCAAACTATGAGCACTCTGAGCAGATCTTATTACTTTACTTTGATACTTTGATGGTCCGTTGTCGGCTGGAGGTCTTCTCAGCGGGGACCACAACTCATCCAGACCGCTCGATCTCTGGCTGCTTGCATCCAGTGAGGCAGACTCCGCTCTCTGAAAGATCTTGAGAATGAGTCTGCCCATCGCGTTGGCGGTCGTCCCAGTGGTCTCTTATGGTCTCTCGGGAGCCATTCTGTGACACGGAGACTCCATCTATCGTCCTTTCTTCGAAGCAGGTGTCCGGCCCAGCGTTATTTGGACTTCTTCATGTACTGCAGCGGGTCTGCTAATTGCGACTTCTCCCGTAGCTCCGAGCTTCGTAGGCCTTCTTGCCATTGCTGACGAAGGCTTGTCCTTAGAAGACATCTCTCCAGTGCACGATGCGTAGTTTGCATCGCTCTGGCGATTGTCTTGTTGTCGGGCCACGTTTCCGTCGCGTAACATATCGCAGGCAGTACAGAGGCGTTGAATATCGAGGCCCTGAGGCCGGGATCCTTGACCTGATCGGTGACTTCGCGAATCGAATTGAAGGCTGCCCATGCTGCGCGTCTCCTGCGGGCGATTTCAGGAGCGAGGTCGTTATCCATGTTCGGCTCTCTTCCCAGATAGACTTCCGTGCACTGGAGAGATGATCTTATTTTCCAAATAGAATTAAAAATGAAACGGTTCATTCATCAATAAGCTGTTTAGGCAGGGTTGGGAATTGCCGAACTAATGGTCATGCAGATGATGGACGAAGGAGCTTCTCAAGAAGATGCTTGTGCTAAAATACACATGATCGACATTAACGGTCTTGTGACGAAAAAACGAGCGGAATCTATGACCGCACGTCACCGTATGTTTGCGAAGGTATGCAGTTCACATGTGTTCCACGTAATTAAAGAGAAATTAAAAGCAGAAGTGGATGCTGCTGGAAGAAGACCACAACGTGCTCTACAATAGGGCTTATATTGTAGACATGTCGGTCATTAATAAAACACTGTTACGGATATTAATGAATCTTTTCTGGAATGCGCGACGCATTCTACTTTGATAACTTGGCCTGCTCAATCACTTCCAGTGAGCAGCCAGTACTATTTTTTCCAGACAAGTCTGGTACCGATTCATCAACGCGGGAGAGATGGAAGACTTAGCTCTGTAGTACTTTGCAATGGAACGTCCATAGCTTGCCACCAGGGATTTCCGCCTCATCCACTATGGACCTAAATTTTGTTTGGAGCTATGCCTACGCAATTAACGAGAACCAGTGGGCGATTGTGTTGAGCTTAGATTGTGATGAGTATCGCTACTTAGATCTTTCTTGGAGTACAACATACGTTCAACGACGCATTGTAGAGGTGGCCTGATTAGATAATCGGAATGCTTGCAGTGCTAAATCATAGTCGTCGCGCACATTGTCAGCGTCTTGCCACGACGAAACTGTCTAGAATAAAATGGCTCCAACCCGCAATTTCAACACTGCCGCCAACCTGGGGCCGGATTCATCAACGACTTACAGTAATTTAACACAGAAATAATAGCCGAAATTCCTGATAGCGCGGCGTATCGCTCACCATCCTGCTTGATAAGCCGCGCATCAAGGATTTCGGCTGTAATTTTCTCCGTGAAATTTCTGTAAGTCGTTGATGAATCCGGCCTCTGGTGGTCAGTAGACGCATGCTCACATTTGTCAATGAGGCACGAAGCAGTTGAAATTATATGCGACGAAAACGGATTATCCTATCATTTACAGGATATGCCAGAATCGAAAAACCTACTGGAGATTGTGAAAGCCATCCAACCGAACGCCATTATTGGTTAGTTGTAGGGCACATCGGTTTATTTAGCGTTCAAAGAAGCCTCCAAATTATTAGAGGCTCTGAAAGAATGAAGATGTCCGTATGTATATAGCGATAATTGCTCCTACACGTATCTTACACTTCCCCGATTCCATGTTTCAGCAGTTGGCTACTTCACTCTTCCTAATATGCTGTTGCTGTTTGCTGTTTATGATGTGTTGTTGCGGTCAAAACTCAAGCGTCAGGCGGGACTCGAACCGGCGTCTCCTGCTGATGGGGCGGGAATACTCTGCGCCATTACTTCACCGGCGCTGTTTGGTGGCACGCAACACTCTCATCTCATGGAACCCACTGCTCATCCTTCCTCTTTTTCCTCTCCTTTCACGTTTCATAATATATCTATGCTAATACTATTCCATGTTGTTCAACACCTTCAGTACACGCGTGCTGTTCTACGTTTACGCGACTCTATCGAGCGCTTCTTCAACAACATTGGATTTAAGCCGATGAGGCAGGGACCGCAGTAGTGGTCCACACTTACTCAAACGCGTCTATAATAGGAAATTTTTGAGTTGGTAAGATGCACCAGAAAAATGCATGGGGGAACACAAGAAGACCACTGCTGTATGGTGAAACGGATTTCTGAAAAAGATAGGAAAATGGAGGGCTCCACTACGGCGCAGATGCTTGTAGCTCTAAACGATTGAGAACGGCAGTGGAGATGATGCTGTTTATTTTGATTTCGAGAAGTGTCCGACAAAGTGCATCATATGAAGGTTATCGAAAAGAGCCATCCCTAGAAAATCTCCACCAAAGAATAGTAAAGTGGGTGAAGTCGTTGTTGGATCAGTGGTTGTTTAGAGCTAAGTTCAAAGAAAGCTTTACACTACAAAATTGGCGAGCAATGGTGTACCTCACAGCTCTGTCCTCTCTTCAATGTTTTTCAACATGTACACATGAGAAATACCCCCGCTTGTAAAAAATAAGGCTGGGGTAACTTGTCAGATGTTTGCTGAAGAAAGTCTATAGCTGTGTCTGATCCCATAAACGTAGGTAAAATTCAAGCAACAATTTCCGAAGTAGTTAAAATGGGCCAAATTCCATCAACTGCATTTAGCAGGAGGTAAAACTAAAGTGTTGCACCTACGTAGGAGCAACAAGAAAGCTCATTTCAGAAGGGCAACAAATTTTACAGGCTAGAAAGGTAAAAGATTTTGGCTTTCTGCTCGCAGAAAACCTAGAATTTGATAACTATTGCAATGACGTAGCAGTAAATGCCTCAGAGTGTGAAATTTCTTCAGAAGCTTGAGCACAAATGATAAGCAGGATATTTTACGAGCATACAAAATGCACGTTCGTCTTCCTCTTGAATATGGCACTCCTGTGTTTTACTCCTACAAAAGTAAGAAATATTGAAGTCTTAGAAAAGGTTTAAAGCAGCTTCACGAAGAAACTTTTTCTTAGATCAATAAGATAGACATGAAAAGGAAGAATCAAAAGGACCAATATCCGTTTGGTTCCTACCCTTAGACGGATATCAGCAAAGAATAAAATAAAAGAATAAGGTCTTTCACGGAACTCCTCAGTAAGGAGGAACGACCCTTAGAACGTTTGAAAGAACTCACCTCTAATTCTATATGCTCCACAAGAACAGAGCGGATAAAAATAGAATAGAATAGATAACTTCAAAATCGAGATAAAAAAGATCAAGATGATCTGGGGCCGGATTCATCAAAGCTACTGCAGTAACTTTAACGGAGAATCGTACACGAAAGCTTAGATAACGTGGCTTATCGCTCACCATATCGCTTGATAAGCCGCGTTATCTGAGCTATTTACTTACAATTCTCCGTTAAAGTTACTGCAGTAACTTTGATGAATCCGCCCCTGAGTTCCAACAAGATCTGAAGGGTCTGGAATTTATCATGTTTTCGCCAATCTGGGCGGCCACACTTTTTTCCAGCAATTCCATTACTAGTTTTCAAACTTCGGTTTCCCCAGCCAAGAGCTTGGTCCGCTCCAATTTCTTCGTATTCCGTGCGAGCGCTGAGTATGTCAAGTTAAGTAGATTCCTCCTAGAATCGCGATATTCAAAAGGGCACCCTTAGCCATTGCTGATACTTTTGCTTCTTCTTTGCGATTACCCTGTAGGACGGAGTCGCAGGCTCTAAACGTTGTTGAGTCAATTTTAATGATAACTGACTTTATTCGTTCCTCTAGTTTAAGGTTACGTTACTATGTTCAGTGGTTGCGATGGTGCTCGCGTGGTTCGCTTTCCTGTGTTGTATCACATGTCGGAATAAATAATTTAAATAAAATTACGGCTGGAGGTTTGGTAATTCTGGACTTCTTGAATAGAATCTTGGGACCACATTAATCAACGACTTATAGCAATTTAATGGTGAAAATACTGCCGAAATCCCTGATGGCGCGACTCATCAACAAGGTGGTGAAATGGTGAAACATGGTGAAATCTTGAAACATTTCATTATTTCACCATAACCCTTTTTGGCATGCCGTGCAAAAAGCGATTTAGGAAGTATTTTCACCTCCATATTGCTGTAAGTCGTTAATGTATCTGGCCCCGGAAAAAACCATAGCACAATGAACCTGGTGTAAGAAATTCATTGAACATGTATGTGAAACTGATCTACACACTACCGCTTCCCATAGAAGTTATTGTAGCAGACAATGCTGTCAAAGGATCTACTTTACAGGTGTCTCAACACAAGGTGGAGCATTCACGGAAGAGATCATCAAAGAAATGGCGAAGATCAACGAGCGCCCAATTATTTTTGCTCTTTCCAATCCAACACACAAAGCTGAGTGCACGGCGGAGGCAGCAATAAAAGGAACCGATGTGAGAGTGCAATTTGTTACCACAGAAATCATCAGCTTTCATGCATATATGTCTGCGTAGCCTTCAAAATCTGGTATCAGTAGCCTTATTTCGAACTCGAATTCAAGCCATGTACCAACTGAGACCAATCCCTGTATGAAGAAGCAGAGTGTTTCTTAAGTGCGCAATAGTTTCCTACGAAACCAAAACTGCTTCTAAAACTGTTCAGGGAAGAGTCCTGTACGCCGCCGGTTCACCGTTCGAAAATGTTGAATATAATGGAAAACTGTTCAAACCAGGGCAAGGCAACAACTCTTACGTCTTCCCGGGTGTTGGCTTGGCAGCCGTCATATGGAAAGCGAAGAAAGTACCAGAAAGAGCCTTCCTTGTTGCTGCTAGGGTAGGTTTGGTGGTCACAATCTCCACATTTTGCTGAACTTTCCTTCAATTAGCACTCGAAACCTCCACACGAAGGTACTAAGAGTTCGGTAGGCTTAAATTTAGCACTAGTTGTCGAATTGTTTCCAACATTTGTTATTTTCTGCTAGAAAATGTAGTGTCGTATGCTCAAAAATGAAACCTAGGGCCGATCTAGCCAGTCATTTTTGAAAATAGATGACTCAGTTGACTTTAACGCGGTGCTGAGACCAGGACCAATTTATGACGAAAGAAATTCGCTTTCTTCTGATTGCAGTGCATGCGTCCATATTTCATCATTGTCTTAGGCCTATGTTATACTCCCGCGGGAGCATCCGCGGGATGTCCGCGGACGGAAGGTCAGAATCTAAAGCTTGAAGCATATGTTATATGTAAACATAACGCTCTATAACATACTACTATAATAACCCTAGGTGGATCACCTATATGATAAACATGGATTTTACAAAAGTGCAAATCAAACGCAGTCTGCAGGATCCAAACGCCCGGCACTCCGCTCACGAGTCCGGGCGCTTCCTTACTCCGCCACCTGTGCACTGCGCTAAGCCGGGATTTGAGCCCTCATCCCGCGCGCGCCCGTCAGCTGCGGAGCACGTGAATCAACATGGCGTCAACACGCGAGTTCCGATGCCCCTAACTCTGCGCAGAGTTGTATTGGAGTCGAGAAACTTGCAGCTTGTTACTTCCCAGGGAGAGGCAGTTCTGCTCATATACAACATTTGGCTCGTGCCGACCTACCGTTGAGATAGTATCCTGGTCAGGCTTCTTTTTATTATATTTTCCATGCATCTAAAACGTTGATCTAGCTTTCCTTGCCCCATCTTTGAGAAATGATTTATTCAAGTTGCAGACAAGGCTTCGTACAAAATCACCATTTCTCAAACATTCTCCCAATTTCAAGCCAATCAAATGTTTGTTTCCCGATGCATCTCTTCTTTGGGATCCATTCTAAAATCTTTCTAGAAGGTGAAACGCAAGTGATGATTATACAGTCTCGCAAAATATTCCATGTTCGACTGTTATTGAATCTTGGCATGCTATTGATCAGTATGAATACCCAAGAGATGCAGCTGGCGAAAACCAAGATTGCTATAGATCCTTTATTCCGGCTCACGTTGCAGCGTAACCGCCTTCTTCAGAGCCTGGAAGAGTCGAGTAGAGTTTGAAAAGCCATCCGTCCAAGAACCATTTCAGACCGCAGCGGTGAATCAGAGGTTGGGAGGAGAGGGAGACGAAGCACGAGGAGGTAACACAAACAAGCCAGTGCTGTTGGGCGAAAAGTACCCCTTTTAAGGTGACACATGAGAGGATGAGGTCACCTTCGGTCTACCCCCTAGCGAGCCTCTGGCAGACTGTCCTCCGGTTCGAGACCGCAAAGGTCAACGTACGGGGCCAGCTCCTGTATCACCGCTACACGCTCCTCCTTCCTGTTGATCGTGGAGTTCATAGCGGCAATCCACAGCGCTTCTAGTGTTTTGCGCGCCGAGATCTCGAACTCGCGTGACAATATCGTCACTCCACGTCAATCCGCGCGATTGTGGCCTCGCAGCCTGTGTTCACCCAGCGGACCGCACATGTCGCACCTACGAAGCATGCCCAGATGCTCTTTAACGCGGTACCCAAGGGGTCTACACGTCTCGCCGATATACTCGCAGTTGCAACCCATGCACTTTATAAAGTATACCACACCTGAGACCATACAGTCTCCCTCCTTACCGAATGGGAGAATAACGCACTGCCGAGTCATACAGCTAGAATCGTACAGTCGTTTTCTAACGGGGGGAGCCTTGAGATTGGCCGGCGGAAGCTTGACCATGCGGACCATGCTATCAAGACCAGTTTTGCGAATGCTGATATCTACCCGTACAATGTTTTACGCAGTGACATTCAGGCATGCGCAAGTATGGTGACGGAGAAATCTCTTAACCAGTACGTTAGACTCTATCCAAGACTGAAAGAGATCCGTGAGCTGTCAGTGAAAATCGCCATCGATGTGAGTGCTTCCTTATATTCTATTAGGTTGATCGGAAAGTCTAGAGAAATTTTTCTTCGAGGGCCTAGAATTTCAACTATCGATTGATATCCATTATCTACAATGCGGTAGTCGTAAAGCATGTTCAAAGCTTCTCTGCAAAAATATAAAAGCGCGCATGCTCTTCCTTGGATAATAGAGCAATGTCGATTTCAAAAGAGTATCTTCTAGCAGTCATCTTCTATGAGTGTCGCCTCGTCGATGACCGCTGTCTGCAACATCAACAGCGCATTAATAAGGGAAGTACACCACTACCATCAACGCCCTCAACCGCTGGTTCGCACTGTTCAAAAAAGGAGACATTGGCTTATAAGGCAAACCTCGGTCGGGATGCCCAACCAGTGGAAGACATAGCTGTTCCCGACCCTTACAAAGAGGATACGTAGGCTACTACAAGAAATCCTGCGACAAACTGTCCCTCTTCGGCAGTCGTGGGCTGCCTCCAAGTCTTTGTCTCTGAAACACCCGATTACGGGAAATCAGAGCTAAGTTTTTTACGACTCCAACACACACTGTGCCTATTGTCTGGGTACTTCCAGCATATTCGAATGTGTTCCTCAAGTAGTTTCTATGCTGCTTCTGGGACTCGAAGGCAATGCTATACTGAGAACGCTGCGAAGGGCTCCCGCAAGGACACATGGTCACCAGATACGCCACTCAGCTCTAGAAACTCACAGGAGTTGTTCGGGAAAAGCGACCGAGACGAAATTCACGTGCACCTTTTTCATGATAACGCTATACATCATGTAGCTAAAGCAATCCACCAAAACATCGTGTTGGAGAGTGTATCCTATCCGTCATGTTCTCCTGACATAGCCCTCTTGGAGCACCACTTGTTGTGCTCCTAAAAGGCGTTCTTGCGTAGGAAAAGTTTCACAAAGCTTGAAGGCTGAATTCGGGCGCTTGCAGACTTTCTCTACTCTCGTTGTCACCAATTCTGGGAAAAGGAGATTGGTGACCTGTCCAGTAGTTGGCAAGAGTCTCCGGTCAACCTAATACTTCTGCAACACCTAACCATAAGATATCTACCATATGATGCACCTCTTAGGTTGGAGAATACTTCTACGAGGAAAACTTGGCCATGTTACATCCGAAACCCGAGAATATGGCAAGTGTCGCCTTTTGATTTATGATCATTATTGTCGAAATAAAAGCGTCTCTCTTTTAAGGAGATGTACGTTCGAGCACAGCTTTACGACACGCACTATGACCAGCTTATCAACAAGGACTACCAATGGCCGCCAGAAGACTCTAAAGCCGGCTACGCTGTGCCGGAGTACGAGCGCATATCAATGGGCGATGAGTAGTGCCATCAAGCAGTATTTTCTCCTTCAATCGCTTTTACCGTATTTTCACAACATTCTGAATTTCGAATAGTTGTGAGATACGTACAGTGCACTGTTTTTATGTGTTTTTTCTGCAGTGTTACCAAACGATTTGTTTTGGCAGCTGCTAATAAATAAGAGTTTTAATGAAAGTTTTGTTTCTTAACATGCACACTGAGATTTCTGCTGAATGTCACAACCCTTTTCGGTTAGCAGAAGAAGACTGCCAAAAACAGACTTACCAGGGAAGCTGCTCAGGCGTATGCCTGACAAGGGAACTGTTCGAACGGTACGCCGGAACGGCAAGAGCGAGTACTATAAGGAGAATCTCCGTCCTCCGAATAGTAACAGAACATGCTTTGTTTTTGCCGAATCCTTGAGGCAAACGAGCACGAGGGTGTAATGGTTAAGGGTCCGCAGAGCGAGCTCTTCACGGCAGCGCAAGATCCCTGTGTCGTGGATTGGGTGGTAGAGGGTACGCCAAATGTTCGTGAGGTCTAGGGTTCGCTTCCCATGCTACGTCGCGTTTTTGCACTTTTGATATAGTATCGGATTTCCATCGAGATTTCCATATCTGAACTTGTTTTTGGAGTTTGCAACGGTAAGATGTTTTTATTGCTTATTATTTGTCGGGGCGCGTGTAGCGCAGTCGGAGGAGGCGCGACTGTCGCGAGCACCCGATACCAGGTTCTTGGTTCGGATTTCCCGCCCAGGCCAACCAAGCCTTCCATCCCTCCGGGGTTGGTGAATTGGTACCAGACTTGTCTGGGAAGGATAAAGCGCTGACTTGTTCATCGGCTGGCCACCGCAAGTCATTGTATGGCCAAATACGCATTCATGTCGCCTCCACGACATCCCGTAGAAGTAGAATGCGCTGGCGCATCCCAGAAGGGATTGAGTAACGCCGTCCTTTATCCTTATCCTTATTATTTGTCGACTTCTCGTAATTCACCAGCAATGCCCAAAATATGCCATATACGATTATAAAATATTTCGGAAATAACTTTAGCACCAATGATACATAGGCACAAAGTGCATAAAACAGTGAGACCGATCACAGTATGGGCAACGTATGAAGGCTACAGTTCTTTCACATCCTGACTCAACACATGGGCCGAGTTCTTCCGGGAATGTTATTCGGATTTTCGATGCAACCAAGATGTGTTGATGATGATGACGTTGATGGTGATTTTTATTTTTTTTTGTTTTTTTTTTCAAGAAATCTAAAGCTGTGACCCAAACCCACGACCTTACGACAAAAACAATACATGTTCTGTTACTATATAGAGGACGAAGATTCTCCCTATAGTTCTCGTTCTTGCCGTTCCGGCGTACCGTTCAGACAGTTCTCTTCTGAGTTGCGAAAACGAATACTACTGCGAGATTCTCCACCCCTCAGTTAGTAGGAAGGGATGTTTTTGCAAAGTCTTTGAACCCAAGGAGCACTAGGTTTGAACGGCAAAAACGAATACTACAGCTAGACTCTCCACCTTTCAATAAGCAGGAAGGGATGTTCCATGTTCCATTTGCAAATCCTTGAACCCAAGGAAATAGAGGGCCCTGAACACCAAGGAATGTATTGCACTGTCAGCATCTAAAACGCACTAGCGTATTGCACGTGGATATGAAAGAGAAATGGTGAAATACGTCTGGCTCCGTCGTCGAGTCAAGCATCTCGTGGGCTCAGTGGAAGTGCCAGCGCATCGTAAGCACAGGGTCGGATGTTCGATTCCTTGACCTCGAAGTAATTTTGCATTTTTAGTGTTCATTGATTTTTGGTATCATTCACCTTCCCAACTTTCCCTATGCATATGTTCCACTATAGGCTAAGACGTACGTGTTCAGTAAGAGATTTTCATCAGCTGCTCGCTCTATGTGCGACACTTTGTATTTTCTGCTGAATTGATAGGACCCTTGGCTACATGGGGGAACGAACCTTCCCAATTAGACATAAATAAAGCAATTAGAAAAGCATATGATGGCACCAGTCCACAAGCCGAGAATGGCTGCCCAGTCAATCTCATGTCATCTAGCATGTGTCCCACATCACCAAAGAAGGTCAGCCGATCATTGTACAAGTCCAGTTGTACCTTACTGCCCGTCGAAGGTGCACTAATGAACTAGACACACTAATGATAACAGGATGGTAGCTACTGCAGTTCCGATTCAGGTCAGCGAGTACAGGTCACCGTCACATTCTAACGTATCGCTAGACGGTGGCACGTTGGTCTTGGAACTCCTCTGGTGAGCCAACCAAATAAAAATGTTACATACAGAGAGATTTTTTATTGAATGTAGGGGTGCAGAAATATCTTTCAAGAAGTTGACGACGATGGTTTGCCGTGACTTGAGTGCACGCTCCCTTGAATATGCGATTGTCAAGGGTAAAAGAAGAAGCCGGCCACTGTCACTAATGAACCGCCTCCAAAGTTGCAACAACGGGGACTTCTCGCAGGTCTCTCCAGTAGTGTCGGTATCCATCGGGAACATCCAGATTAAATTTTTCCCGTTGGTAAAAACGAAAGACATTAATCTGGATGTCCCCGATGGATGCCGATACTACTGGAGAACCCACGAGAAGTAACCATCGTTACAAATTTGGAGGCGATTCATAGGTGACAGTGACCGCTTTTGCAGAAGCGGAATGCTGAAGTTTAGTCTTCCGTTGTGTCGCATGGTCGGTCTGGAGCGTCAAGGTGTATTGGCTCCTATCCTTCTGCCTTTCTTGAGAGTCAGAAGACATAAGACGCATGTTCTGCAGCATGGCAGCGCTGCAGTCCATGTGTCCAGGGCGACCAAAGATTGGCTCCACCGTCACAATTTTCAAGTAACGGACCGGCCGGCCTGCTCACATGACAACAACCCAATGGAGAACATGTGAGGGATGGTTCAACGAGTCTACGCGAATACCCGACAGTTCAAAGATGTGGTGGCAATTTTGATTGCATGAATCACCAGGAAAAACAAAATCATCGTACCTTGCCATTACCATGAATAATACTATACATGATGTTATAAGAAATAATGGTGGTCATATCGACTTTTGAATTTAGTACAAAGTTTGTTCTTCACAAGTGGATACATACTTTTGAAACGCCAATTTTCAACGAATTTTCCTCAAAAATTCTGGTTCTTGTGTGAGAATAAAGAAATTTCTGAAAGTGAGTGGTTACCTATTTCCGACTACGGAGAATCTAGGGAGCTAGTGCAGGTCTGCAGAAATGGACGCGAAACGAGATATGGGCAAGATTTGGAGTGGATACGTACTTTTGAAACGTACTGTAGGCCACCGCATTGAAAGTCCCTTGACGACGTCATGTAGAAGTACAACAGAATGCGTGAAGCATCCCAATATAGGGTGGTTTAACACATTTACGACGATGTCCACTTGGAAGGAGGAGTTTCAGACAAAACTTTGATTATCGATGTTTTTTGTTCGATTTTCTTTTCAGATTCGCAAATTATAATAACAGGCCAGTCCACAGATTTAAAATGTACTTACTGATGGTAACAGCGACGATGTCAACGCAAACGAGTGTACATCCGCGCGCGCCAAAAAGGAGCCGGCCGTCGCACTCATTGGGCGCGAAAACGCTCTCGTCTTGAAGTCATCGCTTCGCGCGTTCGATATGGGGCTTATCATTAGGCTTCGCTCGAGGTGAGCGATGGTATGACATAGGCCGAATGTGTTAAAGCCTTCTTTCATCCTTACCCAAAAAGTAAGGAGTAAGGATGAGCCTTCTTTCATCCTTACCCATAATTAAAACAAGGTGAAACTTTGGAAAAGGAAACCTTAATGTCATTCTTCTGAAGCAGTACTGGAAGAATATCTTAATTTCGAGGCGATAGAAAGTCGTTTTCTTTTACACTCAAAAAGAAGCCTCCATTTCCGGAAAGTCTCTATGGCGCCTCTCTGCACGCTGCGGAAGCGACCAGGAAGTAGACCACGCGGTTGGTGATAGAAGTGGTGTTCGAATCACGCCCGCGACCGGCGCAATGCTGTAGGGCAGTCAGGAAGGCTCGTTATTTAGACTCTGGATCAACTTTTCCCGACATCAACTGGTGACAGCATTTGGCTAGATTGACATCTAGACCAGAGATGAGCGGATTAACCGTTATCCGTTATCCGGTGGGTCTCGGCCTATCCGTTTTGTTGTTCGTTATTCCAGGATTTTTCGCCGGATAACAAACAACAAAATGTGGTAAGCTTGTGATTATTTATCGTCAGTTGAATATAAGGGCAATTAAAAAGATCTTGTGTTTTTTCCACTGGCAGTCAAGATACGTCTGCAATGCTAGGTCGGTGCCTTCTCAGAGTTCTGAATGCTATAATTAGACTAAACTACCTTATTGGTCATAACGCATTTGAAATGCTGAACACTGCCTTTCTCATTTTTATTTGTGGGGTTCAAAATTCCTTCTAGCATAGTGTTCGATCTGAAAAAAAACCAGTCGATCAGTGGGGAATAGGACAAATGTCCATACGAATCACTTCGTTTTAAGGATGTGCTAGATACTCTGCACCTTTTAGCGCTTTTTGAAACTATGTTTGGCACTAGCAGCAGTTTACATTTTTCCTTTTCCAAAGCAAAAGAGTTGTATTATTTTAATTTTTTATTTTTTATTTTTTGTTTTATTTTTTACAAGAATTAGTGGTAAATTTAATTGGAGAGTAAACAAAAGTGACTTTTTTCAACGACTACCCACCCAAGCCCAGAAGTTTTTGTGGGATCTATCCTTAGTAACTTCATTGCAGCTCAAAAACATGAATAAAGGATATAAGAGGCGGTAGTGTCGGATGCCACACGTATTCTATGATATGGTGGGGGCACTTTGAATGCATAGATACAATGACTTGCTGTGGTGAGCCGATGGGCAATTCAGTGCATCATCCTCCCGTACAAGCCTGGTACCAATACTCCGATCCCAAAAGGAAGGAAGGCTTGGTTGACCTGGAGGGGAAATCCGAGCCAAGAACATTGAGTCCGAGAGCATGCGACAGGCGGCCCTTCCGACTGCACCGCCACGTGCCTTGAAGAAAAAACACCAATAGGAGTGTTAAAAGTGGCTTATTTCACAAGTAGCTTCAACAGTGTTACAATTACCGAACTACCATTGGAGAAAGAATGATTTTAAAGTAGTCTCAATTTTTGTTGTTTGTTCGTTATCCGTTTTTCTGTTATCCGGCCATTTTTTGGGAAAATTACCCGTTATCCAATATCCGCCTTTTAAAATTTTATTATCCGCTCATCCCTGATCTAGACAATGTTGTGTTCGTATAGTTTGTCGTACTCCGGTTTCAAATTAAGGGTAGGGGCACGGCGCGTTCACTTTCCGGTTTTCCCTAAATTTTAAGATGACGTTGATTCGACGCTTTCTCTACACTGGCATGAGTTTCACCTGTTTTATCTGCAGTCCTATTCATCGTGAATTTGCTGGACCTGACGAAGCCTAAGTCACCATTCGTCCCTGGTGCGTGCCAAAGTAGCTTGATGGGTGCCAGGTATCCTTGTTCGAGAGACATAAACCCGCACGTCATGGCTATCAATAAGTGCCTTGGAAAAGGAGTCCGATAAGGAACCAGAGCCAGGGCCAGGAGGTTCATCAACGACACCTCCCGTATCAAAATAACCACGGATTCACCACACCGGCTTACGTAGTAACCGATAACATAGAGTTTGACCCCAAATTTACCACACCGCATGTGGATGAATCGCGGTATCAGTAGGTTTGGCAGCACTTTACACCGTTATGGCCGGTAAACGGTTGATGAATCTGGCCCCTGGCGTCCTGTAGCCCTATACATGAAGCGGCAGAAAGGAAGATAAGCAGATCCTCCCGCTCCCGCTCCATTCCTACCCGGCTTCCCGCAAAGCGGTTGGTTTTCATGATCAGGCGTAAATCGGTTGTAACAACTTTAAAATTATTATTATATTTTTGCAGCAACAAACATTATTAAAATTATTATTATTAGGTTGGTGCATAAGTTGTCGGACATTTGGAGCAGGAAATATTTATTATCACAACATACGAACAACAATATCAAATCATTTGAAGTATCCACCTTTTACATCAATTGTCTTTCGCTGACGAGCTGGTAAGTTATGGATGCCTTTTCTCCAAAACGTGGCCGGTTGTGATTCGAAAAATGTGAGCAGTGCCTCCTTGACATCCTCTCGGTTCCTGAATTGCTGGCCGTCCAAATAGCGTTGAAGGCTTGAAAACAAATGATAATCAGAAGAAGCGAGATCTGGTGAGTAAGGTGGATGTGGAAGAACGGTCCATCCATAGTCCTCCAACTCAGCCGCCGTCGCTCTAACAATATGCGGTCTAGCGTTGTCGTGTTGAAAATACACCTTCATTTGCTCCCCTCGTGTGGTTTGTGTGGGCCCTCAACTTCCTCAGTTGGTTGACGAAAACCTCTGCCGTCACTGTTGTCCCTTCGTCCAGCAGCTCCCAGTATTCTACGCCAAGAACGCTCCACCAAATGCATAGCATCACCTTTTTCACGTGAAGGTCGGGTTTCGGAACGTCCACTGCCTCTCCAATTGCGTCCACCCCTGTGCACGCCGGTGATAATTAGAGTAGAGTATCCACTTGTCATCCTCTCATCCCCGGTGACAAGGTTTTCCAGATATCCGTGGGTACGTCTGAGGGTAAGGAGAGACAGAGCGACATCGGCTCTGCGATCCATGTCATGTTGTGTCAAGTCGTGAGGTACCCAGCGACCCAATTTTTGCACCTTGCCAATCGGCTTCAATCCTCGAACGACTGTTGAGCGACTAACACCAAGAGTGCTTGATAGTTCGCGAGTGGTTTGGTATGGGTCCGCTTCCACTCTACTTCGGAGGCCATCCAAATCCAGTGTCATCGGGCGCCCTTCTCGTTCATTATCTTCAACGCAGAATTCACCAACTGCCGACTTCGAGAACCACTGGTACACAGTACTTCGTGCAGGAGCACTCTCGTTGTAAACATCCTTCAGGCGACGATTCGATTCGTTGGCATTGAGGCGAGATTCATGCAGGAATAACATGACGTGCCGAATATGCGTCTCTGTTGGGATGAATTGCTTAGCCATAATAGCTGACGTTAACAACGCAGAAGTAAACGTTAGGAAGAGTTTTGTAGCCCTTTCCTTTCTCTATCGATCGGTCATTTACGCGTTGATACATGTGAGAAATTTGGCGGGAAAATGCGCTTTCAATTCAGGAGGGATCAAATTTCCGAGAACTTATGCACCAACCTAATATAATTAAATCAAGCTTTGAGTATTTTCCTTAAAAATAAGAACTTCAAAAATTTTCAAACAATGTGTTCACTTATTGGATAGGTGAACTAAAGTTTGAAAAAATAATTAGTAAGCAGTTAGGTAATTAGTTAAGTAATTTTCACATCAGGGAGATTGATTGAATTGAGAAGCACTTAAGACCGCTAAATGTTACGATTTTCCGCCATTACGTCTTTTTTTTTGTAAAGTGCACAATCAGCTGCAATAAATAAATACACAAATAATCCTGAAATCTTTCTCGAACAATTCCAATCTTTTTGGAAAGCTTCGAATTTAATGTAGAAGTAGCTGATTTCAGTTTGGAAGAGTTCGCGCTTTGATTTCAAAAGTATTAGGATTGCTTTAAAAAGTGCCTAGTTTGATTTGAAAAGTATTCATTTCGACGTGAAAATGCTTTTGAGCCTACCAGGAATCGGATCATTTGGTGCTTTTGTTTTTTATTCATCTTCAGGTCTGTCGGTTATCAAATAAAATAGCCAGTTAGACTAGTTTCCTACCACATTGCAATGGCTAATAGCCACCTATTTCCATTTTCGCTCTATAAATGCTGGCCTTTTAGTTAGAGTAAGCCAAACCATATCCCCAGGACTCATACTCTTGCCAGTCATGCACTCATCAAGCAAACTCTCCCACAATAGGGGCGCGTGTAGCGCGATCGGAGAAGGTGCCGGCTGTAGCGTACCCAGGTTCCTGGTTCGGATTTCCCGCATAGGCCGACCAAGCCGACCATCCCTCTGGAATTGGTACCAGACTTGTCTTGGAAGGGTAAAGCGCTGACTTGTTCATCGGCTGGCCACCGCAAGTCTTTGCATGGCCAAATACGCATTCAAATCGCCTCCACGATATCCCGAAGGGGTAGAATGCGTGGCGCATCCCAAAAAGGGTTGAGTGACGCAGTTATTTATCCTTTATCCTTTAAGCTGAACCACCCAGGTCGATATCGGTTTGCTCTGCAGATCTGTCGATTTTGATCGACCCCACATTAGGCTATGGGTGGTCGATGAAACGATTTCCTGCAGTTGCTCACCTTGCACCAGCCGGAGTCTACTGGCTGAGTGCTCTGCTTCCTTCACAGGTCCTAAGCGGGTAAGTGGCTCCAGGGGCGGACGGGAGGGGATGACCTTATAGGGAAGCCCCGTACTGCCTCGTTGTGTTGCACAGAATAAAAACTTATTGCAGAACTGGTTTGTAAATATAAGATGACTCCCCCGGAGCACCGGAGCCACTTTCACTTTATGCCTCCTCATATTCTTTCCCATTATTTCACGCTTCAGAACTTTCATGGATTTTTTTAAATTTTCAACAACTTTTTTGAATATTTGGGGCAAGGCGGCTCGGAGGGGGTTACGATGTGAAACAGTCCTACTAAACATTTTGTGTAACACAGAATTGAAAATTCTCCATAGCACTGATGTGGTCTACCCCTTTGGTGGAGTGAGCTAACAAGGAAAGGTTCCCAACTCAAGGTGAGCTTTTGCGATGCTACTTTGAAAGGATGTAAGGCCCTGTGAGCGGAGTCCAAAACCACAGTAAGTTTTGCTGAACGCCTTTTTAAAGACCTGAAAAGCAGGTCTGAAAGCGCGCGCGTCACTATCATCATCAACCCCTACGACACTCCACAGGGTGTGCCTCGGTGGGGCAGTTGGTAGGAGGGACGCTTCATATGAGCACGCTGGAGGGGTTTTATGTTCGAATCCGCGTACTGCCGGAGTTTTTGCATGTATTAGTTTGTTGTTATTACGCTTTCTCATGCTCACAGAAGTCAATTTTAGACCATCAATACTTACAACAAACCATGGCTGTCTATTTGCGCCTTCATGTGTGCTAATTTTCCAACAATGCCTATCTGCACCATAAATAAAGGATAAAAGACGGCGTTACTCAATCCCTTCTTGGATGCGCCAGCGCATTCTACTTCTACGGGATGTCGTGGAGGCGACATGAATGCGTGTTTGGCCATACAATGACTTGCGGTGGCCAGCCGATGAACAAGTCAGTGCTTTATCCTTCCCAGACAAGTCTGGTACCAATTCACCGACCCCGGAGGGATGGAAGGCTTGGTTGGCCTGGGCGCGAAGTCCAAACCAGGAACCTGGTATCGGGTGCACGCGGCAGTCGCGCCTCCTCCGACTGCGCAACAAGCGCCCATCTGCAGCATGTCATCTGGAAATAAAAAGTCCTGTGTTGGTCTTTCCTTTTAGTCAACAGCTATGGTACAAATCTATGAAACAAGTAAAACACAAGCGCTTATCACACCAACAGCATCTTACAAAGCCAGTGAGGAATAGTCTTCTCTCTGGCAAGGAATGACCACTTATTCGTTGAACACCCAATCCGTGGGTGTAGAGAAAGGTCTTGGGTGAACAGCGACGTACCCAGCTGCCACCCACGCGTACGGCAGACATAGAAAGGTCCCATTTTCGTTATACTACTTCAAGCTGGAACCGCCTCTTTTCGATATTTCAATCAATGGCGTCCAGTAGTACTTTTATGGCATCCGCAACCGCAATCTCTCTTCCTGTCGAAGATGTGAAATCCAGTGTGAAGGTGGAAAGTAGTCGGCCGACAACATGTTTAGGTGAGAACGATATTTTTAGCACACTTGTGTACCGATATCGCCCTGGTCCGTAATATTCAACCATACGGTAAGCGTATTTGTGAGCAGTTACGGTATTATTGGTGATATGGTATGATATGGTGTTGGTGCAGATAGGCATTGTTGAGAAACTAGCACATATGACGGTGCAAATAGACAGCCTTTGTTTGTTGTAAGCATTGATGGTCTAAATTTGAATCCTATGAGCATAAGAAAGCGTAATAACAACAAACTAATATATGCAAAAATTTCGGCCGTACGCGGATTCGAACTTAAAACCCTCAGCGTGCTCCTATGAGGCGTCTCTCCTATCAACTGCGCCGCCGAGGCATACATCGTGGGGAGGGGATTGATGATAGTTGCGCACACGTTTTCACTCCTCTTTTTCTGCTCTTAAAAAAAGCGTTCAGCAAAAACTAACTGTGGTTCTGGACTCCGCTCACAGGACCGTACATCCTGCCTAAATAGCATCGCAAAAGCTCACCTTGAGTTGGGAACCTTTCCTTGTAAGCTATTTCTGTTGCAACGGAGTATTCATTTGCCTCCCTACAGAGGTGGATAACCACGAAATTCAAGGTGTCTCCTCCGAGCTGCTTTGCGCCGAATATTTTCTTGTCTAATTAGTTTCGCTTCTTTTTACAGGTGAGAAGCTAACGGGTAGAAATGCTAACCGTACTCGTTCGGCAGCGGTGAGTCAACCTGAGTTCTTCGTTACGAAACAGCTCAGTTACATATGGTGCTCTATTCTAGGGCAGCTTGTCATGTCCGAACAATCTGTTCGACTCTGGCTGCCGCTCAAAAATATGTGGAGCCCGACCTGAGCGATCCGAAGAAACGCGCACTGCATAAGCTCTACAGGCACGAAAGGGTCACACCGACCGAGAAAGGCTACGATCTCATCGGTAATCCAAGGCTGAACAAGGTACTGTTTAAGGAGTAAAGTAGGCGTAATACGGGTATGGAGGGTGCACCCTTATGATGATTTATTTTTCTTGCTCTTCATGGTGGAGTTCGTTATTCTGACACACTTCTAGCATGGAGGTAGACCTCCAATGGGAAAGCGAAGTATTCTATCTTACCGCAGCTGTATATTGAAGATTTCCAAGCCTACAAGGTACTGCAGTCCATACCCGTATTACGCCGCTCACCGGTAGGTTCTAGCCTGCCTCTGGTGACCGACGCTTCTTCAGGGTATGGGATTCTCACTCACTGAACGCCAGTACCTCGGACTACATGGCCTTCTACCACCGGCGTTCATGACACAAGAACAGCAGGCGTATCGTGTGATGAAGAAGATTCGAGAGGAAGATGATAACCTGGCGAAGTTCGTCGTTCACACTTTTTCTATTCTTTGTTGTGCCATAGGGGTATTGGGTTGCTGTTTTGTGTGACAGTTGCTCACATTACCACCGCAAGTGACTGTTTTCGCCAAATACGCATCCGAATTCCCTCCTAGACATTCCATAAAAATATTAGGTTGGTGCATAAGTTCTCGAACATTTGGGGCATGAAATGTTTATTATCACAACATACGAACAACAATATCAAATCATTTGAAGTAACCTCCCTTTACATCAATTGTCTTTCGCCAACGTGCTGGATGTCATGGATGCCTTTTCTCCAAAACGTGGCCGGCTGTGATTCGAAAAATGTGAGCAGTGCCTCCTTGACATCCTCTCGGTTCCTAGATTGCTGGCCGTCCAAACAGCGTTGAAGGCTTGAAAACAAATGATAATCAGAAGGAGCGAGATCAGGTGAGTAAGGTGGATGTGGAAGAACGGTCCATCCGTAGTCCGCCAACTCAGCCGCCGTCGCTCTAGCAATGTACGGTCTAGCGTTGTCGTGTTGAGAATACACCTTCACTTGCTCTCCTCGTGTGGTCTGAAGGTGGGCCCTCCACTTCCTCAGTTGGTTGACGTAAACCTCTGCCGTCACTGCTATTCCTTCGTCCAGCAGCTCCCAGTATTTTACGCCAAGAACGCTTCACCAAGTGCATAGCATCTCCTTTTTCACGTGAAGGTCGGGTTTCGGAACGTCCTCTGCCTCTCCGGTTGCGTCAACCCACTGTGCACGCATGTGATAATTAGAGTAGAGTATCCACTTCTCATCCCCGGTGACAAGGTTGTCCAGCCGTCCGTGGGTACGTCTGAGGGTAAGGAGAGACAGAGCGACATCGGCTCTGCGATCCATGTCATGTTGTGTCAAGTCGTGAGGTACCCAGCGACCCAATTTTTGCACCTTGCCAGTCGACTTCAATCCTCGAACGACTGTTGAGTGAC
Organism: Heligmosomoides polygyrus polygyrus; assembly: GCA_947396885.1. Taxonomy (NCBI): domain Eukaryota; kingdom Metazoa; phylum Nematoda; class Chromadorea; order Rhabditida; family Heligmosomidae; genus Heligmosomoides; species Heligmosomoides polygyrus. Next base: position 10,031,388 of record OX377202.1, read on the forward strand.
TAACACCAAGAGTGCTTGATAGTTGGCGAGTGGTTTGGTATGGGTCCGCCTCCACTCTACTTCGGAAGCCATCCAAATCCAGTGTCATCGGGCGCCCTTCTCGTCCATTACCTTCAACGGAGAATTCACTAACTGCAAACTTCGAGAACCGCTGGTACACAGTACTTCGAGCAGGAGCACTCTCGTTCTAAACATCCTTCAGGCGACGACACGATTCGTTGGCACTGAGGCCAGATTGATGCAGGAATAACATGACGTGCCGAATATGCGTCTCAGTTGGCATGAATTGCTTAGCCATAATAGCTGACGTTAACAACGCAGAAGTAAATGTTAGGAACAGTTTTGTAGCCCTTTCCTTTCTCTATCGATCGATCATTTACGCGTTGATACATGTGAGAAATTTGGCGGGAAAATGCGCTTTCAATTCAGGAGGGACCAAATGTCCGAGAACTTATGCACCAACCTAATAGAAGTCCTGACGTATCTCAAAGGCAAAGGTGTAACGCCTACATTAATCCTTACCCAATCCTAATCGTTTTATGCTTGAAGTGGTATGCGTGTACTAAATAATAATTCCAAGAGCTTTCGACGAATTCCATTACACCGCACCAATGTGCAACACGGCCCTCACGCGTAAATTTGCGTGTGTCCGGTGTAGTTAGATAGAAGTGATTTTCTACACCATAATGTTTTGCTGTCTGCCCCCTCCTACCTCAGAGATCGCGCGTCGGCGTCCACGTTGACATACGATCGATCTTTTGTGCGACCGCGATGACACTCCCAGCAAGCGGATCGTGGTACAGTGGATAGTGTCGTCGCTTTATGCGAGGGAGGCCGGAGGTTCGGTTCTCCTACGCAGTAGCTTACGTGCATTTCAACTGTCTGCTTGAGATTTGGGGGACTTTGACGTGTAACCAATTTTGAGGCATTTTTTTTGCGCATTTTCCGGCGGTATGGACGCTTCGCCGCTGGAAGAGCGCAGAACCCGGCCGCGAACTCCCCCTGAGCGGCGAAGGCAGTTCCCACACGAGCAGCTTGGTTGGCACACACCCTGGAGTCCCTTTCCTAGCCGAATTCTGGAGACAATTGATGTGTGATGCTTCGTTTCCACTCTTCTAGGTTCACTTCCTAAGCAACTCGACAATTGATGAAGCGTGAGAGAAACGATGCAACTGCATCAGCAAAACGCAAATTTACGCGTAAAGGCCGTGTTGCACAGTGGTGCAGTGTAATGGAAATAGCTTTCGAGGAGGCAGTTTATATGGGTATTTGGGGTATATAGTGATTTCCTGGGGGTGTGTAGCGCTGTTTTAGGAGGCGCCGACTGTCGCGTGCACCCGATACCAGGTTTCTGGTTCGGATTTCCCGCCCAGGCCAACCAAGCCTTCCATCCCTCCGGGGTCGGTGAATTAGTACCAGACATGTCTGGGGAGGATAGAGAGCTGACTTGTTTATCGGCTGGCCACAGCAAGTCATTGTATGGCCAAATACGCATTCAAATCGCCTCCACGATATCCCGTAGAAGTAGAATGCGTGGCGCATCCCAAAAGGGATTGAATAGCGCCGTCCTTTACCCTTTTATCCTTTATAGTGATTTCCGCTGGCCAACCGGGTATGATAAGTCGTGCTTTCTCCTTTCTAGGTATGACTTGATCGTTTCAGCGACGCCAGGGGTATTAAAGGATTGACTTACTAGACTGGTACCCGAATCTTATATCCGTTTGAAGTAGAATCGAAAGCTGGCGTTTCCTCGGGAGCACGTTGCACTATAATGTCTTGGTTGCAGATGGCGCACACGGCAAGAGGCACCCTTCCTTGTCAAGCCAGGGCATCGATTTTGTGTTCGATCCCATTCCCTCGACGAATTCAAGTGATTGTAAAGTCAAAGTGGCAGTGAAAACGCTGCGGTAGTGCCCAAAGCAGGATGCATGGCGCATCCCAAAAAGAATGAGGGCCGACCCCAATGCAAATCTAGGGCGAGGGGTGCTTCCCAGTTGTACTTCTCAACCTCAGAATAACATGTTCAAAAACTTTTAATATTAAAACGCGAAGCACAGTCACATAATAAATTACCAATTTAGAAAGAAATTAGCGGTAGATGTCGCGAAGATGGGCAGCATCGGGTGATGGAATCGCTCCTGTCAGTCAGAATTTGGTGTGCCATTCAGGGAAGGCCACTCTTCTGATTGGCTAGCATATGCTCAGGCGGAGCTCCTCTTGGTTATGATTGGTAAGCGGGACCTAACGTCCTGATTCTGCCCGCCTTTGCGACATGATCCAAATTAGCTTTACTAGGGAAAAAGTGGAAGAACTCCCAGATATGGAGGTGATAAAATGAGCTCCCTTTTCTACACTTGTAGCCTGATCTCTATTCATAAAGTTGCGCTTTCGAGAACTTTTATCGAACGAATGAAGGAACGAATTCATTCGATGTCGAAGCATTTCGAGCGAGTGAACGAACGAATTTATTCGCTCATCAATTTTTTCGCATGATCGAAAATCGAATAAGCTCCATTTTTCGTTTATTCGAATATTCAAATAGTCTAGCAGTTTGTTTAAATCAGGTTCTATGCTTAAAGATTCGAAGTTTATTCGAGTTTAGTCGAATAAATTTGTTCTATTTTCGAACAAAGTTGAAAAATTCGATTTTCGAATAATACTCGAATATGGCTCAGTTTCGATGTTCGAATTCGAAATTCTAGAAATATCGAATATTTGACTATTCGAGTAATTATTCGAATATGTTCCTTCGAGCGCAACTGTACTATTCATTATGCGATAGCGTGTGAGCGTGCGCTGAACGAAATCTCGCTAAAAATCGATTTATCGATTGAATCGAAAGATCAAAACTGTTGGAATCATTCTGCAAAAATCAATAGCATTCAAACCAGCATTACTTATCTTTAAGGTACATCATGCTGGACGAGCTGCAGTCTCGAACGGAAAGGCTGTTCTATCGTGTGCTGTGTGAGAACGTCAAGGAGCTGATGCCCATTGTGTACACTCCAACGGTCGGTTTGGCGTGCCAGAAGTTCGGTGCCATCTATCGCCATCCGAAGTAGGCTCATTTCTCTTTGGCATTCCTTCTCCCTAAATATTGATTAGTTATTGATTTTCTAGAGGACTGTACATTACTATCAATGACAACAGTATCAGTAAGATCTACCAGATTCTGTGCAACTGGCCGGAGTCGAATGTTAAGGTGAGATTTAAGCGAGAGTTGGTGGTTGAGTTTATGTCCGTTTTTCTCGAACACAACACCTACACGAATCCTAGATCACCGTTTACCTCAAACTTGGGTAATTAAACCAAACTGTATGATTTTATAAATACATAAAAATAAATAATAATAAATACACAACCAAACTGTATGATTTTATAAATACGAGAGCATCTAAAATACATCCAATAAGAGGTAGACATAAGGAAAAAACAATGACAGAGCGCAATGTGGATTTCCCATACGGCTGGCTTTTGTAATGTGTTTTTGCTTTGATCTGATAATGCTCTAAGAGAAATTCTTTTACAATATCCTGTGAATCGTCCTATGGTCGCGAGATAGCCGCGACCAGATTTTTAAAAAAAATCTGAGTTTTCCTTTCCGATCAACTTTTTCGTTTGCGTTCACTATTTAGACTGCATCGCGTTTTCGCGAGCTGTTGCGGCGCGGTCGCGTCGCGGTCTCTACAATATTTACAGTCAGAGTGCCCTGTTTCAGGCCATTGTGGTGACCGATGGTGAGAGAATTCTCGGCCTCGGCGATCTAGGCTCATACGGTATGGGCATTCCAGTCGGCAAACTGGCTCTATATGTCGCGCTAGGTGGAATTCAGCCTCAGTGGTGTCTGCCAGTGGTCATTGACGTCGGAACCAACAATCAGGTGCTCGTATTTCTAAAGATGAACCTCCGGATGAGGGCCAGGAGAGCCCTTCAGGTTCAATTGTTAGGAAACGTCCTGATTTAGAAGCTGTTGGACGATCCGTTCTACATCGGACTTCGAAGGAAGCGAGTACGCGGGCCGGAATACGATCTTCTGATCGACAACTTCATGAAGGCTGCCACAAAACGGTACGTGGCAGCGATTGGGAACGGGCGGAAAGTTGCAGATCATTCGATGTTTAGGCGAAGCCCTCACACATCGATAGAAAAACCGTGGCTGCTTCCAGATTCGGGCGTGACACACTCATCCAGTTTGAGGACTTTGCGTTCACAAACGCCTACACGCTGCTCGACCGATATAAGAATGAGTACTGTACGTTCAACGATGACATTCAAGGTATAGGAAAGGGTTTAGCTTTAGAAAAATTGTAAATACTATAAATGGGTACATACCTGAAATTCCAGGCACCGCGGCAGTAGCCGTAGCCGGTCTGCTGGCGGCGACTCGAGTGACAAAGGTGAAACTCTCGCAGCAGAAGATAGTGTTTCTTGGAGCAGGAGCGGTATGGGAGAACTTTAGTCCATGTAACTGTTTCCCAACAGAATGGCACTCAGCTGTGTCTTCGTCAGGCTGGACTGGGTATCGCTGAGCTGATTGTCGCCCAGATGATGGACGAAGGTCTGACTCTACAGCAGGCTCGTGACAACATCTTCCTGCTGAACAGCAAAGGCCTCATCACCAAGGATCGCGCTAAGAATCTCACCGCCAGACATCAGCAGTTTGCGAAGGTGAGCAGAGTCTGAGGTATAGATGGATCTTCAAATGTGGTTGCACTTGTCGCTAATGGGCCTGCATTAGGAGGTGAAAGCATTTGATCAATCAAGCCTCATCGAACGGGCATGCCACGCTGTGGATACCGGGAGCAGGATTCATCTGCGCTTTTTGAGCATTGTGGCTATTTTGCCTCTTTTAGGACCTTCCGGAAACAGCTAGCCTGCTTGAGGTGGTCAAAATGGTGAAGCCTAATGCACTATTGGGTGAGTTACTTTATTGTACAGTGGTTTATACTGTGCCATTGCTTGCCGGAAGCTTTTTAACGATTTATGTCTTGAAGAAGGTCATTCGGTCGTCGGCAACAAATGGCATCGCCGTGCGTCGTTACACTTACACCTCTAACGTTTGCACAATTATGGCTTTGTGGAGCCATTAAAGGATAAAGGACGGCGTTACTCAATCCTCTCTGGGATGCGCCAGCGCATTCTACTTCTACGGGATGTCGTGGAGGCGACACGAATGCGTATTTGGCCATACAATGACTTGCGGTGGCCAGCCGATGAACAAGTCAACGCTTTATCCTTCCCAGACAAGTCTGGTACCAATTCACCAACCCCGGAGGGATGGAGGGCTTGGTTGTCCTGGGCGGGAAATCCGAACCAGGAACCTGGTATCGGGTGCACGCGACAGTCGCGCCTCCGCCGACTGCGCTACACGCGCCCTTGTGGAGCCATTATGCGTGCTTAATTGACGAAGGAAGAAAGATGGGTGGGAACGCTGAGCGTAGCCGCAGGAGTCGCTTGCTTTTGCGTCCACCCGAATTATTAGCTCTGAGCTCCGACTCCACAAGCATTAAGGGCAAGCCTTACCTCCATCTCCGAGAGGTGGTGTATTAGTACAGATTAAGACAAAGTCAAGGATAAAGAAGAACGGAGTTTATTAATCCGGTACATGTCTCAAATGCGCGCCGCATGGGTACGGGAACGCGCCCTTTCTCCAACGCAACGGCGGCAGCCAATCAGGTACCGGCTCAGCTGCCCAGGCAGGGTTCATGATTCACTACCGCGATTACGGTAGAAGCAAAGAAGAGTCCCGCACCTCCGCGGTTCGTCTTCGCGACATGTACCGTTAATCCTTAGCGAGATGCACCGCGCACTCAATTCCATCATGATATGCCAGAGGGGCTTTGTAGCGCAGTCGGGAGGAGGCGCCGGCTGTCGCGTGCGCCCGATTCCATGTTCCTGGTTCGGATCCTCCACGCAGACCAACCTAGCCTTTCATCCTTCGACAATTGAATTAGCACCAGACTTGCCTTGGAATTAGGAAACGAAAAGTGTGAGCTGAGTGAGACTAAAACAACACGTAAACATTTGAAGGTTACACACAACATACAGCAACTATAGAAATTCAACCGTCAATATTTGCAGAGGATCTAACGTACTAGGTGTTTGTCCATTTTTGGAAGTTGTGTTTGATAGGGATATGTATTCTATTGCTGAGTTCGTCTAATTGAGAGCCTGTCGGATTAAAGAATAAATTTCCTGCATTGTTGCTTACTGTGCGCGTAACTGACCTGCTAGTTTCCTCTCTATTGAGTGTCTTAATCTAAACAATGAGCCCGGCTTAATATGGGCCAGTCCTAATAGAACTTGGAAAGAAAGAAGGAGAAAGAGCACGCGTGGCGCAATGGTGTTCACCTCCAGAAGTGGACTCACGCTTTTCAGTCCTTGATAGGTAAATCAGGTAACACATCACGCAGTATCCTATGGAGATACTCGCATAAGGCACCAAGTAACCCGGGACACATTGTTCAGTCAAAATACTCAGCGATGTGGAGTTGAAACAAAGTGCATGGCGTATCCTAAAAAGGAAAACATATGTCGCATATCACACCTCAACTCAAGGTTTGCAGGTTTGTCCACCGTATCAGGTGCATTTACGCCGGAGATCCTTCGCGAAATGGCCAGAAATAATCCACGTCCTATTATCTTTGCGCTCTCCAATCCTACGAGCAAAGCCGAATGCACGGCTGAGGACGCCTACCAATACACTAATGTGAGTTTCTCCGGTATTAGTTCATCAATCCTCCGAGTTGCCTTTCTTCTGTTCAGGGAGCGGTCCTGTTCGCCTCCGGATCTCCATTCGACAACGTGGAGCTGAACGGAAAGATATACAAACCCGGCCAAGGCAACAACTCGTACATCTTCCCCGGTGTGGCGCTCGCTGCCGTACTCTTCGAGGCGAAGCATATCCCGGACAAGGCGTTCCTCATTGCGGCTAGAGTTAGTTTGCCGATTTTTCGGGACATTTCCAGCTACATACCTTCCCGTTGCATCTATCTTTCTTAATAAGGTCCGGGTTTAGCCGGGTCTTACCCCTTGGCTAAGAAAAATTAAACCTAGGTATGACGAATATATTAGGTTGGTGGAAAAGTTTCTTGCCACTTTTACGATTTTTCCAATACATTTATCTCCTTCAATACCGTCAACAATTAACAAATATATGAACCGTCATTACCGACAACATATTGGTATTTATCAGATATTATTAATCGTATTGCTTCTTTAGAAATCCTGGGATTTTGAAGTGAAAGAGTCGGAAATGCACTTTTAATTATTTATTTATGTATTTATTTACAAGTGCTCCGTCACGCCTATCGGCGTGCCTCGCACTTGCGCGCTTCGCGCGATGTTGCAGTATCACTAAGCTAAGGACAATCACATCAAGCTTGCTGCTCTACTTGCATAGCTTTCTTCCCTACTTAGGAGTACAAAAGGCTCGCAGCACGTACAGTATATAGTATGATGGGGCGATCTATTGGTCCCTCATTACTGTTCTACCCTTAGTGATACGGTCTTCCATTACTGGTACTGGTTCCCCTCAATGATCCCGCTTAGCGGATGACGTCTTCGGTACGTCTACCTGAATCCCCAAACACGTTGAGAGACGTCTTCGGCAGTCTTTTGAGGCTCGGGCCAAGGGTGTGGGCTAATTTTTTTACGGTAAATTTTTAACGACCATTTTTTAACGAAAAATGTTTGCGTTAAAATCGGTAAGTTCGGTAAATTCGTCAAATAAAATTACCTTACTGCAGTCAATTTAGCAGCATTTTAATATGTGAAAAGCCAGATTTCTTTCATTATTGATTTTTCTGAGCCCTTCTACATGGCAATTATAAGACTTTTTCAATAGTTTGATTTCTCCGGGCGATTTTGCTCATGAAATGACTCAGCAACGAAGATGTCCAATCATGGAACTCTGTGAGAAAAATGAATCACCTCAAACCTTCAGTCATTTCCGTGGGAAAATCCCAATAAGGAGACGAACTATGGGAAAACTTGAGTGAAATGGCTCACTCCGAACATTTACAGTCACATTATAACTAAAACGGTTACCAAACAATCAGATCATTCTATAAAAACATTACAGAACAGGTCAAACTGTCGAAAAAGTTCGAGCTGAACGAATCATCGAGCCGTTGTCTCACCCCCCCCCCCCTTCATCAGCGATATCACGACGCCTCCTTCCGCTGTTCACCGGATCGCAGCGTAATCAGTGAGGCTAATCAAAAGCGAAACACCCAAAAAGCAAGTCAAACTCCTCGAAATAGAAAATGAATCCGTCGAAGACGTCAGAAGGTGCGAGCCGAACATCAGAAACGATCAAAAACAAAAGAAGACAATCACACTCGAACTTCTAACCATTTCACCCGGACTTTTTCAACAGTTTGATTTCTTCGGAGCGATTTTGCTGATAAAGTGACTCATCCTCTGACTGAAACGAATCACCGAGCCGTTGTCTCACCCCCCCCCCTTCATCAGCGATATCACGATGCCTTCTTCCGTTGTTCACCGGATCGTAGCGTAATCAATGAGGCTAATCAAAAGCGAAACACCCAAAAAGCAAGTCAAACTCCTCGAAATAGAAAATGAATCCGTCGAAGACGTCAGAAGACGCGAGCCGAACATCAGAAACGATCAAAAACAACAGAAGATACTCACGCTCGAACTTCTAACCATTTCACCCGTACTTTTTCAACAGTTTGATTTCCTCGGAGCGATTTCGCTGATGAAATGACTCAGCCTCTGACCGAAACGAATCATCGAGCCGTTGTCTCACCCCACCCCCCCCCCCCCCCTTCATCAGCGATATCACGATACCTCCTTCAGCTGTTCACCTGATCGCAGCGTAATCAATGAGGCTAATCAAAAGCGAAACACCCAAAAAGCAAGTCAAACTCCTCGAAATAGAAAATGAATCCGTCGAAGACGTCAGAAGACGCGAGCCGAACATCAGAAACGATCAAAAACAACAGAAGATACTCACGCTCGAACTTCTAACCATTTCACCCGTACTTTTTCAACAGTTTGATTTCCTCGGAGCGATTTCGCTGATGAAATGACTCAGCCTCTGACCGAAACGAATCATCGAGCCGTTGTCTCACCCCACCCCCCCCCCCTTCATCAGCGATATCACGATACCTCCTTCAGCTGTTCACCTGATCGCAGCGTAATCAATGAGGCTAATCAAAAGCGAAACACCCAAAAAGCAAGTCAAACTCCTCGAAATAGAAAATGAATCCGTCGAAGACGTCAGAAGACGCGAGCCGAACATCAGAAACGATCAAAAACAAAAGAAGACAATCACGCTCGAACTTCTAACCATTTCACCTGGACTTTTTCAACAGTTTGATTTCTTCGGAGCGATTTCGCTGATAAAATGACTCAGCCTCTGACTGAAACGAATCATCAAGCCGTTGTCTCACCCCCCCCCCCCCCTTCATCAGCGATATCACGATGCCTTCTTCCGTTGTTCACCGGATCGTAGCGTAATCAATGAGGCTAATCAAAAGCGAAACACCGAAAAAGCAAGTCAAACTCCTCGAAATAGAAAATGAATCCGTCGAAGACGTCAGAGAGCGCCACCGCGCTTTGATTAGGAGAAAATGAATCCGTCGGCAAAGTCAGAGAGCGCCACTGCGCTTCGATTAGGTCCCGCCTAGATTCAAAACACCCGCGTAATTTTAAATTCAAAACGTCAAGTCAATAATTCTTGAGAAAAAGCACTGAAGGGAAGTAGAGTGCAGTGTCTGCACCCTCCTGCTTAGAGATCGCTCACTCCAGAGGTAGAGTAGAGCTACGAAAAAAACTTCGCCCACACTTCGCCTAGGGGGGGGGGGGGGTGGTTAATTAGCGTGCTGATCACGAATCTAACATCCTTCTTTGAAATTTCAGCCGATTATGGTAGGGTACGGTAGGTAACGGTGACTAAGGCTGTCGATGTCATCGTCACCGATTTTCCCCTCACACTTCCCTCGCACTCCTCCAACACCGGATAGAGGCATATCGTTACTGGACCCCTCCTGGACAGACAGGACAAACACGTCGCCCTGGACTGACACGGCATCCCGTACAGACTGACAGAAGTTACACTCCCCTTAGCGGCTTATTATATAGAAGGAAGAAGGATGATGATGACCTCCACCACCTACACGCCTTAAATTCCACACCGCTTGAATGGCATCCACAAAAGATCGATAATATCGACCGATATCGATTGATCAACTTCAGATTCGTCTTCAGCGACCTCGATTACCCCCAAGGCTAAAGTTTCGGACCGCTTGGACGAAATACACGAAAAATCGATATTATCGATCGATATCGATTGATCAACTTCAGATTCGTGTTCAGCGACCTCGATTACCCCCAAGGCTAAAGTTTCGGACCGCTTGAACGAAATACACGAAAAATCGATATTATCGATCGATATCGATTGATCAACTTTAGATTCGTGTTCAGCGACCTCGATTACCCCCAAGGCAAAAGTTTCGGACCGCTTGAACGAAATACACGAAAAATCGATATTATCGATCGATATCGATTGATCAACTTCAGATTCGTGTTCAGCGACCTCGATTACCCCCAAGGCTAAAGTTTCGGACCGCTTGGACGAAATACACGAAAAATCGATATTATCGATCGATATCGATTGATCAACTTCAGATTCGTGTTCAGCGACCTCGATTACCCCCAAGGCTAAAGTTTCGGACCGCTTTAACGAAATACACGAAAAATCGATATTATCGATCGATATCGATTGATCAACTTCAGATTCGTGTTCAGCGACCTCGATTACCCCCAAGGCTAAAGTTTCGGACCGCTTTAACGAAATACACGAAAAATCGATATTATCGATCGATATCGATTGATCAACTTCAGATTCGTGTTCAGCGACCTCGATTACCCCCAAGGCTAAAGTTTCGGACCGCTTGGACGAAATACACGAAAAATCGATATTATCGATCGATATCGATTGATCAACTTCAGATTCGTGTTCAGCGACCTCGATTACCCCCAAGGCTAAAGTTTCGGACCGCTTGGACGAAATACACGAAAAATCGATATTATCGATCGATATCGATTGATCAACTTCAGATTCGTGTTCAGCGACCTCGATTACCCCCAAGGCTAAAGTTTCGGACCGCTTGAACGAAATACACCCCCCCCCCCCCCCCCTACACCCCCCCTCTCTCTGCTCCAACACCGCATCTCCAGGCACGTTTGGCAGCGTGTTCGGCACGTCTACTGACTCGCCAGGCACGTTGGGCAACGTGTTCGGCACGTCTACTGAGTCGCCAGGCACGTTGCACAACTGCAACCCCCCTCCTCCGACGATTCCCCCTTACAGGACTCCAGCACCGCATCTCCAGGCACGTTTGGCAGCGTGTTCGGCACGTCTACTGACTCGCCAGGCACGTTGGGCAACGTGTTCGGCACGTCTACTGAGTCGCCAGGCACGTTGCACAACTGCAACCCCCCTCCTCCGACGATTCCCCCTTACAGGACTCCAGCACCGCATCTCCAGGCACGTTTGGCAGCGTGTTCGGCACGTCTACTGACTCGCCAGGCACGTTGGGCAACGTGTTCGGCACGTCTACTGAGTCGCCAGGCACGTTGCACAACTGCAACCCCCCTCCTCCGACGATTCCCCCTTACAGGACTCCAGCACCGCATCTCCAGGCACGTTTGGCAGCGTGTTCGGCACGTCTACTGACTCGCCAGGCACGTTGGGCAACGTGTTCGGCACGTCTACTGAGTCGCCAGGCACGTTGCACAACTGCAACCCCCCTCCCCCCACGATTCCCCCTCACAGTTCAGCACCCAGATGGCCAGGCAGACCGTCACTGATCCCCCCCTGGACAGACACTCCGCCCCGTACAGACGCTCTCCCCCGTACAGACGCTCTCCCCCGTACAGACGCTCTCCCCCGTACAGACGCTCCGCCCCGTACAGACGCTCCGCCCCGTACAGACGTTAGCGGCTTATTATATAGAAGGATTTTTTGTTTATACTATTCCCACGTCGGAGTGGACACTTTTCATATCAAGTTGGAGACCTTCTTAAACTAGCCAAAGGCTTTCGAAATCAAAGCGAACTCTTCCAGATTGAAATGAGCTTCTTCTACATTAAACTTGAGAATCTCTAAAAAGGTTAGGACAATTTGTGAAAAAATTGTATGCTTTCTTTGAAGTTTTAGTTCGCTTATCCAAAAAGTAAACTCATTGTTTGGAATTTTATAAAATTCTCATTTCTTTTCTCGGACGCGTGTAGCGCAGTCGGAGGAGGCGCCGACGGTCGTGTGCACCCAGTACCAGGTTCCTGGTTCGGATTTTCCGCAAAGGCCAACCAAGCCTTCTATCCCTCTGGGGTCGGTGAATTGGTACCAGCCGTGTCTGGGAAGGATAAAGCGCTGACTTGTTCATTGGCTGGCCACCGCAAGTCATTGTATGGCCAAACACGCATTCAAATCGCCTCCACGACATCCCGTAGAAGTATGTAGAATGCGTGGCACATCCCAAAGGGAACTGAATAACGTCGTCCTTTATCCTTTTATCCTCATTTCTTGAGGCAAGGTAATGTTTCAGAGCCTGTTAAAATCGCGGCGAATGTTTTGGATGCATGATGCCGTCCGATCTTTTAATGCGTTATACGCTTAGCTCTTTTCTTCGCTTTAACACAAATTTTGATTGATTATTTTTTTTCTAGAAATAAAATTTTTATAAAATTATTGCACTTATTGAGGCAGGTAGACAAATAATTTCAAAAAAAGTTATGACAAATTTTTCTTGATCAAAAAATTATTTTAACCATCTTATTGCGTCTGCATTTTAACCTGCCTGAAGGTTAAAATGCAGACGTAATGAAGCTAGTTTAGAAGAGTGTCCAATTTGATTTCAAAAGTGTTTAGTTCGATGTAGAAATGGTACATTAGGCTGGTGGAGAAGTTTCCCGCCACTTTTACGACTTTTTTCAAAATCATCTTCTCCAATACATTCAAAAAATAACAAATATATGAACCGCTATTATCTTACGTCCATCGACCTGAAGAAGGCATTCGACTCCGTCGAGACTGAAGCGGTCCTCGAAGCTCTGCTCACTCATGGCGTTCCTACTCAGTACATCAGAGTCCATCGAGAGCTGTACAGTGGATTCACCACCAAGAACTCTCCATTCTACAACGACGTCGTCATCGACGTAAGGAGAGGGGTTCGGCAAGGGGATACCATAACCTCGAAGCTCTTCAGCGCCACCCTCGAAAACGTCATGCGGGAACTAGAATGGGAAGACATGGGAGTGAAGGTCGACGGCCGGCAATTACATCATCTTCGCTTCGCTGACGACATCGTACTCATAACACCGAGCATCAGCCAGGCGGAGCGAATGCTGGCCGCCTTCGATCGTGTATGTGGGAATGTTGGACTGCAGCTGAATCTTACGAAGACGATGTTCATGAGGAACGGACGGGTTTCTGATGCCCCATTCTCGCTCAACGGAACGAACGTCTCCGAATGCTCCAGCTACGTGTATCTTGGCCGCGAAGTCAACATGGCTAACGATCTAGCACCAGAGTTGAGCAGGAGGAAACGAGCGGCTTGGGGAGCTTTCAAGAGCGTCGAAGAAGTCGCGAAGAAGACGAAGAACGTCCGACTCCGTGCCCACCTATTCGACTCTACCGTTCTTCCTGCCCTAACATATGCCTCAGAGACCTGGGCTATACGAAAGCAGGATGAACACGCGATCAGCATCGCGCAGCGTGGAATCGAGAGGACGATGCTCGGAGTGACACGACTCACGCAAGTGAGAGAAGGCCTCCGGAGTTCCGAGCTTTGCCGACGTTCGAAGATCAGAGACGCTGTCGCATGGGCCAAGTTGTCGAAAATTAGGTGGGCCGGCCACGTAATGCGCTTCGTAGACACCCGCTGGACGAGAGCCGTCACAGATTGGATTCCGCGGGATGTCAAAAGAACACCAGGACGCCCACCAACGCGTTGGTCGGACTTCTTCGTGAAAGCCCTGAACGACCGATATGACGCTCTTCGTGTCCCTCGAGCAAGGAGGATCCATTGGACCACTCTGGCACGCGACAGGGACGAATGGAGACGCTGCTGGAGCCCGCTCGAGCAAGTCGATGATCAACGGGACGACAGATGGTAGGTGATTATCGACAACATATTGCCAATTTTCGTGTATCTTTGGACACCGCTTCTATAGAAATTTTGGCGTTTTGAGGAGAAGAAGTCGGTGATGCATTTTTTGAGCTGTTCCACATCTTTCTGTCTCGTCAATGTATAGCGAACGAAACAGATGATAGTCTGTCTGAGCGAAGTCTAATGGATGGGCCAGTACAAGCTTTGGGGCTTTTCTGAGTTCCCTTCACAAGGTGTGGAAGAGCGTTGTTGTGGAGAAAAAAGACCAGTCCTGTTTTCCACGCAGAACCGCAGATTCAGTTTCTTGCAGTAGACTTCGGCGTAGCAGTAGAGTGGAAGCAAATGCGCTACTACCCTGGCTATACTACACCAGCCTAAAGGGTAAAACTTGTTGTACCACGGCGAAAATAGTTAAAGTTATTCATTAAGGCCGTTAAATGCTGTCATGTAAAGCTGGTTGGATGGTCGCGCTAGACATTAGGATTGATCCATAATTATTTTTGCAGAATTTTCGTTTTTTTTAACTTTGAACCTTTAGCGATGTGCTGCGATGGTGACAGAAAAATCACTGAACGAATATTCCCGCCTCTACCCACGGCTAAAGGACATTCGGGAGCTGTCGGTGCAGATCGCCCTTGATGTAAGTTTTTGTACATGTTTTCTTCTTCTCTGGAGAATATGTAGTTCATCGCATCCAGAAGTATTAAGTGAAATATAACTTGTCAGTTAGCGTATGTTGTGCCACACGATGGGTATTCCCCTCCCTGGGCCTGACGCTTCTACTTCACGTCCTCTTCAGAGGCTTGAACGTGGAGCTTAAGCTTACCTTGCGCTATAGTAATCGCTCAATGAATGCGAAATGCGACACTGGTTATAAGCGGTATTGTATGTCCTCACTTCACATTCCTGATGGCAACCTTGAGCTTTGTCTCACTAGGAGATCAAGTTCCGCTGGAGCTTTTCAATGTGGCCTATGGAGGGCTACAGGAATCGTGCGAGAAGCGCAGTAATGGTTCTCAAAATTTCTTTTGACACTTAAGACACTAATGCAGGTTGAACCGATTCAAACGTCGCGCCAACCAAGGCCTATATGCCTCTGGGGTCTGGCAGTCCATCGGTTTTACGCCACTAGTCATTGTGGAGGTAGAATATGCGATCGAATGCGTTCTATGATATCGGTTAGAATTGGGCTGCATGGCGCAGTCCATAGAGATCATTGCTAAATTAACATCACCTTTATCCTTTATCCTCCAGTTGTAAGGAGTCTTCCGTTCTGGGGCCTGACTCATCAACGACTTACAGGAATTTAAGGAGAAATTGCAACCGAAATTCCTGAGAAAAAAAAAACGCGAACGCGCCTTATCAACAGGCGATATGGTTAAATGTTGGCGTTATCAGGAATTTCTGCTGTACTTTCTCCGTTAAATCTCGGTAAGACGTTTGATGAATCTGGCTCCTGGTTTCAGATTGGCAACCATTTCTACGAAAACAACCTGGCCATGCTGCATCCCGAACCGGAAGATAAGGTCTGTCTTTCACTCCGCTTTCTTCATTCATAACCGGTCAGTGTGAGCGCCGCCTATTGCAGGAGATGTTCATTCGTCAGAAGATCTACAACTACGAATACGAGCCATCGATCAACGATTTGTACGACTGGCCGGAGAAGGACACGCGGCAAGGATTTCCAGTGCCAGAGTTGTCTCGCATGTCCATGGATGACGACTAAAAGGAGTACTGAAGAGAGGATTTAGGGGTGGATAATATCCATAGTAGTCTCCTAAGTGGAAGCTAATGATTGATGCAAGTTATAGATTATTTATAGGGTTTAGTGGAAAATGTCTAGGTTAAATCGGTGTGTTAATAAAGCTTTAAATTTTGATTGGTTCCAGTATTGGCAAAGGGGTTGTGGGGATGCGCCGTGTATTCCACTCCGGTAAGATGTCGCAGAGGTTCTCTGGACACAGTATTGTTGCTTGAGGTTAGCGAAATAGAGAATTCCTGTTCTTTATTCCTTTACAGGCTCACATTGCCTCCACGAGATCACCTAGAAGAAGAAAGCATGGCGTATCCCAAAAGAGATAGATTGTCGCTGTTACTCGTCCTTTTATTCTTATTCCTCTACAATCCCAGGCTAGTGAAAGGAGCTTAGAGAAGTGTTGATCTTACTTGGCCAGAAAAAAAGATACGATATGCCATTGGAACGGTGTATTATGAACTACCTACAACTTACATCTGGGCCTAAAGAAGAGTTTTTATAAATATTCATTCAGACGTGTAAATATTTACTATTTACTACTTTACTTACAGAAGCAAAAATTTGACCATTACAATTCAACGCAGAAGAACTACTAGTTACTCTGGGAGAATCTGCCAATGAGTCTCTTAAACTGGCCATGAGATAATAAATTGGGGAGCACGTGTCGTTTTTAATAATGTACTGTATAAACAAACTTTTTCCATTTTATACTACTAAGTAACTGAAGATAGCTCTAGAAATTCTTGATAAAGGCCTACGACTTCTCTGATGGGTAGCGTGACCCCTTCTCTGGCAAAAAGATGACCTCGGTGGGTGCTATTTTTCCAGCGTCTCTCGACATTGAACCCGATGTTCAAGGCATGAGTGACGCTGTCAGCTCACAGTATGGCCGATTTCAGGACCCCTGCACGATTCGTCATCGGCCGAACCCGAACCCATCAACGCTCGGGTGTCAGTTGAGGTCGTTAGCCGCTGCGCCAATGACCTCACGTGGCTGCGCTGCCTTCTGACATTCCATTAAGCAGTGCAAGGGCGCGCGCACGTTGGATTTTTGACCTTTAAAGGATCAAAGGAAAAGATCGGCGTTGATCGACCTCTTTGCGGGGTGCGCCACGCGCTTTCACTTCCACGGGATGTCGTGGATTCAATTTGAACATATATTTGGCCTATGCCTTATCTCGCGGTAGACAGCCAATGGACATGTCAGTGTGTTATTCTTCCCAGACAAGTCTGGTGCCAAGTTCCGACCTCGGAGAGATGGAGTGCTTTTTAGGCGTGAGCGTGACATGAACTTTCAAGCGATTCGGTCTACATCCGGCAGCTAGTGCCCTCTTCCGATTGAGCTGTTTTTACTCACTTTTTGCTCTTTTAACAAAACCTTTTCAGTTCAATTATAGGTGCAAACGCTTTAATACCTTTTTTTGAAAAGGACGGAACGGGACCTAGTGAATTAAGAAATATCCTCTAACCTCGACCAGCATCCTGTGTAAACTATAAAAACGACATAAAAAAGGGAATTTACTCTAAGACCCCTGATTTCAAAAAATTTGAATAAAAAAAATAACGGATGGACATCCAAACAAGTTTGGGCTAAATGGGATGCCGACCCCGTCTAGCGATTTGCTTGAGCCAGCGTTGACAAAGTCTTCGCTCGTCCCTGTTGCGTGCCAAAATAGCCCAAGGACAACAAGTGGCATTGCCTACGCCTTTCCTCATCTAATTGATGAGTTGTTTATTCTCTCGAACAGGCGCCATCACCCTCACCACTTGCTTTGGTCGGTAGAGTGGACCAGGTCTTACTTGTTAATGAAACAAATCTAGCATCAAGCGCAGTTATGCCGTAGAACTCGTTAGATGACGAATTTTCGTTTCGAAATAAAATTCTAACAAAGGCATCGAAGGCAAGTCATGGGCTAGGAGAGGGGCTACTGGTGCAACCTACCACATATATTAGGTTGTCCCATAAGTCCCCGCCATTTTTTCAATGATTCACTGCAGATTTCGCCGGCGGTCTCTTGCATAGCGCTGCATAGCTTCAAAAGAGAATGATTTGCTCTATCAGAGCATGTATTGCATTTCTTTTTTCATCATGGATTTTGTCAATTTTTAGGTCGTTGAAGTGAAAAGTGAAAAAGTGGAAAAGTAGTCATTTGCGCACTTGTTCTCTCCGCTTAGGTTTGTAGTTTCTTGCGCAGTTTTTTACAGCAGTTGGAAGACAATGTTCTGTACTACAAGAATACGTGTTGCTCCTATTTTCTCACTTGCCCTTTATTGATTTTTAGGCCAACAAATTGGGAATTCCGACTTTTCCGTCCGAATTTTTGCCAAAACTCCGGTTCTGTGGCTGGACTTTTTTGCTTGGTTTTATATGTTGGTGTTATAACAAAGAAATATTCTGTTGCAGAGTCTCTTGCTCAGTCTGGAACACCCCCGTTCTGATTTGAAGACTGTTCTTGGTTCGAGACGTATCAAATTCGATTTGGAAGATGTTCTGTTTCATTTCAAAAGCGTCAAACCTGGTAGAGAAGTGTTCAGCTTGGTACAAAGGGTGCACGGAATAGCACGGCTTAAGGCCGCCACAGACTTCTGCGGCGCCGCTGGAGGCGAGCTCTGCGTCTCTGCCCTATGGTTAAGCATAGGGCAGCGGCGCCGCCGAGCGGCTGTGGCGGCCTTTAGCCGAGCACCCCGCTCCTAAGAGGGGATTCCAAAAATTGTTCAAGAAAGACATGCTATTGATTGATTACAGGCGCAGCTTCGACAGTGGAAATTCGCTCGCAGCTCGTTCTCTACCGAAAACTTCACGCCACTCCGCCTGCGGCGCTGCTCCGTATAGCTCCCGGGTTGCGAGCTCGTGATAACATGGGCTACGAAAGCGCTGGCGATGAGCTGGAGGAAATTGTGAAGCAGCGTTAGAAGTAACGTGCTAGAAGACATCCTCTTCATCACTTCGGAGGCCATGTGAAGCATCATTCAAGAGTGTTACGTTTATAATTACATTTTTCCTTATTGTTTCCCTTCTGGGGTCGGCTTCGTCAACGACTTACTGCAATTACTGCATCCCTCAACTGATTTTTCGAAAATGTGCAAATACATTACAATACCCACTAGCTATGATTTTTAATATCTCCCTAGCTCTAGGTCAAGTTCCGATAATTTGGAAGGACTCCATAGTGACACCAATTCCTAAGAACAATAATGCATCTTCACTGTCTGATTTCAGACCTATCAGCATATGTCCAACCGCTGGCAAGGTTTTGGAAAAAAAGTGTGCGAGATAAGCTGTACGACTGGTTTTCAATACACCATGTAGTCCCAAAAGAGCAGCACGGTTTCACACCGGAAGCTTCTACAGAAACCCTTGTTTGTGACTCCATATATGACTGGCACACAGCGTTGAATCAAGCGAAGTCGGTTGATGTTATCTTTTTTGATCTTTCAAAAGCATTCGACAGAGTAAGCCACATTAAGCTTCTTCAAAAGCTTGCTAGCTTCGGTATTCGTGAGCCAATTTTAAAATGGTTATCAGCCTATTTGTGTGAGCGTCACATGACGGTAAAAGTTGGAAACAGCTTTTCAAACAGACATCTTTGCCCGAGTGGTGTACCTCAAGGTGGAGTACTTTCTCCTCTGCTTTTCTCAGCGTATACAGCTGACTTGCCACAAATTCTGAAGGTGCATCCTAGTTTGGAGGTAAAAATTTTCGCAGATGATATAAGAATTTACTGTGCCTACGATTCTTCAAATCAATGTTTTGCTCAAGAATATGTTTCAAACTCCATACGAAGTATGATGGAGTGGTCCAGTAAGTGGAAGATCCCAGTAAATCTAGCAAAAACGGTACATTTACATTTAGGACCCTATCCACCACCATCGTATAAGTTTAATGAAATTAGAATAAGACATGAGGATCATGTGAGAGATTTGTGAATTGTTGTGGACACTTTCTTAGAGTTCCAAAAGCATTTAGAAGCTATTGCAAGAAAAGCACTAGCATCACTTTTTACCATACTCAGAAGCGTCCAATGTAGTGATCCGAAGTTTTTGATTAGGTTGTACAACACATATGTCCTTCCTCAGTTGGAGTATTGTTCGACAGTATGGAGTCCCTGTATTAAGAAACATGTACTGCTGTTAGAAAAAGTTCAGAAGACGTTCACAAAGATTGTATTTTACAGGGCTTTTCCTAATCCTAACTACCCACAATGCCTTCCATCTTATAGAGACCGCCTCCAAATACTTGGTATGAAGAGTCTCAAATATAGAAGAGTAGTCAGGGATTTGACATTTTGTTTTCGCATTTTACTCATGGAGGTTAAGCTTAGTGTCAGTAAATATTGGGTTTTGAAGCCATGTCGTGGGAGAACAGCAGGGATTGCCATTGAGCATCGTAAACTGAACATCCACTTGAACAAACCTGTATTTAACTCATTTTTCATACGAACAACAAGGTGGTTGAATCAACTTTCCTTGGACTTAGTATCGAGCAGAAGCTCTAGGGAATTTAGACGTAAGCTGAAAAAGCTCGATGTTTTGGAAATGCTTCAAATCGAGGACGTCGGTTAGTTTCCTTTTTTCTCTTTTCTGAACCTAGGGTCTGTGGGTGATAACCTAGTGAAACATCTCTGGGTTGTCATTTGTCGGATCTTGTCAGCCTTTGAAATGCTAGAAAACCTCACCTGGACTATTTTAGGTGTGTCAACTGCTTGTGCGCTTCGATTGAAGCATGGTTGAGAGTCGAGTATTCCACTAGAGCAAAACAGGCTAAATGTGTTTAATTTTACTTTCAATTAAGCATTTCATAGCTCTTTTTTTCAGCCCCCAGTGTATAGGTCAACGACGTTTCGTAAATGCGCAGTGAGCTACGCTCGGCGAGATACCTCAAGAGTTGTAACTTTGAACTTGTATCTTCATGTGTCTTAAGTTGCGGGAGCTGAATATAAGAATCACATTTCTCCGGTTGGCCGCTCATCTTCAGAAATGTTTTTTTAACCATTTGACCAATGTTTTTGTTACATAGTGCCTGCATGTTGTTCTTGTTTTCAGAGGTTTCGAAGCTCTTTACTGTTTTTTCCTACTGCTTTCATTTTACTCCGTGTCGGCTTTCTCTTAGAAGAAGTTCTAGGTTTGCATTACCTAAGCGTAGTCCCTATTGTTAATTTTTTTTAAATATTTTTTTGAAATCCTCTTATTTTTTATTTTTGTGACTTCTTGGCCCGTATCGATATATCAAATCAAGGTGCGTGCTCCCTTCTATGCCATCGCCCGGGGTGCGTACTAGTTTAAAGAGGTCCTTGAGATACAGAACCCGCCCCGGAATCGTGCGTATAGAAGGCCGTAGGCAAAGCGCATTCTATAGTTTCGAGGGCAGGATGTCTTTATTGAAAAACGTTCTTTCTAAGCTTATATTCCTTTTTTAAGGCTTTTACTAATTCCCAAATGCTGGACTACTCTTCGGCAGGGTGAACACTAGCCCTCACTAGATGCTGGAAAGCCTTGGCGGATCACTTCTTGCTGGTCTAAAAAACCATGTCGTAATTTCTTGCTCATTTCTTTTCTTTTTTTCTTTGCTGTCTTTGGAGTTTGCTTATGAGTTTTTCAGTTCATTAGTTTTTTGTCTTTTGTTGTCACACTTTCTAACGATTGCTTTTTTTAGTGCTTGGTATTGGCGCACTTTTATGTGCTTTGAATAAATAAATAAATGAATAAATAAATAAATAAATAATTTAACAGAGATTTTACAGGCTAAATTCCTGAAAAAACGCGTCTTTTCAACAGGCGATATGGTGAAACCCCAGCGTTCTCAGGAATATCGGCTGTAAATTCTCCGTCAAATTGCTCTAAATCGTTGACGAATCCGGTCCCTGGTCTGATAACACACTGGCACTATTGTACTTTTAGGACTTCAGAGATCGAGGAGAGGTCGAAATTTTTTTTGCACAAACTTCGCCCAGAGGGTTCTTTACGGTGCTGATCACGAATCTAACATCCGTTTTTGAAATTTCGGCCGATTACGGTAGGTTACGGTAAATACGGGTGACTAAGGCTGCCAAGCTCCTAATCTCCGATTTCACGCGAACGTGGCTCAGGGAGGCCATTTAGGTGCTGATTACGAATCTGAGATCCGTAGATCCGTTTTTGAAATTTGGGCCGACTACGGTAGGCAGCACTATTGTACTTTCGGGACTCAGGAGGTCGAGGAGAAGTCGAAAAAAATTTTGCCCAAACTTCGTCCAGGCGGTGATTTGCGGTGCTGATCACGAATCTAACATCCGTTTAACAAGCCTAATTGTCGGTTTCGCCCAAACCTCGTCTAGTCGTTTGGAGGAGGATGTCTTGCTCAGTAGGAATTTGTGTCGCGTTTATTGGCTCACGCTGATTTCTGTCGAATATCAACAACTGAAGAAGGAGAAGGAGTTGTTGGTGAAGACGATTTTCCTCTTTTTGGCCTTCTGTTGATATTCAATAGAAATCAATAAACGCTACACATATTCTCATAGAGCAAGACATTTTCTTTCGAATGACATATAACACCAATCCAAAAAGTCCAACCACAGAGCAGGAGCTGTCGGCAAAAATAACCATCCTCCTTCGGACGTCCCAATTTGATGACCTAAAAATCAATAAAGGACAAATGAACAAATAGCAGTAACACATATTCTTGTAGAACAGAATATTGTCTTCCAAGTATTATAAAAAACTGCGCAAAAAAATGACAAACCTAAGCGGAAGTGCGCAAATGGCTACTTCTTCACTTCTTCACTATTCACTTCAACGACCTAAAAATTGACAAAATTCATGATGAAAAAAGAAAAGCAATACATGTTCTGATAGAGCAAATCATTCTCTTTCGAAAGCTATGCAGCGCTGCAAGAGACCGCCGGCGAAGCCTGCAGTGAATCGTTGAAAAAAACGGCGGGGACTTACGGGACAACCTAATAGAAAGGCTAATCCCTCCGTCTGCCGCATAGCATTGTCTGTCCGTCCATCCGACGGTTAAAATTGGTACAATAGCGTGAGGAAGTACTTACTATCCCGATCGAGACGCGTCAGTTAACTTTCAAGGTGGGAATTAAACAAACTGACCGCCAATGGGTAGGCTTCACAACAAGTGGACAATATCGACAGCATTTATCGATTTTTTCCAGAGTGACCGTTTGTGGGATCGCGTGGACACATTTGCTGATGGACAGCAATGAATTATCCTAATTAATGAGAAATTCAATGTTCCTAAAACTTCCCTATCACTTCGCATTTAGGTCTTCCTAGGAGGTGACAATAGGTTTTGCAATGCTTTATTGGGCGATGACGCTTCATCAAAATGTGGAATCTCCGTAATTCCATTGAGCTAAAACTAAACAAGTGTCAGCGATTCGAGCAGGGTTCGAGTCCTGCCTAGTGCAAGAGTTTTGATCGCAACAAAACATCATGTAACGACATATAGCCTTTATATCAGCCGCTCCTTGGTTAAAAACTAGTGTATTAAAGCCTCAGTGAAAATTGCGGATGATGCAGAAGCTCCAAACAAAACAGCATCGACGCCGCCGTGGACGAGAATGTCAACAATTCGCTAAAAATGAACTTCTCAATTTATTTAGCTGAGCAAGACATGTACTTTTCATGCTACAGATATGTATTCAGCCCAAGCTCAGGAGAAAGTCCTTTTCCTGGAATATCCTGCAAATTCTAGACGAGAGAAGCGAAGGCTTCCTCTTATGAATCTGTATTGACCTTCTTCCACTTTTTGACGCCCCGCCTCCTTGGCCTTTTTCCTTCTGCGGACAGATGTCCTCAAAAGGAAAGATGCGGATCTCAACTACATCTGTTATGAAGTTCTAGGATGTTCTGACGCCCCGTCTTCTATCTGTCATCAGAAGGAAAGACATCATCGGGAATCCAAGAATTCAAGAGGCTGTGATATATGCATATGTAGCATTTTCACGTCGAGTTGGGCACCTTTCAAATCAAATTGGATGCCCTTCTTGGCTAGCTTAAGATTTTTGAAATCAAAGCGAACTTCCCAAATCGAAAAGAGCTTCTTTTGAATTAGACTAAATACTCTCCAAAAAAGGTTAGGATAATTTTTTGTACAAGAAAAAAATTTAGTATGACTTTCTTTGAAAATTTAATTTACTTCCCAATAAGAGAACACATAGTTTGAAATTTTATAAAATTCTCGTTTTCTTAAAAAATAATGGTTTATAGTTTGTTTTAAAGAGGAATGACGGCAACGTTTGGTGCCAAACAAAAATTTTGCGCCATGAACTCATCCAAGGCGTCGGGATTTCCACACGTTTGATAGTAAAAATGCTGTTTGCATAGAGTTTCGCACCTGTAAAAAAGATAACAAAAGCAATTGTAAGGAACACACATATTCACACTTTGATGCTTCATGTCAGCAGCATTTACACTATCAAACAAATAAAAGCCACGAAGAGCTTTAGAGTGCATGGCGCAATCTGGTTTTTTAATGCACTAAATCGTTGACGTTTTGATGCGCTTTGAAACAAAGTTTAGTTTATTATTTTTCTTTAAAAATTAAATTTTTATAAAATTTACAGTCTTTCGAGCAGCTGTACTAAAAAATTTCAAAAAGTTCTATCAAATTTTCTTTAAATAAAATCTTGATCTAAACATCATAGAGAGTCTGCAATTTACTCTGTAAGAAGTTTGTTTCGATTTGAAACATGTTCAATTTGATCTCAAGTTTCTTACAACTTTATTTTTCTTACATCCTTATTCTTACAATTTAAAATTATTACAGACACAATGACCATGAGAAGGCGTAATAACGACAAATTAATATGTGCAAAAATATTGGCAGTACGCGGGCTCGAACTCGAAATAACGTCGGTGTGCTCCTATGAGAAGGCACTCCTACCCACTGCGCCACCGAGGCAATCTCTTGGGGTGTCATAGAGGCTGACGATCTTTGCGCACACATTATCTCACCTCTTTTTCGACCTTTAAAAAGCGTTCAACAAAAACTAACTGCAATTCCAGACTTAGCTCACACGGCCCTCCTTCCTCTTCATCTTCTTCGTGGTCTGTCCCGCTTTGTAGGGGGTCCGCTATTCTGGTGTGACGACGCCACCGTTCCCGATTCAGCGCTAGATCAGGATGGACACCAGCCACCTTCAAGTCCATATGTAACGTATCAGACCAGCGCTGCTCCGCACACCCTCTAGGCCGCTTTCCTATTACCTCGAAGTTAAGCCTATCTTGCTGACGCTGTCTTCTTTCCCACGCAGAACGTGGCCGTACCATCGTAAGCGAGCTTCGCGCAGGGGGTCGAGCGTTCTACCCCCTCGTCCCCCTGGCCCGCCCACCCCCCCTCCCCCAACCCCTGGGCTTGCTCGAGAGTACAGTGGTTGCCTTACGACACAGTGGAGACGCAGACTATTGTCACGCCTCTGTTTAAAGGGCGGGGGAGGGGAGGGGAGAACGCCACTCCGCCCTTAGCGCATCTTATCCGCTATCGGCGCGACACCGAACTTCTGCCGAATGGCATCGTTTCAGATGCGGTCCATGCGCCTCACACGCCATCCTGTCAGAATATCATCGAAAATGCTCACCATGAGTTGGGAACCTTTCCTTGTTAGGCTTATGCTTGGAATAGTGTCCAATTCGACGTGGAAATGGTGCACACTACGCATGTTCACCAACAAGGTTCACTAGTTGAGCATTCTACGTCTCATCTGACGACGACACTTTAAGTCATAATTACCCTATGCATAGGTATGCTCCGCCCAGCTTCACGTGCATTTCTTTTCCTAAAGTGTTTGGCATAAAAGTTAGAGCCAACCATAAGAACGACGATTTTCACAGAACGGCCGACCATGTGTGATGCTTCGTTGTTGCGTTGTAAAGCACTGAGAACGATGCTAGAAAATCGAAGAGGCACGAAGCCGCCAAACTTACCGCTTGACTCAGGTGTTTCTCGTCGATCTGACTACTTCTGACGGATAGGGATAGACACTATACAGGAGCCGGATTCATGAACGACTTACAGAGATTTAACGGAGAAATTACAGCCGACATTCCTGAAAAAAACGCGAATTAACGCGGCTTATCAACAAGCGATACGGTGAAATGTTGGTGTTATCAGGAATTTCGGTTGTAATTTTTCCGTTAAATCTCCGTAAGGCGTTGATGAATTTGGCCCCAGCACTACAAGAAGATTAAAGCTGATGTGGGCGCTTTAAATCTCGCAACTACAAAATGCAGCAAAGAACAAATGATGGCTGTTGGCGTTAATCAATCTCTTTATGGGAGATTTATCTATTTATACGTGAAATTCAAGCGAAACATGTAGGCACGGGAAGGATATTAGAAGAAATGTCAACAAAAAGTTATTTCAAAACAAGAACGTGGTGAACAAGAAGTGAGATCGAATGAACGTATTGGGGAGGGGGGGGGGGCAAAAGTAATGAGACACCCCATGCCGTGTCCATATATCTCGTGGCTGGAGTCTGGATTCGTACTTGTTGTATTTGTATGTTTGTATGCTACTTACTGAAGCCCATCTGAAAAGTTATCACTTCCGCCCTTTCCAGAAGCATGCCAGAAACCCCAGCCTGTCTCATGCCGAAACCCCAGTTTGACGAGTCGACCTGTGTCGCGCAAATCTCCCCCAGTTCCCAACCCCGAGCAGCCTGGGCTCAATATTCACGCAAGATGAGAAGTACGTCTTCTAACTTAACGGCGCCAAACAGCGAGTCTGGGTGAGACCTGGTGAATTGTTACCGACCTTCGTTCGGCGAGATGTTCACGGCGAGAAGCATCTTTGGAGCTTTTGGGTCTGCGCCCATGGAACGGTTTACCGAAGGCTGTTTCCCATGAGCACCGCGATGAACTCCATGGCCATTGTGAACGAAATAGAGGAGATGGGCCGGCGACTCGCTCTTATTCATTCGCAGCGCTTCAAGAAGCTCCTCCTCTTCGACAACGCCGCACCCCATCGGGAACAAGTGACCACGGATAAGCTTGGCCAGCTGGGCTACGTTCACATGCCTCACCCACCGCATTCGCTGGACATCTCTCCATTCAACTACCACTACTACTTGAGCCTACAGGAATTCCTAGTCGGAAGGGACACAAGAACCCAAGCAGTCCTTGACAACCATATCGAGCAGTTGATGAGCACCAGGCTCAAGCAGTTCTGGAGGGATCAGGAAGTTGGCTGAGCGATGGCAGCGAGGTCCTTGCCCTTAATGGCAAATACACTCCTCAGCATCGTTGAGTTGTAATTGAGTTATAAGGAGATAAAGATTTTTTTCATTTTGTCTCATTACTTTTGGCCCTCCCTAATAGACTTAAAAGAATCCTGCACTGATGGTGATGAGTTGCGCCACGCATTCTGCTCCTGCGGGATGTTGTGAGTGTAAGAAGGCATAATTGGTGATGAATGCAATATCCTGTGGTCAGTAAATGGGCAAGATAATTGCGGATTCACTCAACAGTTCACCCATCAGTCACGCGTTAGTGCTAGGGATCCAAAGGTCATCCGAAAGAAAGAGTTTCTAGGGAGAACGCGAGGCTTGACCTCATTCATTACACTTTGTCGGCTGTGGTCCACCATTCTAAATATCTAACCTACATACAGGGGTATTTAATTGGAGTGGCCCCTGGGGTTATTCCCAAAGCTCGATCATGCGCAATCTAGAGTGGGAACACATAGGAGTGGAGATCGACGGCCCGTAGCTGCACAATCTTCGCTTCGCCCACGAGGTCATGCTCATAACACGAGCTTTTGTCAGGCGGAGCGACTGGCGATTTTAGTCGTGTATGTGGGAAACTTCTCCTGCAGTTGAATCTCGAGGAAACGCCGTTCATGAAGAACGGACAAGTTTCTGATGCCCCATTCTCGCTCAACGGAACGAACATCTCCGAATGCTCCAACTACGTGTATCTGGGTCGCGAAGTCAACATGGCCAACGACCTAGCGCCGGAGCGGGCAGGAGGAAATGAGCAGCTCAGAGAGCTTTCAAGAGCGTCGAAGAAGACGTGAAGAAGGCGAAGAAAGTCTGACTCCGTGCCCACCTATTCGACTCCACCGTTCTTCCTGCCCTAACATACGCCTCAAAGACTTGGGATACGTGAAAGCAGGGTGAAGGATGAAAGCAGGGCCCGGATTCTTGAACGCGGCCGACGGTAAATCCTACCCCGATTTACCTCGACGGCCACTTACCGGCCAATTACCAGGGTCTTAGCTCTGTTTCTGATTCATGACCGCCAAAGCAAGGGTTTTACTTCTAGGCGCTCGTGTCGAGTATTGGGTGGGTTGGCAACGGGTTGCGTTGGGTCAGAAATAAGCAGATAGCAAAACCCTTGCTTTGGCGTGAATGTTCCCTTACGCGCTAGCGAGGTAGCATGATTTCCGCCGCGCGTTCACGAATCGCGGGTAAGTGGGGAGGGTCGGTAGATTTTACACTTACCGGTCGGTAAGTCCTTCACAAATCCGAGCCTAGGATGCGTCGCGTACCTTGGAATTGAGAGGACGATGCTCGGAGTGACACATTTACGCAAGTGGAAGAATACCTACGGAGTTCCGAGTTTTGGCGACGTTCGAAGATCGCAAAGGCTGTCTCATGGGCGTAGTCGTCGAAAATTCGGTGGGCCGACCACGTAATGGGCTTCGCATGACTCCCGCTAGACGAGAGCCGTCACCAACTGGATTACACTGAATGTCAAGAGAACACCAGGACGCCCTCCAACGCATTGGTCGCACTTCTTCGTGAAAGCCGTGAACGACCGATTTGAACTTCGTGTCCCTCGAATCATACGATAGGGAGGAATGGAGACGCTGCTGACACCCGTTCGAGCATCTCTATGATCAACGGAACAACAGGTAATGCAGGTGAATTGTATTTTTTGAGTGAAATTTAACGGGAGATTTCATTTTTCGAAAATTCGTTGAAAAATTATACGCCCAGAACTTTGCGTGCACTACGCTTGTGTCCTTCCAAATTGTTTTTTTTCGAATAAACGAATAATCGAACATATTCGGTTTCGTGAAAAACAGATTACTCGAATAATGAATATATTCGAATTTTGGACCACGTCGAGTAATCGTATAATGAGTATATTCGAATATTGGTGCTCATCTAATAGTCGAATAATGAATACATTGAAATTTTTAACCTCGTCGAATATTCATTTAATGAATAATCGAATATTCGTTCGAAATTATTTGATTCGGTCCGAAGTATAGTGTGCACCTCTGGTTCGAATGCCCATCACTGTCGTTTACGATGTCTTCAGTAACAAGTAATACGGACTAAAATAGCCTATCCATATCCAGAGGCTTTCACTTGGAATATACAGGATGCGTAAAAAGTATTGACGCACTAAACGTAAGCGTTAGAAATGACAACACATCATAAAATTTAACAATTTTATATACAAAATGGGCGCGTGGAGCGCAGTCGGAGGAGGCGCCGGTTCTCGCCTGCACCCGATACCAGGTTCCTGGTTCGGATTTCCCGCCCAGGCCAACCAAGCCTTCCATCCCTCAGGGGTCGCTGAATTGGTACCAGACTTGTCTGGGAGCGATAAAGCGCTGACTTGTTCATCGGCTGTCCACCGCAAGTCATTGTATGGCCAAATACGCATTCAACTCGCCTCCACGACATCCCGTAGAAGTAGAATGCGTGGCGCATCCCAAAGGGGGTTGAATAACGTCGTCCTTTATCCTTTTATCCTTTTATATACAAAATGTCAACAATGATGTAGCGAACAGGATAGCATCACTTGTATTTTATATGGGCTTCTTTGCTGCGAATGCAAGGGCGAAGACGCCGAGGAAAGGCATCGCCGGTGCACCGCAAGTAGTCCACGTCGATTTCGTTCTATGATTTGACCTTCAGTGACTTGATACTTTTGTGTATTCAACCTGTAAATATGTTGCATACTCTTCAAGGACCTCCAAAGTGCTAGTTCTGGCGGAAAGCTCGCTGCAAGGAAGACGCATCCAGCCAGTATAGTGGTTTGTGCATTCATCACAAGCACCTCTCGTTTTCGTGGACGCAGAAGTGAAGATTAATCAGTAAACTACCTGTGTTGATGTACTAAAGGAGGAACTGCTTCCTTGGCTCGAATCTCACCTGGAGAGTAAGCCGTATGTCTTCCAGCAGGATTAGACTCCTGCGCAGAGTCGAGGATTGTTCAGAACTGGTGCCGCGCCAACTTGAAGGACTTCATTTCGGCAGAGGAGTGGCTCTGTATAGACCGGTTTTGAATTCGCTGAATTACTCTATATGGAAAGTTTTGGAGAACAAGGCTTGCGCTACTTCCTACAAGAGTATGAAGTCAGTGAAGGATGATCTTTCTTTATTCACTTACGCGAAGTAATGTTGTGCTAACAGAGACAAACAACTACGTACATGACGAGAACTTTGCTAGTTCATAGTATGAATGAGCTATGAGTCGTATGAAGTATGAATCAGCTCAGAGTAAGGACACTACGGATATAGCTTGAACAATTACACCAGTAACGCTGCTTTCCCCTTGGAACGAGAGAAGGTGTCCCCAGCGAGATCCTTGTCCTGACCCAGAACGCAATCTGATAGAAGTACTGGGGAACGCATTCGACCGAGACCCCAGGCGGACAGGCCGAGGGGGACCTTAAGCTAGGGGTTCTCCAGAACGTCATCAAGCCCCAGTATATCTATCAGATCTGGTCAAAGCATGGAACAATATCGACGTGGACCACTTGCGGCGCACCGTCGATGCCTTTCTTCGGCGTCTTCGCCCCTGCATTTGCAGCAAAGAAGCCCATATGAAATATAAGTGATGCTATTCTGTTTGCTAGATCGTTGTTGACATTTTGTACGTAAACTTATTAAATTTTATAATGTTTTGTTATTTCTAAGGTTTACGTTTGGTGCGTCAATGCTTTTTACGCACCCTGTACTTTTTCTATCATCACTTCAAGCATTGAGGCTTGGCTGTTGACAGGGCTGTTCGCATTTCATGAGACTTCAGCTGCTGCTGCAATAGCTTCGTGCTTGTTTGGCTGCTCGTGTCGAACTGTGTCAGCGTACGAAGAGTGACCCAGAGGGCTTTGTTGTCTTTGTGGTGGCTGTGGCGTAGGCCGAGTTTCTGTTGAGAAAAACGCTGTTCGTCACCGGCAAAGTGCAGTCGACGGGGCACCCGCCGCATCGCACGTGCAGCACACCCGCTTCTCGCTCGTTGAGAGTACATGCGGGCTCGGGCGGCAGGCTGTCCGACCGGGCTCTTCGCACGATTTTGTGTTCCCGCCGTTAAGCTACCCTCAGCTCCGTGAAGATTGCTGGCTATCCTACGTGGTCTCATCGTTTCTTCAAGCTGACCTTCACTATAGATAGTGCTCTGTTGGGCTGCAACCACTCGTTTCACGCCTCTCTATGTCGATGTTCGATTCCTCGTCCAGACAACCTTGCGTTATCCTTTTTCGCCATTCTAGTTAGCCTTCGATTTCTATGCACAAGATAAAAGATTTGTCCAGAACATGGGAAAGAGGCGGATGAGGCTCAGTTGCAGAAACCCCTAGTTCCGCGTGCGTCCTGAATCGATTACTGGTTCAGATCCCGCGAAGCAGAAGTCTGTCGTCTATGCGAGAGCGATAATTTGATATTAGACTCGTCCGGGAAAGGCAAAAGACTGACTTCTCCGTCGGCTATGTGTAGGTCAAATAAACTTTAGGCTTGCTTCCACGATAAAACTGAATGCGTGGCGCACACCGCCATTTGCAGACTTGGTTCCCATAGTAGTGAAACTTGTTGTAGTCGAATATCTACATATTGACGACGTTTCTGGTCTTAAGCCCTTCTTCATGTCTAGAAGAACCATTTCGCCGACACATTATGGGTGCGCCATAAATATGGTCACTTTTTCGCACACAATTTTTTGTAATTGTTTGTGAACGTTTATATGTTTCCATTGTTTCTTCGGATTCCACGTGTCATCTTAACTGTATATAGTGTTTTTTGCATCTCCACACTGCTTCCGTCAGAAATTGTAAAGTATTGTTGTCAAAGAGGCGCAATCTTGGATCCGAGAAGTGCAGGACTTTCTGCTCCCAATATCGCTCGTCTACTGAAGCTGCACAAGATCACAGTCTATCGCTGTGTGAAACGTAACTTTTTCGTTGATCGTTCCCGACCTGGCTGCCCGGTGTCCGTAGCTACGAGCAGTCTTTGGAAAATCGTGAAAGAACAATTCAAGTGGAATCCAGGCCGCGGCATGAGAAAGATGGCATCCGAGCTCAACGTATCGGCTACGACGATGAAGCGAGTTGCTAAGAATGAACTTGGACTATACCCCTACAAGTTCCGTCAACTGCACGGACAAACGTCTGCACAGATGAAAGGAAGAAGAAAAAATGTCCAAGACTCCTCGAGCGGCACGACCACTGCACGATGCTCTTCACTGATAAGAAACTTTTCTCAGTTGAGCAGCATTTTGACCGCCAAAACTCGCGGTCACTGGCTGAAAGTGGTGAGGATGAAGACACCGTTAACAGAAACTCTCATGCAGCTTCCCTGATGGTTTGGGCCGGAGTTTGTGCCACAGGACGGACACGATTGGTTTTCGTTGAAAAAGGAGCCAAGGTCAACACCAATGTCTAGGTGAACGACATTGTGACGAAGGAGTTGCTTACCTAGGCTCAAGAACACTCTGGAAATACAACATGGACCTTTCAACAGAACGGCGTGCCCGCTCATAAGTCCAACAAGACTCAGGAGTGGTGCGCGAGGAATCTTCCCAACTTCATCCCTGTTTCTCAATGGCCGACAAACTCGTAAGATTTGAGTGTTATGGATTACTGCGTTGGTTCATTCTAGAGGGTAACGCCTGCGCTAAAAGGCGAACTACGATTCGAGGATTGAAATCTTCACGGGAAAAAGCATGGAAGGAAATTCCGCAAGCAACCTTGCGTGCCGCCGTTGAATCATACCCTAAGCGTCTGAAGGTTGTCATTCGTGCCAGCAGGGATCATACTGAATGATATCCATTTTGCGTGTTATCTAGATTCTTAGTAAAATGTTGAAGAAGTTTCGTTGTTCCCTGGTAAATTCCGCGTGGGTAATTCGCTTTTTATTGAGTGGCCATATTTATGGCGCACCCTGTACATTACTCCATACATGAAGCCTAGGGAAACAACTATCTCTAAAAAAGTTACAAACCGGTTACTGCCGCCTTCTGAAATTACAGTTATCTCGTACTTTGTACTTCGAGAGCCACTGCACACGACAAATGCGCATCTGGAGTGATTCCTCATTTTCTTCAGGATCAGAACACGTGGAGCATTCTAGGGGTGCCCTCAACTTTAGCATATACTCCATCTTATACGGCGTTCCTTCTTCTTTTTTTCATTCTGACCTTTATAGGATTGAAGAAGTATTAGATTGTCCGGAAAGTTCTTAGCGTTTTGTGTTACTATTTTTCATTCGTCTATTATCAAGTAAAAATTTAACTTGAATTGCGCATTAATGCTACTTTCTGTACAACATGTTCTGCTCTATTATATTACTGTTCTTTAAGGGCCTATTGAAGTACAAGTGCTCCGTCACGCCTATCGGCGTGCCTCGCACTTGCGCGCTTCGCGCGATGTTGCAGTATCTCTAAGCTAAGAACAATAACATCAAGCTAGCTGGTCTACTTGTACAGCTTTTTCCCTACCTAGGAGTACAAAAGGCTCTCAGTACGTGCAATATATAGTATGATAGGGCGATCTATTGGTTCCACGCTACTGGTTCTCCTTAGTGAAACGTTCCCCCATTACTGGCCGTTCCCCTCAACGATCCCCCTTAGCTGACGACGTCTTCGGCACGTCTTCTGAATCCCCAGGCATATTGGACGACGCCTTCGGCACGTCCACCTGAATCTCCAAACACGTTGAGCGACGTCTTTGAAACGTCATGCGACGTACTGCGCACGTCTTCTGAATCCCCTGGCACGAAGAAGACGCTCGGGTATTTTCTGCTTTTTTTGCTCCCCATAATTTGATCAGTATCAATTGACGGCGATCGAAGTTCTGGAAACGAACTTCGACCTCGCCAACACTCCCAAAAACTTCGCCCACACTTCCCCTAGGGGGGGATTAATTAGCGTGCTGATCACGAATCTAACATCCTTCTTTGAAATTTCAAACGATTATGGTAGGGTACGGTAGGTAACGGTGACAAAGGCTGCCGATGTCATCATCACCGATTCTCCCCAGTGCTAAGGGGGCTGTTTGGGGTGATAAACACGAATCTGGCAGCCATTTCTCGTATTACGCTGCAGCACGGTAGCTACTGATCAGGATCGCCATAGCATATTGGACGACAAACTCCTCGAAATAGAAAACGAAATCGTCGAAGACGTCAGAAGACGCGAGCCGAACATCAGAAACGATCAAAAACAACAGAAGACACTCACGCTCGAACTTCTAACCATTTCACCCGGACTTTTTCAACAGTTTGATTTCTTCGGAGCGATTTTGCTGATAAAATGACTCAGCCTCTGACTGAAACGAATCATCGAGCCGTTGTCTCACCCCCCCCCCCTTCATCAGCGATATCACGATGCCTCCTTCAGCTGTTCACCTGATCGCAGCGTAATCAATGAGGCTAATCAAAAGCGAAACACCCAAAAAGCAAGTCAAACTCCTCGAAATAGAAAATGAATCCGTCGAAGACGTCGGAAGATGCGAGCCGAACATCAGAAACGATCAAAAACAAAAGAAGACAATCACACTCGAACTTCTAACCATTTCACCCGGACTTTTTCAACAGTTTGATTTCTTCGGAGCGATTTCGCTGATAAAATGACTTAGCCTCTGACTGAAACGAATCATCGAGCCGTTGTCTCACCCCCTCCCCCCTTCATCAGCGATATCACCATGCCTCCTTCAGCTGTTCAACGGATCGCAGCGTAATCAATGAGGCTAATCAAAAGCGAAACACCCAAAAAGCAAGTCAAACTCCTCGAAATAGAAAATGAATCCGTCGAAGACGTCAGAGAGCGCCACCGCGCTTTGATTAGGAGAAAATGAATCCGTCGGCAAAGTCAGAGAGCGCCACTGCGCTTCGATTAGGTCCCGCCTAGATTCAAAACACCCGCGTAATTTTAAATTCAAAACGTCAAGTCAATAATTCTTGAGAAAAAGCACTGAAGGGAAGTAGAGTGCAGTGTCTGCACCCTCCTGCTTAGAGATCGCTCACTCCAGAGGTAGAGTAGAGCTACGAAAAAAACTTCGCCCACACTTCGCCTAGGGGGGGGGTGGTTAATTAGCGTGCTGATCACGAATCTAACATCCTTCTTTGAAATTTCAGCCGATTATGGTAGGGTACGGTAGGTAACGGTGACTAAGGCTGTCGATGTCATCGTCACCGATTTTCCCCTCACACTTCTCTCGCACTCCTCCAACACCGGATAGAGGCATATCGTTACTGGACCCCTCCTGGACAGACAGGACAAACACGTCGCCCTGGACTGACACGGCATCCCGTACAGACTGACAGAAGTTACACTCCCCTTAGCGGCTTATTATATAGAAGGAAGAAGGATGATGATGACCTCCACCACCTACATGCCTTAAATTTCACACCGCTTGAATGGCATCCACAAAAGATCGATAATATCGACCGATATCGATTGATCAACTTCAGATTCGTGTTCAGCGACCTCGATTACCCCCAAGGCTAAAGTTTCGGACCGCTTGGACGAAATACACGAAAAATCGATATTATCGATCGATATCGATTGATCAACTTCAGATTCGTGTTCAGCGACCTCGATTACCCCCAAGGCTAAAGTGTCGGACCGCTTGGACGAAATACACGAAAAATCGATATTATCGATCGATATCGATTGATCAACTTCAGATTCGTGTTCAGCGACCTCGATTACCCCCAAGGCTAAAGTTTCGGACCGCTTGAACGAAATACACGAAAAATCGATAATATCGATCGATATCGATTGATCAACTTCAGATTCGTGTTCAGCGACCTCGATTACCCCAAGGCTAAAGTGTCGGACCGCTTGGACGAAATACACGAAAAATCGATATTATCGATCGATATCGATTGATCAACTTCAGATTCGTGTTCAGCGACCTCGATTACCCCCAAGGCTAAAGTTTCGGACCGCTTGAACGAAATACACGAAAAATCGATAATATCGATCGATATCGATTGATCAACTTCAGATTCGTGTTCAGCGACCTCGATTACCCCCAAGGCTAAAGTTTCGGACCGCTTGAACGAAATACGCGAAAAATCGATATTATCGATCGATATCGATTGATCAACTTCAGATTCGTGTTCAGCGACCTCGATTACCCCCAAGGCTAAAGTTTCGGACCGCTTGAACGAAATACGCGAAAAATCGATAATATCGATTGATTGATCAACATCAGATTCGTGTTCAGCGACCTCGATTACCACCAAGGCTAAAGTTTCGGACCGCTTGAACGAAATACACCCCCCCCCCCTACACCCCCCCCCTCTCTCTACTCCAGCACCGCATCTCCAGGCACGTTTGGCAGCGTGTTCGGCACGTCTACTGACTCGCCAGGCACGTTGGGCAACGTGTTCGGCACGTCTACTGAGTCGCCAGGCACGTTGCACAACTGCAACCCCCCTCCTCCGACGATTCCCCCTTACAGGACTCCAGCACCGCATCTCCAGGCACGTTTGGCAGCGTGTTCGGCACGTCTACTGACTCGCCAGGCACCTTGGGCAACGTGTTCGGCACGTCTACTGAGTCGCCAGGCACGTTGCACAACTACTACCCCCCCCCCCCCCCCTACACACCCCCCTCTCTCACTACTCCAGCACCGCATCTCCAGGCACGTTTGGCAGCGTGTTCGGCACGTCTACTGACTCGCCAGGCACGTTGGGCAACGTGTTCGGCACGTCTACTGAGTCGCCATGCACGTTGCACAACTGCAACCCCCCTCCTCCGACGATTCCCCCTTACAGGACTCCAGCACCGCATCTCCAGGCACGTTTGGCAGCGTGTTCGGCACGTCTACTGACTCGCCAGGCACGTTGGGCAACGTGTTCGGCACGTCTACTGAGTCGCCAGGCACGTTGCACAACTGCAACCCCCCTCCTCCGACGATTCCCCCTTACAGGACTCCAGCACCGCATCTCCAGGCACGTTTGGCAGCGTGTTCGGCACGTCTACTGACTCGCCAGGCACGTTGGGCAACGTGTTCGGCACGTCTACTGAGTCGCCAGGCACGTTGCACAACTGCAACCCCCCTCCTCCGACGATTCCCCCTTACAGGACTCCAGCACCGCATCTCCAGGCACGTTTGGCAGCGTGTTCGGCACGTCTACTGACTCGCCAGGCACGTTGGGCAACGTGTTCGGCACGTCTACTGAGTCGCCAGGCACGTTGCACAACTGCAACCCCCCTCCTCCGACGATTCCCCCTTACAGGACTCCAGCACCGCATCTCCAGGCACGTTTGGCAGCGTGTTCGGCACGTCTACTGACTCGCCAGGCACGTTGGGCAACGTGTTCGGCACGTCTACTGAGTCGCCAGGCACGTTGCACAACTGCAACCCCCCTCCTCCGACGATTCCCCCTTACAGGACTCCAGCACCGCATCTCCAGGCACGTTTGGCAGCGTGTTCGGCACGTCTACTGACTCGCCAGGCACGTTGGGCAACGTGTTCGGCACGTCTACTGAGTCGCCAGGCACGTTGCACAACTGCAACCCCCCTCCCCCCACGATTCCCCCTCACAGTTCAGCACCCAGATGGCCAGGCAGACCGTCACTGATCCCCCCCTGGACAGACACTCCGCCCCGTACAGACGCTCTCCCCCGTACAGACGCTCTCCCCCGTACAGACGCTCCGCCCCGTACAGACGCTCCGCCCCGTACAGACGCTCCGCCCCGTACAGACGTTAGCGGCTTATTATATAGAAGGATATGTCGAAGGAGCGATTCCGAACGATATTTTGTTTTAACTTCAAATTGGGACAATCCGCAGCCGAGACAGCACGACGAATCAACCAAGTGTGGGGACCTAATAGTGTTGGAGAAGGCACTGTGCGCCAGTGGTTCAGTAAATTTCGGACCGGAGATTTCAGCCTTGAAGGTGACCCCGTAGCGGTCGACATAGAGTAGTCCTGAGGACGAGTTGAAGGAATTGATGGAATCTGAACCACCTAAACAGTTCGCGGGATTGCGGAAGCTGGAGTTCAGTAGAACTGCTGTTGTGGATGCTTTGAAACGACGCCTTGGGAAGGTGAAAAAGCCTCGAAAAGTGGGTGCCCCAGGAGTTGAGTGGGCGGCGGAAATTGTCAAGTTTCGAGATTTGTTCTTCTCTACCTTTACCAAACAAAACTGGCCCGTTTTGGATCGAATCATCAATTGTGATGAAGAGAGGATTCTGTATGATGACAGGAAACGTTCCGGACAGTGGTTGGACGCCGACGGACCCCCTAGGCATTTCCCAAAGGCGAACCTCCACCAAAAAGAGTATTCGTACTATGTGGTGGTCGGCGGCTGGTGTGATCCAATGCAACTTTTTGGCACCAGGCCAAACGATCACAGCAGAGTCCTTCTGTAAGAAACTCGACGACGAAATGCACCGAGAATTGCGTCAAGTTCAGCCAGAATCGGTCAACAGAAGATGTCCGATTCTTTCGCACGACAACGCCCGCCCACACGTTTCACAAATCACCATTTGGAAATCGAACGAATTAAGGGTTGAAGTTCTGCCTCACCCGCCATATTCTCCTGACCTCTCGCCAACCGACTACCACCTCTTCAAACACTTTCTGAAGTTTTTCATTTTTGCTTAAGCCTAGAGCGGCTGTTATAGAAGATAGAAGCTGTTAGGAGGATGTTTAGTTGCGATCAAAACTCTTGCGCCAGGCGGGAGTCGAACCGGCATCTTCTGCTTTCCGGGCAGCGATGTTCGCCTTACACCACCGCGAACTTTCTGAAGTTTTTCGCTGGTAAAATCTCCACAAATCAGGACCGAGCTAAATCAGCTTTCGCGGATTTTGTCGAATCTCGACCACCTAATTTTTTCGGAGATGGAATAGATCGAGCGGTGTCCCGTTGGAAGAAGCGATTCGAACGGTGCTTATTTCGACTGAATTCTATAAGATTTGAGAAAGTTGTGATAGCTGAAAGTGAAACACTCAAAACGCTGAGAACTTCCCGGACAACCTAATAAAATACGTCCCTTCTTCTCCTCAGAAGGATGTCTTTGTTGGAGACTTCCGCGTGTTGAATTTACCCCCCCCCCCTCCGTACCACTAAACCCAACTGCGTTCGAGTAGCATGCTTTCATAAAGATCAATCAAATAACATGGTCTATTTACATAATATGTTATTAAAGAAATTCCAGATCGCTTTAGAGGTTCATTTTCTTGTTTGTCTTAAGGGCTCGAAATCAACGTAACTGACTTTAACTTTAATACGACGCAGAGCGACATGCCATCTTTAATATAAATTGATTGAAAGGGAATTTTTTCAGTGAGAAGGAAGAAATCAGAGCGGTTTGTCAGCCGTTCCCAAATTGCTCACCGCCGCCTGGCCGACCGATCGAATGCCGGCGATGGGTTTTTGCTCCAGTGGGCACGGCCTCTCCGTTGTGTTGTGCTCTGGCAATAGGAACCATCTTTCTCCAGTTCCAGTCATTACACAACTTCAGGAATTCAGATGATCATCACCCAATGAGCCTTAGCTCCTATATTTTCGCGAAATTTTCGGTTTTGCTCGAATTCAGCTCGGCGAGCACGCTTAGAAAGCAATTTGATCACATTTTCCTTAGGTTGAACAGCTGTCATTTTCTCGCTTCTATTTTGGCTCGCCTAACACTCTTCACCCGAGCTTCGGATTTTATCCGCCTGGTTTTGTCTGGCCTCTATTTCATGCATTCGAAGTCACCTATCTCTAGCAATTTTAAGCCGCTCTTAGGGTACAAGGATGCGAAAGCCTGAGGTTTTCAGTCTAGCGGTTCTTAGGCTCCAGTCGTCTTGATTGTGCTCTCATCTATGCTGTTGAATTCACCGATTAGTTACTTGGCAACAACGTCTATTGCTGTCGGAACCACCTCTTTACACTGTGGCGGACGTCGCTGTTTCGTATGGTTCTATTAGGTTGGAAAAAAAGTTTTTTCATTTTTTTCAAAGATTTATTACTTCACAACTACAAGGTCAAATCAACTGAGATAAACTCCATTTTGTTCCACTACACTTCTCCAAAGACTGGGTAATTTTCCAATTCTTCTCGCTTAAAAGACTGCAGTTCTGGAGTCGAACCATTGCTGAATCCAATTTTTGACGTCTTCATCCTCTTCAAAATATTTCTTTCCAATTTCTTGCTTGAGAGCACGGAAGAAATGGCATTCGGTAAGGGCGAGTTCAGGGCTATACGGTGGATGTGGCATACCTCCCAGCAAAGCTCCTTTACTGTTTTTCTTGTGAGTCTTGCAACATGTGGCTTTGCATCGTCATGCAGGATCATCACCTTTGACGTCTCCGGCCTGTTTTCTTGGAGAGTTGCGACGACTTTGTGGAGTTGGCCGCAGTATGTGACAGCAGTAAGTGTCTCTCCACTTCTGAGAGTTTTCCAGTAAATCACTCCTCTGACATCCGACCAAACAGTCATGAGAATCTTCCTTTCGTGAACATTGGGCTTGAGATCAGACTTAGGGCTCTCTCCCTTTTGTACCCATTGCCTTTTCCCCGGAAGTTGGCACACAGAACCCAGGACTCTTCGCCTGTCACAATCCGCGGAAGAAACGATTTTCTTCCTTATCTGGACAGAAGAGAAGCAGCGATGGAGAGCCGTCGACCTTTCTGAGTGTCTGACAGGGCATGTGGAATCCAAGCTCCAAATTTCCATGAAAGCCAAGATTCTTCAGATGGATTCCCACTATCGTATGAGACACTTCGAGCTTCTCTGCCAGTTGACGTGTCGTCTGCGTACTATCGGTACGAAGATGATGGAGTAGTTTAGTGCCGTCCAATTCAGTTGGCCCTCCTGACCTTCTTTGTCTTCGAGTGAATAATCTCCCTTTAAAAACTTTCCGAACCACTCGTAACAGGCGCGGTGAGTAGTAGATCCCAAGCCATATATATGGTTAATTTGGTCTGCTGCCCGACGTGCTGTGGATTCTTTAATGAATTCATGAAGAATGCCGTGCTGAAAACGGCCATGAGGTAGATCTGGCACTGAGTTCGGAAGATTGGATGGATAACGAATTACAAGAAGAGTCTTAACCTGTGTCCGCGTGCGAACGGTATACAAGTGTGATAGGATTACGAAATCAGCAATCAACGTTGGCTAGTGCGTTTACAAGGGGAAGGGTAAAAAAAATTTCGAAGTGTGAAGAGACTTTTTTTCCAACCTAATACATCGGCGAACAGTTCAGTCTTGTGAGCATCCCAAGGAGTCCGATTTGCCCTCCTACCTTCACCCTTGTTCTCATACATAGTCTTTTTCCTTTATTTCACAGCTTTGTTCGCCTGATCTACCTTCTATTTTCATATCCCTAATTCTTTTCTTATATACCATTTTCAGTCGAATTGGACACCATTCAAATCAAATTGGACACTATTCTAAGCTGGCCTATGAACTATGAAATCAAATTGAACGTCTTCCAAATCGAGACGAGTTTTTTACAGGTTAAACTACAGATTTTCCAAGATGGTCACGATAATTTTTTGTTCAAGGAAAATTTAGAATAACTTTTTCTGACTTTTTTTGCTTTAGCTGCCGAGTGGGTGAAATAATTTACTAAAATATTTATTATTTGAGAAAATAATAAATTAAAATTTTTGTTAGCAAGGCAGCAAGGCAGCATGAAAGGAGTGGATCGCGTCATGTACTCAGAAAGTTCAATGCAACGTTTATTTGATTGGTAGCGTAAATACTCCTTACATGCAGCAAGAAAATTAGGACATGCGGGTTTTTTTTACAATTGTTTGTATTGTACCGCTTGCAGGTGTGAAACTGCATGAAAACAGAAATTTCGCTATCAATCGAGTGAAAATCGCGAACTTTCGGACGGGGGCATGGCGCATTCTCTGTTTTGGCAACATAAAATGGCCGCCTTTCTGCCCTTCAAAACAAGATTGAGTTCAATGTTTTATCTTCAAAAATTATTTTTTTTTAATTTCAAACTATGTGTTTTTTATTGAGAAGTAAATTAAAACTTCGAAGAAAGTTATACTGAAAATTTCCTTGCAAAAAAATTATTCTAACATTTTTGGAGAGTCTCTAATTTAATGTAGAAGAATCTCATTTCGATTTGGAAGAGTTCGCTTAGATTTCAAGGATCTTAAAGACCCTTGAAGCTAGCTTAGAAGACTGTCCAATTTGACGTAAAAAGGTGTCCAATTTGATTTGAAAAATGTCCAAGTCGACGTGAAAATGGTATATACACAGATGTTAGAGTTTTCATAAAGTATGCTGCTCTTCTTCACTGAAGAGCCACGGGAGGAGCATAACACAAAGGTTCTTCTGAAGACAGCGGCGAAACGAACCTTTTATAGCTTGATTATACAACTTTCTT
The DNA here is from genome assembly GCA_947396885.1 of Heligmosomoides polygyrus polygyrus. Taxonomy (NCBI): domain Eukaryota; kingdom Metazoa; phylum Nematoda; class Chromadorea; order Rhabditida; family Heligmosomidae; genus Heligmosomoides; species Heligmosomoides polygyrus. The sequence continues at coordinate 10,073,800 of OX377202.1, forward strand.
TATTAATAAGAATAAAATAAGCTCTTTACATCGTTCATTACTTCTTTGAATGTTTTATTTCGAACGTTACCACTAGGACACTTCGACAAATTGCTAGACGTTCCCGAATTCCTTCTTGTAGTTCCATATGGACTGGCGCTTTCAGATTCAAGTCCGTTGCTTTAAGCCTCAAGGGGCAGTGTCGAGGTTGTAAGCTGTTACGATGTTTTTGTTGCGATCAAAACTTTAGCGCCAGTGGGGACTTGAACCTGCACCTCTTGCTGATTGCGCAGGAATGCTCTACGCCATTGCACCACCGGCGCTGTTTGATCGAACACAACATCCACATCTTTTGGAACCCATCAGCACTCACTTTCACTAGGCTTTGGGATTCTTCAGCATAATAATAAAGCTAAAAATAATAAAAATGAAAGATAAAGGGCTGCGTTGTTAATTACCCATGAGATGCGCCACGCATTCCACTCCTGCTCGATGTCGTGGAGACGATTTGAATGTGTAATATGTCTATTTACATAATGACTTGCACCAGCCGACGAACAGCTCAATATTTCATCTCCTTTTCAAACCATTCTAGTACCAATTCACACACCCAGGACGAATGGCACTCTGGACTGGCCTGGACAAGAAACCCGAACTGAGAATCTGGAATCGAGTCAGCTCAGCTGACGCCTCTGCTTCACTTACTACGTGTACAAGTTTATATCGCTTATGAATGATATTGAAAGAAATTGGCATATCTACTTTTTCCACTGAAAATGCGCATCTTATTCCTTCTTCAGGAGAGCTAAGCAATATGTGCAAATGGTTGCACCTCGATTAAATAATACTCTATTTCACGGAGCCGCTTCTACCGCTAGTCTTAAAAAGAACGCCAAATGAGAGATCCCTGGTGGCGGTAATTTTGCAGGCGTTTATTAGGCTATCTGGGATGATGTGCGTACCAGTTTAAAGAGGCCTTCGAGATATAGGGTCCACCTTGGGGTTCTGTGCTTAGAAGGTCGTATACTTGGCGCATCTTATAATTCGCATGCAAGAAGTCCTCGTGAAAGGAATTTTATATACGGTTTATGTTCTTTTTGCGATTTCAACAGCTTTGCACATTATTTTTATCCACTATAAGAAACAAGTACGGGCTACTCCTCTGCAAACCTCTCTTTACATTTGTTGGCAATGAACTTACAACGACCTCAATTTATCTCATTTAAATCTGGAATTCCCACACTACTCACAAAAGGATTGAAATCATTCAAACCGAACATGTTCAGATAATTGTTGACAGAGCGCCGTTTACGCCCATTACGCCCATTCTTTACGCTTGGCGAGAAAATGAGGGTCTTAGCGATGGGTGGGCAATGGGCGGGATTTGTCCAGTAAAACCTGGAAAACGTAGTCCCCTCCTGATTTTCTATGGCTCATGGAGAGCTAAATTACCGAGTCTGCACTTCTCCGTCGATTCGAGTACGGACTCTGGGGGCTAGAAAATGATAGGTAGGGGGGGGGGGGGACAAATATGGACTTTCTTGGTCCGGCTAATTACGGAGCACTGTAGCGCACGAGGTCCGTAGCTGCCCCCACCGACACTGCGGGCCTAGGACGGCGCCAGCAACCTCCCATTTCCGGGGTAGAGCGGATGAGTCTGCAGCAGCAACGTCGCCATCTTGCGGCCATTGGGCGTCGCTAGAAAGTGCATAGATGGGACTATTGTAGCCTCATTTTCGAGATTTGGGGTTATGGTAGCGGAGGCGGCGCGGGTGTAAATGTAGGTGTACAGGTGTCGTTTGCACAGCTATGTGTAGATATACTGTCTTACGGTAGTGCTGTTCTGCTACTGTATAGAGGTTACGGTAATAAATTTTATTAGAGTAATCGTCTTAGCGGTCGGACACCATCGTAAGAATTGTTCATGGAAAATTGTCAAGCATTTAATAGTACAATATTAACCAATGAGTCGACTAATAGCTACGGTCAAGATGCTCCTTGGAAAACGTCATTTGTTACTGTTTTTCATATTTAACAAATAATACAAATAAAATAATTCAAATAATCAGGGCGCGGGAAAAATGGCTGTCCCACGCGGCAGTCACCTGGGGCCGTATGCTATTCTCGCCCGACTCGGGGACGGTACCCGGCGCGAAAATCGATGCACATGATGTGCATACCGAGGATGTGGGCGGAGACCGCCTCATAACCGGGCAGGGACGGCGGTTGGGGAGAGAGTAGCATACAGCCCCTGAAAGTCGCGCCTGTCGTGAAAGGGTTAAAGCGAACTAGCAGGTTGGAGCAAGTGTCACATAAAGCCATCGTGCCAGACGCTGCTCGTCGTTGAGCTCATAAGGCACCAACGTCGACGTCTTCTTCACCTTGGTCCCATCCCGAGCAGGCCAATCAGACCTTCATTCCTTTCGGGATTATCGTATTAGTCTCAAAGAGAAAAAAGTTTTGAATTCTAATAAAATCTGAAATCTGAATTGAATGAAATTGAATTGATTGAAATTGAAAAATTGAAGAACAAAAAAATTGAAAAATTGAAGAACAAAAAATTGAAGAACATCTTGATTCACGCCACTTCTGCGCATCCGACAAGCATAAAGCGTAGCGTCGTCAGAAACATGTTTCATACTACCTCGCAGGTATGTACAGGTGAAGAGGAGCGAAAAGAGTCATTGCGCCTGGCTTCGAATATAGCCATGGAAAATGGCTATGTATCGCCACGGTATCGACGCCGAGTTCCTGCTTCCCGCAGACAAAGTGTCAAAAGAGCATAGTTCGAGCCCAGTTGCAGAATGATGTCGTTTTAGTCAACATACCAAACGACACTATTAAACGTCAACTGGTCAGGAATAGACTCTACGAAAACAGTGCTCATCAGATAGTTGTGTTATATGTCCATACGGCAAGATCGGAGATTGTTCTCGGGAGGGAGCAGTCTATCAGATTGAGTGTCAGACATGTAACTGCACATATATAGGGGAAACAGGGGGAAAACTAGCCATTCGAGTTAAAGAACACCTGACTAGTAAACAACGTGGTAACATCAGAACACCTCTCGGAAAGCATAGAGCTGAGGAGCATAACGGTAGCGACTTTGAGATTAGGTGCAAGGTGTTGGCGGTAGAAACAGAAATATCGGCAAGGAAAACATTGGAGGCGTTCTGGATTTTTGCAAGAAACCCTGGCATGAACGACCGTCAGGAACGCCCGTCAATTACGAATGACTTTCTGCCTTTCGTGCCAAAATGCGAGCTGTAGAATGGAAAGGGCGCATGTGCATGTCGTTATCCGTTCTATCCGTCGCTGCACAGTAAGTCTCATTCGCCCGGTCGTACTAACAGAGAGCTGCGGCTCCTTTGGTGGATCTAACGTAAGTTTATCCCTCTTTGAGTGGGCTTTCATGGGTGGTTTCTCTAAGGAAGCGGAACCGCTAGAGTGGGGCTAGCGCTCGGTGGGGTAAATCGCCTGTCTAATATTTGCACCACGTTCAGGCCTCTGAGGAAGACGGAAGCGTCGAAACGTTAGGCCTGGCAATAAAGGTCCACCATAACAACCTCGAACGGCACAAAGTAAAACACTAACAACTATCTACATTGCCGACGTTTTATGACGAGAGAAGCTGGAGACTTACTGAATTGAGTGAAATCTGAGTTTCAAGTTTTCGCGTTTTGTAATCTCTACATTTATTTATTACATGAAATATTGCTGCATCACAACAATTCCAAACCTAAAAGAATTATTTCTCACTGTATGCTTCTTGTATTTTCTTTGTATATCGAGGGTTTTTGTGGCATTTCCATCTTCATCCTGCCGTTTCAACTCTGTCGTCGCCTTCAGAAGCGAAAGGCTGGAGCTTTGGACGAGCGTTCTCCCCGACGCAGTGTTCTACCCACTCTAACGTTTCTTGCACGAAACCAAGAGCAGAGAACGAAACCCCGAACCTTCGCACTGGATTCTACAGCTGACAAGTACATTGCGATTGCGCCAGCACCACGAATTGGTCGGCAACCAGTGGCGAATGGGTTTCACTGCGCTGTCATTCCACTGTCATAGTCTTGAGGACCGCGATTTCTTTCTGGAGTTTGTAGAGCTCGCAAATGCTAACGGCAGAAGCTCGCTCGTGATGCGTAAACGCTCAATTTGGTTGTCCAATCCAGGATTCTTGAAGGAAAACCAAAAAAGCTCTCGAACTTGGTGCACATGTTGGATTAACGACGCTAGCTTGAAACGGGCCGACGATCCGGGCACGCCGAAGTTCAGACCGCCAGGACGATTCGTTATTTTTTAGCTCATGTTCTTCCTTACCTCCCATCTTTTTTTATTCTGTCTTTACAACTCCTATTCGATAGGTTCAGCATTTTTGTCATTTTTTAAATTACTTTTTATTGAGTTGTTTTTAACATTGATGATTTTCCAAAGGGTTTTAATTAATGTTGTTGTTTTTCATATTTTCCAAAGTGAATTTATTTATATTAACACATACATTATACAGAGATAGATAATAGACGCCTATCCTAGAATATAGCACCACTATTTTCAGTCCGAATTATAAGCGAGAATCTGTACAAAACAGTTTCACAAAAAAGCTCTAGATGCGAGAACATGGGTATGATTACAACACCATCCCTTCACCAACTTCACGAAACAAATTTTTCAATCTACATTCTCTTGAACGTCAGAGGAGAAGATGTGATTTAATTACGACATATAAGATGATAAACGGTTTTTCTCATATTTCCCTTCAGGAATTCTATACCTTTTCTTCATCGAACACAAAGGGTGGCCAGTGGGAGATCCAGTTTCCCTTAGCAAAAAACAGCATACGGTCTCAACTTTTCACTTGCCGTGCTGGCTTTGAATTTTTCAAGTTTTCTAAAAAACACATCATACCCGATTCCTTAAGGCAATATAAAAAAAACTTCTTGACCGATATCTTCAGGATGCAGCTTAGTAGTTTTCACATTTACTAGCTCGATTCTTGTTGCTTGTTTTGTTTTTGTTCTGTTTACAATGATTTTAACTTGTGTTTATGATGACGTTTGTTCTGTTTTTCTTGTGCATGGTTATCCATGTAGTGGACAAAGGATAAAGGACGGCGTTATTCAATCTCTTTGGGATGCGCCACGCATTCTACTTCTACGGGATGTCGTGGAGGCGAGTTGAATGCGTATTTGACCATACAATGACTTGCGGTGGCCAGCCGATGAACAAGTCAGCGCTCTATCCTTCCCAGACAAGTCTGGTACCATTTCACCGACCCCGCAGGGTTGGAAGGCTTGGTTGGCCTGGGCGGGAAATCCGAACCAGGAACCTGGTTTCGGGTGCAGGCGACCGCCGGCGCCTTTTCCGACTGCGCTCCACGCGCCCCATGTAGTGGTAAATAAAAAAATATATTGACCAATTGCTAGATGGCCTTTTGCCATCTTTCGATCAGATGAGAGAGCTCCAAAGCCTTGGTATTGCTTCCAGTAGTCCGGAGGACGGACTCATCAAAAAGTAAACCCACGGGTATGCAGGGTATAAGAGGAAGAGATGCATGCCTCATCGTGGGTCCTTTACCCTGCATACTTGGGCTTAATCTTTGATGAATCCGGCCTCAGTTTGACATAAGCGAACTTTGGCGTTTATAAACTGGTAACGCATTCTTCTGAACCGGTAGTTTCTTCGATTTTCTCAAGTCCATGATATTGCGGCCCTAACTTCATATTTCCGATGCATGGTTCTGAATGTTAAAACATTACGCTCCTAATTTCGACGTCTTGCTGTTAGAGCCTGCAAATCCTCCGAAATATTTTTACCCGTCGAATGAAATCCAATTTGCTCGGCCTCGTTCTTTGTAAGGACATGCAGTTCGCGCGATGTTTCGGCCATATTCGAGGTTGCCCTTATCCGCAGGGACGCAATGGACGCCAAAATTTCCATAGAAGTTTTACTGAGGATAGGTTTTATTAGCAATCATAGTTGTGAGCAGCATGGATGCTTTCACACGGTTTCACACCAACATGTGTCATTGCCAAGCCGAACCATTAGTAATTTGGTTTCAAACAAGGTGAATGGAATTTGTGAGCTGGGCAGGAAGTTCTATTACCGTCAAATAGCTGCGGCGGGTGAATCCCTCTTCATTCACAGTACACAGGTGCCCTTTCCAACTTTGGTACGCTAGCCGTTCATAGAAAAATACTCGCTGTTGCAGAAATAGTGACCAATTTGTAGCTCGCGCTGGTCTCACCGTATCTGATTGAAGGCTTGTTTGGTGGGCCTGTGCAGGAAATCCGAACGAGGAACCTGGTATCGGGTGCAGGCGACCCTACGGGGTCGGTGAATTGGTACTAGAATTGTCTGGAAAGGATAAAGCGCTGACTTGTTCATCGGCTGGCCACCGCAAGTCATTGTATGGCCAAATACGCATTCAACTCGCATCCACGACATCCCGTAGAAGTAGAATGCGTGGCGCATCTCAAGGGGGATTGAATAACGCCGTCCTTTATCCATTATCCATTTATCTGATTGAAGCGTCTAACTGCAATATGCTTCACTGCTCTTTTCACCGAACAGCATAATGATGCTGACCAGACTTCCATCATACAGCGTAGTGATTCAGAAGATGTTCTAGTGCCCTTTGATCGATTCTTTAGAGGCCTTCAAACAGCTGCAAAGAGACGTAGGTGGCCGCGTTCGCAAGAAAACTCACATTGACGACGCCGCGCGCACCACATGCCGATTGAGGAAAAACCTCGCGCTCGACGGCTCCTCTCTGGCTGGTACGAGTCGTCGAATATCGGTGTTCTTCTCCTCCGACTGAGTGCACTTTTCAAAGTTTAAGTGCCGTCAGATCGCTATTTACTCGAAGCAAAGACCTCATTATGGGTTTTTACCTCTGGGTTATGACCGGTTAGGTCTCCTTGGTGGGCGGTCCCAAGGGCTATAAGTCATTCACCTACATTCCGTCGAGCTAGGGTAGCGGTGCGCTCATTTGTCCACTCATATAGGATAGACTTTTCTTGACCTTCAGCGTTGTCGCCCCCTTTGTCCTTCCGCGCTCTGAGTGGTTTCCTGTAGAATGAAATGACATTTGGGAGTGTATTTCTCAAATGACTTCGACTTTTCCATGCTCTGAAGCACAATGCTGAAACATCAGCAGCAGTAAATATTTGGGACAATCTTGGCTCAGCCAAACATTCAGTTCAAAGCGTGAACCTCATTATTAAACTTAACATACGACGTGCTCAAAAAGTGTGGAAAGCACTCATCGAACAGGAGATCGAACCACATTACAGCAACACTCTGAGCAAATGCAACACCGGATGAGTCAGTGTATTGCGACCATTTCATCGGAGACGGCTGTGGAAAGAGGCGTACGTCAAGGTGCTCCCATCTACCTTAACCTCTTCTCAGTGTGTTTGGAATCAACCACCCGTCGCTGTAATTGGAGCGACTATGGCTTCGAAGTCAATGGTAGACAGCTCAACCACCTGAGATTTGCTGACGATAATGTCGTCATCACAAAGGACAAGGGTTCACGAATGTTGCATGAGCTTCGCAGCGGAGGAGCCGAGGTTGGATTAACGATCAACATGTCGAAGACGCAATTTATGAAATTTATGAAGAACGAGTTCGCGGGCGGCGACCCAGTACTGTTTGAAGGAGCTCATTTTAGAGGGAGTTGAAAATTACGTATACCTCGGGCGACTGTTGAACATGAAGAACGACCTCAGACCGGAAATATCATGAAGGGTGAGAGCGGCATGGGCGGCGTAATTCTGTGAGAGGCGTGGACGAGAGCTGCAGTGACTGTGTACTGAGAGCTAATATTTTCAACTCCACAGTTCTTTCAGCGCTGTGCTACACGTGTGAAACATGGGCCGAAACAAGGGAAGTAGAAGATCAATTTCGAAGAACGCAAACGGCCTTGGAAAGAAATATGGTCAGCGTCTCTCTACACCAGCAGCGACTCTCCGGATTGCACAATTAACAGATACGAGCAACGTCCAGGGTCCGGGACGTCATTCTTCATATCGATGAAGCGAAACATCATTTCGCTGGCCATTTGATGAGACGAAAGTGTGGGCGTTGGAGTACCACCACTGTGCATTGGGAACCACTCAGCAAGAAACGATCTGTCGGTCGTCCTCCTCTGCGATGGCAAGATTCGCTCGCTTATCGGAACAACATCCGTATCCCTAACACCAACTCGAATAAGGTGCTCGTCCACTGGTCAACATTGGCCCAAGATCGAACAAGGTGGCGAACAAGCTGGGACCTGCGCAAGTCGAATGGTTGCTGAGGAACGCGTCACAAGTCTCGTAACTATAATAGTGCCATGAGAATCGCCTTCAGGCCCCTAAAAGTGTCAGAAGGCGCTCTTTCTGACCTGAGTAAATTCCTCACGGCAGGTTCGTTCCGCGAAGGAAGTATCTGAACTTTTTTGCATTGAAACGTGTAGTTCTTCGGTTGATCGATAATTACTGTCATTGTTCCATTTTTTCAAAGTGGATTTATTTCTAGTAACCAAAAAATTAATCAATGATATATTGCCCACCTTGTTGGATGACCTTTTGCCATCTTTCGGTAAGTTGAAAATTTCAACGTTCGAAGAAGCCCTGGTTTTTAGAAGCCAGAACAGGTGCAACTCGTTTTTGACAGCTTGATCGGGATCAAAGTTTTTACCATTCAGTAAGCCAGTCATAACCATAAACTCCACATAATTCTACCGAGCTTGCAGTGCATTTTTGCCTTTTTGAAGTCAAACAATGCGCCGATCTTTGATTGTCCATTTTTAATTTCCATTTTAATTTTCTAGCAACTTTTTTTTACTAATGACGATTAGTTTTTGATAGACGGTGGTCTAAAGTCTACGCTTCAAACTACAGCGTATCTCAAAAAATGTACACCTGTTTAAATGGTAATAACTTTCGTCAAAATAAAGATACTGAAGAAGTTAGGGGCTCATGCTAAATCTTAAGAAAACAGAAATTTTCTGACCTATGATTAGTTTGGATCGCGCCATGCACTTGTCTGAATTCTTGCAGTTTACACTCGATTGATTGTTTTTCGCTTGAATACTTGCTATACTTTCTCCACAAAGTGGCCGCTTCAACTGATTTGTGCTTCTTTCAAGGTATAAAATTTAAAACACACTACGGCTCAGGAAAATGCAGGGTATCCGAGAAATGCGCGTTCTATTTGAAAGGTTCTAACATTGCTGCTAGTGAAGCTTTTCAAGATGTTGGAGACTTATGTGAATGCAAGATTTATGTTGCATTTAAACGGTTAAGACGCGTCATGCGCCTGCCTGAAACTTTCCATTTCAGACTCGATTGATTGTGCACGAGCTGAATGCTTGTTACAGTCTTGTCACAATCTAGCACAGGTTAACCTGTGCTGTACTTCTGTTAACGTTTAGAAGTTGACAATCGTGTGAAAGACACGTGAAATGCAAGTTTGTTGATTGCACAATTCAAATGTGAGCAGGAGCCCCATTTTCGAAGACGGATTCTTTGGACTGATGATGCAACATTCAAGCTGGATGAGGAGGCTAATCGGCATAACTGCAGCCAATGGGCGACGGGAATCATTAAAACAAGCACAGCACAGGTTGACCTGGCTAAGTAGTAACAAGACGGTATAAGCATGCAGCCCATGCACAATCAATCTAGTGGGGAATGCAACGTTTCAGGCAGGGGCATAGCGCAATCTTGACTATTTGCATGCCACATAAACCGCAATACTCTGCAGTTTCACATAAGTCTTAAACACCTTCAAAAGCTTCACCAGCGGCAATGTTAGAACCTTCCTAATAGTACTTGCATTTTTTAAATTACCCTGAATTTTTTGTAAGCCGTATTGTGTTTTTAGTTTTAAACCTTAAAAGAAACACATATCAGTTGGAACGGCTACATTTTGAAGAAATTATAACAGGTATTCAAGCAAAACGCAAGCAATAGAGTGTGAAATGCGAAATTTCAGAAGAATGTATAGCACAATGCACACCGCTCATATGTCAGAAAATTTCAATTTCCTTAAGCTTTCATATGGGCTTTCAATTTTTTCAGTACCCAAGAGTGTGAAGGGGTTCACTCGTGTAAAAGGAGGCCATTTTGAAATCTAACTGCTTTTTTATACAATCCGATGGAGAACATTTGGGGACACCTGGTAAGAAGAATATACGGGGAGAACAGAACGTACTCGTCTGTCGAAAGACTTAGTATGGCGATTCTTCGAGCCTGGAACGACCTCCCCATCCGAACTCTGAAAAATCATGTTGCCTCGATGCGAACACGACTCATTGATGTAGCAATGAATTGCGGAGGACCAATTGATTACTAGTGATCACTGATTGTTTTATGTCTTTTCGAGGAAGCTGTTGTTTCCTGGTGAACCTATCTTTTTTGAACAACCTCGAGTTGAATGCTTTCATGCAATCCTTCCTCATTTCTTGCAGTCATTGCAGATTTCGCTCAAGTTTTTTGCTCTTATATTCTTTGCTATGCTCAATTCACTGATACAGTATTGGAATCGACTGCACCCGAATTTCGTGCAGAAACAAGAAAATCAAGGGTGAACCTATCTTTTTTGAACGCAGTGTATGTGCCTGGTCTACAGTTATAAATATTATGAATTTCACCACAATTGCTCTAAAGCAGCCGTTTAGGCGACCGATTACTTGTGTCCAAGAAATTTTTACTGCACCCTGTACAATAATGAAAACCATCACTACTTCATAGAATTGTACAGTTTACACCATCTATGAGAAAAAACGACATTAATTATCGAACAACCCAGTATTTGCTTTGCACGGGGCTCTTCTCTGCTTTTCCGTTGTCCATTGTAATGTCTGAAAGGATGTTTTGAAACCAGTCACCAGCGCTGAGAAATAATTACAGATGTTTCGAAGCACTGAACTTCTATTGGAGCCGCTGCACTTCTTAGACAAATGCTAAGGCGTTCGCTGCATTCTCAATGAATATCCGTCTACGTGAGGTTTCTACTTGCCGACGACCTCCTCGCGCTTTTTCAGGACCATTCATGTGCATATGCACTTTACCGCTGGAAATCTTGATTGCTCGGACGGCCTAATTTTCTGCGCGCCTTGGCTTCTTTTATGGGCGTCCTCTTCTACGTCTGCTCCGCAGTTTGTTGAACTTGTTTCAAGTATGGAAGTTTGTGACACTTATGGCGCAATTCTCTTAAAACTCCTCTTACCCAAACCTTATTTTTGCGATGCATCTGTGGTGTGAAACTTTTGATTTAAACGCGAACCCTACCACAGTGGTGATCTTGGCAGCAAAGCAATAGTGCAACACAGGTAACTGGCAAGCTGGGTTTTCCCATCCATCTGGTATGATCAGGCTGAACACTAGGGTCGGATTTTTGCCGATTCTCGAAGATGGTTAAAATTTTTTCTTTTTTGTTTAAGGAAAATTTGGTATAGCTTTCTCAGAATTTCTTATTGTTATGCTGCCTGAGCGTAATAATTTTATAAAATTTTTGTTTTTTAAAGAAAAGGTACTAATTTAAACTTTGTAAAAGCAGCAATCATTCAGTGCATCAAAAATGAGATCGTGTCATGCACTCGGGAAACTTGCCGCGACTTTTATTCCATTGATAGTGCATATGATGCTGCTTACACGAAGCATCGAAGTGACGATGTATGCATGCTTTACATTTGTCTTTGTTGTGCTGTTTACAAGTTTGAAACTCTATGCCAACAGAAATTTTGCTACTAATTCAATAAAGATCATCTCCTACAAATCATCGAATTGACGAGGGCATGGTGCAATCCCTTTTTGGCACTAAAAACGGCCGTCTTTTCGCTCTTCAAAACGAGTCTTAAAACATTATTTTTCCTTTGGAAAATGAGAATTTAATAAAATTTCAAGCAACTGTTTACACAATCGACAGGCAAATTGTAATTTCAAGGAAATCATAGTAGACAAAAGGTTATTCTAATCCAAAATCATAGTTTTCAAGGAAATCATTTCAGACAAAAGGTTATTCTAACCCTTTTGTTGTGTTTCTAGCTTAATGTACGTAGAAGATGCTCATTGCGATTCGGAAGAGTTCACTTCAATTTCAAAAGTTTTTGGTTGGCTTGGAAGAGCGTCCAATTTGATTTGGAAAGCACCCAATTCGACGTAAAAATTACGTATATACCATTTTCAGGTCGAATTGGGCATCTTTCAATTCAAATTGGACACTTTTCACGACAAATTGGACACTCTTCTAAGCTCGCCGAAGACTTCTGAAATCAAGGAGAACTCTTCCGAATTGAAACAACCTTCATACAGGTTGGACTACAGATTCAATACGATGGTTAGAAAAAATTCTTGTTCGAGGAAAATTTAGGATAACTTTTTTTGAAATTTTTTACTTTAGCTTCCCGAATGAGTGTAATAATTTTATACAATTTTTACTTTTGGAGGAAAAATAACAGTTTGTATTTTGTTTTAGAGCGCAGCAAAGCAGCAACCATAAAGTGCACGAAAAGAACGGATTGCGCCATGCAGTCGAAAAGCTCGTCGCGATTTTTATTTGATTGCTAATGTAAATGCTGTTTACATGGAATTACGAGGTGTGCGCGTTCTCAACAGTTGTACTTGTTGCATTGTCTACAGTTTTTTTTGTTCGAGGAAAATTTCAGTATGTTTTCTTTAAACCTTTAATTCACTTACCCAATAAGTGAACACTTTATTTGAAATTTTATAAAATTCGAGTTCTTTGTACAAATATAATGCTTGATAGCATGTTTTAAAGAACAGAAAGCAGGAAATTTTTAGTGCTAAGAGATGAGTTTACGCCATGCACTCGTCCAAGACGAGTGATTGCTAGTGTAAATGCTGCTTTCATGAAACAACAAGGTGGGGATATGCGCGTTCTTCACAATTGTAATTGTTGCATTGTCTACTGGTATGTATTAATCTACATATAATTGCTAAGAACGCGCACACCTTGTAGTTCCATGTAAACAGCATTCACACTACCAATCGACGAGATTTTCGAGTGCATGGCGCAGCTGCTGTGCTTTAAAACAAAATTTAGTATGTCATTTTTTCTCCAAAAATAAAAATTTTATAAAATTATTGCACTCATTCGGGCAGCAAAAGTAAAAAATTTCAAAAAAAAAAAGTTATTCTAAATTTTCCTTGAACAAGAATTTTTTCTAACCATCTTATTGAGTCTTTGATTTCAAAAGTCTTCGGCGAGCATAGAGCAGTGTCCAATTTGACGTGAAAAGTGTCCAATTTGATTCGAAAAGTGTCCAATTTGGTTTGAAACGTGTCCAATTTGATTTGAAACGTGTCCATTTCGATCTGAAAATGGTATATAAAGCTAATGAATGGTACATCATGGATGTGTTTCTTCCTTGAACTCCGCATGCCTCGGCATTTAATTATTGATGAATCCGACGCCAGAATTATGACTTCTCATCATCGACCGATATGTTCAATTACCGTTTGTGTTTTCAGCCCCTTTGCTCCCATTAATCTTCTTTCCGTCCAAGTGTCACCGTCCATCACATGAAGAGGTTTTACATCAGTGGGATGCTCTATGCATCTTCTTAGCTAATTCGTTCCCAACGTATCACTCAACTCGGCATCAGTTTTGAAGTGTGCAGCAGTTCTCTTCATAAGCAAAAGAAAAGTCCAAATGTAAATTAAAGTTCTACATCAGTTTGGTTCCTACCCTTATAGAAGAACAAACACCAAAGAACGTAGAAAACGGAGCTTCTCCGGAACTCCTTATGAAGGAGAGAAGCTCTTAGGAGTGTATTAAGGAGCAACACATATGAACCAGTCCTAACTTCCTGGCTAGCGATTCTTTTTCCATCAAACTTGGGTAAATAAACCATCAGAAGGTCGCATAGGTCCAACTAACCAGGCACAGCTTGTAATACACTCCTGAGTAACAGACTCGTCCTCGCTTCTGTATCGCGACTAATGCCACTGACCGAGACGCGACCGCGCGCTTGAGTATAATGTCTCACAACCCATTCAAGTGGATTTTTCTGGCGAATTTTATCTATTAGGTTGTCCGGAAAGTCCTTAGCGTTTTGTGTTACTATTTTTTATTCGTCTATTATTAAGTAAAAATCCAGCTTGCATTGCGCATTAATGCTACTTTCCATACAGAATTTTTCGCTCTATCTGACCAAAAAATTTATGTTTCAACGTTTTTTATATTTCTGTTCTTGAAGGCCTTATTAATGAATTCTGGAAAAGCGATTTTGGATGAAATTTTACTCCAACTTGAAAATGGGACTATCCGCAGCTGAGACAGCTCAACAATTCATTCGAGTGTGGGGGCCTAATAGTGTTGAAGAAGGCACTGTGCGCCAGTGGTTCAGTATATTTCGAATCGGAGATTTCAGCCTCGAAGATGACCTCGTAGTGGTCGACCTAGAGTAGTTCTGACGACGAGTTGAAGCAATTGATGGAAGCTGAACCATCCTAAACAGTTCGCGGGATCGCGGAAGAGCTGGACGTCAGCACAACTGCTGTTGCGGATGCTTTGAAACAAAACTGACCTGTTTTTGGAACGAATCATCTCTCGTGGAAAAGCTGTATGATAATAGGAAACATTCCGGACAGTAGGTGGATGCCGACGAACCCCTAGGCATTTTCCAAAAGCGAACCTCCATGAAAAAAGATAATGTTCACTGTGAGGTGGTCGGCGGCTGATGCGTTCCATTGCAACTTTTCGGCACCGATCACAAACGATCACAGCAGAGTCGTACTGTAAGGAAATCGACGAAATGCGCCGAGAATTGCATCAACTTGAGCGAGCATTGGCCAACAGAAGAGGTCCGATTCTTTTGCAGGACAACGTCCGCCCACGCGTTCCACAAATTGCTATTCGAAAAATGAGCGAATTAAAGGTTGAAGTTCTGCCTCACCCGCCATATTCTCCAGACATCTCACCAACTGACTGCCACCTTTTCAAACACTTTCAGAAGTTCTTCGCTGGTAAAATCTCCACCAATCAGGACCGAGCCAAATCAGCTTTCGCGGATTTCGTCGAATCTCGAGCACCTAATTTTTTCGCAGATGGAATAGGTCAAGCGGTGTCCCGTTGGAAAAAGCGATTCGAACGGTGATTATTCCGACAAAATCCGATAAGATTTGAGAAAGTTGTGATAGCTCAAAGTGAAACACTCAAAACGCTGAGAACTTTCCGGACAGCCTAATAAAATACGTCCCTTTTTCTCCTCAGAAGGATGTATTTGTTGGAGACTTCTACGCGTTGAATTTACGTCCGTACCACTAAATCCAACTGCGTTCGAGTAGCATGCTTTCATAAAGATCAATTAAATAACATGGTCCATTTACATAATATGTTATTATAGAAATTCCAAATCGCTTTAGAGGGTCATTTTCTTGTTTGTATTAAGGGCTCGACGGCAACATAACTGACTTTAATGGGTTTTTGCTCCAGTGGGCACCACCTCTCCGTTGTGTCGGTCGCACTCTGGCAATAGGAACCATCTTTCTCCAGTTCCAGTCCTTACACAACTTCAGGGATTCAGATTATCGTCATGCAATGAGCCTTAGCCCACTACTTACACATAATTTTTTTTCCAGAAAAGCAATTTTGAACGATAATTTATTCCAACTTGAAATTGGGACTATCCGCAGCTGAGAGAGCTCGACGAGTCAATCAAGTGTGAGACTTTATATTGTTGAAGAAAGCTCTGTGCGCCAGTGGTTCAGTAAATTTCGGACTTTTCTCGCAGATTTCAGCCTCGAAAAAGACCCCCGTAGCAGTCGACCTAGAGCAATCTTGGACGACGAGTTGAAGGAGTTGGCGGAAGCTGAACCATCCCGAACAGTTCGCGGGATCACGGAATAGCTGGACCTCAGTAAAACTGCTCTTGCGGATGCTTTGAAACAACGCCTTGGGAAGGTGAAAAAGCTCGAAAAGTAGGTGCCCCTCGAGTTGAGTGAGTGGCGAAAATTGTCACGTTTCGAGAATTGCACTTCTCTACTTTTATGCAACAAAAATGGCCCGTTTTTGGATCGAGTCATCAATTGTGATGAAAATTGAACTCTGTATGATAACAGGAAACGTTCCGGACAGTGGTTGGACGCCGACGAACCCCCTAGGCATTTTCCAAAGGCGAATCTCCACCAAAAAATTGTCATTGCGTGGTGGTCGGAGGCTGGTGTGATCCATAACAACTTTATGGCACCAGGCCAAACGATTACGGCAGAGTCCTACCGTAACAAAACCGACGAAATGCACCGAAAAATGCGCCAACTTCATCCAGCATTGGTCAACAGAGGCCCGATTCTTTGAACGACAACGCCCGCCCACACGTTTCACAAATCAAAATGCGAAAATTGAACGAAATAAAGGCTGAAGTTCTGCCTCACACGCCATGTTCTGCAGACCACTCGTCAACCGGCTACAACCCTTTTAAACACTTTCAGAACGTTCTCGCCGGTAAAACCTTCACCAATCATGACCAAGCTTTCGTGGATTTTGTCGAATCTTGACCATCTAATTTTTTCCAAGAGGAATAATTCGACTGGTTTCCCGTTGGTAAAGGTGTGCTGATTCGAACAGTGCTTATTTCGACTAAATCCGATAAGATTTGTGAAAGTTATTGCAGTTCAAAGTGGAACACACAAAACGCTGAGAACTTTCCGGACAACCTAATGTAATCTATGCTCCATTGCCATTGAGATGATGTGCACATTGTCGTCGTCTCTGAGAACTTGTCGAATACGCTTCTTCTCCGGAATGGCAGGCACCGTGGCAAGATGCTGCGATCACCTCGGCGGGGGGGGGGGGGGGTGGTCCTCACATTCACCAGTCACATCCTTTGTTTAATTCGGACCTACTCTTTGGCTTTCTTCTCTTTGGTTTCGTTCGTACGCATTATGCACCCTCCCGGTATAGTTGTGCCCGAATGAATATTCGAGCATTCAAATTCGAATAATTCTATCCGAACTCGAATATCCGTATTCTTACGTCCGAAAAAACGCGATTTTCGAATGTTATTTGAATTCGAATGCTCGAAGATCGTCGGGTATTTGAATATACTCGTTTATTCGAAATTTTTGGGAGAGCACAACTATACCTCCTAGGGTCGGATTCATTTCATTCGAATTACATAACTTTAACAGAGAATTCACAGCGGAAAACACACCTCTGATAACGCTGCTTATCGCTCACCATGTCGCTTGATAAGTCGCGCTATCAGGGATTTCGGCTGTAATTTCTTTGTAAAATTGCTGTAAGTCGTCGACGAATCCGGCTCCTGATTGCCTACAAAGAAATTCAAGGAAATTTTCAAATATTTTTCCACTTCCATTTATCAGCGATACAATATGCTAAATCACAACCCTTTATTAAGTTATAATATGTGGTTGCAAAACGGAAATCAACGTAAGTATTGATGCAATCATTCTTTTTTATCGTTTCCACCGGCAGCTTCACTAACGCTGGCTTTTGCTTTTTTGACGGCGTTTGCTGAAACAGAATTCGATTAGAACATTGACTCTGTTAAGAATACAAAATTTCTTTTAAAAAAAGCCTTTTTGTACTTTTGGTTTTCCATGAACTTTCGATATCAAATGGATTCAGGTGTAGAGAATTTTTCATGATAAAAGATGAAAAATAAAATGCCACAAAATTACACTAGCGTTGATATTCCCTTTTTCGGCATGCGCCACGCATTCTACTTCTACGAGAGGTCATATATGCATTCTTCATGCGTTCTTTGTCGATACAATAAGTTGCAGGGACTAGTCTATGGGCTGCTGCAGGTCGCTGCTTTATCCTTTCCAGACAAGTACGGTAACCATGCGCCCGAAAAGAGAGAAGGCTTGGTTGACCTGGGCAGGAATTCTGAATCAGGAACCTGAAGTCGGATGCAACAGTAGACGCCACCTCCGACTGCTCCACCACACTTTACAATTAGGCAGACAGCAAAGTAGAGCAGATTTCCAGTTATATTTGCTATTTTTATTGATTTATTATGTATGTGTGAAGGATGGTGCATTTTGCCTTCCTGGACTTGGAGAAGGCCTTTGACCGCGTTCCGCGAGATTTTATATGGTACGCGTTGCGAGAACATGGTGTTCCTGAAGAGCTTATTGAGTGGGTGCGCACTCTGTACTCTTGCCCAAGGAGTCGAGTGCGAGCGCCAGCGGGCACCTCGACGGGATTTCCCATCACTGTAGGGGTGCATCAGGGATCTGCGCTATCCCCACTGCTCTTCGTCGTCGTGATGGATGCAATATCACGAGATCTCCAAATGGCGGCACCTTGGACGTTGCTGTATGCTGACGACGTCATGCTTGCATGTGAAGACAAAGCCGAACTCGAGCGACAGGCACAGAAATGGTGCGATCGCTTGGCATTGTTCGGACTCAAGCTAAACGTCAAAAAGACGGAGTACTTGACGACGGATGTGAATAAGCTCGGATCTATCAAGATCAATGGTATTGAGCTCTCACGAGTGATATCTTTCAAGTATCTTGGATCAACGATCACGTCCGATGGCAGCCTAAAGTTGGAGGTGAATACACGCGTGAGTGCAGCCTGGTCCAAATGGCGCTCGCTGAGTGGGGTGCTTTGCGACAGGACAATACCTGAGCGCCTCAAGTCAAGGGTGTATAGAACAGTTGTCCGCCCAGTAGCGACGTACGGTGCTGAGTGCTGGCCCGTGACGAAGGAAGTTGAAAGCCGCCTCAGTGTAATGGAGACGAAGATGCTACGGTGGACGGCTGGAGTTACGCGTTTGGACCACGTTCGCAACGACACCATACGACAGAAGTTCGGTGTCGCCCCGATAGCCGAGAAGCTGCGCGAAGCTCGTATTCGATGGTACGACCACGTCCTCCGCGCTAACGACGACACCGTCCGTATGATTGGCCTGAATCTTGAGGTCCGTGGAAAGCGGCCCAGGGGACGCCCGAAGCAACGTTGGCTAGATACGTTGCACTTGGACTTAAAGATGGCTGGGGTGCACCCTGATCAAGCATTTGATCGGGAGAATTGGCGTCACCACACCAGAAGAGCGGACCCCGCCACCAAGCGGGACAGACGCTAATGAAAATGATGATGATGTGAAGGATGCGTGGTGGAACAGTCGGATGAGGCTTCTGCTATTGCACAGGACTCTAGGTTCCTGATTCAGAATTCCTGCTAGAATCAACAAGACCTTCTCTCTCTCTCTTCGGGTCGGCGATTTGGTACCGTACTTTTCTGGATTGGATAAAGCAGTGACTTGCCCATACCTGGTCACCGCAACTTATTTTCTTGACGAAGTACGCATGCAGATTGCCTCTCCGACCTCACGTAGAAGTAGAATGCGTGGCGCATGCCGTAAAAGAAGTGGTTAATGTTAACGTTTATCTTTTGTTATCTATTACCGTTTATTTTAATTTAAAAAATATTTGTTTGTTGCACAGAACACTGAAGCTCGAATATGTTCCGATGGTTGGCAGTAGTATTGTAAGCCGTAACGCGGCTGGTACTGGAATTCGCTGTGGTTGTTGACTCAGCGAGTTTTTCAGAGCCTCCCTCCAGAGATGCAGCACAGAATCGCATTATAAGCGATGAATCATACGGATGACTCATGCTGTCGTTCTCCCACTTTATTCCCTTTCCTATTTCTTTCTCTCCTCTTCCTTAACGCGTCATTTCCGGTGCTTGTACGAAAGGGTGCAGGTGTGCTGTCAGTTTCATTCGTTTGATTCGCCGATAGCTCCCGATTTCAATTGCATCTCCTCTCTTCCCTTTTCCAAGCCTACTTCTCAACGTCTAGACGGTGACACACGTTGAATAAGACCCTAATGTTCTTCTGTTCACATTTAAATCAGCGAGGAAGTCATCGTTAAATTTTTAATTTTTAATTGATTGTCATGCTTATTTAGGTCTGGCAGAGCGTTGGTCCATTATGATGTCAGAGTTTGCTGCCAAGACGAGAACTGTTTGACATGCTGAACCATCTGTCTTTTTGAAATTCCATTTCACCTCCATTACGCCTTTCGACCACCCTGGTGGCGAACCTTCTCCTGATAACGGTTCGTAAACGGAGGTCAGCGGAGAGAAAATGGACGGATTTCTCAACGCAATGTTTTGCTATTCACTCCGATTACTTGGTTTGTGAAGCAACTCGTGAAACTTACGCGGGAACCTATTCTTCGATGTCAAGTTTTCATGCAAATAGCTATCCTTGCCTATGTTCCAGCATGTCGTTTATTTTTTATCTCTACCATTTATTGACATTAAAATGCTTAGCCTTTATAAAAACTCACTCCAGGAATTCCCATCCCTTCCCGAATCCGAGGTTCACATCATGTTGCGTTCACTCCAGCACGAGATGTAAGTTAATTTTGCGGGGCTATCATACGTTACATACATAAGCGGGCTAAAAGGCCCCACAGAGTTCTGCGGCAACGCCGCTCGCCGCAATGGTTAAGGATAGGGCAGGAACGCCGCCGGCGGCGAGCTCTGCGTCTCTGCCCTGTGGTTAAGCATAGGGCCGCGGCGCTGCCGCAGAACTCTGAGGGGGCCTTAAGGCATCTGGCATACCTCCGAGTCGCTCCAGCGATTGTCGCAGGAGCGATGACAATGCGCCCTCGCTGCATTGGCGGACGGCGCAGTGGGTGTCGCGGTTGCCAGTTGTCGCACCGTCGCTCCCGCGACGCGTCGCAGAGGGGCTCGCATACCTCCGTCCCGGCGATTCTCTCCAGGGGTCGGATTCATCAACAACTTACATAACTTTAACAGAGAGTTCACAGTGGAAAGCTCAGATAACGCGGCTTATCGCTCACCATATCGCCTGATAAGCCGCGCCATCAGGGATTTCGGCTGTAATTTTCTCTGTTAAGCTGCTGTAAGTTGTTGATGAATCCGGCCCCAGAGCGGTCGGCTGCAGAGATTCCAATCGCAGCAGCTGCTTATCAAGCAGTTCAACTTCACTTCATCGCTTATCCCTCCCGCTTATCTCCTATCTTTCGCTGCAGCGATCGCCACGTGTGCGATAATCGCTGGAACGATAGTCGCGGCGCTCAAGTCACTCCTGCAACAGTCGCTGAAGCGACTCGGAGATATGCCAGATGTCTAAGAGGTGCACAAATGACTGATAAGACAGGGTAAACTAACGGAAAATCCATTAAGTTAGTGGCAAATACGGAAAAATACACAGGTCTAAACGAGCGTTGTGGGCGATCGTGATTATGATGGCCAACGGAAGGGCTTCACTACAGGGGTTTTACCACGCGAGTTTTGAACAGGCAATCCATATCGATCGATATTATCGCTCTTCTGAGCGATGTCGGATTTCTCTCATAATTGATCGATTGGAGTGGTAGTAACGTGATTATGATGACGGATAGAACACCTTCACATCATTCGTAGAACGCACAAACATAAACAGGTAAGTTTTGATTCAGCAATCAATATCAATATTATCGATTTTTTATCATATTATCGATTTTTTGAGGGCGATATCGGTTTTTTCTCTCAGACTGAACTGATTGGTATGGGAGTTGCGTGATTATGATGCCCGACGGAAGGCCTTAACTACAGGGGGAGTTTTGATCAGGCAATCAATATCGATCGAGCAATCAATATCGATTGACATTATGGACCTTTGTGCGGTGATATCGTTATTCTCTTAGATCCATTATCTGAAGGAAAATCAATCATAGCCAGCAACTAGAAACAAAGGAGAGCTGGCATCAGTTGCAGGTCTGGTGACGTTGGGGGGGGGGGTCCATCCTCATTTTGCTTCGTAAAATCCTACAGTTCTGCTCAAAAATGTCTTATTGTACTGAATACTGCAAAATACGGCACAAAGACTCTGTCGGATCGGAGAGGGGCACAAATGAGAGAGGCGTCGGAGCACTTGTCATTTAATAAATAAGAAATGAAAATAAAAAATAAAATAAAACAAAGAAAAGGCCTAAGAAAACGCCATTACACCACCAGCACTGTTTGATCCTGCTATTTGTCGCTGTTTGCGCCGGTGGTGTGATGGCGCGCGTTCTTGCTGTTAGAAGGAAGTGTGCGTTCGAGTTCCGCTTCGCGCTAGAGCTTTTTCTTATTGCAATCAAACTTGAAGTTTAATTACAAAGAAATTGAATCCAAGGAGATGGTCTCCTCTAAATGACAACCCAGATGGGATCTAGGGAAATTTGCTCCGTACTACTGTGATTCAGGCAAAGTAAGGTTTGGTAAGAATTTGCGCTGTGACTTGTAGGACCGTGGAGCATTCAGCAGCTTCTGGTACGTCAACTAGGGTGAAAATAGTTCCGTATCATAAGGCATCCATGTGAGTTCAGTAAATTACTGAAGTTTCCACTTGAAGGATTAGATATGGGCCACGAACGATATCGACGACGGCGGCCGTATTGGGCGAGGACATCGACTTGAGCGATCCGAAGCTGATGGCGCTCCACAAGCTTTACCGTCCTGAACGGGTCACACCGGCCAAACGGGGAGTCGAACTGCTCAAGACACCAGGGTTGAACAAGGTAAGTAGTGGCTATTTTTCGTATCACTTTATGCTCTACGAAAATAAACACGAAAGGTTCAAAGAAAGGAAAGAGGAATAAAAGGGAGAAAGAGAGAAGATATTAACTTAATTGGGCAACAACAGTTAAAAGTATAGAAATGATTCTGCCATACGGGCACAATTTCTACACCCTAATACTTTTAGGTGTTCATGCGCTCATTTCACGCCGTGGCTTCGTACGTGTGGTCATTCCATCGCGAATGCTGTTCCTTTTAGGTTCTTATATGTTGTTCTCTGCTTCGACTGGAAGTTCACTTTCCCAATAGTCACAACAGTTGATTTTTATTATTTATTTATTTGCAAAGTATAGAGCGCATGAACAGGTCTATCTACGGACATAGCAAATTAGGCGAAAAAAGAGAAAAATGTAGAAAAAAACTCAGAAGAAATTCAAAAAAAAAAATGAAGAAACACAGCCATCGTGATTTTCGGTGAAACTAGAAATTCATAGAAAAAAGAGAACCAAAAGTAAAAAGGCATGACAACTATTGCTGACAGTAGTCCGGTAGATGAGGATGGAGAAGAGGTGAAGAAGGGCAGTGGCCCGCCAACACTGCAAGTCGATTTTCTCCGTTGTTCGGGTATCATTTCACCAAAAATGTGCTTTGAACACTTGGCACCAAGCAATATCGAAGCGATGGCTGCCGCAACCGCCCAGTGCAATGCCGAGAATGAGCTCTGCGGCCGGATTCATCAACGACTTACCTAACTTTAGCGGAGAATTGTAAGCGAAAAGCTCGGATAACGCGGCTTACCGCTTATCAAGCGATGTTGTGAGCGATAAGCCGCGTTATCTGAGCTTTTCGCTTACAATTCTCCGTTAAAGTTACGTAAGTCGTTGATGAATCCGGCACCTTGATGCATTCGCGAATACAACTGACCGGGAAGATAAGCCATAAGATTGCGGTGTAGATTTTGTGTCCGTATGGTGAAATCATGCTTGGCTTAAAAGCCTTGGTAATCGAGGAAAACAAATAGAACGCTGTTCTACAGAAGCTGGTAGGGTGAAAAGATAGATTGAAATGATGTGAGGTAGCTGTATCAGCAGAATACGGTGTCGCCATGGCATAGGTTTAGGTTGTCCGGAAATAAACGAGCGTTTTCAACTAGAATATTAAATTATCATAACAGCTTAGAAAAATGTCATCAATCAAGATAACAACAGTTGGAATCAATTCATCTTTACCAGCGAGAAACAAGTTTATACGGTAGCTTAGAAATCCGCAGTTCTGAAGGCGACACGAAAGCGTGCGTTGAACGCATTTTTGGCGTCGTCTTGGTTTTCGAAGCATTTCTCCTTCAGGGCCGGATTCATCAACGACTTACGTAACTTTAACGGAGAATAGTCAGCTTTTAACGCGGCTTATCGCTCACCATACCGCTTGATAAGCATAAATTCTCCGTTAAAGTTACGTAAGTCGTTGATGAATCCAGCCCCAGGAAGCTGTTCAAATGCTTGAGAAAGTGGTAGTCGGTGGGCGAGAGGTCCGATCAGTATGGAGTACATGAAGCAGAGTTTCGTAGCCCAACTCGTTCAGTTTTTGCATTGTCGGTTTTGCTACATGTGGCGGGCGTTGTCGTGGCTCCTTTCTATTGACCAATGCCGGCACATAGATGTTAGCTTCTGGTCTACTTCGTCGACATGCTGACAGAGCTTCTCCGCTGTAATTGTTTCGCAAGGATCAAGGAAGGTTTGATGGGGTTTTTGTCGCGCAGAAGAAGAGACGATGGCAACTCAAAACGACGATTTTTTAATTCTCGTTCATTGCGGCACCACTTATCCAGTATCCAGTCGTCACTTATCCAGTTTTTTTTTTTGACTTCCTTCCTTCTGTTTCAAGAGGCCGGAAATCGTAGCCTTGCTAACTCGAAGCTCCTCTGCAAGCCCTCGGATAGTCGTACGTGGATTTGCTTCCACCGGGGTCTTCAACACATCGTTGTCAAGTTCCGAAGGACGACGACGGCCATCTTTATCTTCAAGATCGAAATCACCAGTCTTGGATTTCCGGAATCACGTTCGCACTGTTGACTCGCCGACACTCTCTTAACCCCAAATTTCGCTGACGTTACGGGCCATTTCAGCTGCACTGCGACTAAGTTTGAACTCGAAGAAAAAAATTTAGCGAAAATTGCGTTCAGACATCTATAATGGCAAAGCTTAAAATTGGGGAATTTTCTGTTTTAAACAAAATTCGAAGAAATGGTTAAACAGTGCATGAACTCGGCTTTCCAGCGGCAGATAATACTACAAGATATAAAACATACTTTATTGAAAAAGTGTACTTCAATAGTAAGAACTGCAAAACGCTCATTTATTTCCGGACAACCACATAAGGCACCTTGATCAGTTATTCACTTCTAGTCTACACTTTAGAAAGCTTCGGTATAGAAGTTATGTTACCTTTGCTAAAAAGAAGGATGCTACTATACATATATGAAAGAGTTAGCGGTTGTATGTCGACCCGTCTGTGAATTAAGTAGCAATTAATGTCAATCAATACGTTTGAAGTGCGCCATGCAGTCCACTTCTACGCGATACAGTGGAGGTGAATCCATCCAGTATTTGGTCCCTACAGCTTGCGAGGTTGAAGGAGATTTCGATCATTCAAGTGAAAACTTTTGTTCAGGGCATGGCGTTTTCGCTATACGAACGACAATACTTAGGAATCCATGGTCTACTACCGCCGGCGTTCATGACCGAAGAGCAACAAGCGTATCGTGTGATGGCGAAGCTTCGAAAGCAACCCGATGACCTTGCCAAGTCAGTCTTTCATAATCTCTTACCAGTACACTAGCAAATACTGCATTAAGTTAGCATCCTAAACCGTTACCACCTTTTGGATAATGATTTTTAGGTACATTCAACTGGATGCGCTTCAAGATCGAACAGAAAAGCTGTTCTACCGCGTCCTATGCGACAACATCAAAGAACTGATGCCAATCGTCTATACTCCAACGGTCGGTCTAGCCTGTCAGAAGTTTGGCTTCATCTATCGGAATCCTAAGTGAGCACTTTGAATACCGTAATCTGCTACTAAACGTCGGTTTTTCTGTGATCAGCGACCCTTTAGAGGCCTCTATGTGACCATCAACGACAACAGTATTAGTAAAATCTACCAGATTCTGAGCAACTGGCCGACGAAGAACGTGCAGGTAATTCAGTGCATCAAATTTCCTTGTAATGCAGAAAGCTCAGCGTCTTGCAGTAAGCTCTTTGGAAGTAGAGCCCTCCAATTCTTCTTGTTCTTCAGGCCATAGTCGTAACAGATGGTGAAAGGATCTTGGGGCTTGGTGATCTTGGCACGTATGGGATTGGAATTCCCGTTGGGAAGCTGGCCCTCTACGTAGCACTGGCTGGCATTCAACCCGAGTGGTGTCTGCCGGTCATCATCGACGTGGGCACCGACAACCAGGTGAGTAGCAATATCGTTAGGTAACGGTATTCGATCCCTCGTCTCGTTACTTTCAGCTTCCAGGGTCTGCTCAATGATCCGTTCTACACTGGGCTGCGACGGAACAGAGTTCGTGGAGAGGAGTACGACCTTCTGATGGACAACTTCATGAAGGCCTGTACGAAGAGGTACGGGAAGTATTCTTCAGCGGACTGCCAGTTATGGCTCTTCTTGTTCAGATTCGGCCGGGACACCCTGATTCAGTTCGAAGACTTTGCCAACCACAACGCATACAGACTGCTGGACAAGTACAAGAACGTTTACTGCGTCTTCAACGACGACATTCAAGGCTAGTCGTCCAGCTAGCTTTCTACCCACAAGTGCATGCTTTCCTCCTTTTACAGGAACCGCAGCCGTCGTGCTCGCCGGTTTAATGGCCGCCACCAGAATCACCCAACGTCCTCTGCACAAGCACAAGTTCGTCTTCTATGGAGCCGGAGCCGTGAGTACTACTGGGCTACTGAGGTCTCAAAAAACAGATGACGTAGCAGCGCGTCTAGGCAGCGACCGGAATCGCTGAACTCTGTGTGCGGCAGATGACCGAAGAAGGTCTGACTGAAGAGGAAGCATGCGCCAATATCTATCTAATGGATATCGATGGACTGATTACGAAGAGCCGCTCCGCTAACTTAATGGAACAGCACTTGAAGTTTGCAAAGGTATCATCGTTGAAGTTTCTGCATTCGCTTTTCTGGAAGTATTGCTCGTCCCATTTGAAAAATAAGGTCAAATACAAGGGCTTGTACTGATCATGTAGCTGGCACTTTGGGTATGCTCCAGGTTTTTGGCTTTTACAAGGTTCCCATGAGCTAAGAATACAGCACGACTTAGATAAATGAAACCATTTCCGTACTTAGCGGGCTGGTGTCCGCTAATTAACCGAAATGGTCTCATTTATCGAGGTCGTTGACGTGGAGAAGAGTACAGAACTAGGCAAGGGAAGGAACTCCGGGTCTGGCTATCTAACTTATCCTTTTATCGACGTGGGCACCGACTACCAGGTGAGTCGCATTATCGTTAGGTTAGGGTCGCGAATGCGACGGAACGCGTCGCTCTTGAAATCGGCGCAACGCGATTGATCGCGATGGATTGGGGACGATATTACTGCTCCAGTTTTCTTTACAGTGAACAGAAGCGATTCGGAGCGACTGGTCGCGAGTTCACACGATTCACCGGTGGTGTCGACGCTGAGCGACACGATCAATCAATTTGGCCTCTATATTTGGCGTCGTGTCGCGCGGCGATGAAAGTATAAACGGGGTCATGGCTACCCTAAAGTAGCGACGAATTGTTTGGACGAGTTTTCGCACCGTATGCAAGCGGACGTTGTGGGACTCAACAAGTCAATCAATGACCGAAAATTGGGTAAACGCTTTCCGGACATTTTTTGCATCTGTTTTGTCTCTATTGCGTGCCTTCTAATACGTCTCTTGTTTCGTCTTCTATCCACGCCTTTCTCCACAACGAGTTTGTTTTACCCTTTCTTGACTGAAAATTTTCACATTTCGCATCGATTACCATATTTTTCACCATCGCTTTCCATTCCTCATTAAACGTACGCCGGTAAAAAGTAGGACGAGTTTCCAGACGAGTTGTTGGGCACGGCGGGTGATCCAACCGCGTTTTCCTTTCTCTTCCGCTGTCAGAGGCGCAGAGAGACGGGGTTATACCGTTTCAATTTAGCAGTGGCAATTTAGCAGCATTACTCATCGCCTTCTAACGCTGCCGATTTCTTCCCAATCCACTCGTCAGTTTCGCACACCGTTCTCAGGGATCTAGAAGGAAAGCGAGGAAAATGAAAAAAAAAGGAAAATGGTCTGCAATTGCTAAGATATGAAGAAAACGGAAAGAAGGGTAAACGCGATCAAGAAAAACACGAACGGTGATGAGAACATGGTCTAAAATGGAGGCTAAAATAAAAGCGAGGCAAGGCATTACCAAGCATTTTGCCAAAAGTAAGGGACATATTGACAATTTTTTCATTTTCACACCACCCGTGGTTAGAGTCGGGTAATCGAAATCCTTGCAGTTCAGAGCGTACTAATTGGATTGTGTCCAGGAACTCTCCCACTCAACCCTCTTTTCTGATTTCTTTGCGTTAAATTAAAGCGTGCAAAGGAGCAGAAGAATATATCTAGGAAGGGTTTTACATGGTTCAGCATTGGAGCATTGGTCGCCAGGTCAGCATTAGCTCGCTTGCTTGACTCCTATTTAATTCGAATGTTCTGACTCTAACGTTCCTCTCATGAGTAATATTGCAGCTAAATCTACACCTGTAAGCTTTAGTGACCGTGAGTGTATCATCTTGGTCACCTCTTGATATATAGCATGATATCGCGACTGGAGCCGCGGGCACTCCCTCTCCCTGTATTTTACCGGGGCAGAGAAAGAGAGTGCGGTTTGAAATTCCCGCGCCGCCAAGAAACTCCCCCATGCTTTTTCCGGAGCACCTTTAATGACGAGTTCGCCTTCCTACGAGCCGCATGTTTTCCTTCTTGTTTTTTACCTATTGTTGTTTATGTCAAATTGCTTCGTGATTAGTCATCTCTTTCCTTCTCCTATGCGAGTTCGGCATTTTCCCGTATTCCGAGAAGAGTAGAAATAGTACAGCTCATAACTGTAGTCGGCTGTGAAAATTTGCAATAAGAAATGGTAAAAAGAAGCAGTAATATCAGAACAGGGTGGAGAGAAGACGTAACAAGGGACGAAGTAAAGAACACGCAACAGAAACAAAAGAAATGTTAGAAGACCGCTAATCGTTCACACCATTCTCTGTCATTGATTGACGCACTTGTTGAGTCCCACAACGACCGCCTTCATACGATGCGGAAATTCAACTTGTCGCCACTTTGATAACTCTAGACGGTTGTCCAGTGGTCAGCATGTTAGCGTACATGGGTTGGTTGATTATGCATATAGGCTACCAAGTCGCACCCAGCGAACATTAATTTTGTGCAGGCGATCACAAAGACATACGGTCATAGGCCTGAGTTATATTCCCGCGGGAGCATCCGCGGAAGGGCGGGAATCACGCCGAGACTCCTCACCTGGCCAATCGCCGCGCCTCGCCACGCCCGCCTCCGCCGTGCACCATTGGTCCGCGGACGTTCCGCGGATGCTCCCGCGGGAGTATAACAGAGGCCATACGGAAGTTGTGAATCTTTTGTATACATGGTGAGATTGGTACTGCTCCATATTTCCAGGATATGCCCGACACAAGGAATTTGCTAGAAGTCGTAAAAACGGTCAAACCAGAAGCCCTAATCGGTAAGCATGAACCGCTAGGTCCTGAAAGGAAGAGATTTACAGTACCGCGGACGCAGATCTGCACAACTTTAAGGTGCCTGTACTGTTGGCGGCTCCTTCACCGAGGAAATCATAACGGAAATGGCTCGCATCAATCAGCGCCCTATCATATTCGCCCTCTCGAACCCTACCAGTAAATCGGAATGCACAGCTGAAGACGTATATCGAATAACGAATGTAACTATTAGATTTTTGTTCATTTTTCATTATTAATCATTGTTCTATATATTATTGAAAAACGCCAGAAGTGGAGCCAGCTAAAGGTTCGTTCTAGGGCTCTGTGCTGTTCGCCTCCGGATCACCGTTCGAAAACGTGGAAATTGATGGACGAATCTTCAAACCTGGCCAAGGCAACAACGCCTACATCTTCCCCGGTGTAGCTCTTGGTGCGATTCTATTCAAAGCGAAACATATCCCGGACAAGGCTTTCCTGTTGGCAGCAAGGGTACGTTCAGCCGCGGAAGTTACGGAATTCGGATTCGGAACACCCGCCGTTTCAGAGGTGCGCGAATTTCGTGACGGAGAGATCGCTGTACACCTATTCACGATTGTATCCACGGCTAAAAGACATCAGAGAGCTGTCCATACTGATAGCTATCGATGTGAGTCGACTTATAAGGTGGATCTTTCGAATGAGAAGGAAACCCCCTAAATGTCCAAGTCCACCTTTTCAGGTTGGAAACTACCTTTTCAAGCACGATCTCGCCACTCTTCATCCGGAACCGGAAGACAAGGTATTAATGTTAACGTCTTCTCCGTGCTACATATAATCTGTCAGGTTGTAAGGAAGTGGCTTGGGATTGCTCGCGCCCTCATGAAAAAGAAAAAACATAAAGTTTAAATGGCTGCGTAATTATGCATCATATTACTCTTTCGGCAGCTACGTTTCTGTGCTTTCTAAGTTGTAATTTGCTTGAAGAATTCTTAGTACGTTCTAACACTCACGCATAGTTCATTGAGACATGGTTACCGCGGTTTTCCATTAAATGCTAATTCATGGGTGTTATATAACCAATCGGTCATAACTGACCTCAAAAGAAGGATATTCGAATCAATTTAGACCTCAGCTTCCAGCTTTCTGCGACCTCGAGGTTTTAACACTATGAGGTTGCTACCACACAGTTGCGAAATCTTTCTATTCCACATTACCTACCAATCGAAATGATATAAATTTCAAAAAGATCCATTAGTTTAATAACCACCAATTCTAAGAAATTTCTCGAAATTTTCGATTTCATTTTCACAAATCAATCCGTCTTCTAGTTGCACGCTAGAAACGACAGCTACATCATTCACCCCGGTACTGACGCCCGATTTCACTCAGCTTACTCTTACAGCTCAAAAAGATCCCCGATATGATAGAGTCTCAATTCAGAAACACAAGCGACACAAAGGAATCCTTGCTTTAGAATTAAAGCTATTCAATTCTGAGGAAACGGCAGAAAACAGTTTGTCGTTTTTCCTAAGTTTACTCGGTTGTTTGAAGATGCCTGTATTCAGGAGATGTTCATTCGGCAGCAGATCTACACGGTAGAATACGACGAGCTAATCAACAGGACCTACTCGTGGCCAACCAAGGACATGCAGCATGGGTTCCCGGTGCCGGTGATGGAGCGCACTTCTATGGATGACGAATGAGCCACTGTTCAAGCAGAATTCTCGTCGGAACATAGAAGACGAGGGAAAACTCGAATCTCGCGCACAGATCAAACAAACTGCAGTTCTTAGCAGCTAATAATTGTTCACGGTTTCTAGACCACCGGTGATAGGGGTATGACTACATTGTCTTTGAGCTTTATACTAGAACATAATGAGGCGGCCCGTTTATTGTACGCCATTAATAATTATTGACATTAGATATTCCATTAAGTGTATTGGTACGTAGAACAGTGATAAATATTCTACCCTGTACTGAGAGTACTATACTTTATGCATTTTCCAATAAAATAAAGTTCTAAACAGATAAAAATGTACAAAAATATAGAGAGATCTGTGGAGTGTTGGCGGTAGAAACTGAAAACGCTGAAGGAATTCCCTAGAGATCATCTCCAATTAGACCGCGCATCTCACTAACGGCGGAGGATACACCTCCGTGATTGCCATAGAGTGTAATGTAACAATGATTCTCTGCATGTAATCCACTTTTGAGAACAGTTATCATGGTGACTCCAGTGTGTGTTTCTGTTGTCGAATCCAGACAACGCAATCAAGCGATTACCCATAGCCCGTCCTGTTAGTCCCTTTCTTAAGGCAAGTCATAAAGTCTGTTCTCCATTCGACGAAGGAGAACCCTCCGACAAGGATAGATCCAAACTTGCATTTCCCTATCTGAACATGCTGTAGAGCGAATAAAATGAGTAGCAGTTCAGCAGTTTTTGTTAGAATCGTTTCACCAGGTGAACAGCCCCAATTCTGTCCTTTTCCCTGCTTTTTTCAAGTATTTCCCACTCCTTCACTGCTCATTACGGGCATCTTGAGTGTCGAACAATGCAGACCAAATCATCTGTTAGGTTGGGGGAGGGGGGGGGGGGTCAGCCAAGGAGAGCACACTACCGAACAGTGCCATTTTGTGCGACAGCAGGAAGCTATCCATGGGATGGTGATGTGGTGATGTATCGGTGCTCTTTCTGATTCATCAGCGCCTTCTCGCTACGTATGTAGTCCACATTGTTGACCAGTATCGTTGTATTTTCCATATCGCGACTTCTCGATCATAGGATGATTCGTCTTACATTACAAAGGGAGGCTACGTTAAGCGTTGTCGGATTCGGCGCAATGATAGAAGGAAGGGGCAGCCCATGACCTCCTTCGACCTCCTTGAACGTAGCAGTAAGGTATAGTAACGTGTAATTACCCACATTGTACACAAACTGACGCGTACGTACGTGTAATACAAGTTGCAGCAAGAGGGGCCTAGTTCAAACGGTACGTCACGGGCCAAACGAACGGGTAAAAACTCGTTCTACAAGTGGGAAATGCCTCATCACCATGTACTTGTGTTTGAGTACTGATCGGCTACACCCCTCTTCCTTGTATTGTGCTTCGGATTTTTACGCTAGGCAAAAAGAAAAAACTTATTATAAAAGAAGTCATATGGAAAAAACCACGTTGTGCTTATCTCATTTTCGACCACACTTACATTCTTTCATATGATCGATGTACTATTGTTGATGTAATACCGTTGGGCTTACTTACCCACGTTTGGGATAAATCTATCAACGCCTTGGAATAAGTGTGTCGCAAGTGTTGGAGACTGCACCATTATTCCTGCTTAGGCCTATGTTATACTTCGCCGACAACAACGTCTTGTGATTCCGCGACGTTATCGATCGAGTGCCCTTCCCCTACCGTTATACCTGGAAATGGGTAGGCACATAGGCTATACCCACATATGATGGGTACTGTTGCGATTGGTGACCCGCAGTATCATAACCTTCTCTCCCCACGAAACACCCGAGGATCGCCAAGAAAGACCAAAACCATGGAAAACAAGCCGTGGATTCTCTAGCCCTGGTGCTAAGAATTGATGCGTATTGGTTTGTGTTGACACGTATTAGTCTTACTTACCTGTGAAGGAACTTCGGCATGGGCCGTGACCCACCTCAATCCTTATGCTTGCCGCCTAAGTTTCTCCTCTCCACTCCGAAGACGATATCCACCTCGGAAGACGATATCAATTCGGAGCCCATGGGACGAACATATACAACGCAGCACAACCAATATCCCCATACAAGCAACTTGAATCCAACCAGCACCAATTTATTGACTGGGCCTTACCCCTGTCCTCCTTGCACGCGACACACCAAGTATCGAATAAGGCTTATCTCGAATACGTAGCGAACATGAACAGAAGAAATAATTTAGATCAGAAAACGTGCTGGGGAGGCCCTTCAAGGTCGATTGGGATTTAGTTTCCGAGGCAGCAAGAGTGAGCATAGTGCCCACTAGACCTTTTGCCGGTGCGGCTTCCGTGTTGTGCATGTATTTAGCTGCAAGGACGAGATCCCGCGACGGCCATACGGAATGGAAGACGAGAGCACAAGGTCGGCAGACCTTCTCGCGGGAGTGCAGGGCGATCACTGCGGCGTGCGCCTATCGATGTGATGACGTCAGCAATTTTCCCAGGCCGATCGATGGCGCCTCATCAGCAAGTCGCAGTGAGAAACAGCGCATTCGGACCCAACACCGGAGAGCGGCGCGATCGCAGTGGCAACAAGTGCCATATAGTGGGTTTAGTTCTCTCTTCTACCTCGTTTACCCCGAGTTAATTATTTATGAATTTGGCGCCAGGTTGCGGTCCATCGAACGCATCTGCCAAATTGACCACATTCTGGATTTCCTTCTCGTGATCAGTTTGTGCTCTCCCCGCGTCAGAAAAGGCGGAAACAGCACTCAACTAAAACACCCTGTACGCGCAACGAGCCAATATCGGAATAAATGTCATCGTTCTTTTTATTATAATTTGATTTTCAAGATGATCGACATTGTTTTGAGGAATGAGAAATTAATGTAGCACTGGAGAATCGTCCCTGGGTGTGTATAAGGAGCGGGTTCAAACAGATCTCGGCCGAATGCGCAAGAGGCGTGTGATTTCCTGGTCCCTCCCCTGCACCAGGGATGTGCGTAATTACGATTTACGATTTACGATTTTACGATTTACTGCTATTTTTGCCAAATTTTTTACGATTTACGATTTACGACATTTTGGGTACGAAATCGTAAATTTTCGTAAATGTGATCTTTGATCAGCAACCAATTGGCATCCAAATTTATGCGGACCGGGTTGTAAAGGTGTGCCCACTCTAATGGTCTCCCTTTGTAGCGCATTACTACTTACCTTTAGAGCTGTGTTTTGATGCCCTAATGTGTTAGTATGGCAGAAGCTATCTTGTGCATAGGCTTCTCGAATATGACATCATTTTCCTAGAGAAAGAGAGAAGAGTTTTCTAGATCCACGTCCTGTTTGGCAATAAGGCCTTGTCAATTTGTTTGTAACAGATACACGCTAACCCTACCGAATAGAATTGAGGCAAATCCACGATCGAACAACATTCTTGACTGGAAGCGGGCTTGGAGAGTTGCTACACTCATGTGGATGGGATAAACCACCAATGTTTCTATCGGTTTGCATTGCACTTTATAGGGCGGAGCAAATTGATATACAAAGTAAAACGGTACAGGTAAAAGGGTAAAAGCGAGCGCGTAGCATCTCAAGAAAAGGTCTAACTGGTTATGACAGTTTTGGTCTCCATTTTGGGTGTGATTGATTTTATCGTGTTCACTCTATTTGATCCGTTTAGGACGCCACATGCTCTCGGAGAACAAACGTTCGTTGCAGAACTGGCAAAGGGTAGCCCGAGCGAGTGCAGAGAATTATTAAATAGTAGCGCCATATTTTAAAGATTTCAAAATCTGACAAGTACAGGCAAACCTGCATAGGAAACCGGCACTCTAGGTAGGTTTAGGTTACCGCTGGTGTTATAGATCGTTGGTTCAAAACTTGGGAACGCTTTTAGAGTTACGAAACGCCTTCGCTCCACTCTCTATCTCTACAATTACAATTAACAGAGCTTCTGAATTTGAATATCGTGCTGTGGTTATTGCTTGGTAACCTTCATGAAGCTGTGGATATGTAAATACCCTCTTGCAGCGGCCTATTCACCGTTTTCACTTTCTGCGTTTAAAATGAACTTCTGCAAACTCAAACTGAACCTGTTTCAACCTAAGCAGCGTTCTACCCAACTCTCAACTCAAATAGGATGACTTTTAAGGTAAACTAGATACCTTCTAAATCGAAATTGTGTCGTCTATAGAATCAAGCTGACGAGGCCTCAACAAGGTTGCTGTTAAGGAATACGTTAACCTTCCCATTTTAAAGCGACTACAAATGGTGTCCAAGGAATATGGTCATACTGGTTCGGCGACCTAAACTGCCTTATCCATCAGCTATGGGAGTTTTCTTGGACTAGTTTCAAGATGTAGGAAAGCAGCGATCTTTCGGTGCATCACACGATGGGATTGCGTCATGCGCTCACTCAGTACGCATAGCGCAATCCCGTCGTATGACTCTGTATGTTTGTTAGATTACTACATGTGCAGTTGCTGTTTTAATTTTTAGCTTTGGTAGCGACGTTTTCGCCGACTTTTGCTAAGTTATAGATAAACAAAGAAATTGGTAGGACGCTAGGAATTCAAAAATATTCAAACGATTGGTTCAGCTTGAGCTAAAAGTAACAAGACAAACAAATAAATATTCAATCATATCTGGTTAACATTAGCAGAAAAACTCTTTGGAAATTTAGTTGTACTGCACTACATGTCAGGTAACTCTTACGATTTACGGTTTACGATTTACGATTTACGATGGTTTTTTCGTAATTACGATTTACGATTTACGAAATTTCAAACTTCGTTTACGCACACCCCTGCCCTGCACACACTCATGGACACTTGTCTGATAGCACAAAAATACCATTCTCAACTTACATGCAGTGTTGACCAAATCGTCGGCAGCGGCCGCAAACTTCCGTCTCTTGGACATTCTGCTTCTATTTTTCACTACTTTCTTGGAGGATGGTTCGGTCGATTTCTCGCTGATCTTCGATGACGACTTCTTTTTAAGTTTCGAAGGCGAGACATCTGTACCCTTTTCGAACAGCCTCGAAAACGATTTCCTTTTCCGGGGCTTCGGCTGGTGTTGGTGGTTCACGTGTTTTATATCGTCAAACAAAAAGTCTCCCTTCTTTTCGTGCTTCTTTTTACCTAAATTTACAGAAGATGATCTATTGCCATAATCGTTACGTTAATCTTCACGTTTCTCTAAATATTCTGTTCTAAAGGGTGAAGTATTGACGCACTAAACGTAAACGTTAGAAATAACAACACATCATAAAATTTAATAAGTTTGTATTCAAAACGTCAACAATAACCTAGCGAACAGAATGGCATCACTTGTATATGGGCGTCTTTGCTGCGAATACAGGGGCGAGGACGACGAAAGGCATCGACGGTGCGCCGCAAGTAGTCTTCGTCGATTTCGTTCTATGCTTTGACCTTCAGCGACTTGATACTTTTAATTATTCAACAGGTAAGAGTGTTACGTACTCTTCAAGGACCTCTAAAGTGCTAATTGTAGTGGAAGGCTAGCTGTAAGGAAGGTGCATCCGTCCAGTATCATGGTTTGTGCATTTATCACAAGCGTCTCTCGTTTTCGTGGATACAGAATGAAGATAAATCAGTAGAATTACTGTATTGATGTTCTAAAGAAGCAGCTTGTTCCTTGGCTTGAATCTCACTTCGAGAGTAAGTCGTATGTCTTCCAGCAGGATTCGATTCCCGCGCAGAGTCGACGATTGTTCAGGACTGGTGCCGCGCCACCTTGAAGGACTTCATTTTGACAGAGGAATGACCTCTGTATAAACCGGATTTGGATCCGCTGAATTACTCTATATGAGAAGTTTTGGAGGACAAGGCTTGCGCTACTTCCCACAAGTAGTACTAGTAGTAATAGTAGTACTAGTAGTACTTCCCCAAGTATGAAGTCAATGAAGGATGATCTGGTCAAAGCCTGGAACGAAATCGATGTGGACTACTTGCGGCGCACCGTCGATTCCTTTCCTCGGGCCTTCGCCCCTGCATTCGCAGCAAAAAGGCCCATATAAAATACAAGTAATGCTATTCTGTTCGCTAGATCATTGCAGACATTTTATATATAAACTTGCTAAATTTTATAATATGTTGTTATTTCTAACTTTTACGTTTAGTGCGTCAATACTTTTTACTCACTCTGCATATCCTAATGCATTGTTCACTTAACTATCTTCACACTGGTCTAAAGCGTTGTAGAAAAGGTTTTTCACAGCGTGCAGATGTGCGAGAATCACGGCGCAAAATTTTTATTCAAAACCTGACACTTTTTGATAAATGAAATTCCGTAATCAGTTCATGTTGTGATGAAATAGCAGCACACACCGTTCAAGTCGAGATGGACGCCCTTATGTCGACTTGGACACATTTTGTTAGGTGAAAATAGCATTTTGTTTAAAAATTTTAGAGTGTGCTTAAAGAGAATAATTATTACACTTTCAAATGCTAAAAATGTCTATATTCGTATAGACCTTCTTGAAGGTTAATGAATTAAAGATTGTTGGAGCCGCGCCATGCGTACATTCAGTACGTCGCGATATTTGTTTGATCGATACCAACAATTCCGACAACCAGAGTTACTAACAAATCTCAATAAACTAAACAGCGTAACCGGCTGGAACAGCGTAACACGAAGTAACCGGCTAGAGGATGGCGTATATACATATTTGCCTATAGCATCGAATTTTTTTCTGTATGTCAGACTTATGTTTAGCTTAAAACATTCTTGCAACTGAAAGCAATATAATTTCGTGAACTGTGGGTGATTAGTGAAATAGGATGTTCAGCATAATTTTAAAAGTGTTTAGACATTTAGATTCCTATTTGTTTACACATTTGATCAGTTTGGTTTCAAATGATTCTAATTTAGGCAATCTACAGAATTTTTCCATGTGAGCTTGCGATGAAGTTTCAACTCTTTTGAAATTGAGTTGAATTGAATTAAAGTCTAACTTATACAATTTTAATACTTAACATTGTTTTTGGAGCAAGAAGAAGTATCACTGGCAGTTTTGCATCACAATGGACACAGTGATAAAGTGCAATCATGGTCAAAGTTCTGCAGAATTATTTCAATGAAAAGTCCAAATGACCATGACCGTATATCTTGTTGCGTTGTTTGACTGAGCTCCACACGAGGTTTTACAGATCTTTATTGGCTAACGTTTCGGCGGTATCGCCTTCTTCAGAGCTTGAAAGGAAGGATCAAGTCAAGATGTGGCTACCGCGTCAGACGTTGCCTCAACCTTAGAAATTCAAGACCATCTTTCGATCACGTAGTCAATAGAGAGATCGAGACCCTTACCTTACAGGAAGCCAGACGGGCCAATCGGTCGGTAGCAGGGCCGTTTTCGAGACACAGGCGCCCCAATCAGAATGCCAACCTGATGTAGGGTCTGAGCTCCCGCGTTATATAGAGGCATTCTTCCTTCCGGTTTAGCTTGGGGTCTCATGACCGTATAAATCAGATGGTAGTGCTCGCTTGACTTCATTAGTCTTGTGGGTGAGGCAAAGATATTGCAGGGTAAACAGAGATGGCATGGAACTAGATAAAGGTAAGACTTTTATTCAGGGGCCGGATTCATCAGTCTCAGAATAAAGATAAAGAAATCTAAATGGTTATACTGGTACATGCGTGGATCGACGGGTATCCTATACCTGTAGTACAC
This sequence comes from Heligmosomoides polygyrus polygyrus, assembly GCA_947396885.1. NCBI lineage: Eukaryota > Metazoa > Nematoda > Chromadorea > Rhabditida > Heligmosomidae > Heligmosomoides > Heligmosomoides polygyrus. Next base: position 10,112,394 of record OX377202.1, read on the forward strand.
CCTTGGTGGGTAAGGTGCATCATGAATGCCACGTCGTACGTGTGTTTCTACCTTCTACGCCGCCTACCCCGGGGTTAGTTATGACTACCACTTAGTAACTGAGCTATGCTGGTGTATGCGTCCAAGGTGCAAATTACCGTTGCACTCGATTAACCAGTTAACTGAGTTTTTTAGTCTCACGTTTTTACCTTAGTTGTTTTGTTATCCGAAAATATTGCCTTAAAAGTTCCGAACGCCGATGAGGCTATGCAGTCGTATCATTTGGAGATCTATTTTCACATTGAAGTTCATTCCTTAACACATTCACGACCAGAGCGTTTTCGCGCTCTGTGCGCGCGATGGCCCGCTGCTTTTTTGGCGCGTGCGTGTGTCCACTCATTTGCGTGGACAGGCGCTGAAAAAAAATAGAGTCTTAGAAAACGTAACTGTAGACTCAAGGAAAGTCCAGAAGAACTGCACAGCTTGCTATAAAAAACTGATTAGCAGTCTGGGAAGAGATATTGCCAAGAAGAAAGTATAGCCCATTCGCGCTGCACCAGTTGCGAAAATATGTTTGTTTGAATTGCTCCTACGAGAGGAAGTGTTCTTGTTAAAAGTTTGTTCAATGTCATAATCATTCAGGGCCTAGGTTGCTTTATTTAAGGGTTCAATTCATATTTCATCTGAAGTTTGTGCATTAATTCTGGTCTAGAATTATGTGTGCTTATTGTGTTTCTGTAATGGAAAAAGTTCTCTTGTTAGTTACGATAAAGCCAATTTTTCTGCCTACGCAAACCCAACATCTTTTTTTGTTACTATAATTTGCGAATTTGTGAAGAAAATCGAGCAAAAACATCAATAAACAAAGTTCTTCCCAAAACTCCCCCGTCCACTCAAATGAGTAGTCACCGTCCGTCGCGCCCTCTCCGCTGTCCACTCATATGAGTGGACATGGTCGCGAATGTGTTGAAGAAGGACAGTATCCATAAATTAATGGAATCAATTCGTCTCGAGAGAAAGAAACATTAGCCGAATCGCTAAGTCGTCGCAACATTATTTCGCTGTTCCATATAAAAGATAAATTCGTAACGGCTCCTTCAGTTGAAATACTGTGGTTGGCCTGGTGGTAGCTTTCAAGATCCCTGGATCGGTAGTTCGGGAGATCCTCTCGAGTCCACTGATCGCGTTTATCTGCATTGAGTGAGTTGTCGACCGAATGGACCCTGCGCTACAATGGCTGATGCCTTAAACTCGAGTAGTTTAACCTTATTACTGTTTCACGTAAGTTCGAATACAAGCACTTATGGTTACTGATAACGTAATGGCAATGGAATGTGGGAGGAACGAAAGGGCCCAAATGCCAGAGACAAACGGAGTGGATTATAAATTGAACAGACAGGTGAATGAGTCCATTTTCTTTATGCTACAGTGAGGGTGGGTTAGTTATTCTAGACGTGATAGAAGTAAGTACAGGGGAGCTTTGACACGAGCCGCTGGACAACGCCTTCTGAGGGCGAGAAGAGAGCTGAAAGAAGATAGACAGATTGGACATGAATCAGCGCCTCCTGGAGCCCAACGCCATCACAGCTTATTGATTGAGCAACTCGACACCTGCGTTTCATGAACTAGACGTGATATGATTATTGGTTTTGACGCAGTTTTCGCTATACGAACAATAATATCGTAATATTCCTAGATTCTTAAACAACTTTTCAAAAATATCTGCGATATTTTTGCATTACATATTTAAAAAGTTCTTGCTTGTTGACAAAGCTAATCATAAAGGATAAAGGATCAAGGATAAGCGATAAAGGTCGATCTTGATCAACATCGGAAAAAGCCACACATCATACTTCTACGGGGTATCAAGAACATAACTAGGATGCGCACTGGACGTGTTCAATGAGTTGGTAGATCATGAAAAGCCAGTGTTTCGTCTTTGTTTGACAGATCTGGTATAACTTTATTGAAGACGAACGGATGGAGAGCTTGAATAACCTAGACGAGGAACACGAATTGGAAACTTCGATTCACAGTGCAGTCTCCTCCGACTGCGCTGTCGCGTGCCCCGTCATGAAGACTGCATCTGAGATAACTAGTCGAATAACAGTTGTCCGTCACCTTACATAAGAAGCCGCAACGGTTAAGCCGACTAAACCAACAGTCCTTGTTTGCATTTACACCCCAAAACAGCTCACGAAAAAACATGGTTCACAAGTTTGTGACTCCCATCTCAAAAAGGCTCTGATTTAGTTTAAAATAATAGTTTAAAATGATTCGGGTAAGGGAAGTTACCCGACATGGTAGTGAAGGTTGCTGCTGTTGCAGCAACGAGCAATGAAAAAGGGGCGGAGTTCGATGCTTGTTGCAGCCGCAACGCGGTGAGATAAGATAATGAGGTAAGGCCTATGATTTGCCTCCGTTGACGAGCATCAGCAACAAGGAACGATGACGATCATTCCTTGTTGCTGAGGCCGCGCAACCGTTGCGCAATCGATGCCGGTGTTGCTGATGCGGGGTTGCGGCAACGGCAGTGTGCAAGCCCCCTCGTTGCTATTGTTGCTCCTCTGCGTCTCTGCGCTATGCTTCATCATTACCGCATCGGTTGCGCAACAGCAGCAATGGGAGTGTGAAAGCCGCTTTAGTAAACACATCCAAAGTAGGCTACTACATTTCAGGCGCTTCCTCAGGGTAATCGTTGGTGAACATGCTAAGATGTTTGTATTTTACGGAGCAACCAGCGTGAGAAATTCGACATGATCCTCTAATTGTGAGATTGGTGTATGACACTTACCTGATTTACCTTTTTTCAACAATTTCTTTTCCTCTTTGTACATCGTGTTAAACACGGCGTCTAATTTTTTCATGTATGAAGTCTTTCCTCTTGGAGAGGCTTTTTGTTCCTAAAAGCGAAAGCAGACATACTGTTATCATTTATAGCACAATACACTTCATACATATAAATCCAACTCGTCCTGAGTCAGTTCTTCGCCAAATGCAGAAAATTCGCTTTTCTTGCTGGAGTTGTGGTGTAAGAACGAGTATTTGCCGGCGGCCTGAAAGAGAGCACGTTTATGGTGTGAAAATGTCTAGGTACATTGGTAGATTATTTTTGGTTGCTCTGCTAAGGGTCTTCCAGTTAACCTTTATATGGTAAAAGTGGGCATATGCAGGGCGAAATTCTCTAACCAGTGACGTCTTTTTCCATGACTTTAACCGATGTAGAATAAGATGGTTGAAACTCGTGTAGAGAAGGATCGATCAAGAGTGGTATTTATATTTTATAAAGAATGACAAATTTATTCGATTATTCTCACAGCCGGATCTAGAACGTCGATAGGCAGTGCAGTTTCCGTGTCAGACGATCGTTTGTCTGCACTCGTAGCATTTGTTTGGCATGACGTGGTAGTATCCGACTAAAAATAAAAATCCGTTATGTTTTTGTAATGGTCAATTGCTTCGCAGAAGACACGAGGTGCCTACTACATAGAAACAACAAACATGATATGCAGTCAATGAAAAAATCACAAATAATTCTGATGTGGAAGAGAGTAACTCGTGCTTAGGAAATGATTCAGAAGTGGTCAGATGTCTGGGGGACGCTTCTTGCCCCTGAGGCAACTGTTCAGAGACAAGGAGGATACAAACGCTTTCTTCTGCACTCGATGGATTTTTAGATGCGCAGTGGCTAGAAAAGGATTTGGGGTTCCATTACAACAATGAGCATGACGTTTCAGAACACTGCGAAGCAATTTTCAGAAAAGCGTTGCAATGTACGTACCTTATTTTTAGTCTAATCCATTAGGAATAAACAGGTTTTGGTGCCCACGTAAAAATCACATTTGTAAGAAAACTAGTGTAGAGCGGGAGCTCAGCATTTAAACACCCCCCCCCCCCCCGAAAGATGTGGGGAAATTTCACTAGAAAGCTATATTTGTGATTGAATGGGCTTATTTACATGAGCTTGTCTCATTCGCTTTAGAGAAGCCGATACATTAGACGGCATCCTCTCGAATCATATCAAAAAGCGAAGAATACCTAAGTTGTCCTCAAATTCTGAGTGGGATGTTGTGCAATGTAATGATTAAATGGAGTGTAGTATAGCACTGACCAACGGGATTCGACGCTGCCTTACCAGTATAGGACAGCATTTCGAATGTCGCAAAGAAGCTAACACTTGTCCTCCTTCCATTGTTCAGTTGTGTATGTACAAATGTACAAGAGGTCGGACTCGCCATTCCAAACAAAAACGGTGAATAAACATGACGCCGCAGGAGTATTAGAGTCCAGACCTATTAGTGATGCAATTACAACAAGAACATTTAGGGTGGGAACGCATGCCTACAGGAGGATCGCGCTTCATCTTCATCAGGAGCATGTTTTTCTCTTTGTAGACGTCAAAGTGGCAGCTGGTATGATGTATCAAACATTAAACATGCTCAATAAAATCAATGAGAGAGTCCACACAGCAATGTTCGACCATCATCGAAGCAATCATGCTATTCTAGGCTTGAAAACATGTTAAAGGAATTTCCAATGATAATCAATAATCAGTACCTTTGATTCTTCGACTCCCGATTTAGTTTCTTGCTTCTCACCGGTCTCAGGTAGTCGCGCTGTTGATGTAGAAGGTTGTTGATCCAGATCGGACTAGAACGTGGTTGTAAAACTAATAATCGGGATATGTTAACCCTCATATATGAGACAAGCTCCCTTCATTGCTAAAGGGTCCTTTAGAAGCCCTTACTTTCTTTGATTTCTGATCATATAGATCCCATAAAATCCCATAGATAAAGAAACTTCCATCCTCAAAATATTTTGTTTTTGTGCATCAAGGTTTGAAACCATGCGATGTGTTCTCGAAAAATGCAAAACCTAATTAAGGAAGGGTTTCATTCTCCCATGGAACTTCAAGTGAAGATCATTGTCAATAGAAGGAGCTCGCAATGCTGATTACGAATATGGGAGAAAATCTCCAGTGACTTTATTAGTACTAACCATGTACTTATGTTTGATTGGGTTTTTATCTGCGCGTGAGCATATTTTCGTGCAATAAAAGTAGAAGATATTGAACTTCTTTAGAAAGAGTGTCGCCCAGCAATGTCGCTGAGAGTCTCATCTGTCGAGAGATTTGTGTTCGACGCTCGAGAACCTTTGAAATAGGAAGGAAATCTTAATACAACAATGTTTTCCAAAAAAGTCGCAAATATTATGGTGTGCAGAAAGTTTTGCAAGAATTTGAGTGTCTTCCTTTGAACGAACGTAGCGCGCTAACGCGTCTAATTGTTGCCACTGCTTAAACACCATGATGAGTGGAAAAATCAGTATATATGTATAAGCACCAGCCAATCATTTTTTGAAACCGTCGCTGTCGCTGAATACCCTTGTGCTGAGTTGGTTTCGTCGATGGGCAGTCATGCCCCTCCTACACTACCTGCTACAAATGGTACGTTCGATTCCATGAAGGCAACTTTTCTTTGGAGGAATCCTCTCGTTGTGGGCGTCCGCACTCTTCAAAAATCAGTGCCGTTCTGGCCTGCGTGCAGAGTAATCCAGCACAGCGGGAATGGGGAATGAGCAAGGCTACAAGTACTCCTTTTTCGACTGTTAGATCGATCCTCGCTAGAGGTGGATACCGAGCTAAGCGTCCTGGAACCATTCCTAGGATCCTTACCGTTGGGCAACGTCTTACAATTAGGCGAGGGGGGGGGGGGTCTGTCGGGATCTTCTCAATCATGAGAGAACAACGGCATGGACCAAGTCCGTTATTGCACAGGATCAAAAGTGGATATCATACGAGAATCCTGAAAGGAAACTGCAGTGGCTTCCTGTAGACCGCAGGCCGCAGCCCGTACCCAAGAGACGAGGGTAATGCAAAAAGGAGCTGCTCTCATTCTTCTTTTCCTCAGATGGCTGTCCTTACTATGACATCCTGCCTGAGGGCGAGACTGTGACCTCTGAGGTGTATTGTAGACACGTGCGAGAGATGGTTGCCCGGATCCCTTATTCTGTGTTACGGCGTGGAAAACTCTGCATGATCTCGGACAACGCGAAACCCCACCATGCGACGGCAACATAGGACGAGCTGCGCAGGCTGGGTATCATATGGCTACCACATCCGCCGTACTCGCCAGACCTTAGCCCCTGTGATTATCATGCCTTCAAGAGCCTCAAAGCTCTCTGTGCAGGCAAGTGCTTCAACGATCGTAACGACGTCAAGCGCGCGGTGGAGGGTTGGATCGCTTCTCGTTCCTCCTCGAGCGTCGAGCACAAATCGACAGTTGAGAACTTCAGCGACACTGCTTGACCATATCTGAAGAGCGCAAATATTTTTTTATTTTTTATTGCACGAAAATAAGCTCATGCGCAGATACAAAACCTGGTCGAACACAAATACTAGGTAAGCGCAAAAAAAAATTTTTTGGAGATCTTTTCTTGGAGACCTACAAAAGAACATTTCAATCCTCAATCCTAGCCGTAAGAGGCCAGCCTGTTTGTTTTTGATTCGCTTCTCTAGCTGTATCTCCCTTCGACTGGGATAAAGGTAAGCGAAACACCAAGGCCCATCATGTCTGGCTGTGATAATACGAACTTGTGTACATATGCAATTTCGCGTAATCGCGGTGCTAATTGCATGGCGCTCACAGCACTGCGACTTTCTGAAAAGGGAGAAATCGAGAGTGAGGTACGTGTAGCTACGTGAACGCTTGGGCCAGCCTCATCAGGACGTCATGCTGTACTGGTCGATGGTAGATTAGCTGCGCAGGACTAGAACGTGGTTGCAGTTGACAACACGAGTAATCCAATGACGGGATTGTTCTCGAGTTATACCCTGCCAAAACTTTCTTCTGCAGATGTTGCTTAACAACCCCGTGAAAGACTGTTTGATACACTGTGGTCACTGTAATGGTGGAGGAGGGGGGAGGGGGAGACGAATTCTACAGCTTGAATTTGGGTCCGACTAACAGATAGTGCTCATCTAAGAAAGCTGACTGGTTTGTGTCCTGTCGTATTGTTTCTTAATAATTTCCAAAAAATTTAAGAATTTAAGAGGAAAAATTTAAGAGGACGAGGTAAAAATGCTGAGAAAGTTCCTAAGGGCGATTTTTGAAATGGGAGCCGAGGCGCTTCACCACCGTTTGGTGGATGTTGACGTTCGCTAATGAACATAAGTCCTAAAGACCTCCTTCTACAGCATTCAGTGGGTCATGCTAGGGCTTAACGGGTTTTGTCGACTTCTTTGGGTTTTGACAAACTGGTCATTGTCCTCAGGGAGCTGGTTTCTAGGGCCAACATTTATTCACCAATGTCAATCACCATCTCAATCTGACTAGTGGAGCATTTTGACTTCCACACGAAGCAACAGCCCTCGGTCGTTTCTCAGCAGGGGCTCCTGAACTATTCGATGTCAAGTCTCTGTCTCTGCAGGGTGAAAAAGCGTTGGGGCGGTAGTTCTCCAAATGTTATTTGGATTTTTATAAGGTGCGAAGAAGAAGAAATGAAAGTGAATTTGAAAATTTCTACGGCCGCCGTGCATAGTTTCGCAAAATCGCTGCTTCAACAAAGAAAATTATGCTGAAATTCACAGAAAAACGGAGTCTTGGACTCTGTTCAGAAACTTGATCAATGTTCGCGGCGAAACGCGCAAGAAATTCCGCGCACTCTCGAGCATCTAATTGTAAGAGCTCTTGGACAGTGCTGTTGAGCGCACTCCAGATTTTTGTATAATTACAAAGGTATTGACACAGGCAGTACCTTAGCTTCTTCGGCCGCAACATTCGCTCCCGATTCGTCACCAGTCGCAGCAATCCTCGCAGTGCTAGTCGATGGGGGGTTTTCCAGTTCTGGCTAGAACTCGATTGTAGATAGCAGCATTAAAGACTGTATGACTGGACGTGCTTTTCGGTTTAATAGTGCTCAAAGTATATCCAGATAATTTTCCTTAAATCTACTGTTCATCACTAAGCAGTCATGTCGTCATGCACTGAATGCTGTCAAAACTCTTCAGCTTCACAGAAGAGGCTGGCATTTTAGCAGAGGATAGCTCCAATAGAATCAGTAAAGATAACCTTCGCTTCGGATCCAGTCAGAGCGCCAGTCTGAGAGTTAAGCCGTGCTGTACTAGTCGACGGTGGATTGTCCTTGTCGGGCTGAAATGTGATTGTATAATTATAACATAGCCAACCTAAAACAAGACCTATTTGATAGGTCACTTCGACTCTTCGGGAGAATTTTCAGTGTGATTTTCAATAATTATTGCACAATCGAATCGGACTGAATTTTCTTGCACCAATGAACGAAAAACTTCTGTCCAAGATATGTTGGTGCAGTACGGATTAGAAGTGGGTGTGCAATTTTAGCGAAAAAAATTCAAAAAAAAAAACAATTTTAGCGCAAGGTTGGACACATTGACATATAAAGAACCTAGACCAAATTTTGCCTCAAAGGCGGGCTTCTTTGAGCCGCTCTGGCTAAATTTTCTTCGTCTTACTTTTTTGTGTTTTTTTTCAATTCTGCTTTAACCTAGCAGGAATGGAAATGTGATGGGGTCTGTTAAAGACTTTATTTCGTCTCATTAGTTTTATTTTATTTTTGATTTTGCTCTAACTTAGCGAAAGTGGGCGGATAGGAGGGAGATGTAGGGGGACACTAACAAGCTGTTCTTTGCCTCACTCTTTTGTAATTCTCTTTCATTTGTGTGGAAAACGATGGAAGGGACAGGGTTTTAGGCCATTTTTAATTGTGTTTAGTTCATTCAATCTTATTGAAAGGATGACGCTCAGGGAAATGTCAGGGTTTTTAGGTTCTTTAGATGTGATTGTGTCCGTCAATATGATTTTTTTTGCACGAAAACTCCCGTTGCCGGAGAACTGGTCCGCTTGGCATAGTGCCGAGGAGGCGCGCGGTTTTTTGTCGTGTCGTCTCTGCACTCCACGCCTCCCTGTTCGCCACACCCCGGAGTCCCTTCCCTAGCCCAATCTGGAGAGTCACTCTGCTCGTCTGACTCTCGCCGCTCGCGCGTGACGGAATTTTTCGGGGACCAGTTCACATGTAATCGAAAACTCCACACCCTTCTCTACTGCGCGTCATCTGCTTCTGCATGACGGTTGCTCGGAAAGTTCGCGGTACTGCACCAATGGTAAATATTGTACCTTCACTTCAGACCCCGCTGCCGGTTCCGGTAACCGGGCTGTGCTAGTTGACGGTGGATTGTCCTGGTCGGGCTGAAACGTGATTGTTTTGATAATATCAGCAATTTTAAGACGGAGCATTTGTTCGGTGGGGACTGTTCAAACGGCGGAGAATTTTCGGTATGATTTCTCGGTCACTAACAAGTAAATTTGATTAATTCTCTCAGCACCGATCTATCTGGCTGTCTAAAGGATAGTGATAAAGGAATCTAACACAGGTAAATCTTAGGATAAAAGGATAAAGGAGGGCGTTACTCAAGCCCTCTTGGGGAGCGCCACGCATTCTAGTTCTCCGGTATGTCGTGGAGGCGATTTGCATGAGTATTTGGCCATACGATGAACTGCGGTGGCCAGCCGATGAAGTCAACGGTTTAGCCTTCCAGGTCTGATACCATTCCGCCGATCCTAGGGGGATGGCAGGCTTGGTCGGCCCCCTCAAAGCACCCCATCGCAAGTTCTCGCACCTCCTCCGATTGCGCTATACGCGCATATTTCTGCCTGCCACACTGTATAATGAGTTTGTCCGTAACTAACGATAAGACATTATTTAGATCCTATGGCGTATGTCATCCGGTTGTTCCCATGGAGTTGATCGTCGTCACTGGGTTGACATGCAGTCACTCATCTTCGAGGAATACTGATAGGTTCACATCCACGTCGAGACCGCTCAAGCCATATTCGAACACAATGAACTTTGGGAGCTTAAGGCCTCGTTTATACTTCCGACGCCGAGCGACGCCACGGCATATGAAGTGGCCAAATTGATCGATCGCGTCGCAATCAATCAATGCCTGCCATAAGTGGCTTCGCTCAATCGATATGGCCACCATACGTGGCGTCGCGTCGTTCGGCGTTGAAGTATCTATAAGCGAGGCCTAAGGTGAGGTTCAGTAGCCGTATTCATGAACGTTCCCGAGATCTTCCCGGCTTCCCACGGGAAGCGATCGAGACGAGAGAGCGAGACAGGAGAGAGAGGCGAGAGATGATACCGCTATGATATCGCTTATCTCTCGCTCCCGCCGCTTCATGAATACGGCCTCAGAGCTCCATCGTGGCGGGACAAACGTAATGGTGAGCTTCTATATCGATCAAGCGACTACGAGTCGCGCCCTCATACGCGTTGAGCACCACATTTCCCGCAATTATCAGCATCGCCACGTGATGATAATATCGCTGTTCGTACATGAGCGATCTGCTCGCCGCTGGGTGATCCGCTACTAGGCTATCGTTTCGAGCACGTGGTGTTCATATCAGCATCCTCATCGCAGAAAAACGCGATGCGGTGATCGCGTCACATCGACAGTGGGCTTCGCGTCGCTAGGCGAAAGCTCTAAACGAGACCTAAGTCAAAGCATTGAGAAGCGTCTACCTTTTACGTACTGTTCTCACAATGAACGGAGCTAAGGGAGGGGTTGTTGGTAAAATTTTAAGGAAATATTTCATGCACTGTAAGCTGAGGACAATGCTAGGAAATGAGGAATCCTCGAGCAGCGGGAAAAAGCTACGCTGTCTCAATAGGACGTTTCAGCTAAACATCGGTGGCCTAGATTCCTGAAGCACCTGAAAGCAGGCCTAGCGGTCCCATATCCGACTGCACATAGCATTCTTCCCGGTTCGGCAGAACGCTGCTCTCGAATCTAGGCTTCCCTTAGAACCGGGAATAGCACCGAACATAAGATCTACTGAATGAACATTATTTGGTTGCTTCGTGAATAGCCCTTAAATGTTGCATATATCTAGTGTAGGAAAGGCCAGCTGTGCAGACCATTAAAATTCTTGAAGCAAGCATGGCGCAGAGGTACTGCTAGGTGTGTCGCAGCACTTGTTAAAGATAAAGACTTTGTTCGAAACCACATTCTTGCTGACGATTGATTCCGCAGGAGTGGGTTGTAATTATACTGCAAAGCACTTCACAGTATTGCACCAATGGTAAATATTGTATCTACCTTCACTTGGGACCCCGCCAAACCCGGTTCCGGTAACCGGGCTGTGGTAGTTGACGGTGGATTGTCCTGGTCGGGCTGAAACGTGTTCGTTTTGATAATATTAGCAATTGTATTTATACTGTAAAGAAGGTCGCAGTACTGCACAAGATGTAAATGTTGTACCTTCACTTCGGACCCCGCTGCCGATTCTGGTAACCGGGCTGTGGTAGTTGACGGTGGATTGTCCTGGTCGGGCTGAAATGATTGTTTGGTAATATTAGCAATTTAAAGACAAGAAGAAGCATTTGTTAGTTAATGATCCTATAAGGTGTGGAGAAACTTCAGTATGCTTTTATAGTCACTATTACGCATTATATCGTATGGGTTTGGCGCCCAAGTCTCCTGTACGGGTTCGCTCCCTTATGTGGTGGCTCCCGCAGGCGGATCGGCCAAGGTTGTTGAGCGCGGTCCCCAATTTCTTCTGTGAAGTTCGGTTTTCTCACAGATTTATCAGCTTCAGTAGTGCAGCAACAGAAATCGAATGCGGAAGACGCCCGGGCAGTCGGAAGACGGAAGAAGAACGATAACTCTAAGACTGAGAGGTATTTATGGCTTTTCGAGAAGGGGGCGGAGCTAAAATTCGCTCCGGAGCTAGGAGACAGTACAGCATGGGTGGAGAGACAATACGACAAGAGATTTGGCGGGACCGTGCGCAGTATTGATTGAAGTAATTAGTACACGTCCGAGGGAGCAATGAGTCATACAAGGCAACAGCACATACAGACAATAACGCAATGCCTAGGCTCTATCTTTACAGCATGAGGACATGGTTAATCCCCTTGCACCAATTATTGATAGACTTTCAAATTGAAATCACATTCCTACTGATGGCTGTTAGTACAAGTGCGGCTTGTCATTATAAAGTAAAGAAGGTCACGGTCCCGCATCAGTAGTAGATATTGTGCCATCATTTCAGGCACGACTGCTGGTTGTGGCACACTGCCTACCTGAGGATTAAGCCGTGCTGTGCTAGTTGACGGCGGTTGATCCCCATCTACCTAGAGTATGCCATGATCAATACGGAAAGTAAAGGCCTTCGCGCACTTTCGCCGCCACGCGGCGCGGCACCACGATTGCCATAGATATCGATTTGCCTCGCGAGGCGATTCTGCGTCTCTGCCCCATGCTTAAAGATAGGGCTGCCGCGTGGCGGCGAAAGTGTGCGAAGGCCTTAAGTTAGTAGTCAACAGCTACAATTTGTTGGCAAAAACAATTCAAAGGGTGTAAGATTTTCACTATAACTGGTCACAAGCAAATCTGATGAATCTCTTGCACCAATGCCTGACAGACCATGGTGTCTCAGCAGTACTCCTAGCTAACGGGCGTTATTGCAACTCAACCTTTCGTAGAGATGCTCTGTATTCGACGTAGAACGTGCACGTAGTAATTAAGCACGGACGTATTTTCGGAGGGTTCAGGTCATTGCCTCATCTTCACGCGAATTGGAACGACGCAATGGCGCTATGCTGGAAAGGCCAAGAAAACTCCGGGATCCCGCTTTTACTCGTCGTCCCGTTCGATTTTGAGCGTGTCGAGAATATCACATGGGTTAGATTCAATGTCCTCCTCTGCTTTCTCGCGAAAGGATGTGTGTTCTAGAGGAAGTTTAAAATTGAGTAACTGCTGTCGCCTTCGGTTTCCTATCCTTAGAAAAGGCATTGGATATCTTCTGAGGCGTAAGAGTCGTGATGACTAGGCTAGTTGATCATAGACTAATTAGGGCATTGGTCATCGGCTAGGCTAATTGATCATATCACAGAAAATAGGATAGGATGCAAAAGAAGGGATCGAACGAATACTAGTGTCAATGCGTCCGTCGTACTTTGAAAAAATATCGGAAAATTATTGTATTCAAACTAGCGGTGGAAACCTAGGTACAGAAATTACGGTGAAATCGGTTACTGACCTATTATAAGAATGCACAAGAAAAGCTGAAAATCTTTAAAAAAGCACAAAGGAAGAGAGCAGGACGACAAGAAGTAAATCAGAATTGCAAGGAGAACTAATTAGAGTAGAATTCTGGAACTCAAGGAATTGCAGGCTCTTAAATTTCAGTGTAGAAGCCTATCGTGTTTATTCTTCACCTCCCGTCTGTCCTACACACATCGTCGCGCTTGCGGTGGAGGATGTCGCACTGTCAGCGAGTTGGCTATCATAGCCGAAGACCTGGGACTATGTTAGCCGACTGGTCGTGTTGCGGCCTAGTTCGCCGCAATTGGCAACGACATTCGTAAATTCAGTCTCCCACCCCCAGCACTGACACTAGACTCGAGAAGATCTATGCTACGCATCACGTCGCCTCACGTGCTGAATGACATTTCTTGAAGGAGCCATGTTCGACTCTCCTTGAACATTGGCATGGTAGAATCTGTCTGTAGAGTTGCTGAGCTCTTCACGAGGTTGGTAAACGGCTTTATTGGTGGCTAACGTTTCGGCTGAATCGCCTTCTTCAGAGCCTGAAAGGGTCAAGTCAATTAGGAGTTACCCCACCAAACATCTCTTCAACCTTACAAAATTCAATGTCAAATTTTTGAAAGCCTGAACAAAGGAGAGAAGTATCGAGTATCGTACCTCACCACAGTCCACTGAAGGACCAAAGGAAGCCGCACAGGGTAATCAGGGGTACGGGACAGCACCTACCCCAGGTTAGAATGCGAGACTGAGGTAGGGCTTGAGTTCGCGCGTTATATACAGGCATTCCCCCTTCCGGTTGACCTTGGGACCTCTGGAATAGATCCAGAACGCCTCAAGGGCTTTGCGCGCCGACGTTTGAACCTCGTGTCCCAGAATCCTCACCTCAACTCCAAAATCCAGCTCAACCCTATCGATGTGCCAGCTCAACACTATCGACTCGTCAAGGAAGCATTGTCACTCCGGCAGAAGATCGCCATAACGCGACAATCAATCCACTTTCTCCGACGCTGCGCCCGGAATCGTGTGGTCCCGAACTTCATCTCAAGAAAACGACTCCACGACGTGTGCGGCAAGCCAGAGAACGACCGCCGACTAAAGGAGATCGAGCTGCGCCTACTCCGTGCTGCACTGCGCACCAAACAAGATCTGCTGTACTCGATGTTGTGTAAGTGTGTGGCAAAAGAGCAACATTGTGTAAAGCTTTTGGAGGGGCAACTCTGAAGGAGAATAGTGGAGGGATCTAAGTCAATTTGCGAGTGTATCCGATCTAACATCAAATCTTCTTTACAGAGGAAATTCAATGATCTTATGAGTAGGTCGCGTGAACAAGGGGAGGGATCATCCAGTACCGTATCCAGCCGTGGGCACACTGAGCCAATGGCAGTCTCGTCAGGGTCGCCTGGTCAACGGGCATCCAGGGTAAGGCCCCTGTTATACTCCCGCGGGAGCTTCCGCGGATGGGCGGAAATCGCGTCGGGACCCCGCGCCGGGCCACTCGTGGCGGCCCGCCACGCCCGCCTCCTCCGTGCACCATTGATCCGCGGACGTTCCGCGGAAGCTTCCGCGGGAGTATAACAGGGGCCTAAGCGTTATGGGCAATTTCCCTTTGTCAGAAAACGCGCTGTCAGTTTTGGAATTGGGTCCAAGTTTCTCTCCATCTCAACCCATTTCAACCTTTTCCATGCGCAGGGTCATCTGTGGTCTCCACGAGCTGCAAGACCGACTCCGGCAAAAAAGCTCGAGCGGATTCTCAAACTCAACCGCCAATGCAGCTAAGTCTAATGCCAGCAATTCCTTTCCCTCAAACACACTTCAAGCAGCAGGAACCGAACATCCAAGCTGATGTAAGCTTTCGCCTATTCGCTGATGAAGTGTTCAGGGTTTTCAGGCATTACCGCATACAAGGCCAACAATTCAACCTCTCTAGATCGCAGATGGCGGGCATCAGGGAGGTCCGTGACCTTGTCAAGTCCAAAGCCATAAGGCTCTCCATAAGTGACAAAGGTGGGGAATTTGTTGTAATACCAAGCCACCTGGATAGGGCCATTGCCGAGTGCCACCTTTAAGACACATCTCTATACCGCACGTCCTCTGTAAAGGAATTTCAAGCGCAGTACCGTAGACTTTACAAGGCGTGGGTCAAGGAGGCAAAGCTAGCGGGATGGGGACCAGGCATGATAAATCGCCTAAAGTCCGAGTGTCCTAGTTGTCCGGTCTTATATTTACTTATTAAGACCCATAAGTTTTCACCAGACGACAACTTGGCCTCAGTCAACCCCGCTGCCATTAAGGTCAGACCTATCGTTAGCTGCGTGGGTGGTCCAACGGACAAAATCGGGTGGCTTCTCAACTCCGTTCTAGGCCAGCTGCTAAAATTTATTCCGGCTCACCTTAGCAACACCAATATGTTCCTTGAATGCCTCCGGAGAACGCGGCTTAGCGCCACCTTCGTCATGGAGTCGTTTGATGTTGCGGCGTTATACACCAATGTGTCAAACGATTCCGCTATGGAAGCCATCTTCGAGCTCCTCAGCCAACACCAAGGAGCAATTAACATGTTTGGTTTCTCCATAAGCCAGTTGATGACACTCCTTAAAGAGTGTCTATCGTGCAATATCTTCAGGTGGTCCGGGAGGTATTTTGCGCAAATAAGGGGATTGGCTATGGGACAACGACTAGCACCCACACTGGCCGTTGCCTTCATGTCAAAGATCGAGACACCGGTGGTGTCACGGCTTCCTTTGTTATACTGCCGATATGTGGATGATTCCTTCATCGTCACCACCACGCAACATGAAATGGACAAGTGCTTTGAGGTTATGAACAGCCAGCCCGAATACATCAAACTTACAAGGGAAAAGCCTTGTGGAAGCTGGCTCCCTTTCCTCAATGTCCAAGTTCAGCTGGCAGGGAATAACTATATCACCAAGTGGTATCGAAAGCCCAGCTGCAAAAACATAATTGTTCATAGTCGATCGGCACACCCTCATCGGACAAAGGAAGCGGTAGTAAGGAACATGTTCCGAACGGCAGCTAGTGTGTGTACAGAAGAAGGTGAGCGGAAGGAATCCCTGGAAGTGGCTCGGGAGATAGCCGTTCTCAACGGCTATTCTCTCCGTAAACCCTCGTTCAGACCCAGGAGGAAGGCGGTTCAGGAAAACGGCACTACCCCAACTACGAAAATTCCCTTTCTGGTGCTGTTCGTCTCCGATGAAGTGAGCACTTCTATACGGAAGTGTCTGAGGAGATCTGGGTTAGAAAATTTAGTTGCGGTCATTGATCTTCCACCTGACAACCTTAAGACCAGGTTGGTCCGCAATCGACTATATGACCGCATTTGTGGGACCCCCAATTGTGTGGTTTGCCCAGGGGGAAAGGAAGGCGACTGCACCGTATCGGGTGTAGTCTACCTGATCTCCTGTCAAGCGTGTGGCGAGGAGTACATCGGCGAAACTGGCCGTCCTCTGCACATGAGGATAAAGGAGCATCTGGACGGCAAGGAGAAGCTTAGGGCATCCACTGCCCTAGGCTACCACAGGATCAATTCTCATGGAGGGAGGATTTTGGAGTTGAGGTGAGGATTCTGGGACACGAGGTTCAAACGTCGGCGCGCAAAGCCCTTGAGGCGTTCTGGATCTATTCCAGAGGTCCCAAGGTCAACCGGAAGGGGAATGCCTGTATATAACGCGCGAACTCAAGCCCTACCTCAGTCTCGCATTCTAACCTGGGGTAGGTGCTGTCCCGTACCCCTGCTTACCCTGTGCGGCTTCCTTTGGTCCTTCAGTGGATTGTGGTGAGGTACGATACTCGGATTCTCTCCTTTGTTCAGGCTTCCAAAAATATGACATTGAATTTTGTAAGGTTGAAGAGATGTTTGGTGGGGTAACTCCTAATTGACTTGACCCTTGCAGGCTCTGAAGAAGGCGATCCAGCCGAAACGTTAGCCACCAATAAAGCCGTTTACCAACCTCGTGAAGAGCTCAGCAACTCTACCGACACATTTCGTGAAGTGTTTGAATACCTGTGGAACAGCGAGCGTTAAGATAAAATGAAGGATGTTTCAAGAGGGCTAACCTGAATTTAGAAATAGTTAGGTGAGGCCGCAAGTTCCCCAATAATTGGACAAAAAACTGTGGATAGTCATGTCAACTGTAGTCCGAAGTGGTAGACCTCGATCACAGTAGAAACAACAATGCTCAGCGAAGGCGGCTGTCGCGCTTGTCGCAATGGTCAGCTTATTCAAGGCGACCATTTGTATGTTGGGTTCACTGTCCACCCACAAGAGGGTGTAAGATTCTACCTATGGTCGACTTTGACTGTGCACTGCTTAATTTCGTAGATATTATTTGTGGGTGAAAACCTCTGCATGAGGACGAGTTCTAGCTGCAGATTGCTCATACTCTTTCATTATTTGTAATCGTAGCGCCTGAAAATTTAATAATAGCATGCGTTACTAGTAGTGGCCCTACCTTCGGTTCCAATCCGGCTGTTGGTCCTGGTAGGGTACCAGCCTGAGAATTAAGCCGTGCTGTACTTGTTGAGGGAGGTTGATCCCCATCGGGCTGGAACGACCTCGAAGTCAACTATAGCTCAAAATTAGCCAGGTGAATCGTATAAATCTATAAGGTAGTAAAGTGCTAGCATGGGCACCACACCTTTACTTGTGCACCTGCTGTCGGTCCTTGCTGGCTAGCAAGTCGTGCAGTGCTAGTTGATGGAGGTTTGTCCACGTCAGCCTACAACGATATAGCTGTGATTAAAATTGAAACGCTAGACTAGAACAACATCCACAATAACGGGTCGTTCCGTAACAGGCAAGCGAATGTGGCAAATTTTACATGTGATTTTGAACAGCAAAAACTTTTAGTGGCAAAGAAAGCTTGTTTTATACTGAGTGCTGTCGCACCATGACTTCATAACTTGCATACTGCTAGAAATCGATTGCACCGCACAATTAACTAGCTAGTTGAATCCGGAAGAATACCTAACCATAAAAAGTTATGCTCTCGATCAGAATTAGGTTTCTAAGTGCCAAAGGAAATGAATTAGGCGAAGCTAAAAGTTTCACAGAAATTCTGGAACGATACAAAACGACTGAGCAAGAGGTTTACCTTTGCATCAGGGGGATCCTCCAAAGGCAATGGCTGAAAATATTTTCTTCACTTTATTTGTTGGGGAAAAACAGCAAAATGCCTCACAATGCTTTGCAAACTTAGTTGCATGCGACCTAACATGAAAGCTTCTACCGCTTGCGACAACTGGTTGAAGATTGCTCAAGAAAGAAGTTCAAACTTAAACTCTCAGCTTTCTTCTTTTCAGACAGAGCGGATTGCTACTATTTTCACGCTACATAACGAAAAAACAGAACGGAAACACCGGCACTACTGTACTTTCACAACTTCACGGGTCGAGGAGAGGTCGAAAAAAAATTTTCTCCCAAAATTCGTCTAGCAAAGTTATTTGGGGTGCTGATCACGAATCTGACATCCGTTTTTCGTTTTACGCTGGAGTACGGTAGGTTACGATAGGTGCGAGTGACTAAGGTCATGGTCACCGATTTTGCCCAAACTTCGGCTATAGGGGTTATTTGGGGTGCTGATCACAAATCTGACATACGTTTTTCGTTTTGCGCTGGAGTACGGTAGGTTACGATAGGTGCGGGTGACTAAGGTCATGGTCACCGATTTTGCCCAAACTTCGGCTATAGGGGTTATTTGGGGTGCTGATCACAAATCTGACATACGTTTTTCGTTTTACGCTGGAGTACGGTAGGTTACGGTAGGTGCGGGAGACTAAGGCTGCCGAGGTCATAATCACCGATTTTCCCAAACTCGCCTAGGGGGAAGTTATGTGGGGTGCTGATCACGAATCTGGCATCAGTTTTTTGTTTTATGCTGGAGTACGGTAGGTTGCGGATAAGGGACGCTTCAGGACGGATTGCTGGTGGTAGCCTGAATATCTGAAGAAGTATCTCACCTTTGCATAGCAGTTGTGGCAGCATCTATCTAGCTTCTAAAGCGGTTTTCACACTGCCGTTGTTGCTGTTGCGCAACCAATGCCGTAATGATGAAGCATACCGCAAAGACGCAGAGGAGCAACAGCAGCAACGAGGGGGGTTTTCACACCTCTGTTGCCGCAATCCTGCATCAGCAACACCGGCATCGGTTGCACAACGGTTGCGTGGCCTCAGTAACGTGGAATGATCGCCATCATTCCTTGTTGCTGATGCTCGTCAACGGACGATATCACAAGTCTTATCCCATTATCTTATCTCACCGCGTTGCGGCTGCAAGAAACATCGAACTCCGCCCCTTTTTCATTGCAACAGCAGCAACGGCAGTGTGAAAGCCGCCTAAGGCCTACGGCATACTACCGGCGACAAGTCCAGCGACAGTGTTTTACGGGTAGCTACGAACTGCCTAGCTACTCGCGTAACACTGTCGCCGAGACTCGTCGCCGGTGGTATGCCGTAAGCCTAAGGGAAAACGTTGATAATAGATTGTTGTTTTGGTGTAGTCTTCAGGATTACCTACATAACGGACAATTAGGCTTGTTTATCGACTGCCGGCGAAGTAACTTGAAACATGCCTTAAAATAGAATGAAGCAGTATCAGCAGGGGTACATTTGCGCCACGTGGTCCAAAAAGTGGAAGAAAGCATCCTGTTGTCCGCAGAACTGCTCCCTCCACAGAAATTCGCTTAAGTAGTCTTGGTAATGGCGGTTGTTTATCCCGTACTTGCGTTTTGTTCTTAAACTTTAGAGTCTTAAACTTTTGTCAGTGACTCCGGGCCGACGAAGATTAGCCGGCGATTTACAGTCAGGTGCTGATATCCTTGTGGCAGTGCGGATATGCGGCTATAAGCACGCCAGCGGTCACCGATGATCGTTGTTCCTTTCGTTGACCTTGGCAGCATTGGTCACCCGCACCTACCGTAACCTACCGTACTCCGCGTGAAACGAAAAACGGATGTCATATTCGTGATCAGCACCTCAAATAACCCCCCCCCCCTAACCGAAGTTCAGGCGAAAATTTTTTCGACCTCTCCTGGACCCTTGGAGTTGTGAAAGTACAGTAGTGCCGAAACACCTTCACTCTCGTAAAACGTGTAGGCCATAGTTTGAATTACTCGACACGACTGTGTCACAGAAATATTCTTTTCGTGTGAAGTGCTGCCTTATGCCCAGTTACGCAGCATAGGTGGGATTATAGGTGTTGTGATCGGTGGCCACCGGAAGAGACGATCCGCGCCCCGCAATTCTCCCTCCAAGGGCACCCGAGGGTCATATAGATGTTACCTAACACAGGAGAAAGGGGATCCATACATTGTGGCCCTGCCTATAGCATACTGCTTACATACCGTATTGATAGAGCTTCAGCTGCCGGCTGGTCCTTCCCTTTGCCTCCTACCACCTGACTCCTAATCTTCTTAACGCCCAAAGAAGGAAACTCTCAATCCCAAGAGAGAACTCTACTCGCACACTCGCTAGACCCCACGACCCTCTCCTGGAGCTGCACTGTGTGCGTGTTGAGCCGCAGGGCCGAAGCTCTACGAGGGCCATCCGGAATGAGAGACGGGAGCACAAGATCGGCAGACCCGAAGGTAAGACGACCACTATGGCGCGCGCGGCTCGATGTGGTGACGTCAGCGATTTTCCCATACTCCCAGGCCGATCGATGGCGCCTCGTCGGCAAGCCGTCGGAACAGCGCACTCGGGCCAATCACAGAATAGAGGAGCGATTGTGGTCGCGACAGTATGTGCGATCCTAGTTCCGGGATACCAAGCATTTCTTTGCCGTACAATTCGCTGAACAGAATTTGCTCGAGCCAAATGCTGCTTCACAGTTTTAAGGTGCAGGAAATTTTCTAAGGGTGCTTGGTGATGTGTAGGTGCGGAAACATCCGGGACACTTGTAAGTCTTACTGCAGATGATCATGCACGAACATTTTGGTCCGCGTAGTGATTATTATGCTAAAAATTCACCTTGCCATCATCATCTGGATTTTCCGCCTGTGTTCCTGGCACTGGTGGTTGCTCCGCATTTGCCTTTAAAATGTGATATGTGTTAGAATGCATAAGAGAGCACTACGCGACTACGTCTAACAAATGTGTTATAATCCACTGTGCTCAATTTTAAACTGCAGTGCAACTAATTTTCGTTATGATGATTTGTAGGAAAGCAAGGTTTGGCATTATCAAAACTTACGGTTAGTGTCTCTGCATCGTCTCAATATCGGCAAATGCTCGACAAATGGAGCAGTGCAGAGAAAAAATGAAGTTTATTTCGGCTTCAACTGTATTTATTTTTCTCGTGTTTTTATTGCCGATGCTGTTGATGTTGATTTTTATTGTATTGAGTCATGTGCTTCAGATTTTGAAAACGCGCTGCTTGTGCGACCATTTAAGCATGCAGATGACATAGTCATTCCTCCTGACAAACCTTTCAAAAGATAGGGCGGGCTTCACCTTTCAAAGGATTTTTTAAACTGGTTCGCACCTCAAGCGGTTGCTTAAAAGGAAGGCAGGGACCGGATTCATCAAAGTTACTGCAGTAACTTTAAAGGCTCGAGCACACTTCGCTGCTTCGCTGCGCCAGCAATGATGAAGGATGTCATCGAGCTGCTGCTGCATTTGCTGAGCAGCAAAGGCAGCGTCGCAGCCATGGACACACTTTGCTGCGGCAGCGAGGGCGGTTTTGCTGCCGCAGCAGGAAATGTCGACCGACATTTCTTGCTGCGGCCGCTGTTTGCTATCCTTATCATTATCCGTATCATTTGCGAAAGCAGCGTGCACCCTCATTTGCTGCTCGAGCCGGGTTTGCTGCGGCAGCGAAGTGTGCTCGAGGCTTAACGGAAAAAGCAAGCAAATAGCTCAGATAACGCAGCTTATCAAGCGATATGGTGAGCGATAAGCCACGTTATCTGAGCTTTCGTTTACGGTTCTACGCAAAAGTTACTGCAGTAACTTTGATGAATCCGGCCCCAGGTATGTGTTGAAGAAAAAAGGTAAGTAAAATCATGGTCTGAGCTCTCAAAGGCTGTGTATCTGCTAAAACCATTCGCAAAAAAAGATATAAGGTTTAAAACGAAGTGAGTGATGCAATGATGCTCTAAATTGCTTTATAATATAATAAAAAACGAATGCCATCAAAAATAGAGAAAACTGATTCGCGGCAGATGAAATCTTTCAGAATCACGTTTGAAGTTAGAGGAGGCATTGCACGACTACGGTGGAACGTTTGAGAAAGGCATCGAGACATGTTTGTAATATCGTTGCAAAACTTCAAAAAGAAATATTACTCTAAAAGAGCCCCACTCTTTTAAATTACAGCCCAGTCTACGAGAGAATAAAGCTGCACTGTCGGAAAGACTACGGAAGTAGGTAAGTTATTTCATGCTCTAGCAGCAGTATGTTCATTTAATGATGAAGACTACAAAGCTCACTGAGCGCCGTACCTTCACGTCAGTGCCAGCTGCTTTTAACGCATTTGCGTCACCCGCTTGCGTTGGTGTTTCGCCCTTTTTCGGTGTAAACACGTCGTTTGTTGACAAAACCGAAGAAGTTTGCTGAAGTAACCAAATGCTCTGGGTTCGAAAAGTTCGCTAAAGGTTATAGGCAAATAATAGCAGATGTTCTATATCCTTGGAAGGTTTCAAACAGTTGTACATGAGGCTGTACATACTTTTTCTCCGACTGGCGTCGGGGTTGTCGTTGTTACGGTTACCATCTGGGGTGTGCCATCGGCATCTCCCGTCGTTGGAGCAGAAGCGGTCGGTGTTGTCTAAATTAGGTAAAGTAAATGCTTTTAAGGGGAGAAAATCATCACATAGCTTAAATAGGTGGTCTATTCTACTCCTAACAGTGACAGAGCATGATTATCACTTGGTGTTTCGTTACTAGCTTCAGTTTACATAGAATAGCATATTAAAATCTGAATGATCAAAATTTCTATTACAATATTGGCCCAAGTCACTGATCGGCTAATTGTAAAGGTTGTTCCCTTGCTTCCACATATTATGCAAATACCGAAAATCCATTCAGAGGTATGACGTTTAATAAGTACAGGGTGGCCTTTATGTAGCGTAGAAAATTTATTCCGCAACATCTTCTTCGTAACAAATGAGGAACAGAATTCCGTAAGAGGCGCTCCGAGCGGAACTGAAGAGCCCATACGATCTAAAGGATTTTATCACGTCAGGAATGGCCCGTTATGAATAATACTGCTCCACCATAATCTAAATAGTGTGGGCAAATAGTATTTGAAATTGTGCGAAATTTGGTGCATTTCTTGCCTTTTCATACAACTAGGTTTTTGTTGCAGAAATTATGGGCCACCCTGCATACAGAGAAGGTGAATGAATATGATACGCACTCACCACTTCTGCATTGTTGGAGGGTTGAGCTACCTTATGTGATTCAGGATTTTCTTCTCCTTCAGGTGGTTTCTGCAAAGTTCTCTATCAATGTAGCGCTATTCAGCAATAGTTCCTATGCGTGGCTCACTACGGAAGCGTAACCTCTGACATACAGTCACCTCTCGTTATAACGCCTCCGGATAAGACGCGACTCTTGATATAACGTAGATTTTCTCCTGCTCCGACCAGCTTACCTTTACGCCAGTACAAATCACTTCCGCTTAAGATGCGTCGGATACAACGCTACTCCCGTTATAGCGCGGTTTTGTGAGGAACTGTGCGTTCAAAATGACTCCCGTTATAACGCGAACAAGGCGAAATTCCTGTCCCATACAGAAATTCAAGGCGAGTAAGGTGCTGACGGCGTTTTTGAATAGAACCACACTTTTATGGCCGTTCGTAGTGTAGCACTTGTGCGACAATGAGTTAGATGCACATCTACGTTTTTCTCGCGTACGTGGCTCACAAGTGTTCATAGTCAGCAACGTGTTGAGAGCTGTGTTTCTGTGGAAGACTGGAACAGTGTCGGTAATCGTTAGAAGTTGCCATATGTTGGAAGATTCCCTCTATCGGGAACAAGAAAAGATGTGGGGTGACACTCAGGTTATTCAAGACAATCCCTACACATTTGTTTCGAGCTTGGTGCAGCTGGTACGGAGGTTATAAAGTATTGTTTAAGTTTTGCTGAGGTCAGAACTCTCGTGCCATGCGGGTTTCTGCCTGCATCGTCTGCTTTTCGGAAAGGATTACAGCAACAGCGCTGTTCAATCGCACTAATCATTATCAAATCATGGGAGAGTGCTGATAAGCCATTTACAACGAAGATGACGCTAATGTGGTGCGCGGTTTACCAGCGCCGATAGTATATTGGACTAGCACCCCCTCTAGAAGGCAAGGAGTGCGTGTTCGAGTTCTGCTTGGTGCGAGAATTTTGATCGCAACCAAATGATCTTGCAGCCTCAGTTTGCTTAGTTTTTTATATTTATTTTTCCTTTTGACTGTGTCTAACCTACGTCTGGTACTTGTAATTCCTCAGACATATCTGTTACAATTATACATATCCCATAACAGAAAGTATCTCCAATGAAGGTTCATCACTATAGCCATATTTAGTCATTGCATGTGATTTTAAATAAATCTGTTCGTCAAATGGTGTAAAAGAGGTCAGCTCCGGTTAGGACGCAACTCCCATTATAACGCGGATTTTTACAGTAGTTCCTCAAATCTGTTGCTCCTTCTTTCTGCGCTCACCCTATTTGAGGAGCACTTATCCCTTCTAACGATGCCACTTTCTGCGGTCAAGCGCTTCCCGAAATGGACGCCTATAAGCGAACGATTTTAGCAATTTTGAAGTGCTTTGACTATTGGGGATCAACATTTCCGAGCGGCTGTCGGTCTACATATAACTGAGCTCGTCCGTGTAACGAATCAGATAAGGATATTTTCCCACAGAATACGGAGGAAGTAGTAGTGAAGGAGTTCACGACAGCTTTATTTTGGTGATGAACAAGATCTGTCCTAGTCGGAAGGAGGCATGCGGAGTTTTATCTCTCCCCTAACTTGAATTTGTTTCTGGTCTTCAGCTACCGCCAAATGATGCTCTGGCACTGATGTGAACTCGAAGGATGTACCGAAGTGACGTGGGGTGGTGGACAACTGCCACCATACATAGCTCCACCTCTTCCAGACTAGGACAGGTCTAACGAATGCTCCAATTATCTGAAGATGTAGTAGTACACGTATTGGAACAAATCTTGAGCAAGGATCCGTCCTGGGGCAGGAATCGTCAACGACTTACTGCAGTTTGACAGGAAAAATACAGCCGAAATAACCCATAGCGCGACGAAATGTTCGACCATATCGCTTGATAGGCCGCGTTATCAGAAATTTTGGCTGTAACTTCTCTGTTAAATTGCTGTAAGTCGTTGATGAATCCGGCTCTACTGCTTTCCATACAGGTAGCCTTACCCTAGCATAGGCGAGTCTAGATACCTTTCGGTTCAATCTTCCTACAACTTTCACTACTCGATGATTTCTGTTGCATCGCGTTGCGACATCATGCTGACACCAACATAGTGAGCACTTAGAAATCCGTTCCGACACAATATGGCTCAGGATGATATTGTACCGAGTGGTTATCCGTCGTGGTAAAAAGGCACCCAAGATCCTACGTAAAAACACCCCCGTGAGCTCCCAAAAAACCTTCCCGCACGCCGCGCACTGGGGGCCGTCTCCAGCGCACGACAAATAGACGTTACAATGGGGACAGATGCAGGAAGCCTTATCTACTGAAAAGCAGAGCTTGCTCATGAGGATCGCGGCACGGACTCCTTTCCCTTGTCTAATCCCGCGCTCGAAGAGCACAGAACCCAAATGTGGGCACTCAGCGGCTAAACGATGGTCACCTTGTAAGGCACTCCGGCGCTATTTCTTCGGTGCGATGGTGAATGTGCTCACGCTTCATTTAGAAAAATAAGGTTTAACGAAATGAAAAGAAATAAAATGAACTTTCTAACCTAGATGGATAACCACTTAATACAAGGTGATCCCCCTTGATCCGTTCGGCGTCGAAATGTATAATCCTCCGCTGAGCGATCCCAACTTCTCGGTGAATACCCCCGAACCCCTCTACTAATGCCACGCCCCTGCTCCCCGTTAGATAGATACCACGCTGCATTCACCATATGTGGATTCTGAGGTCTCCGGGCAACTCGCCGAGTTAGGGTGGAGGGGGGAGTCGATGAGCTTCAACCTCGTTCAGCTTAGCAGTCGGATATGGTGGCGTGAAATTTTCCATTGTGCACGACCTGACGTGTAGGTGCTAGCAATACAAGTTGCAATGGGAGGGGCAAACGGTACGTCTCGAGCGAACTAAACAGGTGAAAACTCGTTCCTGCACGTGGGAAATGCCAAAGCACGTCGTACTTTTTTGAGTTCTGATTTGCGATCTGGGGCGAGATTCATCATCGTTACAGCGGTAACATTTAACAGCGGATTCACAATACAACGATCCTACAGAGCTACCGAGCTTCTTATGTCGTATCTTTTGCAGGGAATTTCGCAGAGATTTCGCAATAGCGAGTGCTGTTAAGTCGCGTTATCTGCGTTTTCGGCTGTAATTTCTCCGTTAAGCTGCTGTAAGACGTTGATGAATCAGTATAGTTGTGGTCTCGCAAAATTCGATTTTTTGAACATTCGAATTCTAATATTGATTCGAACATTCTATTCGAATATTCGAATATTTTCGAATGGAACATTGGGTTACAGAAAGGAGAAAACATTGCTGGTGCTTTGGTGGCAATGACCAATAGACGGTTTGCCCTGACGTAGTAGGAAGATTACATTCGTTTGCAAAGCGTTTATGTTTTAATGGAGTGATCTTTCCACTGAATTCTTCTATTCCTGAAAGGATGAAATGTTACGGGTCATCAAACTAATTAACACGTCCTTAAAAAAGTTTAGCTCTGTCTCCTTGTTACTGATAAATAGATTCCAAAGGCCATGCCTTACCTTAGCCCAATAAAGGGCCAGGTGAAATCGCACGGGATATAGCAGGTGTATGGTGAAGCGCTTACCTTTAGTTAGAAATACTGGGGGTTACATACGGGCATCCAGCTTTTCGGCTTACCATAGGACCCCTTACCATGGAACCCCTGGAAACTCTCAATGAAACTATTTGCTTCATCGGAGACCATGGTCATCATGATGGAGATCCTCGAAACCGGAAGGTTCCATCTGCTTACCTTTTTATTCACATTATCTCAGAAACATGAAGTGTACATAAGAAGGAGCTTAGAGTTATGCGTATCCCTGTGAAGTTCTTGAGTGTTGTTTGTGCATTATTTTTGATGGCATTGGAGAGTGCGAAAACTTTGTAGGTCTAAATAATCTCCGTAACTGAGAAAAGAGGTCATCGAATAGTTGTGTATAATATAATAGCTGCCTTCTCTACAGTGCTTACCTAACGATTGTTCAAGCCGAAAACTTGGTCGCAGTTGACCCCACTCCCAACAAAGTCAGACCCATAGTACGCTCGGGCGTACGTTCCGACGAACAAAACAGCATGGTCTGTCTTTTTTAAGTTTCTTTTAGGTTTCCTCAATGAGCGGCTCCGCGCAATACATTTCAGCACCACCCTTTTCATGGAATCGCCTACTTTAGTGCTCTTTGCGCCGCATTTCAAAGTTTCAATACTTTACAATAGGAGCCATTTTATTGCTCTACACTCTGCACCATGCAACAGATTGGGTTTTGTACAGCTGATAGATCCCAGGAGTACATATACTGCGCAAAAAGGGAAAGTTTGTTATAATTACCATACTATACAATAAAGCGCTAAGAGCTATTGATCGGCGCCGCACAGAAATTAGTCATGGAATAGGTGAGAAATCGGAGAAAGTTAGTCATAAAATAGCGAAAAATACCCAAAGGTCTTCTACGTGCTTGGAGATTTAGAAGGCGTGCCGAAGGCGTCGTCCAACGTGTCTGGGGATCCAGAAAACGTGCCGTTTTCGTCACCCAACGTGCATGTGGATTCAGAAGGCGTGCCGAAGTCGTCGTTAAACGTGACTGGGGGCTCAGATATCGCCGACCGTCACTTAACCGTCCGAAGAGCTAGGGACTTAGCCCAAACCTAGCTACGGATGCTTCCTCACCCAGCGTCGAGCACGTTGAAACTTGCGCCTACTCCAGATTGATTCGTAGCTTGCTCCCACTCACGTCTCAGTATAGCACGCAAAGGAATGTCCTCAGCACTCCTTCTTCGTCTAGCGTTGTGTGCACAGCCTATTGCAGCTCTTCAAGCCTGAAGAAATGTCTCACATTTCTGTCCAGTCGTCCTGCTTCGAGCCGCTAGGTGTGGTGAATTCGGAGAAGGTGACTTCATTAGCCACTAATTTTGAGGGAATGGCAATTGTCCAAGAGTTGACTGCCTGATAGAAACACCTCGCCTTATTTGAAGCCCTTTCGTCGCATATGCACGTAGCTCCCTCGCGGTCGATTAAGTGGGAGGGAAGCGATATCACCGCTGAGAAAGTCGATAACAATTGGGTGCGAAAGGAAGCCCGGGAAATGGTTGCAAGGAAGAGTTGTACAGTTGAACGGGAATAGGAGGTGCAAAGGTGAGAAGGAAAGGGGTACTGCTGCCTAAGTCAACGTCGAGGCAGTAGCGATAGAGCAGCAGGGGTGTTAAAGGCTCAGGCGTCCTATACTGGCTAGCCGGCTTAATCACCCAAATTTGGGATCATTTGGTAATTGTCCAAGACCTCATAACCGCGGTAGATAGTGTGGAAACCTCATCATGGGGTGTTCGTTGGTGATCAACACCGTAGCCGCCGTAGTGTTGAAAGATCATCATAGGGGTGGTCGTTTGTGATCAACACCGACGGTCGTCCGAAAGTGCAAGCGTCGTCGCAGTCAACAGCGCCGGTCGTTCGCAAGTGGAAGCGTCGTCGTAGTCAACACTGGTTCGAAACCGCTGCCTGTCACGCTGCCATGTTGTGGTGCTTATGGTGGACGGTGGCGATGCGACGAACGTTCAGATATGGGTTCAAGGCGAACCGATTCAGACAGTAGCGAAGCGCTTCAGACAGTGACTAATGCCTTCCTCCTTTATATATGGTGGGATGGGATGGCATAGGAGAGTGCGGAAAGGTCTAAATTATCTCCGTGATTGAGAAAAGTGGTCGTCGAATAGTTGTGTATAATATAATAGCTGCCTTTTCTAAAGTGCTTACCTAACGATTGTTCGAGCCGAAAACTTGGCCGCAGTTAACCCCACTCCCACAAAGTCAGACCCATAGTCGGCTCGGGCGTACGTTCCGACGAATAAAATAGCATGGCCTGTTTCTTTTAAGTTTCCTCAATGAGCGCCTCCGCGCAATTTCAGCACCACCCTTTTCATGGAACCGCCTACTTTAGTGCTCTTTGCGATGCGTTTCAAAGTTTCAATACTTTACAATAGGAGCCATTTTCTTGCTCTACAGTCTGCACCATGCAACAGATTGGGTTTTGTACAGCTGATAGATCCCAGTAGTAAATATACTGCGCAAAAAGGAAAAGTTTGTTATAATTACCATACTATATAATAAAGGCTAAGAGCTATTGATCGGCGTCGCACAGAAATTAATCATGGAATAGGTGAGAAATCGGAGAAAGTTAGTCATAAAATAGCGAAAAATACCCAAAGGTCTTCTACGTGCTTGGAGATTCAGAAGGCGTGCCGAAGGCGTCGTCCAACGTGTCTGGGGATCCAGAAAACGTGCCGTTTTCGTCACCCAACGTGCATGTGGATTCAGAAGACGTACCGAAATCGTCGTTAAACGTGACT
Organism: Heligmosomoides polygyrus polygyrus; assembly: GCA_947396885.1. Taxonomy (NCBI): domain Eukaryota; kingdom Metazoa; phylum Nematoda; class Chromadorea; order Rhabditida; family Heligmosomidae; genus Heligmosomoides; species Heligmosomoides polygyrus. The sequence goes on from OX377202.1 coordinate 10,142,207, forward strand.
GGGGGCTCAGATATCGCCGACCGTCACTTAACCGTCCGAAGATGATGCCGATGTTGAGAAGTGTCGTGGCGGTGGGGATGGAGGTTCTGGATGGCTTCATACCGCAAAACTACACACGTGATCTTAAGGAAGGTAGAGCAAGGTTAGAGCATAACAGGATTCTTGAGTATTGCCTTTTGTAGTGCTAGGGAGGGAAGAAAGCAGAATGAGCAGAGCAACTGGCTTGATGTGGTTGTCCTTACCATTACCTTACTGATACTGCAACATAGCGCTTCGCGAAGCGCTATGTTGCAGTATCAGTAAGGTAAGGTAAGGGCAACCACATCAAGTGCGAGGCACGCCGATAGGCGTGACGGATATATATTATAGGCCCCAATATTTTTGCCATTACTTTACATCAAGGACTGATAAACAGTGGTGTCGCTTTTTTGATGTCCTGCCGATATTTGAACAACAACATATCCTATGTGCGACATAAGGTGAAATGGACAAGCACTTTCGGGTTATGGCAGTCAATCCAGGAACAAGAGGAGCATAACCGAAAACATTGAGTGATCTAACTTCTTCTTGTCGATGCCTAAGACCACCTGAACGAAGCAAGTGTGTTACTAAGTGACAATCAAAACCCAACAAACACAAGCAGCGTTTCTTAAGGAAAACTTCGCGGTTAGATGTTTTCATGCTTCTGCACCTTATAGGATTGCAAGGAAGATCAATCTTGAGCAGCCTAACCTCTCCCCTCCTTGTATTGGTAGTCCTAATAACTCCACCAAGAGTGTGTAGATCAGCGATTGAACTACTTGTTATTAGATTCGGGTTTCTAGTTACGCGTCTGAAAAATAGCCGAAAAGCTCCAACCTATTAGGTGCTTGATGGATTAGATGGCAATGCCCGAATCGTTGAGTAATTTTGGCGTGCAAAAACGATGATGGTCGGAATGTTAGGAAACTCAGTAAAGTCTGATCAACGTTACGACCTCGTTTGGCACAGAAGCACATAAAAGAAACTACATCCTTTCCACAAACATTCGCTCCATCCAGATCGGCAGAAAGGCAGACATAAGAAACATTTTGCATGGACGCGTACACGGAAGGAAAAGGCAATGCCTCACGGAAATGGTCCCGAGATAATGCTCTTAATGATCACGTTGTCCATAAGTGCTCAGCTGGATCCAAAGGAGAGCGGTTCAAAAATGAAGGCCTACCCTTATTTCGAAAAACCCCTTCATAGCGTCATTTGTCTCTTATGAAGTTAACACCTCTGATCGGACGTGTCTGAGCAGTTGTAAAATCCGGTTGCTGTAATTGATCTATCACCTAGAAATCTTATACCCACTAGCCCGCCTATATTATCGTCCCTACTGCACCCCAACTGTATGGTTTACTGCTCAGCTAGTAGTGAATGCAACTGCATCGCATAGTGATCCTGATCTGCCAACCCTCGGGCGGCGAACATACCATAGAAACAAAGCGGCCTCTGCACTTTAGGATTAAAAAGCAACTTTATGTGAAAAGAAAGCTTAGAAAGGCTACGCTAGGATCACAGGACCTTGCAGTGAAGGTGGGCAATTTGGAGCGCGAAGGTACACAAAACCCTTAGACCTACGTTATACATCGGCGACACTGTTGTCGGCAGCAGTGTTGAGCGCACTGCGTAGTACCCGCTCAACACTGTCACCGACGTCGCCGACAACATCGTCGCCGAAGTATAACATAGCCCTTAATGTTTTCGGATCTATACTAGAGGTCCCCTATAGAGAACAAGAGATAAAGCAGCGAGTTTAATGGTGCAAAGATGAGGACGAAAAACAAGATTAGTTGTAGGCAGTATCAAACAGAAAACTGGTTCCTGAGGTCCAATAGGAAAAGTTCGAATACGAATGAAAGAGTAAGCCCTTCTGTGAATAAAGCTGAAGGTTCAGCTTCTGATTCAGCCGTGCTTCTTGTTTCCTGCGTGATGTTGTGGAAGAAGGATTAGGAGACTCATCATATATGGAGTGAAAGGGAGACGACGTGCTTACAATTTCTGGACTTTCAATGTAAAATATCCATGCATCGGCTTCGCAAAACAATGCAGATCCTAACTTCTCTATTCGAATGGCATCCATTGAACATCCGAATAATTGTGCGTTTTTGGCAATTTTCGAATATTTGAATGGTTTCGAATAGCTGCAATTTTCGAGCATTCGAATTTCGAATACATTCGAAAAACGCGATCTTTTGGACATTCGAATTCGAATATATTCGAAAAACGCGATTTTTTGAGCATTCGAATTCGAATACATTCGAAAAACGCGATTTTTTTTGTACATTCGAATTCGAATACATTCGAAAACCCCGATTTTTTGAACATTCGAAAGACCCGATTTTTTGAACATTCGAAAAACCCGATTTTTTGAACATTCGAATTCGAATGCATTCGAAAAACCCGATTTTTTGAACATTCGAATTCGAATATATACGAAAAACGCGATTTTTTGAATAATCGAATTCGAATATTCAAATTCGAATGAAAATCATTCGAATACCTATTCGAATAGGTCATTCGAGCACAACTATATGAATCAGGCCTCTGGATTGCACGGGGGTGTTTTTACGGGCTTGAACCGTTTGGACACCAGGTGAATTTTGGGGAATTTCCGACACGTGCGCTGCACGTATGGTACACGTCATTGTACGCAAACACCATGATATCAGTTACGCTGGACCGGTGTAATCCGGGAGTCGAGCGTTCTACTCCCCCCCATCCCCTGGCCCGCCCACCCCAAACCCATGGGCTTGTTCAAGAGTCCATTGGCTGCCTTACGAGATAGTGGAGACGCAGACATTTGCCACCCTCTGTTTAAAGGGCGGGGGTAGAACGCCACTCCGCCGTGTAATCCACGTCCTCCACACGTCTTCACTCATGAACGCCAAGACGTGGCAGCGCGACAGGAGGTGCACCCGCCCCATGCTGGGGGCGTGGCGTCAGGAGGTACACCGCTGTTCTGCGGACGGCATGCTTTTGTTTTGTGTGTCGAAGGTTTCGTAAGACAGCCGCTAGACTCTTGGTAAAGCCTAGGGGGTTGGGGGTTGGTGAGCAAGGGAGATATGAGGGAGATCGCACGCCCCCTAGCAGGGGCGGGTGTACCTCCTGACCGTTCCCCCCCCAAGACGTCAGTGGCGCGATATTGGTGAACTACCCTAACCCCTACGATTATAGTGATTGAGATCTATGGGAGGCGGTCGCAGCTTAGACTGCAACGTCGCAATTCGTTCAGAGACCCGAATTACATAACCAAATGTGTGTAGAAAAAATGAATCTATTCAGGAATAAATTGGAACATATGCTAGAGGAGTTTAGGCTGAAACTAACGTATAGAACTGACTCCTCCCTATTCAGCCTGTTTCCATCGTTTATTCCCGAATCGACGCAAACAGGTTCGAGGGAGAAGGGTCACCTTGTACGACAGCCCTGCACAACATTTTGTGTTGCACGAAACTAAAAACTGTATGCAGCACTAGTGTGTTCTACACCTATGTGAACTGAGGTACTAACAATGGGATTTTTAAAAAGCCCCGACCTTGGCGTGGTTCAGATAGATTGATTACCAGATCGGATTGTCGGATAATTCAGAAAACTAATTTTAATCAGTAACCTGATGTCCTATCCGATCCGGATATCTGATGTAAGGTCCAAAGATAAATCTGTATATGGACCATAAGAAAATCCGGATCTATCCTAGTCCGGGGGGCCACATAACTAAAAAGTAGGCAGCAAAATTAATTGAAACTTACCGTGCTGCTCCTAGAGAACGAGCTGGAACCTAAAAGAAACCGAAAACGAGCGAACAAACGAAAAAAAAAATAAAAAATCGCCGCGGTTTACAACCGTCTCGGCGGACAAGCAGCGACGGAATGGAGGCATGCCGCGTGCTAGCCGCCGGCTGACATGTTATAACCAGGATCTAACATGGTGGGGAGGGCACATAACTTTGCCTGCTTACAACCGCAAGAAATGTAATTTTTCGTTTTTTTTTCTTCATGATTTTTCTTGTTTAGGTCTCATGTTGTTCTGCAAGAGCCGCTCGGTAAGTATCTAGTGGATTTGTTACATATAATACCTTTGACTTATGTGGCCCCCCGGACTAGGATTGATCCGAAAATCCTTCTTGTCAAAGCAGCTCTTACCTAATCATCAGCAGCTCTTACCTAATCACCCCTAATGCTTTTCAAAGATGCCATTATTTGTGTAATCCTTTCAACCGGTTTCAACGCTTTGAAAAAATCACGGTTTCGATCTATCCCAATCGACGTCGAATCCAATGTCTAGTAGTGTGACCCCCGAGCCTATTTGTGCCCCCAGATCCGAGCCGAGAGGGAAATGGCCTTCCATGTTTCACGTCAGCTGTCAAACGTCACTGATGAGGGGGATTTGTGTGTAAAGGCGCGTAAATACGTGTATTACGACATTGCAGCATAACTCGTTATGGCGCTTGCGCGCAATAACGTGAGAGACATGCCGAGCACTCGAGGGACAATTCCCCAGAGTAGACTTTGTGGTTTAAAGGGATTTAGCCGTTTTGACGTGCCTTCGAACATAAATGCCTAATAACATCAGATGTGGCCTAGCTCGGTTCACCACAGGGGTAGAACATACCAAAGCTCCATAAACGTTTTAATTTCATGCAACACAAAACGCTGTATAGGGCTTCCATACATGGTGATCACCCAAACCATTTAGCGCGAGAATTCCCAACAATAGATACATTGTTCACTACCGTTCCCAGATTGTTTGTTTTCTTATATTTAAAAGCAATTTTTGATAACCGTGGAACTTGCCTTTATAATTTTGATTCTGGACCTTGAAATGTCAAATATTGGGCTCTCCAATTGTTTATTGGACTAGTTTTCATATGAATTAGTTAACGATTCTGTATCTCACAGATATGGGATTTAAGCCGTGAACGGTTGGCGTGATATTAAGCGCTGATCGAAAAACATAAGGACATCATTTCTCCACAGCATCGCTGTTCTTCTAGTCCAGTTTCATGTCAGTTTGCTCTCCAACAGAGAGCACTTAGCGCTGTTACCAATAGTTCGAGAAGTGTGACGAGAATTCACCTCTCTAGCCTTCTGCAAGTAGTACCAGTATGCGAGTACGACGCCGATTAACACCAGCACCAATGTTACGAAAGAACTGTCGTTGCCGCCGCTGTCGCCGCTGCTGACTTTAGGATGAGCGCCCATTGTAGAAAATGAGACTTACTGGCAGTGCTCGCTGTTTGTACACACACTCCCAATGTGTGTCTTATCACAACTTATCACCATCCCACGCACAGCCAGTGAAGTCGGATGGATTCAATCCCAAAGGGGGGGGGAGGCGGCCACTTCATTTCAAGAATCCATTGACAGCCTTTAAAAAACATAACGCAGTCGATTCCCTCCTCCTCCCCCCCCCCCCACCCCTCTCCAAATATAAAAATCACCAGAAATACAGAAACAATGGAAGTACAGAAAACAATGCCGAAAAATAAGTGGTGGCGATGTCCGTTCCTCCACATGGTGCCACTGGAAACAGCTCGCTTTGTGAGCTAAGCTAAGCACGGACACACGAATGCAAGCGACAGGCCCTTGTGATAGGCCGGCCTACGAAGACCCATGTCACATCACATGGTGTATGAATAGTCATGTTTTTCGAGATTGTGCTACGGGGCCCGCGGGAGCCGATACGCACTCGCAGAGCCCGGCGAGTGTGGAAAGTATACGAGGGTCCTGATGCGAGGACAGCATCGGGGGGCAACTGAGCTAGTCCGAAAGTCCCGTAACGTAGGCAGGACCCGCGCAGCAACGCTGAATGTGGGTACGTTAACGGGCCGCTCGTGCGAGTTGGTTGAAGCACTGAAGCGTAGAAGAGTTGATTTCTGTGCGGTGCAGGAGACGAGGTGGTGCTGCAGCAAGTCAAGGGAAATAGGACGTGGCTTCAAGGCCGTTCTATGTGGAAGTCCCAGGACCACCAGTGGTGTCGGAATAATCGTCTCCGAACGATTTCGTGACTCGATTGTAAGCGTCGAACGCTATGACGATTGGTTGATGAAGATCGTTGTCGCCGCGAAGGAGCGACTCTATCACTTCTTCTCTGCGCCGCAGAGTGGCTGCTCCGATCAAGCCAAGGAAGAGTTTTGGAGCCTGCTTGATGAGAAGACAGCAGAGGTACCGCCGAAAAATGTCATCATAGTCGCTGGTGACCTTAATGGGCACGTAGGTGCTGCGAAGGACGGGTACAGCTGTCATGGTGGTTTCGGATACGGGTCTCGTAACGCCGATCTGAGCGCATTCTTGAGTATGCGGAATCGCATAATCCCACCATTGTGAACACCGTTTTCCGAAAACGCGACTCCCACCTCATCTCATACTATAGTGGGAGATAGACTTTGTCCTTGTCAAGGATCGCGACCGAAGCATTGTCACAGACGAGAAGATCGTGCCGTATGAGACGGTCGCCTCACAGCATCGACCGCTAGTCTGCACCTTTAAGATCACCCCTCCGAGGATGCAGCAGGTTGAGCGATGCGGTGCTGCGAGAATCAAGTGGTGGCGAATGAAAGAGAAGGAAGCAGCTGCGATTTCTCGCGTGCGGTTACCGACAGTCACGACTGTCGACGAAACTTGGAAGAAGTCGACCGACGCGATACGCCAAGCTGCAAGGTTGGAACTCGGCATAACGAAGCCTGGGCGACGCAAGGTCGATAAGCAGACATGGCTGTGGACGGACGATGTGAAAGCGAAGGTTAGAGAGAAGAAGTCGCTCTATCACGTGTTTCTCAGCGATGAAACAGCCGACAACTGGCAGAAGTATCAGAAGGCGAAGAAGGTTGCAAAGAAAGCTGTGGCTGTTGCGAAATTCACTCATTATAGTGATGTCAACGAAAAGCTCGAGTCACGCGATGGTGAGCGGTATTTGTACCGACTTGCTAAGATCCGCCATCGCCAAACCGAGGATATTGAAAAGTTCATTGGCATCAACGATGAGAGCGGCCATCTTCTGACAGACCGCAAAAAGGCGCTGAAGCGATGACGTGATTACTTTGAGGAAATTTCCACTATGGAATTTCCTCACCCGGCCATCCCTCCTGTGGGTTCTGTTCACGGTCCCGCTCACAAAATCACCGTGGAGGAAACAGAAGCGGCTCTAAAGAAGATGAAGCCATGCAAGGCGACAGGACCTTATGCAAATCATAAAGAGGCGCTACTCAACCTTACTTGGGATGTGCCATGCATGCTACTTATACGGGATGTCGTAGAGGCGACTTGAATGCGCATTTGGTTTAGAATGAATTGCGGTGGCCAGCCAATGAACAAGTCAGCGCTTTATTCTTTCCAGATAAGCCTGCTACCAATTCACCCAGGAAGGATGGAAGACTTGGTTGGCCTGGGTGGGAAAGTTGAACCAGGAAGCCGGTATCGGGTGCGCGCGACAGCCGACACCTCCACTGACTGCACTACATGCACCCTGATTCCTCATATAATGGTCCTTATCCTCCTTTTTATAATTGTCGAGAATATACATATAGCGCAAATAGTAATAAATCTGAATCACTCAGAATGCATATAATCCACGATGTACGACGAACAGACTACGAACAAGTCGAACGATGGCACGATGATATTAAGACAGTGTAACAAAAGGTTATATATATATATATATATTGTCGCGAATGCGATAGCTCGCTCCATTCTATTCATACTCCGTATCCGCTCGGTCCGATAAGGCGCTCCCGAGATCCGGCCTGCCCGCGCACGCTATCGATCGGTGGGGTCGGCTGTGCACCATCCTCCGCCAAGTCCATTCTATAGAAACTTACTCTCTATTTTTTCAGTTATATCTCGCTTCTATTTTTTCTGTTGTATTTCTGTTATCTCGTAGCTGATCAATGAAAAATTATTTTCAAAAGCTTTCTCATGAGCCTATGTTTCCATTATCTTAGCTGACTACTGTTGACATTCTTTCTGTTATCTCGTTCATATAAAAGAATTGTCAGTATAAAAGAAGGGCAAGCCATCACTTTGTATGTCTGCCTTATTGTGCGCTTGTTATCGTTGTCGTCATCATAAAAGTTTGTACCCAAGTTCGAGGTCGTGAACGAAGGCGGTCAAGACCCGCGTGGCTACTGGTCGACAACGTCTGCATGGTGCATCGTAACCGATCGACCTAACAACGTGAAAAGAAATTCGACTTCAACCTTCGAGAAGAAGAATTTCAAGAACAAATTCGTCCAACATCGACATCTTCGAGAAGAAATCGTCGACATTTCCATCAAGAACTTCAAAAAGATAGAGAAGAACGATGACTACGACTCTGTCTATCCGTCAAGGACTTCTGACAAAGGCGTGTACTCGGCTGTCGACACTTCTGAAGAGTCAAGAAGGACTTCTCGGCACATCAACGGCTCAGCCTACAAAAAACGTTGAAGAAGTTAGAAGCAACGTAAGGATCCGACACCAACAAATACAGAAGGCAAGAGTTACTATCGAAGCAGAAATGAGAGGAGTTGAAAGCGCTTTAGAAAATATACTCAGACAACCTGGACGTCGACCTACCTTCATCGTCAGACATCATCGAAAAGGTCCACTCCAACGGTGAAGCGGCCCAAAATCTCCTGGATAATGCAAACGAAAAACTCAGGCAACTGCTTGAAATGGAGTACGATCTTGAAAACGAAGGGATTCAGCAGGAACAAACATCGATGATCGACTCTCCACAAATAGTGCTGCCCCCAGTGCCCATTCCCAAATTCGACGGGAAAATCTGGGAGTGGGAAACGTTTTGGGGAGCGTTTAGTCACTCGGTACACTCTCATAATATGGATGATCTTCACAAAATGAACTACCTTCCTGACGCCCTGTAAGGAGAAGCCAGGAAGAGCATCAAGCAGTACGAGGTTTCAAGGACGACTTACCCTGCGGTAGTCTCCTACTTGCAAGAAAAATACGGTGATAAGCAGGCACTCGTAGACCAACGATACTACAAGCAGCAAAAGCAAATAGCGATTGCCTCGAAGATCAAGAGCATTTGTGCGAATGTCTGATAGCTCTCGTCAGTAAGCTGGAGCTCAAAGAAGAGCACCTCGGCAACATCTTAATGAAAAACAGCTGCTTGGAAACTTCTCTACAGAAGTACAACGCCATATTTTGCGCCAAGAACAACAGCTTCTACCGACTAAAAAATGGGGCACAAAAGACATTTTGTCAGCAGCGCGGGTACATATTCTCGCTGAAAGGAAAATCATTCAATACACAGAGAAGTGAGATCCGGACCGAGTGAAGAAGAGCGAGTCGAACAGACGGACATTCCTACCAATGAAGACGCAATCCCTCTGTTTCTACTGCAATAAGCCAGGACACCCTCCCAAACTCTGCAACGACTTTCCAACCCAAGAGAAAAGAATCGAACTCATAAAACGGCGGAATCTTTGCCGCAATTGCGGTGCAGCGGATCATCAAGTAGCAAACTGCACTAGAGGAGCCTGCAGGATGTGCGGTGAATTCGGTCATCATACTTACATTTGCGAAAAGGAGCCTTTGCACTTCCTAAGTCTACACCCCTACCGTCATTGCCTTCGAAGCGACCTCACAATCAGCAAGAATCCAAACCGAAGTCGTCACGAAAACCTACAACGACAAGAACCAACTGCGTTACCTCGGAAGGAATGAGCAGTGAAGAAGTTATTACGGACACGGTTCTGCATGTCGGAAACAACAGACGACAATCGGACACGCTTATTCTCGTTGGTCAAGCATTAGTGTTCAACCCGCAGACACAGAACCTAGAGACGGTTCATGTCATGCTTGACTCGGGAGCAGATCGTTCGTTTATCAGCAACGACCTAGCGCGTCGACTGCATCTCCCAGAAACGGAGAGTTCTGTCCTGAATATCGACACATTCGGCTCAAGAACACCCGTAAGGAAGAGATGCAATACGACAACAATCAAGCTATGGGGCCGCGACGGAATTCCGCATAGCTACAATGCAACGACAATTGATGTCCTCACGGAACCAATCTATCGAAGCACTCATACTCCTGAGGACAAGAAGTTTTTTTTACGAAAATGACATCGCTCTCTCCATCAGTCCCAAGACGACCCAGATTCAAGGAGATATCTTGCTAGGATGTGCGGATCTGTTCACCCTACTGGAGAAGGATGTTGGGCAACAGCGAATGCTACCCTCTGGTCTCAAGGTTCTTCCTTCAAAATTAGGATCATTGGAAGGGCGGAAGCTGCGCAACACGGCAAACAAGCTGCATTCATTCATACGTTGAGCACGGACACCAACGGATCCAGGACGAATCAGACCAATTTTGACTTCTCGTCGACTGAATGGCAGACTGTGGCCGAGAATGAATCCAGGACGGCAATCAACCCAAAGCTCGAATCCGAGTCGCAAGAAGCGCAGAGGCCGATCAGTCGATCGGCAATATTTGTGGATGCCAGCTTCAGCTCGTCTTCGGCAGACACACAAAATTCGAATCCTGTCGAATGAGAACTCCATAAAGATGTGGGAACAGTTCTTCTCATTCGAAACATCCGGAGTTCAGGAATTCACCGGACCAGTAGCAAGGGAACGCAGAAACGTCAACGATGTTGTCTGGGAGGAGTTCGAAAGAACAATACAAAAGAAGGAAGATGACTACTACGTTCACCTTCCTTGGAAAGAAGACGCTGTAAGCTTACCAGACAACAAAGCGATGGCCTTCCGAAGACTTGAAGCAAATCTCTCGAAACTGCAAAAGGATCCCCACAAAACGTATGGTTGGTCCCCACAAAACGTATGGTTGGTCCCCCCAATCATATGGCTGGTCCCCACAAAACGTATTGGTCCACACAAAACGTATCTCTTATAGAAAAAGTTGAGAAAGTTCAAAAGAGATTCACATATCGCTGTTTCTGTCGCTACGGTTTGCCAAGTCTTTCTTATGAGGAGCGTTTTTCTTTTTCTTATGAGGAACGCTGACGCTCTGCAGTTCAGACGCAAAATATCCGACTTCACTCTAATGTACAAGTTGACCACAGATGAGATTGGCCTCAATATCTGCGACCTTTTCGAACCAGCAGTCAGTGTTGGCAGACTAAGGGGTCACCTATTCCGTATTCGACCGGATAAGCCTAATACGGCTAGCTATGAGCGCTCCTTCCTGGTGCGGCAGGTTGCTGAGTGGAATAGTCTGTGCCCTGACTTGTTCATCCACCGAAAATCCCACGCATTTCAAATTCGCCTAGCTCAACAACTCAGAGCGCCGACCTGATTGTTAGCGGTCCACTATCTATGCATGGCAGCTCTATTGTACGCATACGCTATATGTACGTGAACATTGTACGCATGCATTGGAGCTTGCCACTGGCAGCGGCGGCGCAACGTCCTTGTGCGCTGTCTGCAAACAGGCGACAAGGGTTCGAACCCTGCATGGTGTAGCGACCTGCGAATCTTTATTGCACCTAAAATAGCTCTTGTTCTTGCCAGTGGCGGTTCTCTCCTCTTGCTGCCGGCCATGGGGTGCGAGTCCGCGCTGGTTCCTGGCTGATTGTCCACTCCTTGTGGTTGCGTCCGTGGTCGTCGGTGGGTTGTCCTCGGTGAGGCGGATCCAGGACGGGTAGGACTAGTGAGCGATGAAGTTACAGCGAGCCCTTTCCAGTATACCTTTGTCCTTTTCGAATTTCGAATAGTCGAATTTCGAATAAATTCGAATTTCGAATTATTCGATTATTCGAATATTCGAGAAAGTCCAATATTCGAATTATTCGATTATTCGAATATTCGAGAAAGTCCAATATTCGAATTATTCGTTTATTCGAATATTCGAAAGTGGCCAATATTCGAATATTCGTTTATTCGAATATTCGAAGGCTTCGAATATCGAATATTCGAATAGTCGAATATTCGAATATTCTTTATCAATCTCTTAACAAGTTAGTGGCACTCTTCTTCGAAAACCAGGGGAGTCTGACCTTATGATAAAAAAACGATGTTTGACTTTCGCGCGTCGCTCAAAGTGCGCCGAATTGTGTGTACGTAATCTGACAGGAGAAGTCAATGAACTTCCCGTGGAGATTTCCAAAATGACCTATTGCTTGTTATAAGGGTGTGTCTAGGAAGCACCGTAGTGGTCTTCAAATGTCCTGCGGGCATCTGGGTAGGTCAAAAATTACAAAAAACTGTAGCACATCAGTGCTGGCTGATAATGCGAAAGTGGCGCCTTGAATGGCCTTGAAATACTCAGAAATTAACATGCAGATGCTAAAGAGCTTTAATTGTAGTTAGATGTTAGAAATCTGACAATTTATTAGGTCAAATGAATCATTCACTGCAGTCGGGGCGTGGATAGCGGGGAGAGGTCCAGGTTCGAATCTAGCAGAGTTGTTTACGGATTGCTGTGCGTTTTGGTAAATGTAGAACATATTCTCATTTTAACCTATTTACGAACATGATCGAAATGTGTTGCTTCAGTCCATCTCTGGGATGTGCTGATCAGTCTTCGGGTTCCTATAGAGAACGTTTCTCTTGTAAATTTTACTAATTTTAGCATCTCTTATAAAATGCATCATTTTTGACCCACTCCGTAGTATTGTACTCCGCAGTATTCGTAGCATTTGCATATAACACCAAATACAGTACTAACAACTAAATCAATTAGTCACCTTCCTCACTGACGAGCCTCGGGGTGACTAATTATAAACAGGTTTGGATGAAGGCAGAGGCGAAACAAGACATGTTTAGTGTTGTTGTTACCATTGTTTTAGTTATTACTTGTTTTAGTTGTTGCTTGTTTTCCACTTGTGTTTGTTATAGTACAGAGTGATTTAGAGTTCATGTATACCTCAGGTTATTTCTAATTCTACTTCGTTGTCTAGACATTGAATTTAAAACTGTTTGAGTATTAAAATTTACATATATGATTAACTTATTCTAATGGTCTTCTTGCAGCCTATTCTTCCTCGGCCACTCTCTCGCACTTGCAGCCTATTCTTCCTCGGCCACTCTCTCGCACTGACAGGGGGGGGGGGAGCTTTGCAAACGTAGGTACTTGTATTAATCCCCATGACTTCGTAAGTAGATAATAAAATTTCGTACAAATGTTGTCCTGAGGGTTGACTGAGGTTCTGATCACGAAGCTGGCAAACGCGTTCGGTATTCTCGTCGACCACAATAGGCGACGGTGAGTATGTGCGAGAAAAGGTGCAGAATAACCGGCCGCGTTGTACTATTGTGACTCCAAAAGTGGAGTGGAGGTCGATTTTTTTCGCTCAAACATCGCCTTTACTGTTATTTTGGATGCTGAGCACGAATGTGGTATCCAATTTCGACAATTTGGCCGCTTACGATATTTCATAGTGTGTGTTCGTGAGTAACGATGGGGTTGTCATGACCACTGATTTCGTCCTTTCCTCGCCTTAGGAAATTATTTAGGCTGCTGCCATGAATCTGTCATTTCTTTTTCTAAATTATCCATTTTTCGTGCACTACTTTCCATCTCAAAGTCGAAGACTGGAAAGCAAGTCTGATCACATATGTACGTGAAGAAAGCGATTCTATGTACTCAAACTGATAAGCTTGATCACTCATGAAAATGTGGAATCACGCGAAAACGTTTACTAGATTTGCGATCAGCACCTCAATTAGCCCTCTAGACGACATTTGGGCGAAACCTGCTTTCGATCTCCGGAGTTGTGGGAGTACAAGTCCCTAAACCTTCGATTAGCAGAGAGCGGTGGGGAGGCGATGGGCAGCAGGGGTGTGCGTTAAATTTTTCGGTAAATTTTTAACGACCACTTTTTAACGAAAAATTTTCGCGTTAAAAAGGTAAATTCGGTAAATTCGTTAAATAAAATGTCCCTTAGCTGCATTCAGTTTTAAACCACTGGGGTGCCTCTCGGACAATCCTCCACAGCGCTCAATAGGTCACTTATAAGATTCTCACGGGAGGTTCATTGACCTCCCTTGTGAGTTGACGCGAAGTAAGCGCTGCAAGCGCGGCCCTCCGCTGCGCACCTGCTTCCTTGTAAACGGCCATTCACGTGAATCGCAAGTGATTAGGGTTATGCCTGTGCACAGATATTTTTACCTTCAGTATACTACGGGAGAATCTTCGTTTTGTATTTCTACCCCAGTTACAACAAGGAAACGATTAGAGCCGAAGGGGCTGCGGTAGGGAGGTAGAACTTTCAGGGGCCTAGAAAGCTCCTGCTTTCTGCCAGTAAAGACGTTGAAGAAGAGAGGAAGAGCAATGGCTATGGAGTACAAGAGCCAGTCATACTCCGTTTCCTATGAAAGTGAGCCATCCCCATTTTCGCTCTAACACTGTCCAAGTTGTAGTGCCTTGTCAGATTAGATTGCAACGCTGGTCCGTTTCTCTTCAACGGAGCTAGAACACAAACTAAATGCCATTCATGAGACTCCAGTGCGCCCTTTCTGCATCAGATCGCCTTTGTGTCATTTCTCCGCCCATGATAATCATTCTTTTACCACCTGGAAGCTTCACTATAACATAAGGAAAGATAGCAACCTATAGAGGAAGACCTATAACAATCTAGCTCTGCCTACCCAAGGTGTTTCTCTCTTCTCGGTGCACGAATTCTTAGGGAAGCAAAGCGTGCTTCATTGCCATTAGACCGCTGTTATTGTCCTTTGGTCTCGTAAAGGAAATGGATGGAGCAGCCATCCATTTTTTCCTTCACAGTGGGTAATAAAAAATAATTAAATGTTAACCACTGGGTGACGACAGTAAATAATAGTGTTCATTTGATTATTCGAATATTCGACTATTCGAAATTCGATTATTCGAAATTCGACTTTTTGAAAATCGAATATTATTCGATCATTCGAAATTCGAAATTTTGAAAATCGAATATTATTCGATCATTCGAAATTCGAAATTTTGAAAATCGAATATTATTCGATCATTCGAAATTCGAAATTTTGAAAATCGAATATTATTCGATCATTCGAAATTCGAAATTTTGAAAACCGAATATTATTCGATCATTCGAAATTCGAAATTTTTCCCAAGGACAAAGGTATACTTTCCAGCCCCTTATATAGACGTGCAGACAGCTCTAGAAAGATCAGACGCCTCGTAGTTCAAGAGAATTGGCCTACATGACTGTGTTGCCATGCACGTTATGTTGAACAATACTTGGGATTTCAGGAAGGTTCTGTTTTTTTTCGACCGAGGCCTCTCGATACGTAGTCGATGGATTTGCCTACAGACGCCGTTCAGCTCCAGGAATTAGACAATTTGTTCCGATCACAAAAGTCCTCTGCCTTTATAGAAGTCACCTTCTCGATTACTTCTCTGGCTGGCCTCGTGCGTTGCTTGTGCTACATGAGTGTGTCGATTGAAAACGGCTATGTAATAACGTCTTGTTCGCTGCATTACACTATTTGTGGGTATTCAGCAGAATGCTAATAGATCCTCACGACCTCCCAAGGCAGCCTTTGGGGTGCGTACCAGTTTTAAGAGGCCTTTGAGATACAGGGCCCGCCCCAAAGGTTAATTGTCTATTGTGCCTACTGGTAGTAGTATCGTGAGGCATCTGCTAATGTACATACCTATGGTCAGCGCACCTCCGTCATGACATCACCAGGTGCTCCACTCAAGCTCACAGTATTTTTGTCACGACTCACTCTTGTATGCAATCTCGCAGCGGCCAGGCGCATTTCTGCCCGTTTTCTGTCCCTCTTTTTTTCTCTCTCATTTTTCTCAGCTTCTCTATGTTTTTTGCGAAATGCCAACCAAATCTTCCCTGTTTACCAATGCGTGCCATTGTTTGTGTTGGTCAAATAAATAAAAAATAAAATCCCATATTGATACAGCAGTACCATCAAACCTTCATGAACCAGCTCCAGCAAGGGATCATCGAAGAAGTAAGGGAAGAGAAGGACAACACTTCTAAAACTTCTAAACCTGTGCACTACCTTGCACATCAGGCAGTGCTTACACCGCATAAAGAGACAACCAAAATCCGTGTAGTGTTTTATGCATCCGCTCACATGAAGGACTCTCCATCACTGAATGATTTCCTATATCAAGGCCAAGATCTGCTTCCAAGGTTATTCAACATGCTCTTACGTTTCCGAAAAAAATTTCGACGTCGTTTTTGGAAAACGTAAGAGCAATTCGACATGCTCTTACGTTTTCCGAAAAAAAAAAGTTTCGACGTCACTTATCAGTGCGAAGCATCGCACTGATAAGTGACGTCATGGTGCAAAACGGTGCGTCTCTATTACTGGCTGGTAAATCTAAGCTGCCAAACGTGAAGAACAGACCTACGGTACCAAAAATGGAATTTCATGCTTTAACGATGGCTACTCGTCTTGCCCACTCGATCATGAATGCGTTACAGAGGAAAACAACCATTTCGACTGTATACATCCTCACAGACTCGGAAATTGCGCTTTGCTGGGTCAAAAACACTATCAAGGAGAACTCTGCTGGAGCTTATGTGAGCAACCGAAGAAGGAAAATTCATCAAATAGTCAAGAATTTACCCGACAACGTCAAATTCGGCCACGTCAGTACCTCCAGGAACCCCGCAGATTGCGCTACTCGAGGACTACAAAAAGACGAACTGTCGCAGCACATCTGGTGGTTCGGACCCGAGTTCATCACCAAAAAACCGAAGAGTGGGAAAAGGAATGTAAAGTGTTTTCTTTGCAGCACGAAGATCACTGTTTCATTGCGCTGACGAGAGACTCGCGCTTACAGCCATCAGATTTAATTGATTGGAAGAGGTACAAGTGCCTGTCATCATGCCAAACCTCGATAGCTTACGTGCTTCGCTTCATTAGGGGAGTAATCTCGCGAGTCAACGTGGACCTTCGTACTCGTATAGAACTACACATATCTGAGATTTCTCAGATGACCACAAACACATACGTAACAGCCGAAGAAAGGAAAATGGCATCAAGGGTCATGACAAGAAATTACCAGCAAGTCTACCTCTCTGACTTGAGAAAGAAAAATCTGAAGCAATTGAAATAGCGGCTCGATGACAACGGAATCCTGCGCTGCAGAGGACGCCTTGAGAAAACAAATCTTGCCTATGACGCACGTCAGCCAATTCTCATCGAGACTAAAACAGACCTCGCAAGATTGATTGCACAAGAAGGTCATACAGATCTCCACTGCGGAATTGCTCACACCATAGCAAACGTCAGGGAAAAATAATGGATACCGAAACTAAGACAGCTCACGCGAAAGGTGATCCGAACATGCGTTGCTCACCAGAAGATGAACAATCTCCCTTTCACGTACCCTGAGATGAAGGATCTTCCAGAATGCAGAGTCCGAAGAACAAGACCATTTGAGAACGTTGGAATAGATTTCTTCGGCCCAATTGCTGCAAAAGAAAATGGAGCAATGAAGAACTTCTATGGAATCATTTTTACATGCGCAACAATACGACTCCTTCATCTTGAGTTGGCTACAGACATGTCGACGACAACTGTCCTACACACTCTAAGAAGGTTCTTCGCCCGTCGAGGTGCACCAGCGATGATCATCTCGGATAACGGACCAGCATTCTTACTTGGAGACGAGATCCTAAAAGCGGCAGTCGCCAAAAGTTCCAGTGACGCTGTACTCGCAAAAACAATGGCCACGAAAGGGATTGTCTATAAAACAATAACGCCCTACGCTCCGTGGCAGGGAGCCTTCTATGAGAGGCTTATTAAATCAATCAAGCAATCTCTTTACAAAGTCATAAACGGACACGGCTTGGAAAGAGAAACCTTGGAGACGCTTCTGACAGAGATCGAGGGCAGTTTAAACACCAGACCGCTAACATACCAAGAGGAGAGGTGGGAAGACTCGCCAATTCTTCGTCCAATCGACTTCATACAGAGAGACATGATTGTCACATCTGGAGTACATCCGTGAAGATGAGGAGGAGGAAGAGTATCTCCCACAAGAAGAAATCGTTCGCCTCCGCACTCGAGCAAAGGAAGCTTTGCAGAGCAGTCACGAACACACTGAGCGATTCTGAGAAATATGGAGCCGAGAATATCTCATCAGTCTATGAGAACGACATCAGATCAGTCTAAACTGCAAAAAAGGAGGTTCCCTCCTTTTTTGCAGCAAAGTTGTGCCGTTGGTAGAGGAAGTTCTGCCCCAAAATTCGTGGAAGATGGGACGCATCGCGAAGTTGAGAAAATCGAGCGACGGTGAAATTCAAGAGGCGGAAGTCAAAATGCCAAATGGACGACTCGTACGACGTCCATTCAACCTACTTGTACTACTCGAATTGGACGAAGCAGAGGAACAAGGGCAATCCAAATCCAAGGTCAGGGCTACTAAGGACGAAAACTGTAGCGGCTTCTCGCAGAACACCATTCACGATCCGACAGAAAGAGAAGGAACCTCAGCAAGTCATGAAAGACGACCACGTTACAACCTTCGCCCTAGGACTCGCACCGCAGCAGAAAATCAGACTTCTGCAGCTCACATCCTATCAAGTCCCATATCAAGCTCTGTGCTGCTACTCACCATGACGCTACTTACAATCCATGGTGTGAAATCGGAGATCGCCACAACTCCTGGATCAGAAGTGAACCACACGCGTGTAGCAGTGCGATGCGTGCAAGGAGGAGTCCACCTATACTCATCAGAAGTACAAAGATACGAGATGTGTGCAGAAAACCACTGCCTCGTCAAGGATCACCCTCCAGAACATGAGCAGATCATTTTCCCACCGGAGATCACCTTACACGACTATCGGGCTCAGTGGAAGTTCCATGACGGTAACCAACTGGCAGTACTGGAAACGGTATGCCCATCCTCATCGTTCTGTGAAAACATACGGTGCTGGTTCTGCACGGCCAACATTTTCAACCCCGAGTGCTCACCAAGGTCGGCTATTGCAGCCATGGCAGTACTGCTGTATCTCGCAACAGCTCTCGTGTACGTGCTCTGTTACGTAACAATAGTGCTCAGAAAACCGTGCGGGTTGATCAGCCTCGGACTATGCAAATGCCCGTTTATAGCCGCATACTCCTTGAAAGCACTGTGGAAGTACTGCGCAAGAAAATTCTACCAGTGGCGACGACGTCCAAATAGACATCATGACGTGGACGCATTCCTCCGTGCCCCGTTGATCGCAGCCGTAGTCGCAGCAACAGCAGTAATTGCTCAGTCCTGTCAGCAAGTCGATGTGTTCTCACTACCGACAACCATCTGTACCTTTTCCCCTCAAGGAAAGAAGGTATGCACGTCGGAAACAACGGAGCTCTTAAAAATCAACAGTTTCCATCAAGAAGCATGCATTCGACTTCTCAATAACCAGTCCTTGGTGAAAGAGCTTCGCGTGGTGTGGAAAGGACTATATCTTACGTGCGACAGGAAAAAATATTCTGTTTACAAGAAACTCAATTGAAAAATGGCTTCGAAACGATGTCCACATTCCGTCTCTTGTATAGGCAGGAAATGTGAAGAAATCAGTTTGGCGACACTCCTAACGGAACTCGTCGAAAGCAATCAATATCCAGAAACAACGTACTGCGTAGAAAGCTGTAGTGGCCCAGGCTGTGGATGCTTCTACCTCAGTAGTGGCTGTCCCTTTTACAGAATCTACAACGTACCGAAGAACGACAGAGTGTTCGAAATATTCAAAAGCACTCGATGGCGTGAAAAACTGAGACTGGAGCTTTCTTATTTCGAGGAACACACTAGGATGCAACACCAGCAAGAGATCTACTTGCAACCGACAATCCCAGTCCAAGTAGGAGACATGAGACCTCCAACTTCAGCCCTGTCCTCGACATTCATTTCTGATGGCCAAGACATCGCGCTATGGAATGAGGGCAGAAAGCCATCCCTGCAGTGTGAATCGAAAATGGCAGCACAATCGCTTAATTGTTCAGTTACACCCAGCTGTTCCTGCAGGCCAGCGGAAAACACCGTAAACTGCGCATGCACCGACATCAGTTTATCGGAACATTTCGAAAAAAAAAACTCGAAAATCGGCTACCAGTTCGCAGGCCACGGATAACTTTCACGAAATCAAAAGAAAATCCAACTACGGTGACAGCAATGATCCCAGCGTTTACAACAACTGAAGTCTTAATCCACCTCAAGGAAACGTTGGAAAAAAAACTGTCACATCGGTCCAGCTGCTAGAGTTCGTAAACAATGCTCAGTCGCCTGCGGAACAGTCAAAACCTCTTTCGAAATAACAGGCATTCTCCAATGGGTACGAACTATTCATGGATCAGTGACAAGAATCCTTGCAGTAGAAAGCAAAGTATACGATGACATGATTCCACCAGACATCAATCACATTCTCGACGTCATGTGGCAATCGTACAAGACTCTTGCGGTCGTCGGAGGTTTATTGCTACTCGCAATAATTACGGGATACCTATGTTTCTGGTCTTGCGGTTGTAAAATCATTCTCGCAATGTGTCAAATCGCCTTCGCCATCCTCAGAAACGTGGGCAGAGTATTCAAATTCACGTTGAACCTCATCGTTCGCTCGCTGAGTCAAGCGCGAGGGGAGAGAAAACTTCTCTGAAGAAGAAAAACAAAGTGCAGGCTCGCTCTCAATCAATACCGTTCTCACATGCTCAAGCTTTCGTGTCATGTCTTTATCTACGCTGCCGATCACCGCTGACCCCGCCTAACGGTCAGCTTGAAGCTTCATTCGCTTCTCATGTCGTCCTCACCGTCTTCTGTACCAGCCCTCGGGAAGAAGAAAACCGCCGGCAAGCGCAGTTGCCTCCGCCAGATCGAACTCCGGCTCAGTCGACTTCGGTCCGGAGGAAGAAAGAAGATTTCCTTTGAGGGGACTCGCTACCTACTCAATCCTTCGGCCGACGCCAGCTCACCAAGTTCTCCAAGAAGGTTCGCCAGGAAATCGAGGAAGCAAAGTCCCCCATTAACATGCACGTGGACGAACTCGAGCGCCAGGTGAACCAGCTGCGAGATGAGGTCAAGAAGTGGGGTGTTCTCCCGCTGATCAAGGACGTTAAAGCCTTCACGACGAGGATGATCCTGCTGGATACCGAGGTCAAGCACGGATTCGAAGAAATGGATGCCAATCGTCGACTGGATCGGCTCGAGAAGAAGCTATCAGTTCTTTCTGAAATCAAGGAGACGCTGAATCTGCTTAAGACAACAAGCACACAGCCAGCTCCACAGGAAGGACGTGAGCAGCCAGAAGAAGATGCCATCGACTTCGACCTGGGTCCATACGAAGAAGGGCATGCGACGGGGATGAACGGAGACGCTGCTGGCGTCCGCTCCAGCAACTCGATGACCAACTTAACGACACGTAATTCAGGTGATACAGCTGATATGCTATCGTGTGTAGGTTGATCCCTTTGCAGAATGCGCCACTCATTTTACTTATATGGGAAATCGTGGAAGCATGTTGAGTGCGTGGTTGATCTATGCAATGATTTACGGTCCTCAGGAGATGGACAAGTGTTTTGGCTTTCCCATATAAGGCTGGTACAAACTCACCGACTTCAAAAGGAGGGAACACTTCGTTGGCTTAGGTGGGAGATCTCTCAACCTCTGGATTTATTGAAGCGATTTTCCGACCCCAAGTACCCGTTTATTCCCTTATGTGGCACACAAATCCCTTCACGTTTCAAGAGGTGATGTACGTTTGGTACTACTTAATGACGTTGACGGCCTTCAGGTAGAACTCTCCCACAAGGTTGATGAAATGATTCCACAGAAGAAGCACATATGCATACATTTAAATCAGTCGAAAACGAAAACCGTTGGAGGAATTTAAAATGGATTTTCTGGAGAAATTCTTCAAGGGCGAAACCATGACATTGGCTGCAGCTTGCTCAAGCTATCAGTTTACAGAGGCGTCTCACCAACGCTGTAAAAGTCATCAACACCATCCCTCCATCCACTTCACGAAATAGATTCTTCAATCTACATACTCTTGAACGTCGTAGGAGAAGATATGATTTAATTGTGATATATAGGACGATAAACGATCTTAGACTATTCCCCTTCAGGAGTTCTATACCTTTTCTTCATCGAACACAAGGGGTGGTCAGTTTATTTATTTATTACCAGTTCAAAAGAAGAAAAAATACACTGTAAAAAGTAAAAAGAGGAATCCACTTACAGAACATTGGCTTTAGAGGGAAAAATGAGGAAAAAGAAGAGAAAGAAGAAGAACGAAATTAGGAAAGGTAAGCAGAAGCAATAAGGGGGATGTGGAAAAAAGATATGAAGACTTTACAACCGCACAAATCGCGCAAGTAAAACGTGGAGGCTTTTCAGTCGTACTAAAATAGTTGTGCTAAAGTAATCGAAAGGGAAAAAACACGGTGCAGAGCCGCGGCCTACGATACCACGACCATAGGTGCTAGACAGGGGTGCTCATTCAATGGTTAACGATTTAACGAATTTAACGAGTTAAAGGGATTTTTCGTGAAAATCTAGCTCAACGATGTAACGAAAATTTTATAAATTTAACGGAATTTTTAACGGACTTATTTCTCAGCGACTTTATCACATTTATCATTAGTATAATGTTGCAGGTCTCATCCTTCCGATTAGCACTGTACCTTTAAAAAACCGATACCGGCTTCCTGATTCGGTTTTTCCGTCAAGGCAAATCAAGCCTTCGATCCCTCTAGAGTCGGTGAATATGTACGCCAGAATTGACTAGGAAGGATAAATCACTGAGTTGTCCAACGGCTGGCCACCGCAAGTCATTGTATCGCCAAATACGCCTTCATATCGTCCTTTGAGTATTGTGGAGTTGGTTTTCAGCACGCCAGCGAATCCTAAGGATACTCGTCTAATCTCCTTGCAAGATATGCCTATCCCCACCTCGTGTTGCTTATCTTTTGCTTTTGCCGTTTTAATACTTTTAGTCGCCATCTGGAACAGTTGAGGGGGAAAGAATGTTGTCGGCCGCTGGACGTTTTTTAAACGATTTCAGAAAAACGCTAATATCAAAAATTAGAGAAGCTATTTTCCTGAACGCTAACACGTTGACGACGCGTCACACCTTTTCGGCAGTGTGGGACCGTGTGACACTATGTCGTGTCACGGTCCCGACGTTGCAAAAGAAGGACTAGTTCCGCACTAGGCTCGAGAAAATCGTGCGTTCGACAACGTCTTAGCATTCCGCTGATAGGCTTCTAATTGTATTTTTATTAATTATTTCTGTATTTGTTGGGCTGGTGCCTGCATTAAGATTGTATATGCTCGCGGAACAGTCAGACAAAAAAAAAAACTAGGAAACAGGAGGGGGGAACTCCGAGTACAAGATGCCTTGTCGGTGATCATCCTGAATGATAATTCCATATCTCTTCTTATTCCACACCCTGTAGAAAATTTGTTGCTGAAGGCTTGCTTATTTTTCTGTTTTTTCAACTGTACTTCGTTTATTCTTGTTGCCTGTTTTTTTTTTGCGTAATCGTTAGATTGTTGTTCTTAAAGCCTTCACAGGAATCTGAAAGCGCTTTCATCTAGCCGTGTGTCCTAAAATGACTTTTGCGAGGATACTTTGAAGAGGATACCAATTCAACGGTGCAACGTGGTTCACACAGTGAGGGGGCGATTTAGTAACATGAAGCCGTATAGTCACTTTAGGCAGTCTCTATTGCTTAAACACTGCCTACGTGGAAAACGCTGTTTGCACATTAATCGTCGAAAATTTTCAACATGATTGATATATTTACATACTAAAACAGCAGTGTAAACTGCACGTCGTACGCAGAAAGCAGTAGAACTCTGAGTAAATTGAACGAGAAGCTTGCGTTGTATAAATGCGGGATGTGTGTGACACACTCCACCCTACTCCAATCTTTGCTTTAAATTCTAACTTCCACATCTGCCTCAGTAGTTGGAAAACTTCATTCTCATTTTCAAGCAAAACTTCAACGGGAGCGCGAGCAACGCAGTAGGAATTGATGCCGGCTGTCGCGCTCACCAGGCACCAGGTTCCTTGTTCGGATTTCCAGCCTAGGCCAAGCAAACTTTCCATCCTTCTTGGGTCGGTGAATTAGTACCGGATTTGCCTAGGAAGGAAAAAGTACTGGATTATTCATTAGTTGGACACCGCAAGCCATTTCATGGCAAAATACGCATTAAAATCGCCTCCGCGACATCCCGTCGAAGTAGAATGCGTGACGCATCCCAAAGGGAAGGAATTGAGTAACGCTGTCCCTTGCCCTTTAACCGTTATCTAAGTTCGACAAAACGTGAAGGCTCGCCCTCTGAGTGTCCTTCACTTCTTTTGAACTAAACTCGTTATCCAAATCATATTCTTCACTATGTACTCCGCTTTTACCACTTGTATGTATGCTCAAGCCCATCTAAGACTACATATTAGGATCGAAAGTTAGCTTCTCTTCCATACTCTTAGTTCCGTTCCTAAATCATTGGCAATCTCAATCCTGCTTCACAAGAATTCAGAATTCTCTGGTCCCTTTCAGTGAAGCATCACTGCAATAACGCAGTGCAATGAATACGATGGTTAAACACTGAAGCTTATTTTCCTGCATTCAGGATCGTCATGGCTAGTACTTCTCGACTAGTACTTTCTCTAGTTCTTTTTGTGATCGCGGAGTCAACTACACTGGAGCCGCAACTGGATGACGAAGACAGTAAGAGTGCAAATTTATTCATTTATTCAATGCCGCCAGCTATACCTTTACATTGTTAAAGAAAATGAGGCAAAAGTGGACGTTTACTTTCTGATGGCGATTACGGATGCACTGCATTCCTGATACTGCACCATTTTGTTGCAGCATTGTTAGTCAGGTAGATGGAAAATGAAATGTTTAGATTCCATGTTCGACTCTCGATTAACCTTGGCATCTTTGGTGTTGCAATAGTCGAGTAGTTTGTTCAGCGTAGCCAAGATTGGTACAAAACTTTATTTCGGCTGACGTTTCGGCGTTGTCGCCTTCTTAAGAGCCTCAAACTTAGGTAATTAAACCGGTAATGTTTAGAAACCTGCGTGGGGATAGCCTGACAAGTAAGCAGGTGAAGTTGAGGAAGTAATTCTCTATGACAAAGTAATTTACGTAGCAATAGAATGCGTCACTCATCTCTTAGTACTTAGCGATAGATCACACGTTAGAATTGGAACTTCCTATAGCAACACAGAGAAATACACTGGGGATGCACAAACTTCCAACTCTCTTGTGTCCTCAATGTTCACAATTTATCTACATTGTGAGCCAGCAACACAATGTGTTTCAAAAAGGCAGCAGTTCTCTAGATGGTTGCTGCATCCTTACCTTTTATACAATTCGTCCTAAACGTGCGAGAAGGCAGAACAATTGTCTTGTGATAGATACCATGGTCGCCCAGAAAAATTCGCTCAAAATACGACAATGCAACGCGAATATATACGTGTGGCAGAAACTTTAGGGATTCTTAAGGCGAGAATCAGGAAATGAGGTTAAGAATAGATAGTGTACAAGAATTGTTTAGAACCTAATTTTTTGCAAGTCGGTCAGACCTAATAAAGTGGTTTTTCAAAATAAACCTTCAATGACACTGAATGACTGATAGACTAGAAACTTCATGTAGATAGTACAGTAACGTGCAAGATAACATTAGGACACACTCCTGCGTCCCTGACTTCTGTCTCGCCATTCTTTTCCTTGCTCTCTGGCATCGCTGCAACTGAGTGGGAAACTGAGAAATTGGGCATTTTGCATTTTTCTTGGTTTCTTCGATAACTTCGATAGTTGAGGATAGTAAACGATTCGAATGTCTGATCTCATGGAAGAAGCACGAGGTAGACCACACCCTCGCATATTTTACTGCATTCGGTGAGATGGATTTCTTCTAACGATAAGTGGGTGACTGGCCAGTTCTTCGAATACTCAACCTTCTTAGGTGCTTAGCCAGTCACTGCTTACCCTGAAGTTTTAGCTCATCTCAGCATCAGCCTACGCTAGATCTTTTCATCATTGCTTATTTGCCGAGGGGGTGAACTTTCACCAAAACTAATTGCCCTACAAACCGCGTTCCCCATTTTGGAGTCGTATGGAGATGCAGCTGAAAGGTTGAAGGTTTTCATGCGGGCATTGAACTGCACTTACTATTTGGCCCAGTCCTGCGCATGTGAGCAAGAAACTTTCTTCTCCTTTACGGCCTTTGTAGCAGCACATTTTTCGCGGCTTGGCGAGTATAGCGATATAGTTGTTGACTACTCCATAGAACTTGAGCAGTCTAACTGTGGACAGGAACTATCACTGCTTGAACACACAGTCTTAGGAGAACTCACCAGGTTCCCTAAACTAGGTTTGCTCTAAAAAGACAGTTATGATAACAAAAACGCGGAGTTCGTAACAATAATGACGTACTATGTAGAGCCAGCTTCAAATAGCGAGCATTCCGCTCTTCATCCGGGTTAGGGACCCAAATATATTCACGTAGAGATGGCTGTGTATCTTATGTTTTTACGGCATTTGATTCTTTTTGAACGTATAACTCATTTATTTCAGAGGTATGTGGTTATCTAGCGGCTCTCAAGTACCTGCAGGACGAGGGGAACTATCAACAAATAGAGTTTCCTGGAGGATATGAACCTGGCAACACTATAGAAGCCTATTGTCGTGGAGGAGGTCAGTAGGATTTCAAATTCTAAGTTTTTATGATGCAAATTGTATGCGCTTTCTTTAGAGTCCACCCACGTGTTTGACACCTTGAAACCCGAATTCATTGAATGAGCCCGCTTAAACTTTTATTGAGCAATGGAGCACCTGTTCTTAGAAGTTGATATGTAGTGTTTTACAGGCTGTCCTATGCAGTCCTAACCTCCATTTGTTCAAAATTCTGAAAACAAACTTTTAACAGGCGTACCTTTGCACTATACTTTTCTAATTCAGCCAAGCATGAGCTGCAGTGCAATTGCAATCAATGGAAGAATCTGAAGGGAGGGAAGGTTGGATGCTGATTACTAAGGTCGATAATTGCTTCCAACAATAAATGTTTCACCGCTTCTGTGTGAATGGTTGTTTGTACCGAATATTCGGAAACTCGTTTGCGGTGATGCTAACTGCAATTCCTAGACGCACATAGAAATTCCCAAATATTCATTTATTATTGCACCAGAAGTGCGCCTTTAAAACACAACGAACAAAAGGAAGACAATGTTAGTCAAAGCAGTTTAATTCAGCTTTAAATAAATGACCCAACGAAATAGTGGGAGTGGAAGGAGAACACTATGAGCTGCAGCTAGGTAAAGGAAGCTTCGTTCGCAGCTATCCAGCAAACTCGGCGCAGAGGACTAAGAAATAGCGTACTCAAAAAAGCGAAAGTGTGATGGAGTATAATACTACAAAGAGTCGTTTAAGTTAGGTATAGTTAAATAAATAAACTTGATATCATCAGCAGGAAAGAAACTATCAATCTTTAAGCTGTTATTGAAGCCTCTCATTTTTCACGTCGCGGACAGAGGATAGAACATAACCAATCCACGTTTGCAGTCTCCGTGGGCAGTACGCTCTATTAGCGAATTCAGACGTGGAGATCTCCATCTTTCAACTTAGAGCTATGGTTCGGAAATGCGTCAGCAAGTTGGACACGAAGTAGAGACTCTGTGCGAGAAGTATAAAGAGGCCAAGAGGTCAGGTGGCCAAATTTCGACTAGTTAAAGAGACCGTTTTCTCCAAAAATGTGAAACGTGTCCAGTAGCGTTTGCCGCCCAGTTTTCGCAAAATAAATCCTGTCATGCTGAGCAACAAAACTCCGCGATTTTTCACTTAAAACTTCTACCAACCGCAACACCATTTATTTTTTGCAACAATTCGGGCGCTGATGTAGCGGTGTGCGTAGGAATTGTGCTGACCTGACATGCCCTGAAGAAACATTGCGGACGCCTGCCTGTCCACCGAGTCCCTCTTTACTCTTTATTCGACCTATTCCATTGTTTTCAACCTATCGCTTTTTGCTGTCAAATTTGATACGGCTTCATTTCTGAGCTCGTTGGAACACTTGGGAATTAGAAGTACAGTTCTCTCCCAATTCACCGTTTATGCCATTCAAACCTTCTTTCCCTTTCCAATGCGCGCAAAGCACCTTCAAGTCTGTTAGGCCTTTAGAAAGACCCTTGGAATGAAAGCTTATCCATTTTGCCTCCATAGCAAATAAAGAACTAGTAGGTTTGTTAATTATTGCCGCTGTATCGCGATAAGGAGAAGCGGACCGGTGCATTCCAACGTGTTCCCTTATTCAATTTTCAACGTGAATTTTGAAAGGACAAAGTTTCCCTATTCCGTAAACTTCAACGATGCATGTTTGAACTCGTTGCAGCTTTGCTGCACTAAGGCAAGCTCATAAGTAGGCGTTTGTTACTGATTTTTGCAACAGAGAAACTTAATACTTTGCCTTAGACAGCTTTACTAACTCAATTTTAATCTATGATGTAAACAACCAGCTGCACTTTTGTGGCAGTGATTAAACAGCGGTATACCAGCGTCTGGATCCATAGTAAGAACAGCCATTGGCTGTAGCGCTTATTTGGAATTCAGATTCTTCATTTTCGAGCTTGCCCTGGCCGACATACATGCAGTCCATCCATGTGAACTTGGTGAAATGGCACACCTTTAGAGGCTAACATTAGCATATTCTGTAAAGATCTCTTCTCATTTTGGTCAGAGCACGTTGGAGATAGCATGGAACAGCTTATCATAAGGAAGCTCATAAAAATATTGAGGAAAAAACGAAATCTCATGATTTAGAAATCCGCTATACACAAAAATAATTTTTGTTAAGCATGGGCTTATACCAAGCTCAGAAATGGAGCCGTATTAAATTTGACAGCGAAAAGCGATAGGTTGAAAACAATGGAATAGGTCGAATAAAAAGTAAAGAGGGACTCGGTGGGCAGGCAGGCGGCCGCAATGTTTCTTCAGGGCATGTCAGGTCAGCACAATTCCTACGCACACCGCTACATCAGCGCCCGAATTGTTGCTAGAAATAAATGGTGTTGCGGTTGATTGAAGATTTTATGTGAAAAATCGCGGAGTTTTGTTGCTCAGCATGACAGGATTTATTTTGCGAAAATTTGGCGGCAAACGCTACTGGACATGTTTCACATTTCTGGAGGAAGCTGCCTCTTCAACTAGTCGAAATTTGGCCACCTGACCTCTTGGCCTCTTTATACTTCTCGCACAGAGTCTCTACTTCGAGTCCAACTTGCTGACGCATTTCCGAACCATAGCTCTAAGTTGAAACATGGATCTCCACGTCTGAATTCGCTAACAGAGCGTACTGCCCGCGGAAAGTCTGCTTGCTTGCGAATTTGACAATTGGCAACCGGCCACAAAATGGGTGAAATCAACTGCAAACGTGGATTTGTTATGTTCTATCCTCTACCAACAACGTGAAAAAATGAGAGGCTTCAATAACAGTTTAAAGATTGCTAATTTCTTTCCTGGTGATGATATCAAGTTTATTTATTTAACTATACTTAACTTAAACGACTCTTTGTAGTATTACACTCCATCACACTTCTGCTTTTTTGAGTACACTATTTCTTACTCCTCTGCGCAGAGTTTGTCGGATAGCTGCGAACGAAGCTTCTTTTACTTAGCTGCATCTCATAGTGTTCTCCTGCGACTCCCACTGTTTTGTTGGGTCATTCATCTAAAGCTGAATTAAACTGCTTTGACTAACATTGTCTTCCTTTTGTTCGTTATGTTTTAATGGCGCACTTCTGGTGCAATAATCCTACTATATATAAGCGAGAATGGTCGTTTGTCTGTGGGTGAGTGAGTGCATGTGTTTGTTTGTGTGTTTGTTTGCACAGAAGTGCTGAGGGAGTGTGTGGCAGTGTGTGGCTTGAGAAGACATGTCACCGACGTCGCTCATCAGGTGCCTGGATTCAGAAGAGGTGTCACCAATGTCGCGAAAGGCCTTCCAGATTCAGACGACGTGTCACCGATGTCGCAAAAAGCAGATTCGGGTTGAGAACACATGTCACCGACGTTGTTCAACAGACGTCCGTGTTTAGATGAGGTGTCACCGATGTCGCGCCAGGGTTCCGGATTCACACGACGTGCTACCAGTGAATGTGGGACCAGTAATGGGGGACCGATGAGGGGGGGGGGGTCTAGTGAAGGGGGGACCGGTGAAGGAGGGGGAGGAGTCCAGTGAACATGGGACCGGTGAGGAAGGGAACAGTAATGGGAACCGGGGAAGGCGTCCAGTGAAGGGGGGGACCGGAAAGGGGTTGATGAATAAAAGGGCGTCAGTGTGGGTGGGACCAATAATGGAGATCGGTGAAGGATAGGAATACCAGCAAAGAGGGGACCAGTAAAGGAAGGTCCAGTGAAGGTGGGAGCAGTAGTACGGACCGTTGAAGGGGGAGGGGGACAGTGAAGAGTGAACCGGAAACGGGCTGACAAAAAGGGGGAACCAGTGATAAGGGACCAGTTAAGGGGGTCTATTGAAGGTGATGGACCTGTTTTGCCCTATTCCGCTATACTATTCTATATAGTAAAAGCAGTTTTTTAATGAATGAGAGGAGGTCTAAAGAGAAGAAGAAGACGTTCGGGGTGTTTTATTCTACGAGTCTGGTAAATAAATATTTGGGAATTTCTATGTGCGTCTAGGAATTGCAGTTAGCATCACCCTCAAACGAGTTTCCGAATATTCGGTACAAACAACCATTCACACAGAAGCGGTGAAACATTTATTGTTGCGAGCAATTATCGACCTTTGTATTTAACATCCAACCTTCCCTCCGTTCAGATTCTTCCATTGATTGCAATTGCACTGAAGCTCATGCTTGGCTGTAATAGAAAACTACAGTGCAAAGGTATGATACGCCTGTTAAAAGTTTGTTTTTAGAATTTTGAACAACTGGAGGTTAGGATTGCATAAGACAGCCTGTAAAACACTATCAAATTCAAGAACAGGTGCTCCATTGCTCAATAAAAGTTTCAGCGGGCTCATTCAATGAATTCGGGTTTCAAGGTGTTAACCATGTGAGTGGGCTCTACAAGGAAGCGCATACAATTTGCATCATAGAAGCTTCGAATTTGAAATCCTACTGACTTCCTCTTCCACGACAATAGGCTTCTATAGTGTCGCCAGGTTCATATCCTCCAGGAAACTTTATTTGTTCATAGTTCCCCTCGTCTTGAAGGTATTTGAGAGCCGCTAGAGAGCCGCATACCTCTGAAATGAATGACTTATACGTTCAAAAAGAATCAAATGCCGTAAAAACATGTGACCAACCGACGGCCACCTCCACGTGAATATATTTGGGGCCCTAACCCAAATGAAGAGCGGAGTGATAGGTTATTTGAAGCTCGCTATTTGGAGCTGGCTCTACATAGTATGTCATTATTGTTACGAACTCCTCGTTTTGGTAATCATAACTGTCTTTTTGGCATAGACCTAGTTTAGGGAACCTGTTGAGTTCTCCTAAGACTGTGTGTTCAAGCATTGATAGTTCCTTCCCACAGTTAGACTGCCCAAATTCAATGGAATAGTCAACAGTTATATCGCTGAACTCGCCAACCCGAGAAAAATGTGCTGCTACAAAGGCTGTAAAGGAGAGGAAGGTTTCTTGTCCACATGCGCAGGACTGGGCCAAATAGTAAGTGCAGTGCCCGCATGAAAACCTTCAACAATCAGCTCAGCTGCATCTCCATTCGACTCCAAAATGGGGAACGCTGTTTGTAGGGCAATTATTTTGGTGAAAGTTCACCCCTCGGCAAATAAGCAGTGATGAAAACATCTATGCGTAGGCTGATCCTGAGAAGACCTAAAACTTCAAGGTAAGCAACGGCTGGCTGGACACCTTAGAAGGTTGACTATTCGAAGTACTGGCCTGTCACCCACTTGAGGGAAATCCACCTCACTGAACTCATTAAGATATGTGAGGATGTGGTCTACCTCATGCTGCTTCCATAAGATCACACTATCGAATCGAATGTTTACTGTCGTCAACTATCAAAGTTGTACGAAGAAGACAAGAAAAAATGCCCAATTTCTCAGTTTCCCACTCAGTAGCGGCGATGCCCAAAGAACAAAAAGAAGATTGGCGCGTCAGAAGTCGGGGCGCAGGAGTGCGTCCTAATGTTACCTTGCTCGCTACTGCACTATCTACATGAAGTTTCTAATGTATCAGTCGTTCAGTGTCATTGAAGCTTTATTTTTCAAAAAATCGTTTTATTATGTCCGGTCAACTTGCAAAAAATTAAGGTCTAAAACAATGTTTGTACACTATCTATTCTTAACGTGATTTCCTGATTTGAAAAAAAGAAAACATTCTCGCCTTGAGAATTCCCGAAGTGCCTGCCACACTCCATGTATTCGTGTCGCATTATCGTATTTTGAGCGAATTTCTGTGCGCGACCATGGTGTCTATCACACAACAATTGTACTGCCTTCTCGCACGTTTAACTAGGCCGAACTGTATAAAGGGTAAGGATGCAGCAACCATTTAGAACTGTTGCCTTTTTGAAACACATTGTGCTGCTGGCTCACAATGTAGATAAACTGTGAACATTGAAGAGCCGAGAGAATCGGAAATTTGTGCATCAGCAGTACATTTTTCTGCGTGATCCGAATGTAGGATTCTAATTCTAACGTGTGACCCATCGCTAAGTACTAAGAGATGGGTGACGCATTCTATTGCCACGTAAATTACTTTGTCGTAGAGAATTACTTCCTCAACTTCACCTCCACACTTTCAGGCTATCCCCACGTAGGTTTCTGAACATTCCCGGTTTAATTACCCAAGATTGAGGCTCTGAAGAAGGCGACAACTCCGAAACGTCAGCCGAAATAAAGTTTTGTACCAATCTTGACTACGCTGAACAAACTACTCGACTATTGCAACATCAAAGATGCCAAGGTTCATCGAGTGTCGATCATGGTATCCAATCATTCCATTTTCCATCTACCTGACTAACAATGCTACAACAAAAATGGTGCGGTATCAGGAATTTAGTGCATCCGTAATCGCCAGCAGAAAGTAAACGTCCGCTTTTGCCTCATTTTCTTTACCAATGTAAAGTTATAGCTGGCGGCATTGAATAAATGAATAATTTTGCACTCTTACTGTCTTCGTCATCCAGTTGCGGCTCCAGTGTAGTTGACTCCGCGATTACAAAAAGAAATAGAGAAAGTACTAGTCGAGAAGTACTAACCATGACGATCCTGAATGCACGAAAATAAGCTTCAATGTTTAACCATCGTATTCATCGCACTATGGGCGCGTGTAGCGCAGTCGGAGGAGGCGCCGACTGTCGCCTGCACCCGATACCAGATTCCTGGTTCGGACTTCCCGCCCAGGCCAACCAAGCCTTCCATCCCTCCGGGGTCGGTGAATTGGCACCAGAATTGTGTGGGAAGGATGAAGCGGTGACTTGTTCATCGGCTGGCCACTGCAATTCATTGTATGGCCAAATACGCATTCATATCGCCTCCACGATGGAAGTAGAATGTGTGGCGCATCTCAAAAGGGATTGAATAACGCCGTCCTTTACCCTTTATCCATATTCATTGTACTGCGTTACTGCAGTGATGCTTCACTGAAAGGGACAGGAGAATTCTGAAATCTTGTGAAGCAGGAATGAGATTGCCAATGATTTGGGAACGAAACTAAGAGTATGGAAGAGAAGCTATCTTTCGATCCTAATATGTAGTCTTAGATGGGCTTGAACATACATACAAGTGGTAGAAGCGAAGTAGTAAAGAATATGATTTGGATAACGAGTTTAATAGTCAAGAATTGAAGGACACTCAGAGGACGAGCTTTCACGTTTCGTTGAACATAGATAACGGTTAAAAGACAAGGGACAGCGTTACTCAATCCCTTCCCTATTAGGATGCGCTATGCATTCTTCTTCGACGGGATGTCGTGGAGGCGATTGGAATGAGTATTTGACCATAAAATGGCTTGCGGTGTCCAACTGATGAACAAGCCAGTACTTTTTCCTTCCCAGGTAGGTCCGGCTACAGTTAAGCGACCCCAGAGGGATGGAAGGCTTGGTTGGCCTGGCAGGAAATCCGAACAAGGAACCTGGTGCCAAGTGAGCGGGACAGCCGGCATCAATTCCGACTGCGCTACATAGATAACGGTTCCCGTTGAAGTTATGCTTGAAAATTGAGAATGAAGTTCTCCGACTACAGAGGCAAATGTAGAAGTCAGAATTTAAAGCAGACATTGGAGTAGGGTGGAGTTTGTCACACACTCCCGCATTTATACAACGCAAACTTCTCGTTCAATTTACTCAGAGTTCTACTGCTTTGTGCGTACAACGTGCAGTTTACGCTGCTGTTTTAGTATGTAAATATATCAATCACGTTGAAAATTTTCGACGATTAACGTGCAAACAGCGTTTTCCACGTAGGCAATGTTTAAGCAATAGAGACTGCCTAAAGTGACTATACGATTTCATGTTACTAAATCGTCCCCTCACGATGTGAACCAGGTTGCACCGTTGAATTAGTATTCTCTTCAAAGTATCCTCTTAAAAGCCGTTTTTGGACACACGGATGAAAGGCTAGATGAAAGACCTTTCAGATTCATGTGAAGGGTTTGAGAGCAATAATCTAACGAATACGCAAAAAATTAGGCAACAAGAATCAACATAGTACAGTTGAAAACTACTAAGCTGCATCCTGAAGATATCGGTCAAGATGTTTTTTATGCTTCATTAGGAATTTGGTATAATGTGTTTCTTAGATAGCCTCGAAAATTCAGAGCCAGCACGGCAAATGAAAAATTGAGACCTTTTACGGCTTTTTGCTCTGGGAAAATGGATCTTCAACTGGCCACCCCTTGTGTTCGATGAAGAAAAGGTATAGAACCCCTAAAGGGAAATACGTGTAAGGTCGTTTATCTTCTTATATATAGCAATTAAATCATATCTTCTCCTACGAAGTTCAAGAGTATGTACAGGGTGCGCCAAAATTATGAGGACAAGTTATTCAAATCGCCGAAAACAAAAATGCAGCACTTCCGAGAAACCAATGATGTGACAACGTTTGCTAGTCTATTGTAAACTATACGCAACATTCAGATTCGAACATATCTCCATCGGGCGTCGATACAGGCTTTGAGACGCTTCATTAAGGCATCGACAGCGGCACACAAGTATGACGCGTCGAGCTCATCCCACGCCTTCTGGGGAGCTCCCCTCAAAGATTCCACGGAACGGTGAGGTTTCCCGCAGGCTTTGGCTTCCAGAACTACCTAGACGGTGTAATCCATTAGATTAAAATCCGGAGTTGGCTAGCCACTCGTAGAGGCTGATGGAGTCCGACAGGTTGCCTTTGCATCAGTCCTGCATCCTTCTCGTTCTGTGAGCTGGAGCTCCATCCTGTTGGAAGATCCAGGAACGGTTTCCAAAGTGAGCACTAGTCCAGGGTAAAAATTCTTTCTTCAGAAGGTTCAAATAGCCCTCCTTGATCTCCATTTCTCGCAACATCCGGTGGGGCGAGCTCGCCGGGTTCCTGCGAATTCGTTCACGTACCTTCATGATGTCTTCCGTAGTTGTCACAGATACGTGTCTTCCTCGTCCGTATCTATCATCCTCGGTCCCCAGGTCTTCGCAGCGTTTGATGGATCTATATAGAACACTTCGATGAACCCCAAGACGCTGGTGAATGTCGCGTGCCGAGAAGCCTTGACGGCAAAGTTCAATGATTGAAGCACAGTTTCAAGAACGTTTCACAATCTTGAAAAGCAATTTATTTTTACGCTTGATTGAGATAAACATAAACAAATTGACGCAGCAAAAACAATAAAAGCACAGAAAAAAGCAGACGCTCCAAGCAGGAGGCCAAATTGTTCGTGCATGTGCAGTGGCCATAATTTTGGCACACCCTGTAGATTGAAGAATCTGTTTCGTGAAGTAGGTTGAGGGATGGCGTTGATGACTTTTACCAATCTTATGAGACGCCCCTTTAAACTGATAGCTTAAACAAGTTGCAACCAATGTCATGGTGTCGCCCTTGAAGATTTTCCTCAGAAAATCCATTAAAAATTTCTCCAACGGTTACCATTTTCGACTGATTCCAATCAACAGTCTTCGCCTGGTAGTACTTTAGCTTCCCCATACGGCCTTTCTTCTTTCGACGGACAGTTTACCATAACTGTCTAGTTCATGTATGCATATGTGCTTCTTCTGTGTAGTTCAAGTACAGTACCGGACATGTTCCTCCTTCATTCGCCGGAAATTCCGGAAAGGTCTACTTAGGCCGCTTTGGAACGGTCCAAAGCGGCCTAAGTTGACCTTCCCGGGATTTCCGGCGAATGAACGGAGGAACATGTCCGGTACTGCATGCATATGTGCTTCTTCTGTGGAATCTTTTCCTCAACCTTGTGGAAGAGTTCTACCTGAAGGCTGTCAACGTCATTAAGTATTTAGTACCAGACGGACATCACCTCTTGGAACGTAAAGTGATTTGTGTGCCGTAGAAAGGAGTAAAACGGGTACTTTGTAGTCGGAAAATTGCTTCGATTAATCCAGTGGTTGAGAGATCTCCCACCCACGCCAACAAAGCCTTCCCTCCTTTCGGGATCGGTGAGTTTGTACCAGTCTTTTCTTGGAAAGCCAAACACTTGTCCATCTTCTGACCACCGTAAATCATTGCATAGATCAAATGCGCACTCAACATGCTTCCACGATTTCCCAAAGAAGTAAAATGAGTGGCGTAGCCCGCAAAGGGATCAACTTACGTCGGCATATCAGCTGTATCACCTGTATTACATGTCGTTAAGTTGGTCATCGAGTTGCTGGAGCGGACGCCGGCGGCGTCTCCATTCGTCCCCGTCACATGCCAAAGTGCGCCAAAGGATCCAACTCGCTCGATGGACGCGAAGATCGTCACATCGTATCGTTCGCGACTTTTACGAAGAAGTGCGACCAACGCGTTGGTGGTGGGCGTCGTGATGTCCTCCTGACATCGCGCGGAATCCAGTCGGTGACGGCTCTCGTCCAGCGGGTGTCTGTGAAGCGCATTACGTGACCGGCCCACCTAATTTTTGACGACTTGGCCAATGCGACAGCATCTTTGATCCTTAGACCTTTATACATTATCCGCAAGATAAAAATCTGTTGCTGAAAAGTACGATAAGCCGACACAGAATAGTTGACCATTGTTGGATTTTGCATGATCTCTAATTTTCATTTGTCAATTCATTTGTAAATACCCTTCATATCTTGATGGCGCTTGCCGCTGCCCATCAGCTTTCATCTCAGAATTTCCTCTTAGAATTTTTTCTTAGAAAAGCCTAACCATTCTAAGAATCGATTAAGCCAGCTGTTTCCTCTAGCCATTGTATTGGCAAATATACACAAATATTTTCTCGCCAAGGACACTGATATTTAATAATTTTTTAGCGCTTGTTTTGTTTGACTAAGTATTCTACAAAAAAATATATACATATGTATACATGTTGCGAATCGGTGGCCCCACTCGCGAGGGTACATACACCTGTTGAGCGGAGTCCCCCATTCACCCGTGGTGCTACGAGGTAACAAGGAACCCAGGACCCAGGAGGATATACGGGGACCCCATGAATTGAATAGGCCACCCCCTACCTAGCCGACGGGGGCCCGCGGCTCCTAACCCCCCGCGCTGGGCAGCTCCTGGATTGACGCACACCCGCAATCCGCACCAGCCGCGGGTGCCTACGGGCGTGCTGTAGTGAACCCAGACTGTATTGAGCACACACAAGCCCGAATACTACCCGACGACCCCATGGTACCCAACTACAACACTAACACCCTAAATGACCCACTGGCAACAACAACGGCAAATATACATAGCACTATCAATACCGACGAGACACTGTTTAGGAGACTCTCCACCTTCCTCGTCACATGGGGCACAATAGATACATCCTCGGTTTATTCCATACGTCAGCATCGAAATACCATATCAGAATAATATAGTCGGACACCAGACAATATGGAATACAGGGCAGACGGAGCCGCTCCGGTTAGAAAGACTGTTGTGGCTATCCGAGGCTAGGCGAGCCCTATCCAGGCTCGCCGTCCTCCCTGTAGTGTAGCCGGCTGAATTGTGTCGTTAGGAGCGGCAAGGCTCCGCTCATAAGATCCCCGGGATGATGACAGAAGCGGGCTCACAATTGCGGCGCCTCAGGGCCGCGCCCGCGCAGCCGCTCGACGTGACGACGGAAGTATAGAATGGACTCGGCGGGGGGCGACGCACAGCCGGCCTCGCCGATCGATAGCGTGCGCGGGCAGACCGGGATCTCGGGAGCGCCTCATCGGGGTCCCGAGCGGATACGAGAGTAAAGGAAGCGAGCTATCGCATCGCGACAATACATGTATATAACCTTTTGTTACTCTGTCTTAATATCATCGTGCCATCGTTCGCCTTGTTCGTAGTCCGTTCGTCGTACATCGTGGATTATATGTAATCTGAGTGATTCAGGTTTGTTACTATTTGCGTTATATGTATATTCTCGACTATTATATACGAACTCAGGAGGATAAGCACCATTATATGAGGAATCAGGGTGCGTGCAGCGCAGTCAGTGAAAGCGTCGGCTGCCGCGTGCAGCCGATACCGGCTTTCTGGTTCAACTTCCCACCAGGGATGAGCAGATTAACCGTTATCCGTTATCCGGTTTTCGGGGGTTTTGGCCCATCCGTTTTTTTTTTGGTCGTTATCCGGTGAATTTAGGCCGGATAACGTACAACAATTGACCAACTCTTAAGATTTTGACACGGTGTTTAAAGGATTAAATAGAGAATTCTCTAAAACCATAAATATGGTCGTAAACAATAATACGAGGCACTATAATCTAGTAAATTCACATGAAGTATTTACTTAGTTGGGAACATGTGGCGAAGTCGGTAGATGGATTATGTTCCACTTACCACCCCCAGGTGGATCTCAAGAAGACATTAACCTAGTATCCTACGTTAGTTGAAGGTTTTTGCAAAAAATCAAATAAATACTGCATGTTTAGTTATAAATCAAAAACCATCAAGAAGGAGAATAAAGGGCGAAATCGGCGCTCGTAGCAAACTTTCCACGGCACGTTTTGAAATACAAAACGCATGCATGTCCGTTTCGATTTGTAGCTTTTCAAAATCAACTCTCCTGAGATTACCTATTATATAACGTGAACTGTCAAATTGTTCGACGGAAGGATACAGTGATGAAGGTCGGAGCGAATCATTCCTTTTTAGTGTCGCGTCAGGTTTTCAACTTCTATGAGAGGTTACAACCCTTTGAATGTGTAGGCGTGCTGCAATAATTTGCAGTCGCTGGCGGGCAGTCGACAGAAAGCAGGTGTTTTATTCTTCCGAAATAATTCTAGGTTTGACTGCCGTTGTAGCTTGGTATGCAGCTCAGCAGCAATAGTAATCCCGGTCATGGCGGAACCAAGCTTGCAAATACAACTCTTTCTCGACCGACTCTTCGGTGCAACCGTCTTCTACCAGCTTGAAAAAAACATAGAAGCTGGAGGAGTTATTAGTCCAAGGACGACTTCATTTTACAACAGATTAGGAAGTTTCTGGGAAACAAGGTGAAGGATGAAAACACCAGTTGACCATCATAACACAACCCAACTGACCGTACGAAAACAGCCGGGCAGCTCACTCCCTGATGAAGAGAAATGTGAATTCGAAAAAGGTGAATGAGTCTGACAGTTGTCTTCATCTGACCACGAGATTGACTTATCAGTCTTTCGACTGTTTTTACAGAGCCGATTGTTTTGCTTCTTCGAACTTTCACAGTATCTTCGGATCCCGTTTCTTCGAACTTTCATAGTATCGTTTAATACTGCTATAATATGAAACTATTCTTGAACAAGTGATCTTTAAATGTTCCTTGCCTTTCCAAGGCTGTGAAAAGGAGAAAATGTCAGCGGAGCACAGTCGTCATAATTGAATAAACAAATGAATAATAGCCTTGTTTTAACAATTAGAGGACCTTGCCACTTTTCTTTCTCCTTGAAATTGGTTCGCAGAGCGCACAAAAGGTCGTACTACTGACCGCCCAAACATTCCCTGGGAATTCCATAAAGCTTTCATAAAATAGTGACTGCAAATGAAAGGAGTCACCAGTTTCTCTCATCTTGAAACATCGGCTTTTAGGCTGTTAGTTAGCATATGTTGTGGCGCATGAAGCTTTGAGACGGATCTTTATTTAGCGTGGCCTCACGCTTCGACTTCGACTTCCGGCCAAAGCCAATTGGATCCACTGCGAGGTGGGGAGTTCGCCCTAGTTAGTTGACCAGTAGGGGAGATAGATGAACCTCAAAATCACGTGTGGGACAAGTTACACTAATCAACTAATGAAAGGTTTATATTGAAAGAGTCTAAACCCAGTATTATTTTTTGTTGTTTGTTCGTTATCCGTTTTTCCGTTATCCGGCTATTTTTGGGCAAAATTATACGTTATCCGTTATCAGGTTTTCAAAATTTCATTATCCGCTCGTCCCTGTTTCCCACCCAGGCCAACCAAGTCTTCCACCCCTCCGGGGTGAATTGATAGCGGGCTTATCTGGAAACAATAAAGCGCTGACTTGTTCATCGGTTGGCCAGCGCAATTCATTGTATAGCCAAACGCGCATTCAAATCGCCTCCACCACATCCCGTAGAAGTAGAATGTGTGGCACATCCCAGAAAAGATTGAGTAGCGCCGTCGTTTATGATTTTAAGAATTTATAGAACGAAAAATGTCTGTTAGTGGATATCATCTAATTTTAGATAGGTAAGTCTTTTCTTATATTAAGGGAGGCCTCTATTCCTTAGTCAGGAGTTCCAGGAGAGTGCTTTTGCTTTTACTCACATACTTTTTACTATTATCCGCCTAACGGTTAGAGCGAAACGGGTAATAGTCTGTTTCCTCCCTTCATTTTTTGTTATGCATTGATGTTTCTCCGCGGTATGCCGTAGAGGTAGAATGCATGGCGAATATCAAAAAGGCTCGAAAGTGCTCGAAATCCTTCTAGCTTACAGAATACGAGAATTATTATTTGCGTTTGTTTCTCTTTTATTTATTTATCTGTTTATTTATTTGTTTATTTATTTATTGTTATTGTGTCTCTGGACATACCAGGCTGTCCAATATTTCTTGTCCCAAAATTTCACAATTTTTTTTCAACTTTATTGAAAAACAAGTCTAATCAACAATATAATCACCACAGTTATCCACAACAGTGGCCCCCCGATTGGGCAGGTCGCCGATGCCCTTCGCCCAGAACTCCTGGGACTACGATTCGAAGAAGTCCGCGATGTCGGATTTGAGGTTGTCGTAGTTGGTGAATTTTCTTCCGCCCAAATGGTGCTTCAGCGGGCGGAACAAGTGGTAGTCGGAGGGGGCGAGATCCGGGGAATGCGGCGGATGGGCAACCGTCTCCCAGCCGAGCGTCGCCAACTTCTACTGGGTCTCCTTCGCCACGTGGGGGCGCGCGTTGTCGTACAGCAGGTGGACCGAGGCCCGTCGGGGACGCTTTTCTCGGATGGCGGCGGCTAGTTTCTCGAGCTGATCGGTGTAGATGGGGGCGGTGACCGTCCTCCCTTGCGGGAGCAGTTCGAAGTACAGCATGCCCTTGGCGTCCCACCAGCAGCAGAGCATGGTCTTCAGCGGGTGCTCCCTGTCCTCGAGGCTCGTGTCGCCGCTCTCGAAACGATTGAACCAGCGCCTGACTGTGCGTTGGGACACTGCATCCTCCCTGCACGCTCTGCAGATGTTGGCGACCGCTGTGCCCGTGTCGTTGCCCAGCAGCCACTCGCAGCACACGAACGTACGAATTCGACCTTGGTCCATTTTAGCTTGTACTGGTAGCTAGACGCGGCGACTGCGCCTTATATACCCCTAGCGTGGAACTCTGGAGAACCTTCTAGAAGATTTTTACACTTGCCTGATATTATAACACTTCTAAGGAAAATTATAGAATTTTGAATATTTTCGGACAGGAATTATTGGACAGCCTGGTAAAAGAGGAGGAATAAGATCTTTCCTATCGTAGCGTGATAAATTTCTTATTTTCTTTGTTGTCGAAGTTACAAGAATGGTTTATTTGAGCGTCAAATCACGGCGCTAATGCGGCACACAATTTCAGTAATCTTTACCACCATGCTCGGATCAATGATAAAACGCCGTGTTATCAGTGCGTCGTCGATTCGACATCACTTCTTCTGCTCTTCCCTCCCCGTGGGAAGCCACCCTTGAGATGACTGGCATAAAGTGAGTGGAACCATAGTGATCTCTGCGCCTTTCTTTTTTGATCAATTTTTATTTAATTTTTGTTTAAAAAAAGACTTTGAAATTTTTCTTCGACAGGCTGAGTAAGCAGAAGGAGGTGCAGGTTCCTCTGCAGCAAAATGATGAAGAAGCTTTACTTACGGTACCCAGCCGACTGAGGTGAGCTCATTTCTCCTCGATCAAAAAAAGTTTTTCTATTTGAAACAATTTTAGGAGGCAACTTGTCATCCGCCTAATGATTGCAATTCTGTTCATTCTGTCGACACTCTTCTATGCTGTCTTTATGTGAGTTTCTAGAACTACAGGACCTGTTTTCCGCGTTTTTCAAAATCATCGAAATGCTTCGGTTCTTCAGAATTTGATTTTTTAGGGATCGCCCTCATCGTCTGGAGCTGCAAAGACATCCGCTGTCAGACAGCGCAGTCGCAGATGAAGGTTCTATGGATTACACTGAGCGCTTCGTTGAATTCATGGAGAAGTTGGTCACCTCAGCAGTTTAATTTTTTGCCTAAAATTTGTGTTCATCAATATCGCCCACCAATTTTTAAGGAGATCTATTACTTTGGGTTGACATAGTGCGAAGAACAACTTCATTAAAATTTCTAGACATCATACTATCCTGCAGCAATGTTCACAAATATAAAGGAATTTTAAGCTGGTCGAAAAATTACGTTGGATTTAAACCGCCACGCTCACACAAAATACCTACTCTAAAAGATTGGTTTTTTCTGCTCAAATAAGTGTTGTCAGAAATTAGATGAATTCGCCGATGTGGGGCTTAAACTAAATTTCCATGGCCATAAAAGTGGTTCTGAAGATCTGTTCATAATGCCAGTTCTGCACTCCTAAATGAAAACGTCGTAAATTTTCAGTTTTATTTAAGAATAAAGGATAAACTCAACGTTAGGGAATGCCATTGGGGGATACGCCATCCATTTTATTTCTTGTCGATTCCTTGGAGACAATTTGATTTCCTAAAAGGGCAGTACAATGTCTTGAGGCGACCTGCCGATGAGCAGGCTAATGTAAATCCTCTCCAGAGAAGTCTTGCACCAATTTACCGACCCCGAAGTTTCGGAGGGCTCGGGTTCGAAATCCGAACCAAGAGCCTGGTATCGAATGCGAGCGACAGCTGGCGCCTCCTCCGACCGCGCTAACTCTCGATATCGTCAGAGTAAACATTGAAAAATTGAACAGATTTTGAATATTTTTAATTCGTATTTAATCTTTCGGGCGCGTGTAGCGTAGTCGGAGGAGGCGCCGACTGTCGCGTGCACCCTATAGCAGCTTCCTGGTTCGGATTTCCCGCCGAGGCCAACCAAACCTACCATCCCTCCGGGGTCGGTGAATTGGTACCAGACTTGTCTGGAAAGGATAAAGCGCTGACTTGTTCATCGGCTGGCCACCGCAAGTCATTGTATGGCCAAGTGCACGTTCACAACGCCTCCACGATATAACGTAGAAGTAGAATGCGTGGCGCATCCCAAAAGGATTGAGTAACGCCGTCCTTTATCCTTTATTTGATCTTTCATTGGAGCTTGCTAAATATCGATACTGATTGAAATACTAAACAGTATTTTCTTCTTTCTGTAAACATACCACTAGATTTAGGAATCTTTTAAAAGTTTCCAAAGGCAGTTGAATGTGGTGTAGCAGAAATCGACATTATTTTATCAACCTAATTAATTAGCAAATTACTACTTGAGAAGGGACATAATGTAACGTTATGAAGAGCTTTTGGAATGCGCTGCACATTCTAGCCTGATGGAGAGAATTTTCTCATTTTAGGCTGCCTGTAGCGCAGTCGGAGGAGGCACCAGCTGCAGCACGCACCCGATACCAGGGCTTTGGTTCGGGGTTCCACGCCGACCAAGCCTTCCATGCCTCTGGGGTCAGTGAATTGGTACCAGACTTGTCTGAAAAGGAGACAGCGCTGACTTGTTCGTCGGAAGGCCAACACAAGTCGTTGTATGGAAAAAATACGCATTCTAATCGCCCCCACGACACCCCGTAGAAGTAGAATGCGTGGAGCATCCCAAGCACCATGGTCTGTTAAT
The DNA here is from genome assembly GCA_947396885.1 of Heligmosomoides polygyrus polygyrus. Lineage (NCBI taxonomy): Eukaryota > Metazoa > Nematoda > Chromadorea > Rhabditida > Heligmosomidae > Heligmosomoides > Heligmosomoides polygyrus. The sequence continues at coordinate 10,186,458 of OX377202.1, forward strand.
ACGAAAATGCTCCATACTTAGGTCACAAATTGTCGAACTGAGCGCCGGTTGGAAGCATCGAATGCACAGTGAAAAGGGAAATCGAACGGTGTTAGCTGGAATCCACAAGAGTCCCGAATTCCGTTCAGACATACGCTTCAGACCCTTCCCTTGTCATCATATGTTTCATCACTGTAGTTCATTGTTTTACAGATTCGATCGACTGTACGAAGACGACGCGGAGATGTTGAGGCGCTTCAAGGCTTATGAGAAACACATGCAAGAAGTCGCTGCACTGAACAAGTTAGTTGCAGAACGTCACTCCCTTTTGCTAAAGGTAGTGAGGCGATTTGTAGCTCTATCCTATTTGCTCTGGTAGTACCTTTGCGAAAGCTGAGCTCACGATTGTCACCAATTCTCTCGAATTCGATGTTTTCGTCAATTAAAATTTGTTTCATTTCTAGAACACTGCACGATTTCTTAGAGAAATAATGAGAAAAGGATCGAATCTTTGTTGGCTTGTGTGATTTTCGAAACGATCTGGACTCTTTCAGCAAAGGATTTTTGACACCCTCTCTAAATACTTTTCAGTTAATTCTATTAGGCACTATCATAACCCGTTTCTGGAATAATCAGAACAGTTTCTCGATACCCAGAACTCTATTCGTACTGCTCTTCTCTATTCAGAGATTCACGCTCGAGTGCTATCTTCGGAGAGACCGATCTAAGCGACTGGACGGAGGAAGAATTCCGAAGGGTGAGCTCCTCACTTCACTTTTAATAATGACCACACCATTACCTGATTGTGGAGACTTTAGTCACTTTTGCCGCTTTCATTCTACAAGCGCCTCCGAGGGGAAGCCACCTTCATCAGAAGCGATCCTCCCAAGCTGGAACGTGCTGTTCCGGCCCCTGATTTCTTCGACTGGCGAGCAAGGAACGTGGTGTCTCCAGTCAAGGCTCAAGGTCTCCTTTCTGCTCGTCTCACTTACCGTTCAAGAAAATTTCAAATCTATTTTTTCTTTTTCCGTGGCAAAAACAATAGATTAATCTAAACTGCCATGGCTACTTTAATACGGTGACTATCGCAACTTTTATGAATTGGTAGACTTATTCGTTTTCTGGGCGCGTGTAGCGCAGCCGGAGGAGGTGCCGACTGTTGGGCGCATCCGATATCAGGTTCTTGGTTCGGATTTCCCGCACAGGCCACCCCAGCCTTCCATCGCTCCGGGGCCGGCAAATTGCCACCAGACTCATCTGTGAAGGATAAAGCGCTGACTTGTTTATCTGCTGGCTTGTCTGGAAAGGATACAGCGCTGATTTGTTCGTGGGCAAACCACCGCAAGCCGTAGTATCGTCTCCACGACGTCCCGTAGAAGTTGAATGCGTGGCGTATTCGAAAAGGGCTTGAATAACGCATCCTTTATCCCTTTACTGTTAAGAGGTGCTATTACATCGTATGGTGGGAGACTAAGTGTACAGTTTAGGAAAATGCGGCTCGTGCTGGGCGTTCGCCGCCACCGCCACCGTGGAAGCCGCCTGGGCCATTGCCCACGGTGAGATGAGGAACCTTTCCGAGCAGACGTTGCTCGACTGCGATCTCGAGGACAACGCGTGTGATGGTGGAGACGAGGACAAGGCTTTCCGGTTGGTTTTGGAGGATTTGTGAAGTTCTCCACACTACCAGCAGGCGATTCGCCTCTACTCTGTGACTTCTTCCACCGGACGTCCGAATCATGAACTGCTTTAGCCAGGGTTATATGGGAAGAAGGTAGAAATTAAAGCATTACCTGAAATTCACAAGGTGGGTGAATGACCATTAATCCATTACCATTAACCCATCGCCTTACCATTCGTAAATCCAGCTTCACATCTCTATCGTGTTAAAGATCCATATTGCCCAACTATGGTGGATTTCGGACAACATTTTTGCATGATTACTACAGCAAGCGGTGAAAACAGAGCACAGAGATCGATAACGGCTATTTATTTTAGTTAATTGTAGATCAACATAATTCAGACGTTGTTAAAACTTTCCGGTAATAATAATCGTGTGACACCATTCTAAGGTTATTTTAGTCACAATGCGAGAAGGGATATCGAAAATGGTTGATCGATTGATCCCTCTCCATCGTAAGAAGCCCATCTAGACACCAACACTTGCGCGTCTGTAAATATTGTTCGATTGATGTTGTTTAGCTGCTGTGAAAACGCTCCGGCCATAATAATTGTAAGGTTTGTGCTTTAATTTGTCGATTATGGGCAAAATCTATAATATTGATCGATGTCACTTGAACGATCGATACTGTCCCTTTCCGGGAATCCACCTAGAGTCGATCATAATCACGTAGAGCGATATTGGGTACATATCGCGAAGATGCACCTCGGGGGTGCGGGAATGCATCGTTGCTCCTACTGCAGCCAATCGGGAAGCGGCTCAACCGCACTATCAGGCACATGATTGGATGACGCGATTACAGTAGGAGCAGCGGCGCGTTCCTGCACTGCAGCGGTGCATCTTCGCGACGTTTACCCGATATTGATTGGCTGCTTATTGTTCGTTCTGCATACGTCCTGTGAAGGCTGCTCGATTGTCGATATTTTTGCGTGGACGAGCATATGGACATACGGACAGACTAACGACTTCGTATGTACCGTGACAGAAATGAATGGGAGTGTGTAGCGCAGTCGGAGAGGTGCCGGCTGTCGGACGCACCCGCTTCTAAGTTCCTGCCGCCCAGGTCAACCAAGCCTATTATCCCTCCTGAATCGGTGAATTAGTACCAGACTAGTTTGGGAAGGGTAAAGCGCTGACGTGTTCACCGGCTGGCCACCGCAGGTCATATATGGCTAAATACGCATCCAAATCACCTCCACGACATCCCGTAGAAGTACAATTTTTGGCGCATCACTAAAGGGATTGAGTAACACCGCTTTTTTCCCTTTTTTACTGCGACTGGACTGAGTCGGATCACCTAACTGATACTGTCTTATACAAAAGCCTTATTTGACGACCCTGAAAAACTTGAAGAAGAGCTGCTTGGGGAGTGCGTTCCAATCCTCTAGTTCACTATGTCGCGTCTCCTGTATCCTTCAGATGCGTTCCGGCTGCTTTATCTCCCAGCCGTTCGGGCCTTGGTCGGTGTCTAGGGTAGTCTTCGTAGAGCTTTATTAGTAGAGCCGCTATTCGCGGTCCGGACAAGCATGAAAATGAACCTACAACTACTGAGAACGCGCTTTTATTGGCTTTGGGGTACGGTAAGACGCGAGATTCATAATTACTTGCAACTAAGGCGATCGCTTCAGGACCTATGCAACACGTTACGAAATAAGAGAATAATGGCATAGCATTATGGATTCGTTACAACTACAATTCACCTGTATCACCTGTCACCTGTCGTCCCGTTGATCATCGACTTGCTCGAGCGGGCGCCAGCAGCGTCTCCATTCGTCCCTGTCGCGTGCCAGAGTGGTCCAATGGATCCTCCTCGCTCGAGGGACACGAAGAGCGTCATATCGGTCGTTCAGGGCTTTCACGAAGAAGTCCGACCAACGCTTTGGTGGGCGTCCTGGTGTTCTTTTGACATCCCGCGGAATCCAATCTGTGACGACTCTCGTCCAGCGGGTGTCTGCGAATCGCATTACGTGGCCGGCCCACCTAATTTTCGACGACTTGGCCCATGCGACAGCGTCTCTGATCTTCGAACGTCGGCGAAGCTTGGAACTCCGTAGGCCTTCTCTAACTTGCGTGAGTCGTGTCACTCCGAGCATCGTCCTCTCGATTCCACGCTGCGCGACGCTGATCGCGTGTTCATCCTGCTTTCGTATAACCCAGGTCTCTGAGGCGTATGTTAGGGCAGGAAGAACAGTGGGGTCGAATAGGTGGGCACGGAGTCGGACGTTCTTCGTTTTCTTCACGACTTCTTCGACGCTCTTGAAAGCTCCCCAAGCCGCTCTTTTCCTCCTGCTCAGCTCTGGTGCTAGGTCGTTGGCCATGTTGACTTCGCGACCCAGATACACATAGCTGGAGCATTCGGAGATGTTCGTTCCGTTGAGCGAGAATGGGGCATCAGAAACCCATCCGTTCTTCATGAACATCGTCTTCGTAAGATTCAGCTGCAGTCCAACGCTTCCACATACACGATCGAAGTCGGCCAGCATTCGTTCCGCTTGACTGATGCTCGGTGTTATGAGCACGATGTCGTCAGCGAAGCGAAGATGGTGCAGTTGCCGGCCGTCGACCTTCACTCCCATGTCTTCCCATTCTAGTTCGCGCATTTTCGAGGGTGGCGCTGAAGAGCTTCGGGGATATGGTATCCCCTTGTCGAACCCCTCTCTTCACGTCAATGACGACGTCGTTGTAGAATGGTGAGATTTTGGTCGTGAATCCACTGTACAGCTCTCGAAGGACTCTGATGTACTGAGTAGGAACGCCCTGGGTGAGCAGGGCTTCCATGACCGCTTCAGTCTCGACGGAGTCGAATGCCTTCTTCAGGTCGATGAACGTAAGGCACAGCGGCAGCTTGTACTCTCGCGACACTTCGATGAGCTTCGTAATGGTGTGTATGTGGTCGATCGTGCTGAATCCTCTCCGAAATCCTGCTTGTTCGCATGGCTGTCCTTCGTCCAGCGTTCTACTAATTCTATTCAGGATGACTCGAGTGAACAGCTTGTAGACTACGGACAACAGGCAGATCGGGCGATAGTTGCCAACGTCGTGCACGTCTCCCTTCTTGTACAGCAAAACGGTTTTGCTGGTCTTCCACTGAGATGGAACCTTGCATTCGGACAGGTAGCGTGTGAAGAGCCGCGCCAAGGTGTTGATGAGCGCTGGCGGGAGGTTCTTCAGGTGTTCAGCTCTGATCCTGTCAGGACCGGGTGCTGCACGTTTCTTCACCGACGAGATGGCGTGTCGGATCTCGGAGGGGAGAACAGAGGGGACGACGTATCCATCCTGCGGAAGATGGCATGGGGGCAGGTGGACGTGGCTATCGAAGAGATCGGAGTAGAAGTCGTGGATGACTTTCTCCATGGTCCTTCTGGAAGAGGTGATGATTCCGTCAGGACGTCGGAGAGCGGTCATCTTGGTCTTGAAGTTGGCGAAGTTCCGGCGGGCATTGCGGATGCTCAGCCCTGCCTCTGCTGCTTCAGCCAACACTTCCGCCCTTCTCTCCTTGAGATCTTCCTTTATCGCCGCTCTGCATAGCTTTGCAAGCTCAGACGTCAGTTGGTAGTTGCCTGACGCTCGTGCTGCTCCACGCTGGCGTATCAGCTCGAGAGTTTCCGGAGACAGGCGTCTCTTGGTGGTCTTCAAGCCCTTAGCACTATCGTGGAGATGGTGCACGAAACGATCGTATTCCTCGTCGACGTTGTCCATGACGGCATCTTCCCAAAGGCCGACAAGAGAGGTGTAGAGGTCCCAGTTGATGGTCGTTCTGGGACTCCTCTTCTTGAACTTCGCGGCCTTCTCTCCTTGACGCGAAAAGCGGAACCTCGCGCGAAGGAGGCGGTGGTCCAATCCCGTGTAGGACTTGGGGACAACGGAGACATCGGTCAGGCAATACTTGCGATTGAAGATGATGTGGTCGATCTCGTTGTGGAACTGGCCACCGGGGGATTCCCAGGTCCATCGTAGGGAGGGAGGCTTCTGGAACTGCGAGTTTCCATGGATGGTCTTGGTCGACATGATAAACTCAGACAGCCTTTCACCTTGCTCGTTCCACTCCAAACCGTGGGTTCCGATGTGAAGTTCTTCCGGCGACCTTCGTGGCCCGATCTTGGCGTTGAAGTCGCCGACGAACACCTTGTAGAAGGTGTGATCTTCCTTATAGAACTTCTCCAGCTCCACGTAGAAGGCCTCGACGTCTTCGTCGTCGTAGTCGGATGTTGGGGCATACGCGACGAACACAGTCAAGGCTGGCACGGAGCCACATCGCTTCAGTCGCAGACGTCCGATTCGGCTTGTCAGAGACTCGTACGAATCGATGTTCATGGCCAAGTGCGTGTTGACGAGGACACCAACGCCGCCTACTCCCCTGCTGTCGCATGTTCCGAGGAACAGTTCTTCTCCGGAGTCGTAGGCGGCGTGTAGGGGGTGGTGTCTTCTCCTCTCGGTCAGTCCGATGACGTCGTACTTGATCTTCCTGGCTTGCATCATCAGGTCCTCGACGGATGCTTCCGACGCAAGCGTGCGGGCGTTGTAAGTACAGATCGTCATCCTAGTCCTTCTCAGTTTGCGCAGCCTGGTTAGGCCCTGAGATTTTAGCAGCCTCTCCGTACTCGTCCTTCCCATCGCTGCAGAAATGGGGGCTCTTTCGGGGTCAGGGGAATGAGGCCCTTTAGTGCTGCTGTGTTTGACTGGAATACAACACGGGTAGCTAGTCAGGCTCTGTCGTGCGGGCGGGGTACTCCGGGCAGCCAGCCAGACTGCCCGAAGGAACGGGGCGAGACTTAAGGCGGCCTCGAATCGCCTTACATGTACTCCCAGTCTACCGAGTGCAAGCTTTTGGCCGAGCCGACACAGTTACAATCCGCACAGTCACGGACACATCCACGCACACTGTGCACGAACATGCCGCTCCCACGCACAAGGAACGCATCGACCCGACACAGCAGGAGCAAGGAGTCCATCCCCTGCATCCCACCTGCGTCTCTGGGCAGTACACGGTCGCATTTGGTTCGCGTTTAATTCCCCTATCCACCACCCGGGGACGCGCCACGTGGCCCTGCGACAAGCGGCCCGAGATCCCTCTTAACAAGAGAGCCCGAAGGCTCTCTATCGAGGGAGATCCGTGGACAGACAACTACAATTAATTGTTCTATTAACAGTATTTAGCACATTCTCTGGTGCTAGTCGTAAATATGGCCTACATAGATGGGCGAGAACGTCCCAGCCAATCACAACCAATCAAAGCAGCGAGCGAGCACGAGCGGTCCAGTCGGGAAACCGATCTGACGCACTCTTCTATTTGTCACGCCCATTTGATGCTGTTGGTTTGGAACACCAGACCAAATTAACGACCAGCCCCATTTAAAAAATTGTGTCAATATTCTCAAGGGCTTTCCGGTTTCCAAACAGTTTTTTGTCAACCGAGTTTAGTTTGGGCATTAATTCGAGGCTTCGGCTTTTGAAATGTCTATAAATTTTCTAAGTTTATAAAAAAAATTACCTATAGTTTTTCTTGGCCCGAAATTTGGTGTCTGTCAATTTTTATGGTTCCTGTCTCGAAAATGGGCAGCATTGGGAGGTAGTGGCGCGCCTGCCAATCACAACCAAGCTGGGCACCGGCCGAGAACACACCAGCCAATCAGAATGCTTATCATGCACACCCTCTCTGAATAGCATGCCGGTTTAGTGCGACCTGATTGGCTGGCGCGCTTCCATCTCCGAATGCTGCCCATTTTCACGACATGTACCACATTTTAAAGACGGGCAAAAAGCTCTGAAATTATATGCCAACATTTTTCAGCTACATCCACCGTAACGGACTCGCCTACGCTGCCGATCTGCCGTATGTTGCCCACAGGCAGAATACCTGCCAGATTACCGGTAACACGACTAAGATTGACGTGAGTGCGGCGGAGTAGTTGATCTGAAGGCGCAGTATCTGACTTCTATGCCCCTTCAGGTCGCCTACTTCCTCCACCCTGACGAGCAGTCGATGATCGACTGGCTGGTCAGCTTCGGACCCGTCAACATTGGAATCGCTGTCACCCAGAGTATGCGCGCCTACAAGGGCGGTGTCTTCACACCGAGTGCTGAGGACTGCAAGACCAAGGTGAGCTCTAGTCTTCAACTCACCTTCATGGGTGTCCTGCAAGACGAAGCGGCTTGTTTCAGGTGATCGGACTGCACTCACTGCTCGTCACTGGCTACGGCACCAACGAGAACGGCGAGAAGTACTGGATCGTGAAGAACAGCTGGGGAGACACGTGGGGTGTCGAGAACGGCTACGTCTACTTCGTTCGCGGAGTTAATGCCTGTGGCATCGAGGCCGAGCCAATCGGCATTCTAGCCTGAGGATCGATGCTACTGTAGCTACAGTATACACCATTCACTTCTAAGAAACTGAGTCCAGTTTCGTTCCTGGCTATTTATAGAACCTTTGTATGACACTGTAAACCAGATAGGAACTGAGACGAAAGGTTTATTCGTTAAAAATTCGATCTTCATTGTTACTCGTTGAATAAAGTCGTTGTTAAAGTACAGTATTACTTAAAGGGACCCAGCCTGCCGAGCTAGGGCGCTATTGAATGTCAGATTCCTCTCACACACAGACTGAAACAACGAGTCGCAGGGATAGAAGTATAGGTATCGAGCCGACTCCGCATCGCTGTTTAGGTAGGCCACGCATTTGGACGCTGCAGACCATCCATTCCCAGATGCTGAGAACGGATTGACGAGCCATTTCCTGCAAGATAAATGTCAATGCTTTCCTGAAAGCACATAAATCAATCATTGAATCAATGTAAAGGAACCCCATAATCTTTAATTTTTTAGCAGGTAATTGAACAAGTTTTGGAGTTGAAATTTCGGCTTTACATAGTGTTTTCCGTCTACCAAATGCACCATGGAAGGGTCGGCACGCCTTTATCTCAATGGCATTTGCCACCCATTCTAGTTTCACGTGGAGGTGATTTGAACGCATGATTAGCCAATCAAAGAACCTGCCGATAGCTAATTTAGTGTTTTTTCCTTAGCAAACATAACGGATAGAGGTCGCTGTTGGGTTACGCCACACATTTTACATAAATCTACGGGATGAGAAGGAAGCAGTCTGAATATGGTTTTGGATTGTAAAATAACTTGCGGTGGCTATACAGTGAACATGTCGGCGTATTGTTCTTCCTAGGCGAGTGCGGCACAAACTAACTAACCGATGTAATGGTTGACCCTAGCGGGGAACCCGATCCAAGAACCTCGATTCGGGGTACGGAAGACAGCCAGTACTTCGACCTGCTGCGCTATCACGCGCCGCTAGCAAACGTTGTTGGTAGAAATCAATGGCCTTGAAGGTAGAAACCTTTGCTAGAGCCGACAGGTCGCAATCCTTGCATCGATCCGGGGTGAACGCAACGGGTGGCGCCTCCTCCGACTGCGCTACATGCGCATTTTCGGTGAGACGTACCTCATCAAAAGCTTTTTGTAACGAAGATTTATTTCACCAAGTTTTCATGTTAAACAGTTTAACAATGTAAAGGGTTTTCAACTATGTCAGTTTCAAAAGTCTGTTTTCATGTCGAATTGGACACCTTTCAAATCAAATTGGATACTCTTATTGTCTCTTAAATCTTTTGAAAGTAAAGCGAACTCATTCAAATCAAAACGACCTTTAAGAAGGATAAGCTGCAAACTTTGTAAGATAAATAGCTAGAATAATTTTTTGGTAAAAGGAAATTTGGCATAACTTTCTTTGAAAGTTTTTAGTTTACCTATTTGTAATAAATTTAATAAAATTTTATTTTTAAAAAATAGTAAAGAATTAATAATATATTGTCTTAAAACTTAACTAGTATCGCAGGTAACATGCCAAGACATGCCAAGATTCAAGGACAGTCGCACATGGAATATCTTAACTAGTATCAATTTGTATTTATTCACCGCAACAAAAAACAAGCATATAGAGCATTACAAAACCGGATCGCGCCATGCACTCAAAAAGTTCGCCCGACTTTTATTTGGTTGATAATGTAAATACCACTTACATAAACCATCAAAATAAATAAAAGTGTGTTCTTTACAGTTGTTTTGTTGTATCGCTTATAAGTGCCGAACTGTATGTATGCAAACAGAAAGTTCGATCGGGTAAAAATCGCGACGTCTTGGAAGAGGGCATGACACATTCTTTATTTTTATTTTTAGCACTAAAAAATAACCGCTTTCTTTTTCTTTAAAACAAACTTTAAACCAATAGTTTTCTCAAAAACTTAAAATTTTATAAAATTTCTAACAATGTGTTCACTTATCATGTAGATGAATTAAAACTTTAAAGAAAGCTGTACTAACGTCTCCCTCAAACAAGAAATTATTCTAAACTTGGTGTAGAGTCTCTAGTTTAATGTAGAAGAAACTCATTTTGATTTGGAAGTATTCGCTTTAATTTAGAGTGTTTTAGGCTAGAGTAGAGAAGTGTCTAACTTGATTTGTAAAGAAATGTCCAAATTAATTTCAAAAATGTCCAATTAAATTTGAAAATTGTCTACGTAAAAATGGTTTATGCCGTATTCGAATTAACAAAGCACTTTTCATTTTAAAACCAACAACACTACAACGAAAGTGGTCATTGTGTAGCCAATTTGGAATTATCTTTTTTGAAGAAATTTTACACAAGTAATTTATGTCCGATTTGATTTGAATAAGTTCCAGTTTGAAAATTGGGCAATTTGATTTTCTGAAAGAACTCGGAGAATACGCAAAGACCATGGAAACAAGGCCCAAAATTGATCGTTTCTGGCCAAGAAGCTCTCTCAACAAAATCTACTAATGTTAACTGCTTATTTCAATGGTTGAAGCTCGTTCCCATATAAAAGAAACAAAAAAGAACTATGTGGACACAAAAGGCGGCGGAAGTAAGACCGGTATCGACTAGCGGAGTAAAGGGAGAACCCCATGGTGTTCAACAAAAGCGACAGATATCTACAGTGACCCTTTCATCCAGGTCATCATCCACGAATCCACTAGGTGCTAGCGTCAGTTTCTGCAAGTGTCTAAAGGCCCCCGCAGACTTTTGCGGCGTCGCCGCTGCCCTATGCTTAACCATAGGGCAGCGGCGACGCCGCAAAAGTCTGCGGGGGCCTTAAGGGAATCAGATTTTTGTAGCCTTCATATATGCAGAACAACTCACATTTTTACGGGGTCAATTCCGCTTGTAGTCTGCCACACAGGAGTATCTTGCTGTTCAAATTGTGCGAGCCCAATCCAACTCAACAGGTTTCGTGCGGTGAGGCGTGACACGAAGTGCTAAAAATAGTGAATTTACTGAATATAAAATCCTGAATAAGGCAGTAGAGATGCTACAAAAAAGTTTCTCTCGATTCACTGCATTCCGAACAAGGGGTGTAGGGCTATGAGCAAAGTTCGTCGACTGCATTAGGCAAATCGGCGTCGATTGAAGTTCGGTTCCGTTTCCACGTCAACCATGCATTTAGTCTTTCTTGACTAAATTTCAGATGGTTTTTGAAAATTAACCTTATACCTTTTTTTTGAGTGCGTGGAGCGCAGTCGGAGGAGGCGGCGGCTGTTGCCTGCATCCGATACCAGGTTCCTGGTTCGGACTTCCCGCCCAGGCCAACCAAGCCTTCCATCCCTCCGGGGCCGGTGAATTGGTACCAGACTTGTTTGAGAAGGATAGAGCGCTGACTTGTTCATCGGCTGGCCACCGCAATTCATTGTATAGCCAAATACGCAATGAAATCGCCTCCACAACATCCCGTAGAAGTAGAATGCGTGGCGCATCCCAAAAGGGATTGAGTAATGCTGTCCTTTATCCTTTATCCTTTTATTAGTTTTGATTGGGAGGACGAGGCCTGCAATATTAGTGAAGATTGAGGGGAAAGTGATTATAGCATATTATTAGCATAGATTAGCAATATTATCCTACTATATATAAAGCAGCAAACGTGTGTGTGTGCGTGCGTGTGTGCGTGTGTCTGTCCGTCCGTCACACTTGAGTTGGGGCGCGCCAGCCGAACACGTCGGCAACCTGCATGTCGAGCCGTAGACGTGCCGAACACGTCGGCAACCGCGCATGGCGAGCCGCAGACGTGCCGAACACGTCGACAACCGTGCCTGACGAGCCGTAGACGTGCCGAACACGTCGGCAACCGTGCATGGCGAGCCGTAGACGTGCCGAACACGTCGGCGGTACAAAACTTCAGGCGGGGGTAATCGAGGTCGCTGAACACGAATCTGAAGTCGACCAATCGATGTCGATCGATATTATCGATTTCTTGAGGATCACGATGAGGAAGTTCAGTCGATCCCCCTCGATTAACATAATGGTCAGAAGGCCTAGGGAAGAACAGGAAACCCGTAGCGCCCATGGCGTCCTATTCTCGGGGTTTGGGGGCGAAGCCTCCATCCAGTCGTAGGCGGCCGCTAGGCCGCCGAACAACTGGTTAGATTATGGCACGGAAGACATTTCTCAACAAAACTCACAAATTCTTTGTCGGAGTTGGCTACGAAGAGCGTCGAGCCACTGAGTGAGCATCTTTTCTCGGCCATAGGAAGAGACATGGTCCGATTCTCAAATAGGTAGCAGCACTCCTGGTAGGCTACCCAGCCTTGTGGACATGCTTGAATCTGAAGTACAGGTTATATGATGAAAAATCGCCAATGATGCGCTCAACATTAAATGCTTACCAGGAACTTCTTTGCGTTAATATCGCCGCTGTTAAGGGCACCGAAGGCTAGCAATGGAAGTGAGCAATAGAAAAACAGAGACCTAAACGTGGTAGGAATAGAGACAAAATTTCGAACAGCAAATCAAATACAGGGGAGCGGTTCAGCCACCAACCTTACAGCCATGTCTAGAGCCTCCAGTGCAGCAATGAACGCACAGCATAATTACGCAGAACAGTCTGCGTTCGATTGGCACTTTTTTCGCCACAAGGGTCCTTCTACCACCTTCCTGCTAATTCCCACTTGACACCTTTGTCTAGGTCGTCCAACGGCCGACCTCTATCGCACGCTATTCTATGCATTATAGCAGCGAATTCACCGTCGTGGTGGGGTACGGAAGCTAAACACTAAACTGTGTAATATGTAGTGGTTTCAGTCACACAATGCAGTAAATAATTGGGTAGAAAATTGTGCATTGAGAGTGGCATTTCTGTTCAAAACTGAGATACTATTTGGTTTCAAGGTTAAATATAGATTTGCTATATATGCTCCTTTCACGTCAAATTGGACACTCTTCTAAAGAAACTTGATGCACGATGTTTCTAATGTGTCTTCTGATTCCGGACGCTCGGTGCATGATGTCTGCGATACGTCTTGTGTGTCAGGATACCCATTGCACGACCTATAGGACACATTCTGAATCTTAACCCTTGTTGCATGACGTTCGTGACACGACTTCTGAATCTGAACATTCGCGGAACGACGTAGGTGAAGCTTCTTCTGAATCCGGACCCTCGTCGCACGCCATTTTTATAAGCCGCACACTCATCTCGCGAGGTTAGGGACGAGTATTTTGAATCGTATTTACTTTGCCCGACGTTTGAGAAACGTGTTCTGAATTTCAGTAATAGTTACTCGAATTCTGTAACGTTCCTCTAGTTTTGGAAGCTCGTTGCGCGACGCCTTTGAGCGTCTTTCGAATTCCAATGAACGTTGTGCGACATTTGTAAAGCGTCTTCTGAATTCGGAGGTGCATGAGATCTAGATACATCATCTGAATCACGGGGCGCTTCTCACGCCTTCTGTGACACATCTACAAAATGTGCATGCTCGTTGCACTACGTCAGTGACACGTCTTCTGTGTCCGGCACCCATGGCATAGCGTATGGAACACTTGTCCTCAATCTGGACGCTTGTTGCATGACGTTGATGACGTGACTTCTGAATCCGGATCCTCTTTGCACGTTAGTTGTGACACATCTTCTCAATCAGGACGCCCCTTGTGGGATGTCTGTGACACGTTTTCGGAATCCACTGGCTGCGTGAGGTTAGGGACGCCTCTTTTGAATCTACGCTCACTTTTCACGAGGTCTCTGACGTGTGTTTTGAATCCCGGCGATTGTTAACCGACGTTTGTAACGTATCCTCTGGTTTTTAGTGCTCGTTGTATGACGTCTGTGACACGACTTTCAAATCCCAGCCCACGTTGTGCGACGTTCATGACAAGTCTTCTGAACCCGGACGGCCATTGCGGGACGTCTGTGACACGTTTTCTGATCCCAGCGTGGTTTCACGACTTTTATTACGTATCTTCTGGCTATGAATACTCGATGCATGACGTTCATGACATGAATTCTGAATCCGGAGCCTCATTGCACGACAGTTGTGACACGTCTTTGACACGTCTTCTCAACCAGGACGCCCATTGTGCGATGTCTGTGACACGTTTTCTGAATCTACTGATTTCGTGAGGTTGGGGACGCCTCTTTTGAATCTGTGCTCGACGACGTGCACGACGTGTTTAACGTGTGATTTGAAACCTAGCGATAGTTAACCAAGTTTGTAACGTATCCTCTGGTTTTCAATGCTCGGTGCATGACGTCTGTGACACGCCTTTCAAATCCCAGCCCACGTTGTGCCGACGTTCATGACACATCTTCTGAACCCGGACGGCCATTGCGCGACGTCTGTGACACGTTTTCTGATCCCGCTCATCGCGCGAGGTTAGGGACGCGACTTTTGTATCCGTGCACGACGTCTGTGACGCGTATTCTAGATCCCGACGTGATTTCACGACTTTTGTAACGTATCTTCTGGCTAGGAACGCTCGTTGCATGACGTTCATGACATGAATTGTGAATCCGGAGCCTCACTGCACGATAGTTGTAAGACGTCTTCTGAACCCGGACGGCCATTGCGCGACGTCTGTGACACGTTTTCTGACCCCGCTCATCGCGCGAGGTTAGGGACGCGACTTTTGTATCCGTGCTCACTTTGCACGACGTCTGTGACGCGTATTCTGGATCCCGACGTGATTTCACGACTTTTGTAACGTATCTTCTGGCTAGGAACGCTCGTTGCATGACGTCTGTGACACTCATTCTGAGTCCAAACGCTGTTTAATGGCGTCGGGTACACGTTCTATGGTAACCGCTCATAGAATGATCGGCTGTCAAGGCGATAAATTTGGTAGTATAATAATCATCTATGATAAGGCTAAAAGAAATAGCCGGCTGGCATGCGCTGCATTGTTTAACCCGTCTTCGAGTCCCGTTCGGTATTACCCGCGGATTTATTGAATTCTGTATAATTGTCACCGCTCCATTGCTATGACACGAGACCCGACGGAACAAACCTTTCAGCCACTCTATATAGTTCCCTATCAGAGACGACTACAGAGTGCGCAGCAGAAGAACACGATGTGAGCGTCGTGCAATAAAATCTCAGCCCCTAAACTGTCGTCGCCCCTGTGTCAGTCCGTTTCGCGGTCACATATGAAAAAAGGAAATAATTTCAGGGGACGCGCTTTTCCGACGACGTCCGTCCCCGTTTTTTTCGGTCGGCGTGCGTTTTTCTGGCGTCCGCACCAGGCACGTCGCGAGGTGGGGAGCCGGCACAAAAAGCGCCTACGAAAATGGCTCGTGCTCGGTGGTGGAGACCGGGAAAAAACCGCCCCTCGTCCACACTGACAAGCAGTGGAGAACGGTTTTTCGACGCTCGCGCACTGCACTGCGCGCGTCACTCCGATCGCCGTCGTCGTCGTCGTCGCAGAACGCCTCGGCCGAGGAGTGTGCCGAGAGTTCTGAGAGTCGCCGAAAAAACGGCATGGGATAAAATTGTGCCAGGGCAAAAAGGCCACGAAAAACTGCGGCGCCGCTCCGTGCCGGGTCGTGAGAGCCAGGGAAAAAATGGGCAAAACCGCTGTCACTGCCGAGCACCGGCCAGCGTTTTTCTGGTCACGTCGACGTGACTCCTCTTCGGGAAACGAGATACCAGGCAGCTGAAAAACGCCAGCCTGCTACATGCACGATGTGCTGGTGCACATGGACATCAGCGAGAGCTATCGACTTAATTATTCGTAACTAGCAGCCACAGCCAGAGAAGCAACGAAGTACAAAGGAGAAGAATGGCTTCATTTAATCTTTTTTTTTGGTATGCGCCACGCATCCTGCTTCTACGAGATGTCTTGTAGGCTGCTCGAATGGTCCATACAATAATTTGCGGTCGTCATCTGATGGACAAGTCAGGAGACCTTCCCAGACATAACGTTCACCAATCCCGGAAGAATGGAAAGCTCGGCTGGCTCAGGCGGAAAATTCGAACCAGGAACCTGGAAGGGGGTGCACGCAACAATCGGCACGTCCTCCACCTGCGCCCTCAGTGCATAACAGTTGTGGATTTTTGGCCTAATCACCTAAGCTAGAAATATCGGTCCTGAACAATAGAAAGGCAGCGCCGGTTAACTACACTTATTGGCGCTACTACGGTAAGCTCGCATCACCGACTGATGATATAAGATTTTCCAAATCTAGAAGAGGCAGACATACATCGAGGAGAGATCCGATGCCCACGAGAACGGGGCTGTATGATCGTGACTCCCGTTGAGGTCCATTCGAATCAATCAACAAATCCAATCAGCCCCAGTCCCCCCTCCCCCCTATTGGGGATGCTCATACGGCAGACGATCATACGGCCCCTGGCATCTTTGATCTGCTGTATGCACTGGGTGACCCTGTGAACAAGGGGATGAATGGTCCTATCACAGCCTGCCGCCCCCATCTTTTTGCTAGATTTCGTTGATGTACCGTTTCGATCAGTAAAACTACCGCTTTTTTCCGTTTACAGATCTTTCCTTGAGCTTGCTATTCTCTCTCTTGTTGAATTAGTCACTTTTTCCTGATATTTCATCGGTGGAAAACCTTCTTCCTTGTGTCGTCGTCTCATATCACTTTTTAAGAACACCAGCTTTTCCGTGTTTCTAGTATTTTTGGTGCTGAAGTTAATTACGAACAGTTACTGTTATAGTTACGTTCGATTTCTATGATCAATCACACCTTTTCAAGTTGCGCAGTTGTGACCATTACCTTCTTTGACACAAAAGAGTAACACGCAGGTATTGTAATCGAAAGGCGCGTGTAGCGCAGTCGGAGGAGGCGCGGACTGTCGCCTGCACACGATACCAGGTTCCTTGTTCGGATTTCCCGCTCAGGCCAACCAGTCTTCCGTCCCTCCTGGGTCGGTGAATTGGTACCGGACTTGTCTGGCAAGGATAAAGCGCTGACTTGTTCATCGGCTGGCCACCGCAAGTCATTGTATGGCCAAATACGCATTCAAGTCGCCTCCACGACATCCCGTAGAAGTAGAATGCGTGGCGCATCCCAAAAGGGATTGAATAACGCCGTCCTTTATCCTTTATCCTTATTGTGATCGAAGTGGGCGGGGGCGTAGCGCAGTGGTAAGAGGCGCTCGCTTCCGTATGCAGTTTGAATTTCTGATCCTGCACAAGCTCTAAAATCCTCCGGTGACATGTTCCGTGTGCAAAGGAGAAAACAATGTGTGATTTATTATTTGTTTATTTGTTGACGTGTAACACATGTGATAATCAAACAAGGGATATGTCAGAGACGAACATCAGACAAACAGAAACACTTACAAGGGAGGGTTCTGAAGCGTATGTCTTAACGGGGGGGCGAGTCAAATAAGGGGAATCCTCACCCCTCAGTTAGTATGAAAATGTGTTTATTTATTGCCAAGTCGTTAAACCCAAGGAGTAAGGGGTCACAATGGGATACGGCGCAGCACTCGTTTGTGGGTCTTTTACGTCCGCGATGCGTCTGCAGACGGTGGCTTGGAGCGCAGGTGGGTAGAGGTTTAACTCACGTGGGAGAGGTCGGGGGTTTGGTTCCTCTACGCTGCTGCATTTTCGCATTTCAACTGATTGGTTGAGATTTGGGGGATTCTGACGTCTACACCATTTTCAGACGTTTTCTGCGCATTTTTTCAGCTGCACGCTGTGGAGAATAACTTTCTTTCGACTTCACGCAACCGAAATCCAATTGAAGACGCACCCTTTCCTCCAAAACAAGAGCTCCACCGAAAACGTTATCATATGCCCACTGATTGCTTGCCTCTCCACGTCCATCAGTTTATATTGCGGATCCCAATCTTCTTCTTCTTCCATCATTTCCAGCTGTTCGTCTTCGTCAACTTCATGTTGACGTGCTTTGAAGTTCTTGAGTATGCTGGCCATCCGTTCGGCCAGCTTGATTTCTTTCCTCGAAGGTTCCTTGTCCAAATGTGAGCCACACTTCAGCGTGAACAGGTGGATCACCACTCAAGCATCGGCGAACATTATTGGTGTTAGGTTTTAGAAAACCTCCAGCAGACCTCTGATTTCCAGGCGACAGACAGAGATGAGGGGAAGAGCGTATCGATGCCGTTTAGCTTAATTTGCGGGATGCGCACACCTCGTTTCTCATTTGAACCACCTCCGCCGTCACATCCTGGTCTCTTTTGAAAATCCGAGTGAGATGTTTTTTCCTGAGGTCATTGATCCATGTATGGAAACAAACTGTAAGATCATGTAACCTTTATACGCTGCCCGTATTGTACCCAGTGTTGCTTCATGCACTCTGCATCTGTGTATCACTGGTGTTGAACATTTATCATCATCATGCTGAATACCACAACGTACCGCTGGGAAAATGCGCAGAAAACGTCTGAAAATGCTATAGACGTCAGAATTCCCCAAATCTCAACCAATCAGTTGAAATGCGAAAATGCAGCAGCGCAGAAGAACAGAACCCCCGACCTCTCTTATGTGAGTCAAACCTCTGCCCATCTGCACTTCAACCCACTGGCTGGAAGGGCATCGCGGGCGTACAAGACCCACAACCGCGTGCTGCGCCGTATCCCATTGTGACCTCTACTCCTTGTGTTTAACGACTTTGCAAAAAATAAGCACATCTTCATACTAATTGAGGGGTGAGGATTCCCCCTACATGACTCACTCCCCCTGTGCAGACATACGCTTGAGACCCTTCCCTTGCTAGAAGAGTCAATCGGAGGAGACGGAGGGAAGAAAAGAAAACTTATAGTTAGCCTTTTTGGAATAAGGTAAGCAACTGCAACTGACTGACAAACAAATCTAACCAGAGCACCATCCATCAAATTAGATTTGAAAGGTCTCTTATTAGTCGTGGAAGGTGACCAATTTGGCATGAAAATGGTATACTTAAAGCAACAAAAAAAGTTAATTTAAAGGCCAAGCATCTATTTCGACTTGTACTTTATGTCGCCTGCAGTTTCGAATACATGTTGGTTGAAGTTCGCATGTAATTAAAGAGGTACATGAGGGCATTAGGGACCTAAGCGAGCATTTAGCTTTAAAAAGCTTCCAATTTGGCGTGCAAATGGTATAAATAAATAACTAAGTGTAACATAACATCTATCGCTTGAAGACCCGAGTACATGTACGGTGGCTGAAGTTGGCCTGTAGTTACCTGAAGTACCCGAGCACCGGTAGGAACCTAAGTCAGCTTTAAGAATCCCCCGGATCTGAATAACGTTGAGCAACTCTGCGCAAATACAGCGTCGAAATTCCACCCTGTGGGTTTAACAGGACAAGAAGACCGGACTGCTGGACAGAATTGCCACGATCGTCATGCTTTCTCGTACTGAAGCAGTAGACGTGAGTCTTTTACTGAATGGACAGTTTTTAGGGTGAGTTTTTAAGCAAGCACGGGGTGTGACCGGTTTTTTCCAAAACCAGGCGATAGCACACTCGCAATCATTCCTCGCGGAGCGCTTCAGAATTCTGTTTTGTCAATGTTAGCTCTAGTCAACTTTAATAAACTTCATGCTATGCTCTCTTGACACCTCGGCATTGAAGGTAATAGTTGGAGTCTCAGCGAACGAGCTCTTTGAGGGGAGCCTGACGACGACTGCCCCTTTATGTTTGAAATGGCGTGGGGCAATGAGGCTACGATGAGACGAAGGCAGCCCTTATATCACCAATCAAGAGGAATTTCTCAGTTTCTGATACTGGTGACCGGATTTCCTCCAGTTGTTCAACGGCAACTCAATTGAAGGGGTCCTTCGAGTTTTTCTTATAACATATAAAAGCACCTTGCGAGAGTTCATCACTAACCCTATCAATCTGCTCCAGAATTCATTAACGGCTTGCCGGTCGGCAACGATGCAACTTCCCGCGAAACCGCCACGTACCGAGATTCATCAACGGGCGGCGTGGTAGTTTTCCGGTTAAGATCGTTATAACGGTGACACGGCTAGAGTCGGGTAAAGGATACGGTGGAATGCCGGTAACGCTCCACTGCTAATGTCTGACCCAGTGACAACGAGTTGAGCTCGTTGTAGAGAGTAGTCAGATAGATGCGCAGTCGCGCTTGTTACGAATTTTGATAAATTTGTTGTGTGTTTGAGCAGTGCTGCTTGAACATTCGGCACTAGTTAAAAGTTCCGACTCCGCCGACACGACTTCGGTCAAAAAAAATTTTTTCGCTGAAACTTTGTGTAGGGAGGTTATTTGGGGTCCTGATCACTAATCTGACATAGGTCTTTCACGATTCGGTCAGAGACCATCCATACCGTTAACAAGGGTGTCCAAGCAGGGTCATCGATTTCGCTGAAACTTCGTCTAAGGGGGGGGGGGTATTTGGGGTGTTGATCACGAATATGGCATCTGTTTCATAAGCGTCAATATCTTATAAAAGGATTCTCATCTTGAAAGCAAAGCTGGAAGAGGAACGGTGGTGAGAATCTCTCCATCGATCTGCCTTCTGACTGAGTGCCATCGAGGCATTGTAAATGGGACAGAGAGGCGTCGACAACAATCCCGTAGTTCTCTTCAACCATTCTTGGAAAACAGACCTGTCCAGGTCAAGTTTCTCGTACAAATCCTTCAATCTGAAGTCACACAATTCGGATTGACGTCGATTCCTTTAGAAAGCTTGATGTGCCATGGTTGTAGCGTATTCAACGAACGACTCGAAGTAGCACCACTCTTTTTCTTTTTTCCCGCCAATGTCACAGATTTCGTAACTCGATGAACCGATCACTTACCCATACTAACCTCTACCTGTCGTCCCCGGCCGAAACTTTATGAATGTAATGGTTGGTCTCCGACCGAATCGTGAAAAACGAATGTCAGATTCGTGATCAGCACCCCAAATAACCCCCCTAGACGAAGTTTCGGCAAAAAAATTTCGACTAAAGCTGTGTCGGTGGAGTCGGAACTTTTAACTAGTGTCGAACATTTCTTTAACCAAGAACTGCCTGTGGTGGCAAATTTTTCGAGCAGACTAGTTTTCGCCAACTGTCCTTTAAGGCAAGTCTTGGCACTATTGTACTTTCACAACTCTACGGGTCAAGGAGAGGTCGAAAAAAATTTTTTCGCCCAAACTTCGGCTAGGGGGGTTATTTGGGGTGCTGATCACGAATCTAAGATCCGTTTTCAAAATTACGGCCGATTACGGTAGGTTACGGTAGGTAAGGGTGACTAAGGCTGCCAAGGTCATGATCGCCGATTCCCAAACTTCGCCTATGGGGGTTATCTGGGATGCTGATCACGAATCTGACATTCGTTTTTCGTTTTACGCTGGAGTACGGTAGGTTGCGGTGGGTACCGGTGAATAAGGTAATGGTCACCGATTGCGCCCAAACTCCAGCGTAAAACGAAAAACGGATGTCAGATTTGTGATCAGCATCCCAAATAACCCCCATAGGCGAAGTTTGGGCGAAATCGGCGATCATGACCTTGGCAGCCTTAGTCACCCGTACCTACCGTAACCTACCGTACTCCAGCGTAAAACGAAAAACGGATGTCAGATTCGTGATCAGCATCCCAAATAACCCCCATAGGCGAAGTTTGGGCGAAATCGGCGATCATGACCTTGGCAGCCTTAGTCACCCGTACCTACCGTAACCTACCGTACTCCAGCGTAAAACGAAAAACGGATGTCAGATTCGTGATCAGCATCCCAAATAACCCCCATAGGCGAAGTTTGGGCGAAATCGGCGATCATGACCTTGGCAGCCTTAGTCACCCGTACCTACCGTAACCTACCGTACTCCAGCGTAAAACGAAAAACGGATGTCAGATTCGTGATCAGCATCCCAAATAACCCCCATAGGCGAAGTTTGGGCGAAATCGGCGATCATGACCTTGGCAGCCTTAGTCACCCGTACCTACCGTAACCTACCGTACTCCAGCGTAAAACGAAAAACGGATGTCAGATTCGTGATCAGCATCCCAAATAACCCCCATAGGCGAAGTTTGGGCGAAAAATTATTTTTCGACCTCTCCTCGACTCATGGAGTTGTGAAAGTACAGTAGTGCCCAAGTCTTTGTTAAGGGCGAGTGTTCACGCTGACATAGTCCTACGATGAACAAAATGCTGCATGGAGGAGATTAGTTCACATTGAGATCGCATTATGAGGTGGTGTGATAGGATGCAGAAGCTCGTCCATGCAGTCGTCTGAAATGTTGCATTTAAGACTCGATTGATTGTGTTTCGCTTCAACACATGTTATATTTTCTTCACAAAGTGGCCGTGCAGATTAATTTGTGGTTCCTTTGACGTTCAAAATTTAACGGACATTAAGGCTTCCAAAAAATGCACGATATCTTTAGAAAATGCTGGTGCTATTCGAAAGGTTGTAACATTTGTGCTAATGAAGCATCTGAAGATGTTTGAAACTCATATGAAAGCACAGTGTAGCGAAATTTCTGTGGCGTGCAAACGGTCAGGATTGCGCCATGTCCCCGCCTGAAACCTTGCATTTCAGACTCGATTGATCGCGCATGGGCTGAATGCTTGTTACAATCTTATTACTACTTGACCAGATTAATTGTGCTGTAATTCTTTAAACGCTTAGAACTTGATCACCATGTGAAGGAGTCATGGTATGCGAGCTTACTGATTGCACAATTTGAATGTGAGCAGGAGCCCTATTTTACAAGATGGATTCTGTGGACTGACGAAGCAACATTCAAGCGGAATGGAGAGGTTAGTCGACTTAATTACAGCTACTGGGCGACGGAAAACATTGAATGAAGCACAGCACAGGTTCATGTGACCAAGTGGTAACAAGATTCAGCACATGCACAATCTATCTAGTCTGAGATGCAAGGTTTTAGGCGGCGGCATGGCGCAATCTTGACTATTTTCACACTACAGAAACCTCGTTACCCCCTTCTATATGAGTTTCAAATATTTTCGAAAAATTCACTCGTAACAATGTTACAACCTTGCACGTAATACCTTCATTTTTTAGGATATCTTGCCTTTTCGCAAACCATAGTGTGTTTCTAAGTCATAGACCTTAAAAAAGCACAAATGAATTGAGATGGCAACTTTATGGGAAAACTATAACAAGTATCCAAGCGAATAATCGAGCGTAATATAATGCAAAATTTCAGACGAGTGCATGGCGCGTTCCATACCGCTCATATATCAGAAAATTTGTATTTTCTCAAGATTTCATATGAGCCCTTAACCGATTCAGCACCTTTAATGTGAACAAAGTCATCACCTTTCAAACAGTGTATGCATTTTTTTGAGACACCCTGTATGAAAGTACGTACTGTAAGAAAAAGGAAAAAGGACGGCGTTATTCAATTCCCTTTGGGATGCGCCACGCATTCTACTTCTACGAGATGTCGTGGAGGCGAATTGAATGCGTATTTGGCCATACAATGACTTGCGGTGGCCAGCCGATGAACAAGTCAGCGCTTCATCCTTCCCAGACAAGTCTGGTACCAATTCACCGACCCCGGAGGGATGGAAGGCTTGGTTGGGCTGGGCGGGAAATCCGAACCAGGAACCTGGTATCGGGTGCAGGCGACAGCCGGCGCCTCCTCCGACTGCGCTCCACGCGCCCGACGTACTGTATTTGGACAAAATCGATTGTCTTAGTACCTCTACCATTTCTCACCCATATCAACCGCATTCTACCGTCTCCTCCAGAAGAAAGCATAAAGGACGACGTCAATCAGCCTCTTTTGGGATGCGCCACGCACTCTACTTCTAGAGGCCACTTGGATGCGTATCTAGCCTATACAATGACTTGCGGTATCCAACCGATGGGCAATTCAGTGTCTTATCTTTCCAAAACAAGTTGGTGCCAATCTATGTGCCAACGACGAAGGGAAACTCTGGAAGATTGGACAGCTTGGTTGGCCCGGGCGTCAAACCAGGAACTTGGGATCGGGTGTGCGCGATAGCTCCGGCACCTTCTCCGATGGCGCTCTCCTTGTGCTGTTCTGTGCTGCACCGACGAAGGAGAGAGTTTCCCTTGGGATAATGGTTGTATATCATTTCCACGTCAAATTCAAATCAAATTGGGCACTCTTCTAAAAAGCTTAGAGCTTTTGAAATTAAACTGAACACCTTCCAGGTCAACTAGACTTTCCAAAACGATTGGAATAATTTATTGCTCAAGGAAAATTTTAATATGACTTTCTCAGAGATTTCAATTCGTTTTCCAATAAGTGAACACATTGTTTGAAATTTCATAAAGCTTGTTGCCCGAAAGGCAGAAGGTGCGGGTTCGAGTCCCGCCTGGCAGAAGAGTTTTGATCGTAACTAGACATCCATCTAACAACTTCTATAAGGCTTGCTTTTTCGTGAAAAATAATGTTATACAACTTGCTTTAAAGCGTAGAAAAGCGGCTGTTTTTTAGTGCCTGAAGAAAAGATTAAACCATGCTCAAACCCAAGACGTAGCAATTCTTATTCGATTGACAATAAAATTTCTGTTTCCACGGAGTTTCGCCCCTTAAACGACAAAACAAAAAGTCATAAAAATACATATACCCTCCCTGTAATGCTTTATATAGGCAACACCTACACTGATAATCAAATAGGAATCATGAGGAGCTTTTCGTGTGCATGGCGCGATCCCGTCTTCTAGTGCAATATATATGATTATTGTTAGGCTTTAAAGCAAAATAAAGTTTATAAGTGATTTTGAAATTCTTACAATTTTGTTCGGCATACTAACACATTAAATTTATAATTTTTCCTACTTTTTATGAAATCCTTACACTCATCCAATCGGCTGAATTAAAAAATTTTTAAAGAAAGCTATACTTAATTTTCCTTGAAGAAAAATAAGCCAACTTTTTTGAAATAAATAGAGAAGATGAGAGGAAAAACAAAGAAGTGAGGTTTGGTCTCCGTTTCGCACGGGCCCTTAGACGGAGACCAAACATAGAAAATACTCCTCCCCTCTGTGCTCATCAGTAAGGGAAGGGAAGGAGCTATCTATGGTATAGGAATAGAAAGTGTAACTCACCTGATAGAGCTTGTCGTTGTAGAATCAGTAAAGGTAGTGTGAAGACTATAGCTAATAGAATTATGCTAATATATTAGATAGGAAGGCAATGGAAGAAGTCACTTATCGAGAAGATTTAAAGGAACCAGTGATGACTAGAAATACAGTAAACTTTCCGCAATTACACAGTAGGAGCATAATCTAAAATTACGGTAAACATTAACATGTGTAAGCCAATTTGAAGAGTAACAACTTAAGTAGAGGTAAGATTTAGTAGTGAAGAACGGTGTGAGGGACGGTTGTACTAGTATACGTGTAGTAAATTATGAATAGGCATTGAAAAGGCATTGAAAAGTTAATAAAACATTAACAAAGTCTAATATATTGTAGAAGGATCTCTATTTGATTTGGAAGGTTTTCAGTTTGATTTCAAACGCCTTTGTTCAGAAAACTGTCCAGCTTGATTTGAAAAACGTCCAATTTGACGTAAAATGGTGTAAATCATAAAATACAGACAATACCTGAATCCCACACCGATCATAAAATACAGACAATACCTAAAATACAGACAATACCTGAATCCCACACCGATTCGTATAATTCCGATCTGTAATTTTTTTTATTGAAAACTCGGATAATTGAGCATGCGGATTATACCATTTATGGATTCAGTTTTGTCCTAGCCATCTTGCGCCTAATATTTGGGGTTTTCGAAAATGACATTAACTGCGTATTTTACTTAACCATAGTTTGGAAGAAGAACAAAGGGTCCAAATCAGTGGTGCACATTTAAGGGTTAACGATTTAACGAATTTAACGAATTAACGGCATTTTCCGTGATAATCCGGCATAACGACTTATCGAAATTTTTTAGAAATTTAGCAGAATTTTTAACGGACCTTCTTTCAGTAAGTTTATCACTTTCCCCTCAATCTTCACTAACATTGCAGGCCTCGTTCTCCCAATTAGGCCTATTCCTGAAAAACTATTGAAATCAGCAAGAATATTTTAATGTTTTCATTCAATTCTCATGCCTTTTATGGCGCGTTTGAATTTTTGGAAATAATGCAATTAGAATGAGCTTCGCCGACGTTCGAAGATCAGAGACGCTGTCGCGTGGGCCAAGTTGTCGAAAATTAGGTGGGCCGGCCAGGTAATGCGATTCGCAAACACCCGCTGGACGAGAGCCATCACTGACTGGATTCCGCGGGATGTCAAGAGAACACCAGGACGCCCACCAACGCGTTGGTCGGGCTTCTTCGTGAAAGCCCTGAACGACCGATATGACGCTCTTCGTGTCCCTCGAGCGAGGAGGATCCACGGGACCACTCTGGCACGCGACAGGGACGAATGGAGACGCTGCTGGCGCCCGCTCGAGCAAGTCGATGATCAAAGGGACGACAGGTGATACGGTGAATGCAAATGAAGCTAGAAAAGTTCTTCGTCGAGCCGCCAAGCACGCCACCAATTCCACAAAGTTAGTGGTCTGACCTTCTCGTAAGGTATGCTTATTCCAGAGTACTTAGCTCTCCACCTAAAGCAGTCGAAAAGGAGGGAATGTTTTCAGTCGGTGGACGTATTTTTAATGATTTGAGAAAAAAAAACGCTAGTGAAGGAAGAAGAATGAAGAACGTCGTCATTCAATGCATTTTTGGATGCGCCCCGCAATTCTACTTCTACGGAATGTCGTGGGGGAGATTTTAATGCGTATTTGGTCATGCAGTAAATCACCTATGGTGGCCAGCCGATGAAGAGTCAGCGCTTTATCCTTCCCAGACCAGTCTGGTACCAATTCACCGACCGAAAATTGACCGAGGGGTGGAAAGCTTGGTTGGCGTGGGCAGCAAATCCGAACCAGGAACCTGGTATAGGATATGCATGCAAAAGCCGTCACCCCCTCTGACTGCACTACACGCGCCCTAATAACAAAAATTTGCAACGACCGCGTCACACCCTTTCGGCCGTATGGGAACGTGTGACACGATGTCGTATCCGAGTTCCGACGATGTAAAAAATGGATTGGTCAGGACACGTGAAAATCGTAATCGTAACCAGGAAAGGGGAGGAACTTCGGGATCTGCCTGATCCTACATTTTAAGATGCCTTGACGATGGGAGCACCAGCCCACTAAGTACCGCTGTCTTGATTGATAATGCCATACCTGGTGTTATTCCACACCATGAATATAATTTGTTGCCGAAGGCTTGTTTATTTTACTGTCTAAACCTTGTTGATAATGAACTGTTTAAGTCACATTGTAGTGTTACATTCCTTCACTTGAACTTTAGTTGTTGATCTGCTGAAGTTGTATAGAACATATAACGTTTTCTTTGATTTTTTCGTTTGAAATAACGGTTTGCAGCTAATTGTATTTTTAACGAAATTTAACGAAAAATTTTCGTTTAAAAATTCGCTAAAGTAATTTAACGCACAGAAATTTGTGTGTACCCCTGGTCCGAATCTTTCGAAGTCGCGTCTGATCAAATGTGTTGTACCGGCAAAGGGTAGAGTAGCAGTGGATTCGGTCGCCTCCATGATCGTGTAGGTGGAAGTTACTTCTCGAAAAATAAGGCGAGTGAAAATACAGAACATGAGAAAACTGTGGGAGCCGAACCCTCACCGTACTGTACCTTTTACGAAGCGGTATCTCTACCTCTGCGCCACCCAAACAACTATGCGACTGTCTAGATGTGCCCGAGCCAGCGATCATTGTCGACCATATGGAACCTTAAGTGTTCTTTATTCGTCTGCTTCAAGAATTCGTCAAAAACTAAGCATCCTTCGGGAGAATTTAAAGCTGAAGACTTCTGTATTCCTCATCTTATTCTTTTTCGTTTACGTTGAGACAGTTCTCTCGTTTGTGCACTACATATTACCTCTTCACTTCGATTACGCATAAGGTTCCGCTGCGGCTCGACGCGCAAAAATTCCAGGATATGGCCAACGTCTTCTCGTCGAGTGATCACGTTTTTGGAGCGGGATTTCGCAGGCAACGACGGAAAGTCTTCTGTTCTTCGTGCGCTGAAGAAGCGAACCCACGTCTTATCGTCGGTTATGTGCGAATCCAACGAATTCGTTCCGCGATCACGGGAGAGCAGCTGAAAACACGTTTCCGACCGTTCTCTCGGCTGCATACTGTTCTTCATCGTCTTCTTTCGCTCGAATCCCACGTCGTTCTTCTGTGATGGAATTCGTCGTTATCCACGGACGTAGGAAAATGTTGAGGCCAAATTTTGCGCTTTGTAGGGAAAATAAAAAATTAAGAATGAAGGAGACGTTACTCACTCCTTTAGAAGGATGCGCCATGCACTCTACTTCTACAGGATGTCGAAGAGGCAAGTCGACTTCACATATATGATGTGCATCCGGTGGCCAACCGATGGACTAGACCTGGTTTTGCACCTCCTAGACAATCTGGTACGATTTCGCCGACCTAGGAACTATGACAGCCTTCGTTGTTTTGGATGGGATCGGATAGTTGATCAATTCAAGCTGCACGTGGATTCGAGCTCCATCCGATTGTCTGTATGACCATCCGCGCAAAAGTAATTACCGCTGAGCAAAAATCATGGGTATTTACTTTTGTAAAAAATACAATTTTAATAAAATTTTGTTTCCAGATAAAAAAACAGTTGACTGTTATCGACATGATGGCTAGTGAATGTTTTTATAAATGAGTTAGTCCATCCGATTGCCTGTACGACCATCCGCGCAAAATTAATTACCGTAGGGCGACCATCCGCGCAAAATTAATTACTGTAGTACTACGCTTCCTTCTGAGTAACAATTTTCATCATTTAAAAATGCATATAAAATTAAATAATAACAAATAAACAGAGTCAGCCAGCAGACATAGCATTTGGTGACTTCGTTGCAGTAATTGGTCTGAGCCGCTCAATATAGTTAATTTGTTGTGGAGACGTCCACTGGCTAACTCATTCACGTAATATCTGCTTCAGTTGGACCCAGAAAAAATTTCGATAAAAATTGATTGATATTGATTGATATAAATAGATATAGTGGCTTCGCTCTTTGTGAAGGCTCCTCAAAGGTCCACCACACTCGTGTGATGTTCCCGAAAGCCCACGTAGCTAAACACAAATCGATACATTGGATCAAGATTTTGTGAAGTATTTCGAGTGGCTATTATTTTTGCGCGTACGGAAGGACAGACAAATGCACGTGTGATCCTTGAGGATAAATTCTTCCATAGCAAATTGGCCAGGGTTTCTGTAATTGCCCAGATATAACTGTTTAATTATGGGCTGGAACCATCTCGGCCGTTGTTGTAATGGTTTCACAGCACCTTGACAGTATCGATCGCCCGATATCCAATCGATATCGATCGATGCCATCCGTTTTGTCTAAAAGTGGCTCTTTGGCGCCGCAGCTACACGAATATGATGACTGGATGCTTGTTGGCTTGGCGTGTTGCCCTCATGCAACAAGTTTTTTTAAATTTTTGACGCCATTACCGAAAATAGAGAAGGTTCGCGCCCTCTTCCACTAATTAGGATAGCGCTGGCAATTAATGTTATCTAATATTTATATTCGATTTTTGAGGCAAACTTGCTTCCAGTAGTGATGTCAGACGCTCGCCTGACTGGCCGCTGATGTTTTTATAAATGAGTTAGTCCATCCGATTGTCTGTACGACATCCGCGCAAAAATATTTACCGCTGATCAAAAATCATGGGTATTTACTTTTGTAAAAAATAAAATTTTATTTCCAGATAAAAAACAGTTGATTGCTATCGATATGATGGCTAGTGAATGTTTTTATAAATGAGTTAGTTCATTTGATTGTCTGTACGACCATCCGCGCAAAATTAGTACCGTAGGGCAAAAGTCATGGGTATTTATTTTTGAAAAAATTAAATTTTAATAAAATTTTATTTTTTACAAAAATTTTTAAGGTAAAAACAGCTGATTGCTATTGATATGGTGCCTCATGGACAAGTTTTACAGAAAGTGGACAGTATCGATCTCCTGACCGATGTCGGTCACCCACTCCTGTGAGGAAGCTCGGCGACTGTTCGTTATGTGTACATTACATCCCTTCCTTTCTGAAGTTCGTCCGGATACGGTAGCGCGGCGGCCGATTTTTCTGCTCGTCCCCGTCGTCCGCCTCGCACGGATGGCATGCATCGCGTGTCGCAGTCGTGCAGCGAGCGACGGCGTGCGACGCCGGCGGTCGCGCGGCGCGGCGACTTTTTGTCGCGCACAATTAAAGCGGCTCGGCGCTTTTTCCCGCGGCGGGCGCGACTTTTTCGGGCGGCGGGCGGTCGCGCGACGTTTTTACGCCGCACATTTCGCGTCACGCGGCGAACCGACGGCCGCGAACCTGCAGAGCCCCATGCTGCCGTCCTCGCTGCTGATGCTGGAGCCGAGCCCCTGCTGCCTGCCGCTTCTGCCGGCAGCGGATTCTGAACGCGGCATGACCTGCGGCTCCCAGATGGTTTGTCGTCTTCCGTGCCTCCGACCGACTTCTGCCCAGATGTGCAATCAATAACTAGTCGATCACTGGAGCAGATCTTCTGGAGGTAGGCGCGACGACGGCGGCATCGGCGTGTGCACATTTCCCTCGTTTTTCCTTTGAAAATGGATTCTCTCATGTGCTACCATCAATTTCCACGATCACATTGGAAGGATTTTTTGCGTTTTTATGCGCGAAATCGATTCCGAGTCGAGTCCGACTTCTTAATTTCTTGCGATACGTTTTTTCCGGGCTGCGACTGCTTGGCGCCGTCATGAAAGCTGTCGTGACGTACCGCTTCGTTTCATCGTCCTAGAGGCATCATTCCGAAGAGAATTCTTAGTCACTTCAAGTTTCCATGGGGGTAGAACTGAGTGAACACGTATGGAAACTTCCTAGCATTCCATTTGCAGCTCAAACTTCTTCTTTTTCCCTTAATAATAGGCCATGTCTACTTGCAGCTAATGCTAAAAGCCTGACTGTTCTCCTCGTTGTCTGCCTATTCAAATAAATTGCGTTCTATTCGAGCAGGAGAAGGAGTTGGCTCGTTTCGAGCGCATGGACGGCAACGCATGTGTTTGCTGTGACGAAAAAACCGGCCGCTTTCGACATTTCATCTAAGGTCTTGCGGACGGACTTCCAAGCAGATTGAAATCTCAACTTCATGTTTCTCCGCGAGACAAATTTCCGTTGCCCATCACTTGTCCTGAGAGTGACACCATACCCTGAGATGGTATCGTTGTGAGAGTATGTTGACTCAGAATTCCGCCGACCTGAACTTAGTATGGTATAGAGATAGGAGGCGCTGCTTACGAGGTGGGAGAGATCGGCTACGAAGCTATGTTTAGCCCAGTGCCTATACATCCATTAAGGTATATGTTATGGCGGCAGCATCGGCGACGCGGTCGGCGACAGTGTTAGGCCTATGTTATACCTCGGCGACGTGTTGCCGAAGTATAACATATACCTAAGCGCGTGATAGCGAACCGAAGGAGGCGCCGGTTGTCGCGTGCAACCAATTCCAGGTTCTTGGTTCGTGTTTCTCGCCAGGTCAACCAGGCCTTCCATCTTCCTGGGGGACGGTGAATTGCTACCAGAATTATGTGACAATGAAAAGGATAAAACTGACGGTATCGTTGTGAGGGTAACTAGAGGGTAGCTCAACTGGAGTGATAAATTTTCTCGCCACCGAATGTCACTGTATAGGCCAAATGCGCGTTCAAATTATCTTCATGCCATTTCCTGGAGGTATGTAGAGTACGTGGCGCATTCCAGAAGAAATTGATTAACGCCAGATTTTATCCTTTACCGTTCCCTGTTAAGAAACGAGCATTGCTTGGAGGAAAACAAATTTTAATAGTTCATCGTCTCGCCGTGAAAGAAGAAGAAAGAAGAGAATAACTTACCTTATAGAGTAACTTGAATAATTTGTAGCCACATGAGATGCATTATGTAATAAATTTAAATAAAGGATAAAATGAAGAAGGACGGCGGTACTCAATCCTTTCTGGGATGCGCCACGCATTCTACTTTTACGGAATGTCGTGGAAGCAATCAATGCTCGATCCGTGCCAAACAAGTCTCTTACCATTCTATCGGCTGGAATAGAATGCTTGGTCGACCTGGGCGGGACCTGTACCAAGAACCTTGTGGTGTATGATACAGCTGCAGCTCGTTTGAATACGCTACCACGCGCTCCTCGCTGGGTAAAACATTGTAAGCGTGTCATAACGATGTTTTGCTGCGATTAAAAAAAAATTTTCGATAGAAATCTTTCAATTCAATTTCTTCAGGCCTCAAGCGGCTGGTGTCGAGGTGTAGGTTCGAGTCCCACCTGGCGCTAGAGTTTGGATCGCGACGAAACATCGTTATGAGAGCTTGTAACTGAATCATTGCAAGCTTGGTCGCAAAATGAAGGCTAGGCTGATGCCAAAGCAAACTGTTTACGCCACGTAAACAGTTGCATTCTGTAAAAGTGAGATTAATAGTGTTGATCCTGTTGTGTGCCTGAATACTGCCGGTTCTTAAAAAAATGTATAAGTTAAATTTGTTAAAATGCAATAAGCTAGTCAAAATGAAGCACAAATTAATTTGATCATAATTTTTGCTTACAATACATCATTCGTAAATACTTTCCAGGTGGTTCATTAGGTCTATTCTATGTCCAGAACACTAAGACTTGGTCATGGTACCTCTCTGAAGAAAACTAGGCTCTTACTCTGGATTCCAGTCACCCTGTCTGGCTTCATTGCCATCTCTTCAAAGGGAACACCTTAAGTGAGTGTTTAGACTTTACCGGTGAATTCCAACGCCTGTTCGAGTAGCCCTGGCCGTTCATGCCCAGAACCTCTAAAGCTTGCAGGCATCGTAATTGGCGAGCAGTCTAGGATGGAGTGAATACTTTTCAAGGAGATTCCAAGGACTTGAACAAGTCGAATTCAGCCGCCGGTGTGGCTTACGGGTGATTCTAGGGCCTTTAAACGACCTGTACGACTTCAACTCATCCTAAACCACGGGCTGGAGACCATGTTTGGGTTCGTCTCTCCAGAAAGAGTTTAGTGCTTCCATCGGCTATGGCCCACTTACAAGCGATTCCGGCCATTGTGTCATCCCAAACCATTTTTACTGCGATTTGCAGTGCTTTTAAAGTGACTCTGTGTGCCGAAGGGTTAAGGCGTCTGAGTTTCCAAAAGTCGAAGATTTTGAACGCTTTGCAAAAATTTCAGCATGGCACTCCTTCAGACATGGACAAGGAAAATGTCAACTTCGATTTCTTTCAGCATTTACTAACAGATTGATAGGCATCTATTATCCTCAATCGTCTACATGTTGCATTCCGACCTCACGGTTCATTGCGGGTCAACTAGGCGTATTTTACACTTGCGCCACTACGGCGTAGTACCATGACCGAGACTATTTTAACGTCAAACATGAGAAAAAATTGAAATTTTTCAAACCAAATTTGAAACTTCTTGGAAAATTGTACTTCTGAACGAGCCACACGCTTTGAAATCAAATCGAGCACCTTCCGATTGGAAAATTGGACTTCTATACGAGCTTTTTCACACTAAAATGGAGACTCACTGAGACCTCTGGAATCATTTTATGCTCAAGGAAAGTTTAACATGATTTTTTTGAAAATTTTTAGAAATTAGTAAGCACATTGTTTGAGGTTTTATGACAATTTTGTTTCGTAGTACAATGTTTTTATAACTGTTTTTGTTGTACCATTTATACATGTAGTATTTATTCCACGCTAATAGAATTTCGCCATAGATCAAACAAAAAATAAAATTCGAAATTCAGTCGAGTATGTGGCGTGATCCTTCTTTATAAAGCAATAAATAATGCCTTCTTCTACCGCTTTAAAAAATTTTGATTCATAATTTTTTCTTGCAAATTGAAATTTTCATAAAATTTTAGTCAGTGCACAAATTTACAAACAATGCATATTGGAAGTGGTGAATGTTGAGAAAATTGGGAAAAAATTGGTACATGTCGCTTAGATTCACAGCAAAGGTACGGCAGCGGCAAAAACACCTGCCGTAATCGCGAACGGTGGGAATCGCACCGTGGGATTGTTGCCGTTGTAGCCGGTCGCGATTAGACTAGGAGCCACGGTTCGTTCCCGCACCGCCGCTGCACGTTCTCGCACCCCCTCTCACTCTTTCGCTGTGTATGCAGGAGACCGGTACTAAAAAATCATATTTAACTTTCACTGGGAAGAAAATTATTCTGGAGCAGTCGAAGAGTTTGTATTTTAATGCAAAAGAAGTTCTTTTCAATTTGCCAGATGTCTGATTTATTTTAGGCGGATCACTTTATTTAGAATAGTGTCTAAATTCTAAATAGTTGTAGTTGTTTCATCACGAATAAGAAGATTGGCGATACATGCAACGTTTCCGAGGATTATCAACGTATACCGATTGATGCTGAAGATCGTGATCAAGGAAACCCAACGTGTATTATACTCGACGTTGGTGAAATGTGTGTCAAAAGAACAAGCATGCCGGCGTTTCTTAAGTGACCGTCTTTGGAGGAGGATTGACGGTGGGTCAAAACTGATTTGCGATTCTATCCGATCTAGGGCTAAAACCATTCTTTGTGCGAAATACGAAAGACTTAGAGGTGCACTTCGTGAAAGTTCCCAGGAAGGGGGGAGCAGCTCACATACGATCCACCAAAATAACGACAACGTTCCCGCTCAAAATGAGGCACAATCGCAGAGAGTCACTGTTCTTGGCGGCGCACAGCTGTCCAGTAACGCATATAGCTTGCTAAATCTCGGGCCATCTTTTTCACCTGCACGTAACATCAATGCTCTGACTTTCCGTAAGGTTGTGGGAGCTTTACATAGGCTGCGAGATCTACTACGCATTAGAAACAGGAGTAGCGTGCAAATCGAAACCACCTCAAATGAAAACCGGAGCCTCCTACCAAGCGTACCGTTTCCGCGCTCATTCTATAGTGAACCTCAACCCACACCCGAGGCAGATGTTAGGTTCAGAATTTTGTCATCCGCTGTGTTTGCAATTCTAAACCGTCATACTACACGGCGAAACAGTAATCTAACTGTTGCCCAATGGGAGGGGTTCAAGGAATTGCGCGAGCTGAGATCAAATGGTACTATACGTATCTCCGTTAGCGATAAAGGTGGGGAGTTCGTCGTTATACCTCAGTCACTCGACCGTGCAATAACGGAACTCCACCTACAAGACGAATCCTTATACAACCGAACCTCTGAGAGCGAATTTCTTTCGCAGTGCAGACGGCTGAATCGTATTTGGATTACTATTGGAAGATCTGCGGGCATAGATAGGAAGCTGATCAGTGGACTAAAACTGGATAGCCCTTGCTGCCCAGTTTTCTACAGCCTTGTAAAGACTCACGAACTGTCTCCTGCTGATATGCTATCCACGTCGCCGGAAATTTTTAAGATTCGTCCCATCATTAGCTGTGTGGGTGGACCAACCGATAGAATATCGTGGTTCCTAAGCAAAATTGTAAGCCAGCTCTTGCCCATGGTCCCTTCTCACCTGACTAATACGCAAGCATTCCTCGAAAAGCTACGCACCTCTAACATTACAAGTGACTGCGTAGTGGAGTCTTTTGATGTGGCATCGCTTTATACAAAGTCCAAAACGATCAAGCCTTGCAAGCCTGTATCACCTGTCGTCCCGTTGATCATCGACTTGCTCGAGCGGGCGCCAGCAGCGTCTCCATTCGTCCCTGTCGCGTGCCAGAGTGGTCCAATGGATCCTCCTCGCTCGAGGGACACGAAGAGCGTCATATCGGTCGTTCAGGGCTTTCACGAAGAAGTCCGACCAACGCGTTGGTGGGCGTCCTGGTGTTCTTTTGACATCCCGCGGATTGGATTGGATTGGAAGCCTTGCAAGCATTATCAGAAATGCTGGATAGGCACATTAATAGTATTAACACATTTGGACTTATTAAAGCGCACATCATGACCTTGACGAAGGAATGCCTATCTTGCAACATCTTTAAATGGTCAGGTATGTACTATTCACAAGTCAAAGGACTGGCTATGGGACAGCGGTTAGCTCCCGTACTTGCCATCTGCTTTATGAGCAAAGTAGAGGAACCAGTGCTTGCGCGAGCACCAATAATGTACTGCAGGTATATAGATGACTGTTGCATTGTGACTTCAACACAGTCTGAAATGGACGAGTGTTTCCGATTATTGAATCAGCAGTCCGCGTACATTAGGCTTACAAGGGAAACTCCAAAGAATGGCTGGCTACCATACCTTAATACACAGATAAAGGTTTCCAACGGCGTGTTTAGCGTAAAGTGGTACCGAAAGCCAAGTTCGAAGAACATCTTGATTCACGCCACCTCTGCGCATCCGACAAGCATAAAAAGTAGCGTCGTCATCAACATGTTTCATACCGCCTCGCAGGTATGTACAGGTGAAGAGGAGCGACAAGAGTCATTGCGAATGGCTTCGAATATAGCCATGGAAAATGGCTATGTATCGCCAAAGTATCGACGAGTTCCTGCTTCCCGCAGACAAAATGGACCACGAGATAACAGGATACCCTTATGTATACCTTTCATATCTGATAAAGTTACTTCTGCGATTCAAAAGAGTATAGTTCGAGCCCAGTTGCAGAATGATGTCGTTTTAGTCAGCATACCAAACGACACTATTAAACGTCAACTGGTCAGGAATAGACTCTACGAAAACCAGTGCTTATCAGATAGTTGTGTTATATGTCCATACGGCAAGACTGGAGATTGTTCTCGGGAGGGAGCAGTCTATCAGATTGAGTGTCAGACATGTAACTGCACATATATAGGGGAAACAGGAAGAAAACTAGCCATTCGAGTTAAAGAACACCTGACTAACGTGGTAACATCAGAACACCTCTCGGAAAGCATAGAGCTGAGGAGCATAACGGTAGCGACTTTGAGATTAGGTGCAAGGTGTTGGCGGTAGAAACAGAAATATCGGCAAGGAAAACATTGGAGGCGTTCTGGATTTTTGCAAGAAACCCTGGCATGAACGACCGTCAGGAACGCCCGTCAATTACGAATGACTTTCTGCCTGTTGTGCCAAAATGCGAGCTGTAGAATGGAAAGGGCGCATGTGCATGTCGTTATCCGTTCTATCCGTCGCTGCACAGTAAGTCTCATTCGCCCGGTCGTACTAACAGAGAGCTGCGGCTCCTTTGGTGGATCTAACGTAAGTTTATCCTTCTTTGAGTGGGCTTTCATGGGTGGTTTCTCTAAAGAAGCGGAACCGCTAGAGTGGGGCTAGCGCTTGGTGGGGTAAATCGCATATCTAATATTTGCACCACGTTCAGGCCTCTGAGGAAGACGGAAGCGTCGAATCGTTAGGCCTGGCAATAAATGTCCACCATAACAACCTCGAACGGTACAAAGTAAAACACTAACAAGTGTCTAAATTGATTTGAAAAGTATCCATGCATTTGCGAGGGGCGTGGAACGGAGTCGAACGAGATGCCGGCTGTCGCGTGCACCCGATACTAGCGGCTGTGAGCGACTTTCGGTGCAGCGACGGCGACAACGTAGGACCGCTCTTAAGGCCGCCACAGACTTCTGCGGCGCCGCTGGGCGGCGCCGCTGCCCTATGCTTAACCATAGGGGAGAGACGCAGAGCTCGCCTCCAGCGGCTCCGCCGAGCGGCGCCGCAAAAGTCTGCGGGGGCCTTTAGGATCCGTTTATACTTCCATCGCCGGGCGACGCGATTCGAACGGAGCGATGCGTCCGATCGCGTCGCGTTGTTTTGGACGGCGATGAGCACTCCGATCAGCCAGCGACGCGATTACGCACCATTGCGTACTAGCAACACGCAATTGTGCACATATTTCCGGGTCCACGTTTGTTCTACTGCGCTACTCAGAGATAAGCCTCTGGTATTCTCGAGGCACTGCTGATCCTAAAGGTCATCGTACGAATACGCCTCTAGCGCTCACGAACCATGGCTGATCACAAAGGTTAGCAATGGATGGTGGATACGCCAGAGGATATGCCTATCGGAAGGAATCCATGGAATCCGGGCGCCCTGGACCTGAAACGGGATTGAAAAGTTTACGGAGAAGATCCAAACCATATAAAGGGGTCTCTGAAGAAAAACAAAGGAAAAAATCAAGAGCAAGTGCGAGACCGCACTGCGAAAATCAACTGATCGGAGCCAAACCGCGCCCCATTCCACCGCGATCCATCGCATCGCACCCATTTCGAGTGCGACGCGATCCAACGTTGGGCGACGCGATTGGTCGCGGGCTCACGCGATTCATTCCGGACAGCTGGCGTCGACGCCGGCGACGCGATCA
This sequence comes from Heligmosomoides polygyrus polygyrus, assembly GCA_947396885.1. Classification (NCBI taxonomy): domain Eukaryota; kingdom Metazoa; phylum Nematoda; class Chromadorea; order Rhabditida; family Heligmosomidae; genus Heligmosomoides; species Heligmosomoides polygyrus. The sequence continues at coordinate 10,224,648 of OX377202.1, forward strand.
ATCAATTTGGCCTCATTGCGTGGTCATCGCGTAGCGCTGCGGCGAAGTATAAGGCCGGGGGCATACTTCCATCGCCGCGATGCCATCGTGGCGCTCAGTTCATGGTCATTCCGCCGCACGCGGTCGAATAGTCAATGAAATTTCGCCGCGGTCGCCGCAACAGTGGCGGTCGGCATGCGCGATGGCTTCCCGCGCCCATCGCTGGCATGGCATACTTTTTCGCGCCGCGCGCTGTGTTTAGCATTGGTCCTGAACGGATCGCGCTCCCTTGCAGAGCGATGGACGATGCGACGAGCACAGAGAAGTTCAAATTCCTTCATGTCGCTCTGCAGAACTCATCGCCGCGATTCCATCGCGGCGACGGCAATTATGCACGAGGCCTAAACCTTATACGCATTGGTCGTCGACTACTGACGACTAGGATGTACAAGCGCGCCGCTACGGTTGAAGGAAGGGCGGCGTTGCGGGAACTTAACAGCGAGCCAAGTGACTCGACCGCTCACGCTTCCTCCTAACAATAAGTTCATGACGGTGAGCGAAATCCTTGCAATGCTAGCGCTTCGCGATCTCTGCCTTTTCGAGGCAACTTTTCCAGTTTCTATATGCTTCTCAGATTTAACGAAGATGTTGCTCAGGTTTGTGCTCGTATCCAGAATGCAGTCATAGAAGTATTCAAGGAGAGGCTGTGGCTCGTCGGTTCATATCGCGAAGACTGGTCGCAGAGGTGCGAGAAGGTGCAGCGGGGGCCCGAAAACGCGCTAACGCTTGCTCCTACCGTAATCGCGACAGCCAATCATGTACCCTGCCTGTGCAGCTGAGTGGTTGCCCGATTGGCTGCCGCTGTTACGGTAACAGCAACGGCGCGTACCCGTACTCCTGCTGTGCGTCTTCGCTACATGTGTCTGCCCATCTCAAATACCCGCGTTAAGTAAAATATTTAGCCTTGCAAAGCTGTCACAAGATCCCTTAATATCTAACCTTTAATATCTTCCGGGTCAAAATTGCTCGAGTGTGGTCCAATACAAATGCACAGCAGAGCAGGTTAGAATTTATAAATTCGTGGGAATATTAGGAATTTCACAAGTTGATCCCTGCATTTAGGGCCTTCCCTCCAACCTTCCTTCAAGCGTACCTTTCACTCACTGTCGAGATTTCACTCCACAATGAGACAGCCGGCGTATGATGCACCGAATCAAACAACTTACTACAACACGTTATATGCTGTATTACAGTGAATTCTTCTTCCTCCTCTTCTTCTTCTCCTGAGCGTTTAGTCCCTCGCAGTCGCAGGGTCCGCTGTTCTTATAATCCGTCGCCACCTCATCCTATCAAGAGCGTCGTCTGGCGTGGCGCCGAGTTCGGCGAGATCTCTCTTGATGACGTCCTTCCACCTTTTCCTTAGGGCTCCTCTCGGACGCCTTCCGGGTGCTTCGAAATCTAGGGCCAACCTGATGGGGTGATCCTCTGGTCTTCTAAGGATGTGCTCGTACCAGCTCAGGCGCTGCTCCCTCATCTTCATATGGATCGGGGCTGTCTTCATCACTGCCCTACCGTCCTCATTTAGCACTCTGTCCCGACGGGTCCATCCACAAGCCCACCTGAGCATACTCATTTCTGCTGCGTGCAGCTGCCGCTCCTGCGCTTTACATAGGGCCCAGCACTCACTGCGAAAAGGGGACAGGCCTCACTACTGTTCTATATAGCTTGCCCTTGAGTGTCCTGGAGCACCTACGGTCACAGAGGATTCCTGTGGACTTCCTCCATTCAAGCCATGCTGCATTTATCCTTCCCCTGACCGCCTGCTCTACACTTCCTTCCTCAGATAGGTCACTTCCGAGGTAGCGGAATTCTTTCGCCTTCTCGATCGCCTCCTCTTGGCAGTCTAGGATCGGTCTAGTGCACTGCTCAGAGCTGACAAACTTGGTCTTCTTCACGTTCAGCCGCAGACCGTTATCCGCGAGGGCTACTTGCCACAGCTGTACCTTCTCCTCCAGTTCCTCCCGGCTGTCGGCTACTAGAGCGATATCGTCCGCGTAGAGGATTGTCCTGAGAAGGCCTTCCTCCAGGTGTTTCACTATGCAGTCAAGCGTCAGCACGAAGAGGAACGGACTCAGAGCCGACCTTTGATGTACCCCCACTGTAATGTCCATCTTCTTTGTCATTACGTGTGCGGTTCGTACCGCCGCTTTCGAGCCTTCGTACATGTCCTTTACGAATGTGATCAGACGTTCCGGGACATCTCTACCTCGAAGCGATTTCCAGAGCACGGCCCGGGGTAGCCTGTCGTAGGCTTTCTCCAAGTCCAGGAATGCCATGTAGCAGGGCTTTCGTTTTTCTCGATATTTCTCCATTACCTGGCGAGCGATAAAAATGGCGTCTGTGGTGGACCTCTCAGGCATGAAGCCCCACTGCTCCTGGGAGATTGTCACCATCTCCCTCAGCCTCGAGTCGACAAGACGTTCGTAGATCTTCATCGTGTGTGAGATCAGTTTGATCTGTATTACAGTGAATTAGCACCAGAAATTCCATACTAAATGCAAGTGACGTTAAGCGTAGGCGAAAGGATGATGTCAGTACACCCATTATTTTCAAGGGATTAAAGAACAGATTTTGGTGTTAATGTGACAGGAAAAGAGATCTGGTTGGTTAGTTGGTTGCTAGATAGATCCAGAAACCCGCCGTGCCCACTATTCAAATGCTTAAGACTCAGTTAACCTTAGGCACATACATTGCTCTAAGCTGGCGTTCACTACAGCAACGGCCAAACAGGCGCCATGATACAATCGGGGCTCAAGCGGTTGAGGCTAAAATCGAATCGTGGCTCATTCCTTGCTTTGATAGATTGGACGGTGTAGAGCTTCATCCTTCTTCATCTGTGAAGATTGCTTGCTGTCGAGAAACTCCCGTTACATAGTTTCCCCTCTCATTTCTTCAGCTGCTTCTAAAAGCTCTCCTCACTTTGCCACTAATTCAGGCCGTGAAAAAACCCGAACAGCATAGGCGAGCAGCAGCACTCGCACCACACAGCTCTAGCAGCAGCAGCAGCAGCAAAGGGAGAAATGGACGATGAAAAACGAACGGGCGACACTTGCAGACGTTGCTGCAGCAGCTGGGAGTTCTTCCAAGCGGGCGCGCGCTCCCAACTTTGCTGCGTACATTTTTGGAACTCGCTAAGGGTCTGACGATGACGATGCGGCTGCTGCTGCATCAGAGAGAAAAACAGACGGCAGGGAAAAACTGCAGAATGGGGTTTTCCAGCGGCGGACTGCGAACTCGTTTTCCTGACCCTCTCCGGCGAGGGCGAAAAAATCGAGAGAGAAATGGGTTTTCTCCCTGGTTTCACAGCACGTCGTCGGTTTGTCGCCCGCCGTCGTCTACGTCGAGAGGGAAGTGCTGCCTTTTCAGTGGGTTTGACATTATAATTACACTCCTAGTGGCTCTTAGTTACTTTTGGACCTGTAGATGTAGAAGGTAATAATTGCTTTCTTCTGAACTCTTCTATGGCATAGTTGCTTGTAGCATACGAATGCAATACCGATCTCGTCTTTTGTTTTTGGGCGGAGCAAACTCAAAGCTCGTCCTTTTCACCGTTTTCCCATAACTCCCCTTAAAGTGGAATTTTTGAAAACTAAATGCTACCCCATCCGATTGCAATGTGGGTAATCTATCTAATGATGTAGGTATCATCCATTGGTTTTAGAAAGATATACTTTTGGTGACCTATAAAACCTGACTGGGGACCCTCCTGCTCTTATCGCTCGAGATAATTGCACCGACACGGTCCAGGTTTTATAGGTCTCAAATCTATTTTTTTTAACTGACGTACGATGCCTACATCAGATCGGGTAGATCGGCAAACATTTGGGTTAAGATGATAACTTTTGTTATTGAATAGAAAGAGAGTTATGGGAAAACGGCGAAAACGGCTTTTTTGCGCCTATTTCGCCCAAAAACCAGAAGACAGGAGCGGTATGGCGGAGTGGCGTTCTACCCACCCCGTCCTTTAAACAAAGGCGTGGCAAATATCTGCGTCTCCACTATCTCGTATGATAGCCACTGGACTCTCGAGCAAGCCCAGGGGGACGAGGGGGTAGAATGCTCGTCCCCTCCCCCCCCCCCCCCCCATATCCGCCACCACAGTCAAACTCTGGTGCTGCCGTCCGTCATCACTCAGTCCGATCGGATGCTTCTCATTGTCGTCTTCAAAGGCCTCCGCATAGTTTTGTAGCCGAGCGGCACGTGGGGCGTCGAAGAGAAAGGGTGGTGCGGTGCTCCTCCCCATTTCTGCCGCGCCCCTTCTTCGCGGCGGCAAGCGGCAAAAGGAGAGCGGCGAAGTGACAGTAGGTCGGATCCACCACTTATACCATTTTCGACTAGAGTGCAGAGAGAACTCCACCGGCGGCTGTGGCAATGAAGGGATGATTAAAAAATAACTAGCGAGGCAGCAATTTGTGACCGGCTGCCGACTTGTCCTCGATTATTAAACGAAATAGAACGGCGCGGCGCAACACAGCTCGCCGGCGGCGGCAACCTCTGCTTCCGTTGCTTGTGATTAGAGAAAGGCCTGGCTTCTTGCCGCACGAGTGTGCGGAGGGCTTAACTCCGTCGCTGCTGAGCATCCGTCGCCTTCGCTGGCTCAGCCGGTCTGGCTAGGCTCCCCCACTGCAATTAGATTCGCCGTAGGAGCGAAAGATGCAAAAATTTAAATTCTAGTTTGAGAATTTTGAATTTATTAACTTTTGGCAATCCACCAATATTGCTAGAGTAATAAGCTTGGTCCCTCAGCCTCAGGTCATGACCCAAAATCAATTAATTTCGCATATTTATCTGCGATATTCACAAAGCACGGAACGACAGGCCGGAATGCGACCCGGCACAACAGAAAACATGTCGACAATGTATGACAGGAGATCACTGTGTACACCAGTGGGGACGAATGCCGGCGCGGTTGACGAAAGGAGTAGAAACACCGCGGCGAAGAGACTGGCCGGGTCCCCGGGTGCAGCCGCGTGTCCCTCAACCATCCAGGTGGCCGTCCTCGAGAGTCCTTTGTCCTCGCTTATATAGGTCCGTCTTCGTCAAGTCCGTGCCTGAAACAGAGAAGGGCAAGGGGCAGCGAAGTTTCGAAAGAGACGGCCAGCAAGGAGAAAGGCAACACGGGGCATAATATCAAAACGGGACTCACCACACTAATTCCCCCTTTGTCCCTTACACTAGGCATCCTAAAAGATTGTCAGTCGACTCTCAAATTGAATTAGAGCGATATCATTCCAAGTTTGTCTTCTTTCGTTTCAAATATGGAAAAGTTTGCCCATCTCAACATTATGCCGTCATATTAGCTGTGTGTGCAATTGTACTTAACATGACGGCTTCTTCCCGACTTTCCCGAGCAACTGTCGTGAGTGCGGGAGGGCGGGAGTATCCACCAGCCACGTAGGATCGCCCCCCGTTGGTTCCCGTAATGTTCACGAATACCATTTTCTACCTCCCGAGGCTGGTCGGCTCCCGTGGGAAGCCGCGAACGTTCCCGGGAACGTACATGAATACGGCCACCGAATGCGTCGACACACAAAGCAGTGGCGCTGTGTGACCATCATGCATAGGCCACCGAGCAGCAGAGATTTACGTAGTACTTGTAGGGCACGTTTACATTTCGACGCCGAGCGACGCGACGCCACGTATGGTGGCCATATTGATCGTGCGACGCGATCGATCAAACTGGCCAGTATACGTGGCGTCGCATCGCTCAGCGTCGGAAGTATAAACGTGGCCTTAGCCCTAGTTTATATGTACTTGCGCCGCCGCGCGGCGCGGCACCCTGGGTGGAATAAATATCGACTGGGCGACGCGAAAATTCGATATCTATGGCGAAGGTGATGCCGCGCCGTGTGGTGGCGCAAGTGTAAACTAGGGCTTACGGGAGGGGGCTGTTAGAACATGGCGGGGCTCAGCCTTAAATTGGATGGCTTTACACATCCCATGTGATATTTACAGTAGCGCTAAACTCTAACCCGATCTGGTACAATCTTTATTGATCGATTGACGTTTCTGCGATGCCACCTTCTTCCTGCTCTCAAACTTGGGTAAATAAACCACGTGGTGTTGGGTAATTGAACCATGTAGGATCCATCAAAGCGCTTAGAAGGGCGACGCAGTGCCCTGCGAGGTGAAATTCGGAGCTTGCCTCAGGCGAGTGGCATGGAAACAGAATGGGTCGACGAGAAATAGTGCAGTTGCAATAGCACTCCAGGTACTGGGATCCATGCTTTGTCACGAGGTGTGAACTAACTGTAAGTCGAAGCTAAACGTCCTAATCTTCAATCCCCCAGTGCCAGGCTCTTCAGGGCATCCGTGAAGTAGGACCCTGATGTTGTTAGTGCTCAAGACGTGGCCTCGCAGGTGTACTGCACCAGGAGCCGCAGACACACTTGATTCTTGTCGGGAACGAAACTGAAGGTCGACAATCAAAATTTCTTGTTGGAGCCAATAAGGCGCTAATATCTTGTCAAAAATGTAATGAGGTAACTCAGGAAAGTAAATCGGCGTTCTTTGATGTCCCAGGACTGCCACCGTTTTTCCAGCTAGATTCTTTCGCACGTTCTGATCGCTGTCGACGTGCACAGGCTCTAAGGCCCCTGTTATACTCCCGCGGGAGCTTCCGCGGACGGACGGTGCACCGCGGACGGTCGTCGTCGTCCCGGGGCGGCTAGCGTCGCATCGGAGCGCGTTTCCCGCGCCGAACTCCGCGGGACGACAGCCTTCCGCGGTGCACTGCACCGCGGACGGCTGCCGTCCCGCGGGCGGGAAGTATAACACCTCTCTCGTCGTCTGTCGGCGGCGATCCGCGGACGGCGTGCGTGGCGGGTCGCGACGAGTGGCCCGGCTCGGGGTCCCGACGCGATTTCCGCCCATCCGCGGAAGCTCCCGCGGGAGTATAACAGGGCCTAAGGCAGGGGGCATACTTCCATCGCCGCAATACTATCGTGGTGCTCAGTTCACGACAATTCCACCACGCGCGGCCGAATAGTCAAAGGAAACTTCGCCGCGGCCGCCGCAACAGTGGCGGCCAGCATGCGCGATGGCTTCCCGCGCCCATCGCGGGAACGGCATGTTTTGTCGCACCGCGCGCGGTGTTTAGCGTTGGACCTGGGTGGATCGCCGTCGTGCTTCCTTGCAGAGCGATGAGCGATGCGACAAGCACAGAGAAGTTCAAATTCTTTCGCGTCGCTCTGCAAAACTCATCGCCGCGATTCTATCGCGATGACGGGTAGTATGCGCGAGGCCTAACACGAGAAGCGGGGTAGACCCAAAAATCATTTGGCGTTCGGCTCCGCTCTGAATCTGACCGTTCGCCACCTCCAGATTCGCTTCGGACGATTCTTTCTCCATCCTCCCCTTTTATCCTTCTCCCTCCTTCATGTACCTTGTGTATTGTATACGGCTTATGGCGATAAAAATACAAACACCAATGTTTTGTAGCGCTCCCAAGACTCTAAAATCTGCTGTAAGACAACGACGCCTTCGAATCGGGTAGTTCTCCGGTGTGAGCACAGGATAAGTGCGATCGTTTAGAAAGTAGTTTGTCCGTTACAAAAAACTTTCCAAATAAGGCGACTTTGTTAAACGTCATCGATCATAGCGCATAGGGTGAGCATATGCCTTTATCAGTCTCTCAGGGCGATGGAAAGTCGAAACGTCAGGCCCTGTTGGATAAAGACGTCCACCTAAGAAAACCTCGTGTGACGCTGTTTATTTCTAACAATAACAATTTGCAATGTCGAGGTTTCAAGAAGAGAAAAGTTGGGAGCTACAACTTCTTGATCACCAAGGGCTTTTACCTGCTTGTTAACTTACACGGTTTTTTCCGCTTCCAGTCGGCTTTCTGTGGCCAAGTGGGTGAGATGTGCGTGTGTGTGACCGAGCAGTGCTGCAAAACTGGAACGCTTCGCTCCATGTCGCCGTCAGCTCGTCCCACATGAAATGCGCCGTTTTTCCCACTGCGTGCTCGCCTGCACGCTCTAACCCTCTCGCCGACGTCGATTATTTCGTCGAGCGGTCTTTTTTCCGCATGTGGAGCGACGCAAAACATCGCGCGCACTCGCTTCTCGTCGTACAAACTCCACTGCACGCCGCGTCGCGGCGGCCCAGCGAAGACACAGTGCCGCTGAACTTTTTGGAGTTAAATTTGAAAGTGCTAGCTAAGAACAGTACCAGGAATGGGAGATGTGCACGTTGCTGCTGGTAAACGCTTTGCACAAGCCGTCAAGCATTGTGATTAAAACTGGTCGAATGCTTAATTCTTAAAGATCATAATTGTATTCAAGCACTTTCGCGTCTAAGGCCTCGTGCATACTTCCCGTCGCCGAGGTGGCATCGCGGCGATGAGTTTTGTAGAGCGACGCGAGAGAATTTGAACTTCTCTGTGCTCGTCGCATCGCCGATCGCTCTGCAAGGGAGCGGGACGGCGATCCGTCCAGGACCAACGCTAAACACCGCGCGCGGCGCGAAAAAGTGTGCCATGCCCGCGATGGGCGCGGGAAGCCATCGCGCATGCCGACCGCCACTGTTGCGGCGGCCGCGGTGAAGTTTCCTTTGACTATTCGACGGCGTGCGGCGGAATGGCCATGAACTGAGCGCCGCTATGACATCACGGCGATTGAAGTATGCCCCGGCCTAAGGCCCCGTTTATACTTCGTCGCGGCGCGATGCGATGGCCACGGAATGAGGCCAAATTGATCGATCGCGTCGCACAATCAATATGGCCACTATACGTGGCGTCGCGTCGCGCCGTGACGAAGTATAAACGGGGCCTAAGGGGTCGTTTAGTGTGCGCGCGACGCGCGATGCGATGCATGTGTAGTGGCCAAAATGTAGCGACGCGATTGATCAATTCGGCCACTACACATGGCGTCGCGTCGCGCCTCGCGCGCACACTAAACGACCCCTAAGGGATCGTTTAGTGTGCAGGTGACGCACGACGCGACATCACGATAAACTCCTATTTTGGTTCTTCGCGCCGCACGATCCATACGGGAGCTTGTCATTACATCGCGTCGCGTACACACTGAACTATCCCTAAGCGATCGTTAGAGCTGCCGTAATAACGGCGAGCTGTTTGGACGAATTTCTGCACCGTAGGCAGGGGTCGTTGCGGAACCCAACGAGTGCATCAATTATTGATCGAGAACCGGGTGAACGCTTACCAGCCTTTATTTCGCTCCACTTCTTTTAGATTTATTCTGCTGTATATGGTGGATTCATTCTGGCCTACTTCTTCCTGGTACTGGTCTTCTTACCTCTAGTTCAGCGCAGGTTAGAAGGAGTGTTATGCTAGTCGTGAGCATAGTCATGGGAGGGGGGGGGGGGGGGAGGCACCTGATATTCTCATTTAAACCATGGTGGAAATAAAAGCCATAAACCATGGCTGTGATAATCTGAATGATAACCTTGTAAACAACTTGAAATTAATTAGCAGCATCCTAGCGAGTGTTTGGCTAGAATAGGAATAATGCTGAAAAGGAACGTCAGATGAACACTCCCCCCTCCCCCGCCGACTCGACCTGCACCGAAATGTTCAGCATTGCTTCTTCTCGTATCTATTCCAGCCGTGAGATGCCTGCACTAATGAGGGCTGTAACAAGTAGGAAGAATCATTGCCCTTCAGCGTTGACCCCTCCCGTTTAGGCGGTCTTTTCCCTTATTACCATTAGTAAAGGAAACAATCAATTTAGAACTTGGACGGTCCCTGCATAGCCATATCAGTCATTGATTGATGCGCTTGACGGGTCCCGCAACGACCGCCGCATATCGTGCGAAAGCTCGTCTGAACAACTCGTCGCCACTTCGGTAGCTTTAGACGCGAATTCTGAAAAGAACACAAGGAGTCCTATGAAACTTGGCACTTTATTTGTAGCATCCAGTTACTACAACGACCATCTTTTAGGTATTTTGGCAGACGAAAGTATTGACAGATCGTTTTAGGAGAGTGAACGCAATGTGGAAAATCTAGAAGGACTGAACAGCTACAATTTTACAAGTTAAAGGTTGAAGTGGGCGCGTGTAGCGCAAAGGAGGAGAAACCGGTTGTCGCGTGCACCCGATACCAGGTCCTTGGATCGGATTTCCCGCTCAACCAACCTTTTTTCGACTGCGCTATATAGTGGTGAAGATTCTTCGGTGAATCTAGTGTTATAATCTTGTTTATAAATTTTAAGATGAAGGAAATAAAGGGCCGCATCTTTTCGCTCAAGATAAATAAAAATCATTATGTACATAATACATCTCCCGACCAACGTGGCATTCGGCGATTGCACTGTCTTAAAAATCTAATCCATCCTTTTCGATTAGAGAAGTAAAGGATAATTGATCAAATGCTGCGTTAAGATCTCAGCACACCTTTGCGGGAAAGTGGCGGCCCTATCTCTAGGGCAGGGACACATAGCTGTTGCCGGCGGCAAGCGGTACCCTGCCTCAGCAGCACACTTTTGCGGCAACATGTTGGGCGCCAACAGCGGCGCCGAAAGTGCGGCAGCGTCAATAATCAATAATCATTCACATCATTTTTGCCGCAGCAGTCTGCTTGACGACCTCGGCAGGGATCGGCTAGAGCGTAGACAGAAGGCGGGAAAGCAAATAGCAGCAGTACGTCCCGACTAGAATTAGTACAGTGCCTCTACTGCTTGTTGCTGCTTGACACCCGTCGTTTTCCGCAAGTGTGTGGAGGCCTTTAATCAATTCCAGGTTCAATCCCAATCGGGGGGGGGGGGACACTCCACAATGGCGGAGTGGCGTTCTATCCCCCGCCCTTTAAACAGAGGCGTGGCAAATGTCTGCGTCTCCACTATCTCGTAAGGCAGCCACTGGGCTCTCGAGCAAGCCCAGGGGGTTGGGGGTGGGCGGGCCAGGGGGACGAGGGGATAGAACGCTCGACCCCCCGCACCCGCCGTCTCCGAGGGGGGAGTGGGCACGCCGTGGCGACTAACTACACAGCGCGAATGTGAATGCAGTCTTATCTCCTCGTTTCGATTAAAGATCCGCGTCTTATTTGCTTCCGTACTGGGCAAGGGAGGGAACTCCAGGATGAAAGAAATTTTAACACGGGTGCGCTAGTGAGCCCACACCCCGGAGTCCCTTCCCTGCCCAATTCTGTGCTCTACTCCGCATCAGCGGAGGAGAGCACTGAACAAGAGCTTTCAAGGCTTTTCGAGATTTCAAGGCTTATGCTCTGGCTAACCTCTGCTGCAGGCTAGAGACGGCGAAATAGTGCGCATCGGTAGGAGGAGCACACTCTGCGTCTCTTACCAGCGCGCGCTATTTCGCAAGGCCCTGGGCGATTTCAACTTAATATAACGCGCTTATAAGGCATTTCCGCAAAAAAACGACTACGATATTCGTTCTTCCCATGGCAGATTACCCCTAGTAGACTTTTTTTGAACAAGATTTAGTGCGGTACAAAAAGTACACTAGTACCCATGCAGCATAACACATGAACGACCTTACCTGATCCCCCCCCCCCTTGGAAGTCGTCGATCCTAACCTGAAATAACAAAATGTTACAAAACCGACAACGAGGAACGACGATGCGGACCACAAGCAGAAAAGTAAATAGGACGTGGGGTGATGCGTATGCCAGCAGGGTCCCTCTATGTGACGCGCACGCATTCGGTGCGCGGGAATTTGAAAACGGGGATTACGTTTAGCGCCACTACGGCCTCTTCATAGTTTTGTAACGATTTTTTTTTTATATTTCAGGTCAAGATCGACGATTTCCAGGTAAGGTCGATCATGTGTTATGTTGCATGTATTGATGCGTAAACTGGTGGCATTTACATGTCGTGGAGTGCCCCCCCCCCCTCCCCATTGTGATTGCACCTCAATCCCATTTGTGATGTGCCATACATTTCCACTTATACGGAGTGGAAACAGCTTGAATGCATATCTGGCCTATAAAATAACTTACAATGACCGGCCTACGTAGAACTCAGCGTTTTTTACTGTTTACTTTTCATGGAGGCTTGGCGCAAATTTTCTTATCCCTTTTCAACCCATTGATGATCATTATGATGTAGGTGGCTTCTCACCTGAATAGACTGCTAAGTTTCCAGAAGTTAGGCGCTAGGTATGGGGATGAAGCTGCAGCTTGGTAAGCAATCTGCTTCAAAAGACAGCTGCGTTGTTCCACTCCTACTTATCGCCGCCGGACCCCAGCCAAATACCCTGACAAATGGGTCTATCAGTAGGCGGCAAAAAAACCTCATCCGGTAAATTATCACCTCCACCGGATAGCATGTGCCAGGTGGCCGTGCCGCCGACCGCCCTCGACGAGTCGCCGCATGCGACGTCGCGTTTGCGTTCGGTCTGTGGCGAAAAAACGCTCACACCTCTTGAAGTCGCGTTATTACGTCGTGAAAAACGGACGACAAACCGGTTGCCGTGTCGACAGGAGACGTCGTGCCGCACGTAAGAAGCAACGCCGGCATTTACAGCTGTATGACTTCTCGACGAAAAAATCAACAACTGCCCGAACTCTTTCAGCCGGGTTCTTAGGGCTGTAGATGCACCTGCTGCTGCCACTTCAGCGGCACTCAACGACTACAGTGCGAGCTGCTCGTTCTGTGAGCAGTGGGAGGCTTTGGTTAGGTTCTAGTTCTTGCTTCTAACTGTGGAGCTAAATTCATTTTATCCGTGAAAAAACGGATTTTTTTCTGGACAGTAGTATTAGGTTGATCTGAAAATTCTGGCGGTTTTGGCCGGTCCACTTCAGACGATCACAACTTTCACCATACTCACCGAATTCAGTCAAGAATTCAGTCAAAATAAGCGTCATTTGAAAGAGTACACTTTCCCCAACGCGAAACTAATTGACTAATTCCATCAGCGGAAAAATGGGTGGTCAAGGTGCCACAAATTCTAGGAAGGCAGTTTTTGCGTGGTCCTGATTCGCGAAGGTTCTATCAGCGAGGAATTTCTGGAAGTGCTTAAAAGAGTGGTAGGCCGTTGGCGCCAGGGCTGATGTGCATAGCGAGTGAGGAAGAACTTTGTATCCTAGTTCGTTTGATTTTCACATGGTGATTTGTGGAACATGTGGGTAGGCATAGTACTGCAATAGAATGGGACCTCTTCTGTTGACCAGTGCGGGCTGCAGGTCACTCAATTTTCGGTACATCGCCTCGATTTCGTTACAATAGGACTCTGCTCTTATGGATCGGCGTGGTTCCAGAAAGTTGTAGTGAATCATACTAGACGCCGACTACCACCTTGTTACCATAATCTTTTTCTGGTGGGATTTCGGCTTTGGGAAGGGGCTGGGGGTTCGTCGTCATCAACCCACCGTTCTGGGGACGGATTCATCAACGACTTACGTAACTTTAACGGAGAGTTGTAAACGAATAGCTCAGATACCGCGACTTATCAAGCGATCATGAGCGAAAAATAAAATAGTTCGTTGAAATTACGTAAGTCCTTGATGAATCCGACACTTGATCGTCTTCGGTTATCGTACATAGCCCACTTATCACCACACGTGACGACTCGATCCAAAAACGGATCACTTTGATTCCACAGAAGCAAAGAAGAACTGATTTCGAAACGCGACAATTTCCGGCGATCACTCAAATCGTGGGTCACCCACTTTCGAGCTTTCTCACCTTTCCGAGGCGTTTTAGACCATCTCTAACAGCAGTTTTACTACTCTTAGACCTTCCGCAATCCTATGGACTGTTTGCGATGGATTAGCTTCCACAGAGGCATTCGAGTTGTCGCCCTGGAGTGTGCTGTATAATGGACGGTCCATATATCTGAAGGTAGAGTGCTCGCCTACCACGCGTGCGGCCCAGGTTCGATTCCCGGCCGATGCACCAAATATGATGGACAGTCTGGGTGTCTGAATGGTAGTGTCCTTCTATTATCGTTTGTTCGGTGGTTCAGTGGTTTGTTGTTGCATAGTATGAACAGAGCTAGGGCCGGATTCATCAACAATTAAACCCGTGGGTATGCGGGGTATAAGAGGTAGAGATAAGATAGAGTCAGGTAGAGATATGGCAAGAGTCAGAGACGCAGCTTCCTTGTGGGTATCTCTACCCCCTATACCAGCGGGTTAGTCGTTGATGAATTCGGCCCCTGATCGTTCGTTTTTATTATGCGACGATAAGTATCTAACTGCTCGAATAGGTCGACCTCCCGGCCCCACAAGGGAAAGGTCTGAAACGTATGCCTGAACGGGAAGAGCGAGTCATACAGGAAGATTCCCCAGCCCTCAATTGGTATAAAAATGTGGTTCTTTGTGGCCAAGTCGTAAAACCCACAGAATAGGACTGGGGTCAGAAGTTACATATTGTGGAATCGGCGCTTCACGAGCGGTGAGGATCTCTTGTACGCCCGCGTTGCCACTTCCGGCAAGTGGCATGGAGCGCATTGGATAGTGGCGTTGCTTCACGCGACGGAGGTCGGGCGTTCGGACCCTCCGCGTTGTGGTATTTTTGCATTTCGCGCTCGTGAGGCGTCGATTCCATAGTGACTTCAAGAACCCAGTACTCCTTGGGTTTAACGACTTGGCAAGAAAAAAGCTCATTTTTATACTAGTTGGAGGGTGGGGATTCTTTCTATATTATAAAGTTCTTTTGTTTTAATATTAAAATATCCAGCTGGAAACATATTTCAGCAATCCTGAAAGTTTCTGTACAAATAGTATTACTTTTGATTTTAATTGGGATTTCTGATTTCATGTGTGGGAATCTATTGACTTAAAAATTAAAAGAAACTGTTTTATTATACAAGTTAGATTCTATTTCGTTATTAATAATTTTCATAGTCATCTCTAAATAATTACATTTGAACTTATTATCCTGTGTCTTTTTTCTTTTTTTAAGCAATTGTATTTTATAAATTAAATTAAATGTATTGTCAATAAAGTCCTCATAATGCGTTGGCGTCCTCTTAGGCCCCATTACGGGGGCGATAATCCTTTTCTTTTTATAGGATGCGCCACGCATTCAACTTTTGCGGAGTGCCGTGGATACAACCTGAATTCGTATTCCACACATGCAGTGGTTTTGGCCAAATAAAACATGTCTGATGTAGCATCACTCGCAAGTATTTTGCTGGAGCTGTTGTGGGCCTGACTGCGATAAACCATTAGGACACTCCAGTTGCTGCATTTGTAGTTAGATCCCTCTTAAAATGAGCTCCTCAAGGGTGGAGCTCCTGTAAAAAGGGACCGGGACAGTGGCGTTGCAGCGTTGACTTCGACGTTTAAATATCTGCTCGATTACTGTATGTTCGGTTCGAGCACAAACACCAAATGGAGTGTTACCTCGGCACGGGAGGTGACTAGGATACTGGTCTCATCCACATAAATGCGACTAAGCGGCATTTCCCTCGTACTTCTTTTGAGGCTAGGCAGCTTGTCAGAAAAGTGGTTAGAATACAGTACAAACCACAATCTCCGAGAAGTGCCCCTGGAGGCCCTGGGGAGGGTCTTTCATCTCTTCCCTCCACCCCAGCTACAGTAACAGCGCTCATCCTTCGAGCGTCGGCAACTCCTCTGCCAAAGCCGACAGTCACAGCGCGGCCTGGGTTGGTCGGCTGCAAAAAAGTGGGCGGTGTCGTGGGGAGCGGTCCCGCCTCTCCCCTGCACTCCGGCGGCGAATTTTTTTAGCATACTGTATCGCAGAAAAAGTGCACGCCCACGGTAGCCGATTAGCGCCTCACACACAGGGCTTACTGTATGAAGACATTGGGACATTCGCTAACAGAGATTGCTCAGAGAAGGAACGTCCTGCGGTACTAACTAATCCATATTCTTTTCCTGCTTTTTTCTCTCTCAGTTCAAACTAAAAGCCTCGACTGTTTTCGGCTTCTATGCTTAAATGATTGTAAAATTGATCAGGTTTTTGTTTTTGCTTTATGTGCCTTTAAAATTATAAAAATTTGCCCATCCTGTCGTTGAATGAAAATGGAGTTGAACGCAGGAGCATTCAAATCACTAAAAAGGTGGAAACGCTCGGTAAGCGGAAGGTTCCATTGTCCCCTCTAGCTGACCTATAGTTAGATCTGACACCACTCTCATAAAGTATTAGGTCGTTGCATATGAAATGGCCGATTTTGACTGAAAAATGGGCAGATAATAACATTGCTTAGAAGCAATTTTTCAATCGAATTGAGCTCGATTGCAATTAGTACATATTTTCCAACGCGACAATCGCTTAGATATTCCATCTTTTTAAAAATCAGAACCAGGAGAATTAATAAAACATAAGAAGTCATTTTCAACTTCATTGCTGAATTTTTTACCTTTCACATGACGATCTAAATGCTTGGAAAAATGACAGTGGCAGAGGACAGATCTGGTGAATATGCTGGATGTGGCAGAGTTTCGCATCTCAACACATCCAGTTTCTGGAGAACAATTTTTGAAACGAGCGGACAAGCGTTGTCAAGTGGTAGGATTGGACCTCCTCGATTCACCAAAGCCGGCCGTTTTTCCATCAACTTCTGGTGCATCACATCAATTTCGGCGCCGTACTTCTCTGTTGTGATAGCCTCTCCAGTCTTCAAGAATTTGTAATGAACTATACCAGTCATTGTCCACCTACGGCCACCATGGTCTTCTTTGGAAGGAGGCTTGGTTTTCGGCATCTCCTTGGACCCTCATTCTGGTCCAGCCATTGTGCCGTGTGACCGTGTGACGACGATTGTCATAAAGGATCCATTTTTCGTCGCATATCACGATCTTGTGCAAAAAGATTGATCTTAGAGTGCGCACAACCTTAACAAAACACATGTGTCGTGGCGCTTCAGCATCTGCCCGGCGGTCAGTTCATGCGGGATCCATTCATCCAATTCCTTTACTTCTCCGATCGCAATGAAGTGGCGACTGATAGTGCTGCTGTCAACGACAAAATGCTGTGCAAGGTCTCTCACAGTTTGACGTGGATTCGCTTCCACCATGGCTTCGCGTTGATCGACGTTAAGGAGCGATGGCGGCCTACCTCGGTCTTCACCTTCGAGACTTTCATCTCCGGATCGAAACCTTTCAAAGATATACGGTAAGAAAGCGGGATTCTGCGCTTTAGAAACCATGTGCAGTGCCTAACACGGAAACATCCTTATCCACGAAAAGTCGACCAGAAATGGAGGTAGCAAAATCGACCATTTCATATGCAACGGCCTAATAGTATATGAATTATAAGTGCACCGTTACGCCTATCGACGTGCCTCGCACTAGCGCGATGTTACCGTACCATAGTCATCATCAATATCGATCACAATCACTTAACTCCCATCCCAATCGGTTAAATCTGAGAGAAAATAGATAATATCGATCAATATTGATTGCCTTCCCATATGCCGTTAAGGCCTCCCGCCGATAATATCGATTGATATTGATTGCTTTCCCTGCTGTAAAAGCCTTCCATCTGAATCCTCAGGAACGTTGGCGCGTTCGGCAGGTGTTCTCAGTCCTCAGGCACGTAGAAGGCGTCTGGGTATTTTCCGCTAATTTCGCATCTCTTAATTTGCGCCCCGTAATTTGCGACCCACCTCTATTTTCCTTTCCCTTTTTTTCACCGGTCGATAGCTCAAAGCGAATTATTATATAGTATGACATCAACTACCACTCGGCTTTAGGACCACTTGAGTGACATCCACAAAAAATCGATAATTTGATCAATATCGATTGATGGACACTTCAAAGCGATATTCAAATTCGTGTTCAGCGACCTTGACTATCCAAGGCCGAGACGTGTTTAGCACGTCTTCTGAATCCCCAAGCATGTTGAGCGACATTCTGGTCCTCTTCTGAGTCCCCATGCATGTTGAGCGACGTGTTCGGCATGTCTTCTGAGCCCCCAGGCACGTTGAAGGCGTCTGGGTATTTTCCGCTATTTTATGACTAATTTTCCCCCTATTTTATGACTGGTTTCGATCGATAGTGTGACTCACCGCATAGCGCGTTAGTATATAGTATGATACTAAAATGCAGGGCACCATACCATCTCCAAATCTGCCGGTCTTGATACATGAAGCTATTTCCAAGGTGAACGAGGACTGAAAACGCACTTGTCATGAATCAACAAAACCAACAAGCGTTGAGTGACAATCTGGTGTTGTGCTAGCTCAGCTTTTTTTCAGTGCGAGATGTTGTGCTTGCCGTCAATGAAGAACAACTTTCAAAGTACTTTGCTGTGATAAAAGGATAAAGGACAAAGGACGGCGTTACTCAATCCCTTCTGGGATGCGCCACGCATTCTACTTCTACGGGATGCCGTGGAGGCGACTTCAATGCATATTTGGCCATACAATGACTTGCGGTGGCCAGCCGATGAACAAGTCAGCGCTCTATCCTTCCCAGAGAAGTCTGGTACCAATTCACCGACCCCGGAGGGATGGAAGGCTTGGTTGGCCTGGGCGGGAAATCCGAACCAGGAACCTGGTATCGGGTGCAGGCGACAGCCGGCGCCTCCTTCGACTGCGCTCCACGCTCCCGTTCGCGCCCGGTTAAATTACCCAAGTTTGAGCGATGCTGGTTAGATCCTCTCGAATCCTTCTCTGTATTTTCCCGGTAATCCTCGCACCAGCAATTAGCAGTGACTCATCCACCAATTTTCTTACTAAACTTGTCGGCTCGTTCCGCGGTCCGAACGGGATCAACATCACCCAATTCCTGCCGACGTTTCAAATGCCGGCTTGTATGAAACAGTGCCTGCCGGAACTAGATGGTCTGCTCATGACGATGTTGAAGAGTTCTATTATTATTGGTATAAAAGCACTCATCCACAAATCTGTCTGTCTGTCTATGTGTCCGTCCGCGACGGAACGAGCGGACGATGCACGGGGTGATACGATAACGCCTCAATATATAGGTTCGAACATCATGGATGTTCGAGTACCTGGTTACAAGACTATTTCGCTTAGATGAAATCGTCTAAAATTAGGTGGGCCGGGCAAGTAATGCGTTTCGCAGATAACCGCTGACCAGAACCGTAGCCGGATTATGATGTCAAAGAAGCAGAAGGACGCCCGGCGAAGCGTTCGGTCGGATTTCTTCAAGAAAGCTCTAACAGTGCTTGTATTTTTTGCTTATTTAAGCTTTTATGGGTGATTCTTCATTACATTTATCTTAAATTACATTGCATTGTACATTACATTGATCAAAGCTTTAATCGCTCTATTAAGTAGCAGCTGGGTTCCTTTGTCCTTAGCTCCCCCCAAAGGACAAAAAGGTGTAGCACTGAGTTTTTGAAGACCCTCATTTATGCGCTTCCGCAGAGGCAACAGACAATGGCAGGCAAAAAGGAAGAGACGCCAGATATGATGCTCTTCGTGCCTCTAGAGCGAAGGGGATCCATTGGAGCACTTTGGCACGCGATTTGGATGAATGGAGACGGTGCTGGCACCCGACTGGTGATACGAGGGAATATCACGTGAATGTATTTGGGATGTATTGCGCTTCCTAGAATGATTGACTAAAGGGACTGAATAAAACCGGCGTTTAATATTTTCATCCTTGATCCAACGGCATTCTGTTTCCGTTGAACGGTGTTCCTTTGCTTCCCCCGCATGGACAGGTGACACGTCGACTTTTCAACAGACTGTTTGACTTCTTCAGAAGCTTGCAAGAGGGTTCTGTCCCATTCTCCGACCACCCACATCGAAAAGCCAAACAGGCTTTAGTGATTGAAAACTGGAGCTTTTTGCCGACATGGCACTCGATTCATCAAGCACCTGACTCGGAGGGGTGTACTATTTTAATTGTGCGTTGTGTTCTC
The DNA here is from genome assembly GCA_947396885.1 of Heligmosomoides polygyrus polygyrus. Classification (NCBI taxonomy): domain Eukaryota; kingdom Metazoa; phylum Nematoda; class Chromadorea; order Rhabditida; family Heligmosomidae; genus Heligmosomoides; species Heligmosomoides polygyrus. Next base: position 10,244,414 of record OX377202.1, read on the forward strand.
AAACCAAAAAAAAAAACGATCGATCCTACCCTCTAGTTTATGTTCAAAAAGCATTGCTGTTTTTTCATAAGGGGTCTGATGTAGCTGAACTTGTAAATTGTACGAATTTTGCTCAAGCCAAATAGTGCTTGCTTTAATACAAAAAATTATGCCCTTTTGAAGTGAAGATAATGTGGTTTGCGTCACCGCATTAAAGATGTCATCTTGGAGTTTTTGCGGCACTATTGTAGTTTCATGACTCCGGGGGTCGAGGAGAGGTCGAAAAAAATCGCCCAAACTTCGCCCCAGGAGGGTTACTTGGGGTACTGACCACGAATCTGACATCCGTTTTCGAAATTTCGGCCGATTACGGTAGGGTTACCGTAGGTACGAGAGACTAACGATAAGGCTGCCAAGGTCATAATCATCGATTTTCCCAAATTTCGCCTAGGGAGAGATTATTTGGGGTGCTGATCACGAATCTGATTTCCGTTTTTCGTTATAAGCCTCCGCTATGCTCTTTTTGAAATTGTAGCAAAGTTTTTAAAACCTTTAAAATGATTGCTCGGCTGTGCGGTGCAACCTGCGGCAGAATGCACGGTATCCTAAAAAAACGTGAGCGCAGTGTGAAACGTTACACTGTTTCTCCCAGTAAGGCCTGAGTTATACTCCCGCGGGAGCATCCGCGGAAGGGCGGGAATTGTGCCGAGACTCCTCACCTGGCCAATCGCCGCGCCTCGCCACGCCCGCCTCCGCCGTGCACCATTGGTCCGCGGACGTTCCGCGGATGCTCCCGCGGGAGTATAACAGATGCCTAAAGACGCGATGTCGCCTCTCGGGCGCGAGGGCAGACATAACTCCAACGCCGCGCGAACCCCCCCCCCCCCCGGCGTCGCGCACGGTGCGCGACGAAATTGGACGAGTTGTCGCGGTCCGACGCTTCCGACGGCTAGAAAAGTACGCTTCCTATAAGGACATGCGGCACACCTTTGCCTCATTTCAACGTTTCTTTGAGATGGTATATGTATATGAATGTGGTTTCAACAGGACGATCAGCGACAGTTTATACAGGAATCCTGGCCATGTGGATGGTTTCTAGCGTCAGTATTTGCCATACAACTTCTTCGGTCAATTTTTACCCGTGATTATGGTTACACTACGGAAAAAGGTCACTATCACCCATTCTCGGGTCAAATGTCCTGCTGCAGACTGTTGCCTACCACATTCTGTGGGATCTTAAGTTCCTTGCTAGAAATGTGCTCTGGGAGCTTAAACACTGAGAACATTTCGTGCTCCGCGGCTAACCATGCGTCATCGAGTGCACGTCGCGTTTCAGCCCCGCGACGTCGCACGCGGCTAGTGCCAAAGCCTTTGCACACAACGGGTCGTTATCAGAATGTGCTCGAGTGATCACAGGAGTCAATTTGTGCACGACTAAAGCTTTTAGTAAGTACATGTGGCCTTTTGTGCATTCCTTTAAGTTGCCTCTCAGCGAATCGTTTCTGCACTGTATCGTATCAGCAACGAAATGCACACAAACCCAGACACTTCACGCATACACATACACGTCCACATAATAATTACGATCCGATGTGTGCAAAAACTTTGTCGACACCGGGATTGAACCATGGAACCCACAAGGTGCGCCTGAGAGGCGACGCTGCTATCCACTGCGCCAACCGACCATATCCGGTAAGGTGGCAGCAAGGCGTGGTGAACTTCACGTTCACGTTCTTACACGCTTTTTTTTCGACCACAAAAGGGCATCGCGAAGAAATTAACGGCGGTTTTGCACTTATCATACGGACCTTACATCCTGTAAAAATTGCATCGCAAAAGCTCACCGCAAGGCTGGAGACTCTCCTTGTGAGTATCGTCCTTACTTGCTTCTGGTGCATCACGCTCTTTTTCTGCTTTAGGTTTCATATTATCTTTGCATCTGTTCAGGGAAACCGCAGCACCCCATCTGAACGTAATGCACTTTTAAAACACTGAAATGTCATCTTTTAATTTTTTGTGATTTTGATTTCGAAATCTACGGCTCGGAAGACGTATGGAATGCTGGCTCTGGTCTACGTCTCATTTTAACTGCTTTGAAAAGAAAAATCTGCAATGACGAGCAGTACCGACGTGTACGATACGTCACGCACCTGTGGCCTTAAATGAGGAACTACCAAGACCTCCCTCTGGTGTTATGAAGGAGGAATTGGTCGGGCAAAAGCAGGGTTCGCATCGTTTGCAAGTAGTGCTAGCACGCGCATATTCTAGAAGCGATTTCTTCCGAGAATAATAAGCGAGGAAGTATAATATTACAACGGCTGGGAAAACGCGACCATGCGAGGTTTGTCGTTCTTGGGAGAGCGAATATATCTTTTCTCAATGCCTAATTCTTTTCATTAATTCAATAATTCTTTTCTCACTGCCCCCGCTTTGTTAAATCTGACCATTGAGTTGTTTTTTTCTCTTGTGTTTCTTAGTATTGTTCGTGCTCTACTAGAATCATTGAATTGGCACGTCCGTATGGGTGTATTTATAATAAATAAATAAATAAATAAATATATCTCTAATTGGTGGTAGATAAAAATAAAGGATAAAGGACGATGTTATTCACGAGTTGAATGCGTGTTTGGCCATATAATGACTTGAGGTGGCCAGCCGATAAACAAATCAGCGCTTTATCCTTCCCAGACAAGTCTGGTACCAATTCACCGACCCCGAAGGGATGAAAGGCTTGGTTGGTCTGGGTGGAAAAACCGAACCAGGAACCTGGTATCGGGTGCAGGCGACAGTCGGCGCCTCCTCCGACTGCGCTCCACGCGCCCGGTAGATATCACTGGAATAAGTGCGAGGGGTGGAAACACTGGATTCGGTGTAAGTTTCATCCATAGCAGCAGTCGATACATGGGCGAAAGTGTGGATCACAGTGTCCCGGGATAGAGAGTCATCGTGCTGCCTTCGGAGTTGCCCTCGTGGCTCGATCGTTGGGGTCCTCGCCGTCGTCGTCGTCCTCGATGCCGCCGACCGCCGTCGTCGCCTCCTCGCATCTCCTCGATCGCTCCCCGCCTCGGCTCGCTGGAATCAATCGGATCAGAGAAGGCGAGGAAATCACAGAACGTTCAGCTAGCTTCGCTTACACTGGAAAAAAGTAGGGACAATGCTTGCTATCTGCTTTTAGGTACCAAAGATTTTGGAGAGGCGTACCTGCAGAATATATCAATCTTATTAGTTAGAGGATTGCAGTATTGCCTTGGAGACTGATTATCTCCGTCCTTTTCTGATTAAGAGCTGTCTAAGTTTGGCTTTCAATAAATCTTGGCATCGCGTAGTGGCTCTACAGATGAGTTTATCAGCTGTCGACCAAAATTGCCATTATTTATTTATTTATTTATTTACTACATAGATAACCATGCAAAAGAAAAGCAAGGCAAAACTAAACATAAGTTAAAGTAATTGCAACCAGGAAAAGACAAAACAGGCAACAAGAATCAACATGGTACGGTTGAAAGCTATTAAGCTGCATCCTGAAGATATGGGTCAAGAAGTTTTTTTTATACTGGAAGTGGTTGAGGAATGTGGTATGATGTATTTTTTAGATAAAGGATAAAAGGATAAAGGATGGCGTTACTCAATCCTCTTTGGGATGCGCCACGCATTCTACTTCTACGGGATGTCGTGGAGGCGATATGAATACATATTTGGCCATACAATGACTTGCGGTGGCCAGCCGATGAACAAGTCAGCGCTTTATCCTTCTCAGACACGTCTGGTACCAATTCACCGATCCCGGAGGGATGGAAGGCTTGGTTGACCTGGGCGGGAAATCTGAACCAGGAACCTGGTATCGGGTGCAGGCGACAGCCGGCGCCTCCTCCGACTGCGGTCCACGCGCCCATTTTTTAGATAACCTCAAAAATTCAAAGCCAGCACGGCAAGTGAAAAATTGAGACCTTATACTGCTTTTTGCTCTGGGAAACTTCCATTGACCACCCCATGTGTTCGATGAAGAAAAGGTATGAAGCACGTGAAGGTGAAGATGAGTTAATTTTTTTAGAATTTTAGAACTTTTTGAAATTTTTTATTTTAGTTTAACTTTTTAATTTAATTTTTAAATTATTTTTTAAAATTTCTTAATTTAGAATTAATTTTAGAACGGCTGGCGGGCCAGAGGGTTCGATTAATGTTTTCGTTTTTGTCGACAACCTTGAGCTCCTTTTCCATCCCACAGCAGCAGAAATAAAACTGTTTAAAGGAGTGAGTAAAATCTCGGCATTAATTGGCAGACGAAAGAGTGCAAATTTATTCTGGAGAGATGTTCTTCATGCCGTCGCTTGCTTGTTGCTTCAGACGTCTGTACTTTCTACCGCTGTCGTTGGTGGTACATGGTGGTCACAGAGATTTCACTCCTGCTCGTATAGACATGGCCAACGCTCCCATCGTTTTTCTATTAGGTTAGCAGGAAAGTTCTGGCGGCGTTTGGCGTTTCTTCGAAGACTCATTGAAGTAGGTCGAAAGAGCAATTCCAAAAGATATTTTGTTTCAACGGACAGGTTTCTGATGCCCCATTCTCGCTCAACGGAAAAAACATCTCCGAATGCTCCAGCTATGTATCTGGGTCTCGAAGTCAACTGGCCAACGACCTAGTACCAGAACTGAGCAGGAGAAACGAGCGGCTTGGGGAGCTTTCAGGAGCGTCGAAGAAGTCGCGAAGAAGACGACGAACGTCCGACTCCGTGCCCACCTATTCGACTCTACCGTTCTTCCTGCCCTAACATACGCCTCAGAGACCTGGGTTATACGAAAGCAGGATGAACACGCGATCAGCGTCGCGCAGCGTGGAATCGAGAGGACGATGCTCGGAGTGACACGACTCCGCAAGTGAGAGAAGGCCTCCGGGGTTCCGAGCTTCGCCGACGTTCGAAGATCAGAGACGCTGTCGCATGGGCCAAATCGTCAAAAATTAGGTGGGTCGGCCACGTAACGCGAACTGCAGACATCCGCTGGACGAGAGTCGTCACCGACTGGATTCCGCGAGATGTCAAGAGAACACCAGGACACCCACCAACGCGTTGGTCGGACTTCTTCGTGAAAGACCTGAAAGACTTCGTGAGCCTCGTGCATGGGAGTTCCATTGCAGCATTCTGGCACGCGACAGGGACAAATGGAGACGCTGCTGGCGCCCGCTCGAGCAAGTCGATGATCAACGGGACGACAGGTGATACAGGTGATTTTGTTTCAACTTCAACAGGTCGATCCACCTTCGAAACAGCCCGGCAATTCAACCATGTGCGGGAAGAACAGTGTTGGGGAAGGACGTGGAGCGGTGGTTCGATCATTTTCGTTCTGGAGATTTCAACCTTGAAGATGCACCCAGAAGCGGAAGACCTATAGCAATCCAGGACCACGATTTGAAGGCCTTCGTGGAAGGGCACGGGGGGGGGGGCGCGTACATTCACCCAAAGCCGCTGGCATATACCTCAAAAGCAACTGCATGGCTCATTCCTCAAGAGGTTACTCAGAACGAGACTTCCTTGACTGCCTAGCGTGCCGCCATGTAATCCCAACGGCTCAGCAGGCAAAAACCCGAGGTGTTCGTTCTCAGCTGCCCACCCTGCCACCCTAGCTAAGGCAGCGAGCCGGCGACTCTGCTCGGTCTCGCCTGGAATTCCATTCGAGCGCGCCGTTTTCACACACATGGACGTTATTTCAGAGGCGCTGTCTCCGTCGGCCGGAAAAAGCGCCGAATTCCGGTTTTGTCGGCGCAAAAATGTCGGTACGTTATCGTGCGGCGCTTCACACAACGTCGCGAAAGAATGACACGAGCAGATGGCACCGTGACGGCCACTTCCTTGTCGTCGGCGTGTCTACAGAGCTCCCACGGAATGGGACGAGGAAGCTGCTGCCGGCGGTGGTGGTGTCGTTTGCAGTTTCGCCAGGCCGTGTCGAAAACCCAGCAGCCAGTCGGCCTGTTTGCTCGTGTGGCCGGGGTTTATCTGGAATAAGATGCTTTTTCTCCGTTCGCCGGCATCGATTCGGCCCCGGCCGTCTTTTTTCTTGGCTCTTTCCGCTTTTTCCCGTCGTATCGTCGTCGTCGCTCTCCAGCAGCCATCCGGCTCTCTCGATTTTTTTCCGACACGCTGCTGGTCGGACGCGCTCCCGTCGTCCTGTACTGCTTCGTCTACGCGGTGGCTGAGGCCTCGTTGCCACGCAGTTTTATTTCGCTCGTCGGGGCTTTCGCCGCCGCCACCGTCTGCGCACGTCGTCGTCGACGAAGACGACGTCCGACGTCTCCTGTCGCATCGCACTGCACCCGCCGCCGCTCCGCGACAGCCTCGGAAAAACCCCCACCCTCCGCTCTCTACACGACGGTTTTCAGCCGCAATTTCTGACGTTTCTGACGTCATCGTCCGAGCTCCGTCTGTGCAGGGGCCTATCCCTCGCTGCACTGTGTGTCTGTCTGAACCTAGCGGCGCCGACGTCGATGCTGCTGCTGGCGCTGCGCTGACCACGAAGAGTCTGAGCGCCGCACGGTTAGTACGCGAGAGGAGGTGATCTTGTCTTTTGGGCTTCAGAATCAGAAGGTATACAGCTCCTTACCGGCTTTAAAGACGTTCGTGTCGTTAGTTCACTAACTGTCTTCAGGAACTATCATTACAACTAATTCATCACGACTGGGCGTGTACAAGGGGCGTGTGCATGGGTGGGACCATTCAACAACAGGTCTTGCTGGGTAACGTAAGAGACGTAGTGGGAGTACACGCCCACAAACACCCCGGATCACCGTCAAGATTCCAGAACATTCCTAAAGTCAAATATTAAAAAATAGGCAAAATTCAGGAGTTTATTTATTTTCACACTATAGTGCAGCTAAAAAAATGTTACGCGCATACCGTAAATCGCAGGACAAATCTGGTAAGAATTAAGTAATTGCATAAAAGGGAGCTATCCTACTCGGAGGGGGCACCGCAGAAAAATGAAACAAGCACAATCGCTTAACGTGTGGTTCATTTAAAATAATGCCTTTTCAATTTTACTTTCGTTTTCAGCAGGAATACCGGCATAGCTACCTTCCTTTTAGGATGGATTCATTGAAAGAAATCAACAACACAAACTAAAGCAACTAGCTAACTAACTAGCTAACGTCTTTCCCATTAAGAAGTGATGTCAAAAGTTCAATTCTAGAAGAAATCCATTGAGTTGCGCAAGAAAATCTTACAAAAAGGGAAAGTACATATACAGGGACGGACAAGATGATACTAATAGACCCCGGTGCAAAATTATAAGTTCATTCCCCGATTTGTCCATTAGTACTCGAAGAACCCGCTGCCGAGGCTCAATGATGTTACCATTGCGTTTCTCGCTGTCGAAAACCTCTGTAAAAGCTTTCTAAACAGGTTACCTTATCAGTGCAAGGTACCACGAACTTATATTGAAGATGTAACTAATGGAGACCGGTGCAAAATATAGGCTCACTTCATAAAAAGCCTGACTAATCACAAAAGTACCAGACAATGTAAGATTATTACTTCGCCACGTCATCTTTATTGTAAACAACATCGAACCTTCTATTTGGCCTGCTACTGATAAAGGATAAAGGATAAAGGACGACGTTATTCAATCCTCTCTGGGATGCGCCACGCATTCTACTTCTACGAGATGTCGTGGAGGCGTGTTGAATGCATATTTGGCCATACAATGACTTGCGGTGGCCAGCCGATGTACAAGTCAGTGCTTTATCCTTCTCAGACAAGTCTGGCACCAATTCACCGACCCCGGAGGGATGGAAGGCTTGGTTGGCCTGGGCGGGAAATCCGAACCAGGTACCTGGTATCGGGTGCAGGCGACAGCCGGCGCCTCCTCCGACTGCGCTCCACTCGCCCTGCTACTGATAAGGTTATCAAAAACAGTTTGCTCCACATTGGTCCACGTCAAGTATGGCATTCTTCAGGTCAGAAACCGAAGTATAAGTGGTTCCATTTTTGTACACTTTGTGTACAAGAATGCCCCACAAATTTTGTATCAGGTTGAGATCTGGAGAGCAGCTAGGCCACTCCAAAAGTTGAATTCTGTTGAAGCCAATCTCCAGTTGACTGTAATTCGTGTATGGATGCATTATCTTGTTGGAAAATATGGTCGTGCCTACGAAATCTTCTGAAGTGTGGCAGAAGGTGATCTCCGAGCAGTTTCTGGTAGCCTTCACTGCTCATCCTACACGAGACGAACTCCAAGGCAACAGGTCCATATCCAGAAAAAGTAGCCCAAACCATGGGACTTCCATCGTGAAAGTTGCACTTGGAGAATAGTCGCACTTTCTTCTCCAGATCTCGCCAGCCTGTACCCGTCGGGACCAACAACATCCCCTATTCGGCAGATGCTATCGGGCAAAAGAATCGAGCTTCTTCTGTTGAACAATGCTGCCTGGAATCAACGCAATTTTCGATGCGTTTCGTCGATTTCCTTACAGTAGGACTCTGCTGCGATCGTTCGGCCTGGTGCCAACAAGTTGTAGTGGATCACACCAGCCGCCGACCACCACACAGTGACCATTACATTTTTTCTCTGTCAAAGAATGTGTGGTCCTCTCAGAGTATCAAGGAACTGATTCTCCTCAACGGTTTTTGGTGGAGGTTCGCCTTTGGAAAATGCCTAGGAGGTTCGTCAGCGGTTCAACAACTGTCAGGAGCGTTTCCTGTTATCACACAGAATCCACTTTTTATCGCAAGTGATTATTCGGTCCAAAGACGAAATCTCGAAGCGTGATAATTTCTGCTGCTCACTCTACTCATTGGACACCCACTTTTCGAGTATTTTCACCTTTCCAAGGCGTATCGAAGCATCGGCAACGGCAGTTTTACCGACGTCTAGCTCCTCCGCGGTCCCGCGAACTGTTTGGGATGGTTCAGCTTCCACCAGTTCCTTCAACTCGTCGTCCAGGATGGCTCTAGGTCGACTGCTACGGGGGATACCTTCGAGGGCTGAAATCTCCAGTCCGAAATTTACTGAACCACTGGCGCAAGCTGTCTCGGCCGCGGACTGTCCCAATTTAAATTTGAAATGAAATATGGTTCATGTGACTGCTCGAAACTCGAAGTTGATGTTTATTGGTGACAACGTTTCGGGCATAAGCCCTTCTTCAGGTCTAAATACAATACTGCTACTTGACACATACACACAGTAAAGCGGCAAGAAATACGGACCTGGGATCCACGACGGATTAAATGGGTGAGGGAAGGGCCAAGGTCTTCTTGAACGTTGGTTGGCCAGAAGTGCAGGGGTGCTCGGACTCTTTATATATGGTCGAGTCGTGACTAGTCATTTATATGTCACGATGGTCTTCAGCGGTCACGTCGCTAGCCCCTATAGAGTGATAAGACTCATCGCATACTTCATTTCTTCCCTATTGTTAATCGGTGGCTCCCAGTGTTTTATTTCTAGCGCTTCCTTGATCTTCCTCTCTACTGGGAGGAAGAGGACTAGCGACGTGACCGCTGAAGACCATCGTGACATATAAATGACTAGTCACGACTCGACCATATATAAAGAGTCCGAGCACCCCTGCACTTCATTTCCGGCCAACCAACGTCCAAGAAGACCTTGGACCTTCCCCCCCCCCCCCCCTTTTAATCCGTCGTGGATCCCAGGTCCGTATTTCTTGCCGCTTTACTGTGTGTATGTATCAAGTAGCATTATTGTATTTAGACCTGAAGAAGGGCTTATGCCCGAAACGTTGTCACCAATAAACATCAACTTCGAGTTTCAAGCAGTCACATAAATCGAAGAGAGAATATGAAGCTCAGGGAACCATCCATTTTGAAATATGGTTCGTAATTGCTCCTTCAACATACTTCAAGAAGCCCTTCAAGAACAGAAATATAAAACAACGTTGGAACATAAATTATTTGGTCGCATAGAGCGAAAAATTCTGTACAGAAAGTGACATTAATGCGCAATGCCATTTGAACTTTCGCTTCATAATAGACGAATAAAAAATAGTGGCACAAAATGCTGAAAACCTTTCGGGCAACCTAATACCTGCTGCCAGTTGTTAAGGTAAAGGATCTGCGATTATTTGGATTCTTCTTTGTCTGTGAGTTTTGTACAAGGAATACTTCACTGTTAAGACTAAGATTTCGGAAATTCCATGCAAACGTGAAAATCTTAGAACAGTACAGAAACTTAGTTTATTGAGATTTTCAGAAAACGAGGATAAAGTAGAAGCTGTCACAACGATGTTTTGTTGCGATCAAAGCTTCCAAGCGCCATGCGGGACTCGAACCCGCACCTTCCTCTGACCGGGCGGGAATGCTCTACGCCATTACACCACCGGCGCCTGTCAGAGGAAGGTTCGGTTCGAGTTTCTTCAGTACCTTTATTGGCAGCTAAGATATCACTTTTGAAAGAGTGCTTTCATTTTTTAGGGCACCCTGTACAACGAAGCGCGGTGATCAGTCTCTAATAAAGAGGGGATACTATCTCGAAGATTATGTAGAAATGAGGTAGTGTTAGGATGCGTTTAATAGAGAAAACGAAGAAACGAAAATAATACCATTTTGTTAATTGTAAATGGGACGCGTGTAGCACAGTCGGAGGCGGTGCCAGCAGTCACGTGCACCCGATACCAGGTTCCTGGTTCGGATTTCCTGCCCAAGCCTACCAAACGTTCCACTCCTGCGGGGTCAGTGTAGCAGGCTTGTCTAGGAAGCATAGACTTGTTCATCGACTAGCCATCGCAAGTCATTGTATGGCCAACTACGCATTCAAATCGCCTCCACGACATCCTGTAGAAGTAGAATGCATGGCGTATTCCAAAAAAAGATTGAGCAACGCCGTCCTTATCCTTTATGCTTCAATCTTTCTTTACAAAACCCTTACTCCTACTAGCATCTAATGGTTTTAAAGAGTGCGTGCCCGACTTGGATTGAGTTTATTCGAGGCTCAAACGATAGAGCCTCCCGACGATTGCATTCACCATATGTGTCCCTTCCAAAAGACAAGCTCGTCGAATTTCGAGAATCGGCGACGCTTTCTCATTGGCCAGGCTATGGAAAATTTAGTTGGCCGGCTACTGCAGACACCGGCTGGGCGACAGTCGTCACCGACTGGATTCCGTGGAATATTATAGATGTGGTCGGACTTCTTCGTGAACGAACGATATGCCGCTCTTCTCTTGCCCTTCTCATGCGAACAGGGTCTACTGAGCTACTCTGACACGCGACATGGACGAATAGGGACGTTGCTGGAGCCCGCTCAAGCAATTCGATGACCAACGAGACGACAGGTGATACAGGTGATTGTAAAAAATAGAGATCTCTACAGAATCGAAACGATTCAAAGCAGTTTCTTTAAGCCTCAAGTGACTGGTGTCGAGGTTGTAAGCTGTCATAACGATGTCTTGTTGCGATCGAAACTTCTAGCGCCAGGCGGGACTCGAACCCGCACCTCACTCACCCTCAGATCGTTGTGACAGCTTACAACCTCGATACCAGCCACCTGAGGCTTAAGGAAACTGCTTTGAATCGTTTCTATCAAGACCATCAGCTTAGCTGGTTCCATGCTGATATCAGCAACCAGCTCATCCCGGATACGGGTGAGCGCTGATCGGTCCCACGAAGTGTGGATGTTGCGTTCAATCAAACGGCGCCGGTGGTGTAAAGGCGTAGAGCATTCCCGCCAGGTCAGAATTATGTGCGGGTTCGAGTCCCGCCTGGCGCTAGAAGTTTTGATTGCAACAAAACATCGTTCTGACAGCTTATACTTCGATACCAGCCACTTGAGGCTTAAAGAAACTGATTTGAATCGAGGATAAGGTAGTTATTTTTGGACGCCGACCTAGGCGGACCGAATAAAGGAGGAATGATAACGGTCAATGTTAGTCAGCCCTTTAAAGGATGCACCATGAGTTCTATTAGAAGTGATACCATGGAGCAGTTTAAATTCATATCTGACCGTTTGGCGCGTGGTAGCGCAGTCGAAAGAGGCGCCAACTGTCAGGTACTTCCCGAAACGCAGTCCTTGGTTCGGGTCCCGCGCGTGACATTCAACCCTCTCATCCCTCTGGGGTTGGAGGAATGATGCCCATCATTCCTAGAATTGCTCATTTGTTGGCCACCACAAGCCATTGTGTAGTGCGAACGACCATTCAGATTACCTAGTATAGAGGTAGAGAAGACGAGGGAAGAAGGGCGGCGTTAATTATTCCCCGTTTGGCGTTCCAGGAGATGGATAACGTAGTGTCTTATCCTAGCAGAGAAGTCTGACATCAACCTTCCAACCCCAAAGGCTGGAACGCTAGAATGTCGCGGGTATGATGCGAACCAAGGAGAATGATTCGGCGCGTGCATACACTACCGTCGGCGCATCCCCTGGGTAGCAAGTCATTGCCAGCGCTTAGACCTTCCTAGGTCTTTTAACACCCGTTTGCCTATTGAATAGTGAATATGTAGTTCATAGGGTTAAATTCCTAAAGCTCATAGTAACAGCCGGAATCTCAGGATGGCGTAAAGATCTAGATGTAAAGACGGTGATTAGGTTGCAAGGTATCAAAGCTGTTCGCTAGCAGTGCACAACGATTTCCTTAGGTATCAGTTCGCCTCCCTGTCGCTAGCCTATTCCTTCTCTTGAAGTCACTTCATTATGCACGGGATATGGATAAAGTCTAAAGAACGACGTTAGTCTGACACTGTCAGGAATGCGCCACGGATCCTTCTTTTCTGAGATGTCGTGGAGGCAATTTGAAGTGCCGATGTACAGGTCTGTGTTTACTCCTTCCCAAGCAAGTCTGGCACCAATCCACCTATCCCGGAGGAATGGAAGATTTGGTTCGCGGGTGGACGGGTTTGAACCAAGAACCTTTCTGCATGCACGCGACACTCGCTGCCTTTTTCGACTTCGCTACGATGAACCGTTCACTATATACTGACTCACTCAACCGTTCACTATATCGTATGCCGATTAGGATACTCGTTTTCTCAAACCTTGAATAGAAGGATTACGCGAATAATGGCATTTTTGAAAAGCCCGAGTCAGGGGATGATTCAGATGAAGGTCAGATTTTCACTAGAACAGATTTTCGGATGATTCAAATCATGAATTACTCTTCGGTTTTGACACCGGCTATCCGATTCGGGTACTATACCAGCGGTACTACATAACTTTAACAGAGAAGTCACAGCGGGAAACTCAGATAGCGTGGCTTATCAGGCGATATGGTGAGCGATAAGCCGCGTTATCTGAGTTTTCCGCTGTGAAATCTCTGTTAAAGTTATGTAAGTCGTTGACGAATCCGACTCCAGATCAGGTTTTTAGATCAAAATCAGTTGTTTGAGTCACCCAAATATAGAGTCTGGTGAAAGTCACCCGTAATTGAATCATCTTAAGCTCTGGCCTTTCCAAAAATTTCATTTCCTCCACTTATACAGGCTTTGTAAAAATTGACGGATCCGAATTATCCGAAACGTCGTCGAATCCGATGTCTAGTTCATATAAAGGATAAAGGACGGCGTTATTCAATCCTCTTTGGGATACGCCACGCATTCTACTTCTACGAGATGTCGTGGAGGCGAGTTAAATGCGTATTTGGCCATACAATGAGATGCGGTGGTCAGCCGATCAACAAGCCAGCGCTTTTCCATCCCAGACAAGTCTAGTACCAATTCACCGACCCGGGAGGGATGGAAGGCTTGGTTGGCCTGGGCGGGAAATCCGAACCAGGAACCTGGTATCGGATGCAGGCGACAGCCGGCGCCTCCTCTGACTGCGCTCCACGCGCCCGTTGACTATGTAGTCGTGCATAAATTTCTAGTAAACGACTGCAGAGTCGAGGCCTAGCTGGTTTCTGCTCCGTGATCTCGCCTCTTTCCTCCTCTCCAGCTAAATGTCGCTCTAGGCGTAATAAGCTTGGCAAAAACTCTCTCGGTGACCTTCAGAGCAGATTGGCATAGTAGCAGATTAATGTATCTTTCCTGGAAAGCCAGACCTTTGCTAGTGCGCCGGAACGACTATTCCTTCCCAATTTTTCCAAAGTGCGCCATTTAGTAGACGGAAAAAACTGCACATAGAAATGTTCTCATTCACCTCTAAGGTTAACAAATGCTCTTGGAAGACTTTCACGTATTTAGGTTGAGAGAATCTGTTAGGAGCCTTGAGGATAAAGGTATTGTGAATGGCATTAGACTGAGCTCATGGAAGGTGAATCACAGCAGTTCTAAACACATTTTCTATTTTTCGTCGAACTGGACACTTTTCAAATCAAGCTGGACACTCTTCTAAGCTAGTCGACGACCTTTGAAATCAAAGCGAATTCTTCCAAATCGAGATGAGCTTTTTCTTCATTACACTAGAGGCTCTCCAAAAATGTTCGAATATTTTTTCAAGGAAAGTTTTAGTTTTACCTCCTCTGAAGTTTTAATCTACTTCCCAGTAAGAGAAAGTTTGAAATTTCATGAAAATTTTATTTTTGGGTGAAAACAATGATTTAAAGCTTGTTTTGAAAAGCAGGCCGACAGCCATTTTATATTGCCGAAACAGAGATTGCGCCATGCCGCCGTCCAAAACTTTGCGATTTTTATTCGTTTGATAGAAAAATTTCTGTTTGCATGCAGTTCCACATCTGCAAGCGGTGCAACATAGAAAGTTGTAGAAGTCATGACTTTCATGCTGCATGTAGGCAGTATTTACACTATCAATCAAATAAACATTACGACTTGCTTTCCGAGTGCATTGCGCAATCCAGTCTTTTAATGCACTACTTGATTACTATCTTGTTGCGCTTCGAAGCAAAATTTAATTTATTATCTTTTTCTCAAAAATTATAATTTTTATAAAGCTATTACACTTGTTGGGACAGCTGAACTAAAAAAAATTCAAAGAAAGTTCTACCTTATTTTTCTTGAACAAAAAAATATTCTAACTAATTATTATAATTATTTAGCCGATTTCTCGTCGAATTGAACACTTTAAATCAAGCTGCACACTCCTTTAAGCTAATCTGGCGCTTTTGAAATCGAAGCGAACTCTTCCAAATCAAAATGAGCTCCTTTTACATTGAACTAGAGACACTCCAAAAAAGCTAGAAAAACTTTTTGTTAAGGAAATCCCTTATTATAACTTTTTTGAAGCTTTAACTCACCTATCAAATAGGTGAACATTTTTTGATATTATAAAAAATTTCATTTTTAGAGAGAAAATTATAGTTTGAAGTTTCTTCTAAAGTGTAGGAAGGCGGCCATTTTTTAGTGCCAAAAAGATTGCGCCGTGCCCTTGTCCAAGATATCGCGATTATTATTCGATTGATGGCAGAATTACACTCTTCTAAGGTTAAACTACAGACTGAATAAGATGGTTAAAACAGTTTTTGTCTGAGGAAAATTTGGTGCAACTTTCTTTAAAATAGTTTAGTCTACTTGTATAAGACTACTGATTTTATAATTTTTTTAATTTTAGAAAAAAATAATCGTTTTGAATTTATTGTAAAGCACAGCGAGGCAAGCATGTGGCGCATTGAAAACTAGATTGCGCCATGCACTCAAAAAAAGTTCGCACCAACGTGTACCGGATTGATAGCACAAATGTCACTTACGTGAACCATCAAAGTGAGGATGTATGTCTGTGCTCTTTACAGTTGTTTTTGTTGAATTGTTAACAGTTATCAAACTCTAAGAAAACGGAAATTCTGCATTAATCAAATGAATTTTGCGACGTATTGGATGAGGGCATGGCGCAATATTTTTTATTTTAAAAATGGATGCCTTCCTGCTCTTTAAAACAAGATTTAAGCATTTATTTTTCTTGAGAACAAAAAGATTAGATATTTATAAAAGTTCAAAAAGTTAGTTCACTTATTGGGTAGACTAAATCTTTAAAGAAAGTAATACTAAAATTTTCCTTGAACCAAACATTATTCTAACCTTTTTGAATAGTATTTAATTTAGTGCAGAAGATGCTCGTTATAATTTGGAAGAATTCGGTTTGATTTCAAAAGTCTTAAGCTAGCTTAGAAGACTGCCCAATTCGATTTGAAAAGTGCCCAATTTGATGCGAAAAATGTCCAATTTGATTTGAAAAGTGTTCAGTTTGATGTGAAAATGGTCTATATGAAAGCACCAAGCAGCAGCAAGCAAGAGGATCCATCCTAGTCAGGAGGAGATAACCTTAAGTTCCAACTGCGTACAGGATCCCTCGTCATACAACCATATTAGCTGATTTCCCTCGCACAATGGGACAGCAGCTGAAGCTCTGTTAGAAGCTCAAAAAGGGAAATAAAGATGCAAATCACTGTCCGATTACGGTAAATCCAGGTAATCTACGGATTCGCTATCCGTATTCCTGCGCCTCATGCCTGATGTCGTCAGCTTAACCGTCTGTCGCCCGTCTTTAGACGCAGGGTTTCGTGGAGAGGCAACAAATGTCGCTCCTGCTCTCTGCCGGCTGGGGTTTTCGGACGTCTCTTCTTACCTGTGTGGCCCTTCTCGTTGGTTGACGTCGGTTTTTCACGATCTTCTTCGCGCCACGTCATGCTCTTCCAGCCCATCGAGCGGGTGCGTGCTGCCGTCGTTTTTGTGACAGTTGTCCGCCGCCGTCGCCGCAGCGTGTCGCAGGGAAATTCCGCCGACACAGGCGCTTGTTCTACTGTACATTTTGTTGGAGTCGAATGCTGCGTCGTTTTTTCCGGCAGCGGACGTGATGTAGATGAAATGGGAGCCTATGAAAGGGGCAGGCCGAACCGGAATACGGCCGGGCGGCCGGCCGGCACAGCTCGGCAGTCGATGAGGTGCGAATTTCTCGTGCTCAAATGCCAACCCTCAAGGTCGAACTCATGAAAGGGTCGGCGAGCAGGTTTCTCGTTCAGAGTACGAGAGTGTTTCCGGAATTGACGAACAGCTAGTTCAGCGACAGATTTTTGTTGTCTTCAGTGGCATCGCATGGTCTCGACAATAGGATTGTACACGATCGCTCCTCAAAGAACGTCTTCATTTGAAGCTTAACACCATAATTTAAACTAAAACGTTGAGTTCTTGGATGTTGAGTTCTTAAGTTTTAAAGGTTTACAAAAATATAGCATTGTCGAGTCGAACTGGACACTTTTCAAGTTGAAATGAACATTCTAAGCTATCCTAAAATTTTCGAAACCAAATTAAACGTCTTTCAAATCGAAACGAGCCTCTTACAGATTAAACTACCGGCCCTCCAAGATGGTTGAAGAAAAAGTTGGTATAACTTCATTCGAATTTTTTAGTTTTGCTGTCCGAATAAATGTAAGAATTTTGTAAAATCTTTATTTTTAGGGAAGAAATAAAAGTATAAAATATAAAAACAAATATAAAATATGAACAATAATATGATGTTGCAGAAAGGATCAACTAAAATTTAATTTAAAACAATGCAAAGAAGCAAAGATATTGCAAATTAAAAGACCAGATCTGAATAAGTGTAAGAATTTTATAAAATTTTAATTTTTGGGGCGCGTGGAGCGCAGTCGGAGGAGACGCCGACTGCCGCGTGCACCCGATACCAGTTTCCTGGTTCGGATTTCCCGCCCAGGCCAACCAAGCCTTCCATCCCTCCGGGGTCGGTGAATTGGTACCGGACTTGTCTGGGAAGGATAAAGCGCTCACTTGTTCATCGGCTGGCCACCGCAAGTCATAGTATGGCCAAATACGCATTCAACGCGCCTCCAAGACAGACGCCTCCCGTAGAAGTAGAATACATGGCGCATCCCAAAGGGATTGGATTACGCCGTCCTTTATCCTCTATTTTTTCCTTTTAATTTTTGAGGAAAGACAAAAAATGACATTTTTGTTTCAAAGCGCAACAAAGCAGCAATCATTTAATTCATTAAAATACTAGATCGCGCCATCCACTCGAAAAGCTGGTCGCCATTTTTATTTGATTGGTAGTGTAAATGCTGATTACATAAAGCATCTAACTGAGGATATGTATGTGCTTTACAATTGTTTTTGTTGTAGTGCTCACAGACGTGAAATTCTCTGCAAACAAAAATTTTGCGATCAGCCAAATAAAAATCGTGACGTTTTGGTCAAGGGTATGGAGCAATCTCTTTTTTGAAACTAAAAATAAACGCCAAAAAACTACAATAAAAACCAAAAATTTTTGAAACTAAAATAAAATATTTAACGTAAGTTTTGAACCGTTATTTTTCCTGAAAATATAGGATTTTTATAGAAATTCAAACAATGTGTTTATTTACTGGGTGGGTGATTTAAACTTTCGAAGAAAGTATACCAAATTTCCCTTGAACAAAAAATTATTCTAACATTTTTCGAGAGCCTTTAATTTAATGTGGAAGGAGATCATTCTGATGTGGAAGTGTTCGTTTTGGTTTCAAAAGTTCATAGGCCAGCTTAGAGGAGTGTCCAATTTGGTTTGAAAATGTTCAGTTTGATTTGGAAAGTGTCTAATTTAATTTGAAAGTGATCAATTCGAAGTGAAAATAGTTCCTATGTAGATTAAGCTGTGCATACATAGCGCAGTCGAGCGAGGCGTTGACCATGGCGAGAACTCTGAATCGATCGATTCGTCATAGTTCGGGTTCCGCCAAGACCAGTCGGCTTCCCATGCACCTAAATCCACGTTCTTGGTTAGGATTTCTATCGCCCAGGCTAGCCAAACCATCCATCCCTCCGGTTAGGAGAATTGGTACCAGACTTGTCTCGATCACCATCGACTAATCATTGCAGTTCATTTTACAGGCCAAATACGCATTTGAATTCTCTCCACGACATCTCGTAAAAGTAGAATGCGCGGCGCCTCCCAGTGATAAATTGACTAATGCCGTTATACTTTACCATTATTCTACCCTTAAAATATTGATAATATAATTACACTTTTAGACGGCTTCTAGCGTATATATGTTCAAATATAGCACGAGCTTTACATAGTTATAGGTATGACGTATCTTTAGCAGGCAATGCAATTAATCGCTCCTTTTTTAGTGTAGCTTAAAGGATAAAGGACGGCGTTACTTAATCTCTTTTGGGATGTGCCACGCATTCTACTTCTACGGGATGTCGTGGAGGCGAGTTGAATGCGTATTTCGCCATACAATGACTTGCGGTGGCCAGCCGATGAACAAGTCAGCGCTTTATCCTTCCTATACAAGTCTGGTACCAATTCACCAACCCCGAAGGGATGGAAGGCTTGGTTGGCCTGAGTGGGAAATCCGAACCAGGAACCTGGTATCGGGTGCACGCGACAGCCGGCGCCTCCTCCGACTGCGCTACATGCGCCCAGTGTAGCTTATCTATCAAAAACCTACTATATAAGCCTTCGCTTACTTTGCACTTTTTAGGAGCCTTTTTTTATACAAGAACAGGCAATCAGCCACGAATGACCTCTTGCGGATGCGCCATGCACGTTGCCAGTTCAGTGTTTTGGTCCTAGGCAGTTTATAGCTGGAATTGTGGGACCATTGTGGGACCAGGTTTTAACATCTAATAGAGCTTAGAGAAGGGCATGTTTAACCCTATGAGACCGCCTTCCTACTCAAACTATTCACCTGAATGTTGCTTGTTTGATGCCTATCTTCTCAAGCAAAGGCATGTTTTTAAATTGTTGGCCAAATTGATTTTTCGGCCGCAAATATTTTGACAAATGATTGACAGAAGAATAAAGGACGGCGTCTCTCAATCACTCTGAGAGTGCGCCGCGCATTCTGCTTTTAGGGGATGTGTGGAGGCGATTTGGGTGCGTATTTGGTCTATACGTGAGTAAGTGTAGCGCAGTCGGAGGAGGTACCGGCTATCGCGGGCAACCGATACTAGGTCCCTGGTTCGGATTTTCCGCCCAGGGTATCCAAGCCTTCCATCCCTCCGGGCTTGGTGAATTGGTACCGGAAACATAAAGTGCTGACTTGTTCATCGGTTGGCCAATGCAAGCCATTGTATGGCCAATTGTGCCTTCAATTCACCTCCACGACGTACCGCATAAGAATAATAAAACGCGTGGCGCATCACAAGAGGGATTGGGTAAGGCCATCCTTTGTCTTCTATTCTTTATTTGCCTATACAATGACTTGCGGTCCTTCCCAGAGAAGTCTTGTACCGATACACCGACCCCAGAGCTAGGAAATGCTTGGTTGGCGTGGGCGAAATCCGAACCACGAACTAGGCTTCGGGTGTGCGAGACAGCCGGCGCCTCCGCAGATTGCGCTACCTTGTGCCCAATGCATACTACTGGGAAATCTCAAGCTATACATCCTATTCTCCACCTTGTCATTCTCCCTACCTCCTCGTCGATTTCAGCCTCCAGCTCCTCCGATTGCGCTTCACGCTCTCAGTACCCTGAATGAAGTAACTATTGTATGCATTGCACTGAACCTTATCCCTCAAGCAGTGCATATTTTTAATATGCAGTAGATTCGGACGTCTAACCATTCGTAACGCCGTCTACGATCAAAGTACGTCTGACGCTGCAGCTTTTTCTCGGCCGATGGTGACGCATTTCGTAGGCTTTGCATGATTTTTTCTGAACTCTCTACGTTACGCTCCAGTCTCTCCGACGTGCGAAGGCGACATTTCTGGTGTGAGCAAAAACTCGGTGCAAGCTGCTCTTGTTACAGAATGCAGCAGAAAAGTTTAATCTGAATGTTCTGTCCTTCACGTGGAACATTTGCCGAGATGACAAGAGGGTGGCGTCTTATGGCTATGGCGTCTTGTGGTGTTTTCTCTGAACATTTTGCAGACTCTTCTAACAACCTTTATTTGATTGATAGTGTAAATGCTGCTTACATTAGGCATGAAAGTGAGAATACGTGTTTTTTCACAATTGTTTCTGTTGTTTTGCTAGCAGGTGTCAAACTCCATGCAAACAGAAATTCTGCTATCAATCGAATAAAGGTCGAGACGTTTTAGAAGACGGCATGGCGCAATCTCTTTTCTGGCACCGAAAATCGCCCTTTTTGCTCTTCAGAACAAATTTTTAAACCAATATTTTTCTCAATTTTTTTTTTTGTTAAATTTTGAACAATGTATTCACTTTCTGAGTAGATAAATTGAAACTTCAAAGAACAAAGCAAGTTATGCTAAAATTCTCCTTGATGAAAAAATTATTCTAATCTTTCGAAGAGTTTCCAGTTTAACGAAGGAGAACTAGTTTCAGTTTGCAAGAGTTCGCTTTGATATCAAAGGTCTTGTTAGTTTACCTTAGGCTTAGAAGAGACTTTTGATTTAAAAAGTGTGCAATTTGGCGCGAATACGGTACATATATTGGGAAGGTATGCATAACAAAGAATGCTTCTTGTCTTTGAAGTTTCGTATTCTTATATAATAGATCGGTTTCTTAAGTGATTTTCTTTGTGGAGCGTATGTGGAGGAGATGACGGCTGTGGCGTGCATCTGATTCCAAGTTCCTGCTTCGGATTGATGCCCAAGCCCAACCCTTCCATCCCTTGATAAGTTTGTGTTAGACATGTCTTGTGTGAAGATTGTTGGGTGTGGTGGTTCATTGTAGTTGTCTTGAAGATTGACTCGACTCCGAAACGACCAGTAGTTGTACACCTTATTGTTACCTCAAACTTGGGCAATTAAACCATTTTTAATAACAACATGCATTAGTAGCATGTAGCGAATTGTGTTATTCGAACTAGAAGAGCTTATGCGAACGACAACCTAACACACCAGTGAATAAGTAACGATGACAGGGTTAGCACACTGGGTGGTGCCTTATATAGGGGAATTTGACCCCCCATAATTAGATATAGACCGCCCCAAGAGGCGATCAACCAGTCAAACGCGGCCACCCTGCATGATCATCTGGTCAAATCGCGGCCTCCTATGGTCGATCAATTGCTCGAATCGCGGACCACTCCGCGATATCTTGGAAGGATGAAACGATGACTGTTCATCGTCTGGCCACCGTGTACCACTATATAGGCCAAATACGTGTTCAAATTTTCTCGACTCTAGACACTTTTCAAGTCAAATGATAATAGATACTCTTCTAAGCTAGTTTTAAGACTTTCGAAATCAAAGCGAACTCTTCCAAATCGAAATGAGCATCTTCCACATTAGACTAAATATTCTCCGAAAAGGTTAGAATCATTTCTTTTGTTAAAGGAAAGTTTTAGTATTGTAATAGTAATGGTTTATTACGACCATTTAAGATGGGCGTGAGATAAAACAGCAAACATAGTATCGCCACCGAATTGAACAAGTAGATAGTGACAAAAATCGAAGCTGTGTAGAACTGGTACAATTGTTCATGGAAGAGAAAGGACAATAACAAACAATCAGAACAAAAACACAAACCGAAATACGTCATCAGTATTTGAAGAGTGATCTTCCAGCAAGTCTTTTAAACGACTGATAATTGTCTAGAGTTGGGTTTATAATACCTCATAACGCTAGATATGCTGAGCCTGCCCTTGCCGTGAAAGAGTGTGCTGTAATGCCGTTTTTAGGCTTCGGATACTAGATTTTCAGCGGCTTCTTCTTGTTTTAGAAGGAAGCAGCTTGTAAAACTTTGCATGTTTCATTCCTATTTTGCCAGTGACAAGTTTGTAGGCCCAGCAAACCTCCGCCAGACTTCTTCTAGAGGACAAAGAGTGAAAATTTAAAAATCTTTCTCGAATAGAATCTTTGGGAATCTGGGGATGAAAGAATCCTTTATATCTGGTGATTATCTTTCTAGTGTAGCTGTTTTGTACTTTATCAATGTACTGGATATCCTTCTTATTATGCGATGAGAACACTATGCTTCCACTTTCTACAATGGGCCTTGCAAATGTTTTGTAGGCCTTGAATAGTACCTCTTTGTTCGTGGTAGATAGCCCTTTGAATATTTGATAGGTTACAACATGTGCTTTACTACATATCGCTTTGACATGATCGGGGAAGTCCAGCTTATTGTCATGTTTCAACCGAGGTCTGTGATCTTTTCAGACTTAACTATTGTAGCCCCGTCTAGCGTGTGTTAAGGAGATGTAGGGGCTCGACCAATTCGTAGATAATTTTTTTCTAGACTTAACGGTAGCTGCCAAGTTATAGACCAGCTGGAGACACTGTCGATTCCATTTTGCAAGTGTAGAAGATCATCTTTCCGAAACTCACAGTAAATCCTGGCGAATTAGATACAATGAATCTTAGTATCCTTAAATAACAATGGAGATCAGATGTGTAAATGTTGAACAAAATAGGTGAGAGGACCGATCCTTGAGGGACTCCACTATTAACTTTCCTAGCAGGGTGTGCGCTGATTTGCCGCCGGTAAATTCTTTGCCGCAAACTTTTAACGCGGAAATTCGCCGGTAAATTCCGGTAAATTCGGTAAATCCGTAAATTTTTTAAAAATTTAATATTCCCTTAAAAACAACTGGTTTTAAGAGAGGGTAATATAAAAAAAGCGTATCTTCGCTATAAAAAAAGCGTAGCTCTTCACCGAAGCGTCATCACGTTCAGAAAAACCATATCATCTTCATTTTATCATGCATACGTCATGCTAAAGCAAACAATGCATCAGAAGCCTAACAATGCACAAGTGTAATGATCTATACTGTGAGTGCTTTAAAAAAGATAGAAGCTTCATTAATACTCTAAAACAGCTTAATTCAACTCAAAAACATTTTTGGAACATCCGACGTTCAATCGAATATTGCTATATTTCTTTTTGGATTAACAGTTTACTGCTTTTTGAAATGAGCACAATTATCATCGTTTCATTCGATGAAGGAGTGATTTTTAGAAATTTTTCCTTTTTGGGAAAGGAAATTCCTAGGTGTAGACAGAACATTTTCGATTTTAACCCGAAACCTTCTGTCAATGACGTACTCACAGAGCCACTTCTCAAGGACCAGGTGAAAACTCAGTGATTTAATTTTGTGGTTTAATTTTGTAAGACTGATCCGATCAAACGCTTTAGAGAAATCAAGATAAATAATATAGCAACACTTTTTATCATCCAGCAGCTTGCCCAGTCATTAAGACATTCAATTAAATTCGTTTCCACTGATTGCCCTATTACAAAGCCTGCTGAGATTCGGGGATAAATTTATTTTTCTCCAAGTGCTCGACGACGAACCTCTTAATAATTTTTTCGAAGTCTGCAGAAATATGTCGTAACACTAACCGGCCTGCGTCCGGGGGCCGGATTCATCAACGACTAACCCGCGGGTATAAGGGGTAGAGATACCCACAATGAAGCATGCGTCTCTGAGTCTTGCGTTATCTCTGCCTGACTCTTATCTTATCTCTACCCCTTATCACCCGCATACCCACGGGTTAATTGTTGATGAATCCGGGCTCAGATTCATGAACAATTAAACCCGTGGGTATGAGGGGTATAAGGGGTAGTGAGACCCATAAAGGGCTGGGCACACTCCTGCTGCTTGACGCAGCTCCAATGATGAAGAATAGGGCAGAGACGCAGAGTACTTGTCTCCGCGTCAGGGGCGGCGGCGCACCTATGGCACACTTCGCTTCAGCGTTGACGCCCAGCGTCAGCGCTGCAAGCGTCAGCTTTACGGAATGAGCTCGGTCATTCTGTGAAGCTGACGCTATCGCTCCCGAGCAAGAGATAAGATAAGTACGATAGGAAAGCCCTTTCCTCAACCAAACCAGCCAACCGGTCAGCTGAGCGATGGTTGGCAGTGGTCCAATGCCGACACCAGAGAAAGAAAGAACGACCGCCGCTCACCGCAATTATGTCCTGAGCCTGAGAGCGACGCCTCGCCCCGTTTTTGACGCACTAAAGCAGCTGCCGAGTGTGCCCAACCTTTACGAGTCAGGTAGAGGTAAGATAAGAGTCAAAGACGCAGGCTTCATCGTGGGTATCTCTACCTCCTATACCCGCGGGTTAGTCGTTGATTACTCCGACCTTTGTAGTTACTTGGATCGCGTGCAGGCTCTTTTTTGCATCCGAGTTATAAACGAATGCTTCCACCGAACGGGCACCTCGCTGTACATTAAGGATTGGTTGCTAATGTAGGCCAAAAGGTCTGGCAATAACAGCAAGGCAACCTTCCAAATGAAGTAGATTGGGAGGTAACCAGGTTCACTGAGCCTGAATTCTTGCCATGAATAATCTCATCAAAAATGTTTTTTTTTTCTTGAACCCAGGGAAAAGCCCACATGTAGCTTTAAATGTCCGGTTTAAAACATTGCGACTTTCACTCGTCTTTGAGTATAAAAAGGATAAAGGAAGGCGTTACTCAATCCCTTTTGGGATGCGCCATGCATTCTACTTCTACGAGATGTCGTGGAGGCGATTTGAATGCGTATTTGGCCATGCAATGACTTTTGGTGGCCAGCCGATGAACAAGTCAGCGCTTTTCCTTCCCAGACATGTCCGGTACCAATTCAGCGAGGGGTGAAAGGTTTGGTTGGCCTGGAGGCGAGATCCGAACCAGGAACCTGGTCTCGGGTGCACACGACAGCCGGCATCTTCTCTTACTGCGCTCTGTGGAAGATAATGCTTTATATCTTGCCTTAAAGAGGAGGAGGGCGACAGTTTTTTAGTGCCAAAATAAGAGATTGCGTCGTGCCCTCTTCCAAGACGTCGCGATTTTTATTTGATTGAAAGCAAAATTGTTGTTTCCATGGAGTTTGACACCTGCAAACTACGCAACAAAAATGATGCGATATTGAATATGTAGTTTATCCTGTAAAAACGGTAAAAATCGCGACAAGCTTTTCGAATGCATGGCGCCATCTGGTTTTATAATGCGATAAATGACTGCTGCCTTTTGCGCTTTGTAACAAAATTTAATTTATTGTTTTTTCTCAAAAATAAAATTTTTATACATTATTGCACTTATTGAGCCGATGAACCAAAAAAATTCAAAGAAAGTTCAGAAGCGTCAATTTTGTTTGGAAGACTGTCCAATTCGATTTGAGAAGTGTTCAGTTTGGCGTGAAAATGCTATAAAAGACCAAATGCGTAGCTTCATACCGGTTAGCTTCAGGGTAAGCAGCATGTGACTTATGTTTAGTATGGGTTTTGCCCAGGCTTTCACTTTTGTTCTAACTGACGCCAAATGTATTTATGAAGAATAAGGAATGATGTCAGTCAATCCTTTACGGATGCGCCACGCATTCTAAACACTTCTAGAAATATCTTGGTGGCATTTTGAATGCGTAGTTGGCCCATACAATGGCTGACTTCCGGTGGCTAGCCGATGGACAAGTCAGAACTTTATCCTTGCAAGACAAATCTGGTACCAGTTCCACAACCCCTCAGAATGGATGGAAGGCTTGGTTAATCCTGGAGGCAATCCGAACAAGGGACCTGGAACCGGATGCAGGCGCCAAAACCGACTGCACTGCCATGTGGCCAATGTGTTATACGGAGAAATCTCAAGCTACACATCCTTCTCTCTACGTTGTCATTCTCTTTACCCCATCGTCGTTTTCAGCCGCATCTGTCGCTTCTTGCTCCGCACGTCGAAGCACGTCCTCTGGCCGTTCTTGCACGTTCGGCGTGAAGAAGGCGTCGCGACGGCTGCGGAGAGACGGCGGCGGCGGCGGTGTGTTTGTCGTCGTCTCCTCGTCGTCCGCTCGTCCATGCTCCACATATTTCTTTTTCCTCACCGCATCGACGCGGTGGTGGTCGACGGTTTTTGTCGGGACGATTGTGTGTAATTCAGCCAAAAAGTGTTTCGGCAGATCTCGCGCGGACGTTTTTCCCAGCGCCTACCGTACACCATCAAATCCTTAGTTGGATTGAATGTGGTCAGCCGAGTTTTTCCACACACTCGGCCTACCTCAAAGTGCCAGCACTGTGACCTCGTTTCGTTTCTGGAGACGATTTTTTGCAGCCCGCATCGCTCTCCACTGTTCAGTGTCAGCTAGTGCAGAAGATATCTTGCAGAATCCCTTCACTACGATCCACGTCTCCATGCCTGCTTATGCAAGTGGAGGACATGCATGTGCGTAGGAGTCAGTAGGAATATTCGGGAGTACCTAAGAGGTTTATTGGAGGGGTTGAAAAATAAAAAAGGATGAGGGATTAAGGAATAAAGAACGGCGTTACTCCATCTCTTCTGGGATGCGCCACGCATTCTAGGGACTTTCACGGAATGTCGTGGAGGCGATTTGAGTGCGCATTGGGCCATACAATGATTGAAGTGGCCAGCCGATGAGCAAGTAAGCGCTTCGTCCTTCCCAGACAAGTCTGCTACGATTTTTATCCCGGAAGGGAGAAAGGCTTGGTTGCCCTGGCGGAAAATCCGAACCGGAAACCTGGTATCAGGTGCGCGCGCCCAGGGATAAACCTTTTTGGGGATAAAGCGCATAATTCGACGACGCTGTGATTTTTTTAAATGGCCGATGGAACAGACAAAGTTTTCGCCTTTCAAAAAAAATCATGCCAAGTCTAAATATTTTCTTTAGTTCTCGGGAAAGCCTCGAGAACTCAACGGAAAAGAGCAGAATCTGTCGCAAAACAAAAACGAGGAAGGCATCAAAACCTTTAAAATCCTTAAAATGCATAGAAACCAGCGAAAACAAGTGCAGGATGAAGTCCTCAAACTCCTCAAACTCAAAGTTTTAGGAAAAAAACGGAAGGCAGACGCAGGGTAGTGAGTGTATGTCTCAAATCTAACTCCAGCTGCGTCTTGTCTCCCACATAACGAACGCATGGAGATCCCAATTTACTGGCACAGATTGGTGTAGCTGTACACGCTCATGCGAGCGCAGTTCCGACTCCATTTCTTCTTTCGCAACTTTTTCCGACAGTAATACTTCGTGGCCGTTTCGTGCTCTTCTAGAGAAGCATCTGCACAGCCGTCGCAGTTTTCGTTTCGGCTAACGATCAGAAAACCACCTCCTAACTTCTTTGTGCAGCCTTCACCGGCAGAAAGAACCAGCAAAAATTCTTACAGCAGTCGATCGGTTTACTGCAAAATATAAGAACCACTCCGACGAAACTATAGGGAAGGGGCATGATGCTCCTGGCGCTGGATGCTAGTCTGTAGTGTGCTCTACACACATCCTGTTGATATTGTAACCAAATATCAACAGGACGTGAGTAGAGCAGTTGAGGGTAGTGTCGCCTGTCACGTACATCAGAGGTGCACATTTAACGGCTAAAAATTTAACAATTTAACGAAATAACGGCATTTTTCGTTAAAATCCGGCTTAACGACTTAACGGAAATTTTCAACGGACTGTCTTCTCAATAAATTGGTCGTTTTACTTCTTACAAGGGAAGGGTCTGAAGCGTATGTCTGAACGGGGGGAGCGAGTCATATAGGGAGAATCCTCACCCCTCAGTTGGTTTGCAAATGTGTTTATTTTTTTGCCAAGTCGCTAAACCCAAGGAGTAGGGGATCACAATGGGATACGGCGCAGCACGCGTTTGGAGGTCTTGTACGCCCGCGATGCTTCCTCAGCCAGTGTCTCGGAGCGCAGGTGGGTAGAGGGTTGACTCGTGCGAGAGAGGTCAGGGGTTTGTCTCGTCTGCGAGGTTGCATTCTTGAATTTCAACTGATTGGTTGAGATTTGGGGGATTCTGACGGCTATACCATTTTCAGGCGTTTCCTGCGCATTTTTCCAGCTATACGCTGTGGTATTCAACATGGTGATAAATGTTCAGCACCAGTGATGCACAGGTACAAAGTGCCTGTGTAGTGAATCGCGGTGTCTTCCTCCATGGTTATGAGCACGCAACCGAAATCCAATTGAAGACGTACCCTTTCCTCCAAAACAAGAGTTCCACCCGAAAACGTTACCATATGCCCACTGCTTGCTTGCCTCTCCACGTCCATCAGTTCATCTTGCTGATCCCAATCTTCCTCTTCTTCTTCCACCACTTCCAGCTGTTCGTCTTCGTCAACTTCAAGTTGACGTGCTTCGAAGTCCTTGAGTATGCTGGCCATCCGTTCAGCCAGCTTGATTTCTTCCTTCGAAGGTTCCTTGTCTAAAGGTGGGCCACACTTCAGCGTGAGCAGGTGGATCACCACTAGAGCATCGGCGGACGTTGTTGGTGTTGGGTTCTAGAAAACCTTCAGCAGACCTCTGATTTCCAGGTGACAGGCAGACATGAGGGAAAGAGTGTATCGATGCCGTTTAGCTTAATTTGCGGGATCCGCACACTTCGTCTCTCATCTGAACCACCTCCGACGTCACAACGTGGTCTCCTTTGAAAATCCGAGCAGGATGTTTTTCCCGAGGCCTTTGGTCCATGTATGGAAGCAGACTATGAGGAGCCTGTAGCCTTTATACGCTACCCGTAAGGTGCCCAATGGTGCTCCATCCACTTAGTACCTGTGTATCACTGGTGTTGAACATTTATACATCACCATGTTGAATACCACAGCGTACAGCTGGAAAAATGCGCAGAAAACGTCTGAAATAGCATAGACGTCAGATTCCCTCAAATCTCTACCATTCAGTTGAAAAGCAAAAGTGCAGGAACGCAGACAAGCCAAACCCCTGACCTCTTTCGCACGAGCCAGTCCTCCACCCACTTGCGCCCCGAGCTACTGGCTGCAGAAGCATCGCGGGCGTATAAGACCCCAAACGCGTGCTGCGCCGTATCCCATTGTGACCCCCTACTCCTTGCGTTTAACGACTTATGACTCGCTCCCCTCGTTCAGAAATACGCTTCAGACCCTTCCCTTGTTAGTCTTCAGCAGTATTACATGTCTCATTCTCTCGACTAGGTCTGCCCATGAAAAACTAGTGAAATCAGGAAAAGTAAACAAAAACAATCCGTTCTAGCACAGCAGTAAGAACCTGTTCATACTTCGCGACGGGAGCAATTGGTCGGCCAGGCAAATCATACGTATCGATTTTTGTTGGGCAATCGCTATGCAAAAATCGATACGTATGATTAACCTGGCAACTCTCGCTACATCGCTCCCGTCGCGAAGTGTGAACACCAGGGAAGTGTGGAATTTGCTTTTGCTTGTTCCGAATTCCGGTTTTCGGCCGTTTTTAGTCCTTCCGTTCGGTTGCGTATTCCGCTTTCCTTTGGACCGGAAGACGGAACGGAAATGACGACTCACCACTCATTGATTTTTTGCACTGCCTTCATTCACCTCTTGAACGTAAACGAAGGGGTGTAGTTAGAGATTAACTATGCGTCGCCTTTTTTTGTGATTGTGTTGCTTTCAGACCGGTGGTGCATCCTGATGTTGGAGCAGTGTAATAATCAAGCTGGGTCCTTTTTTTACTTGAAAAAAAAGAAAACCTTTCTTGAACGGGTGTACTACCGAATAGTATAGGGCCACAAATGTTTCATGAGTGCATGAGTCAAGACTCAAATTCCTTGTCAAGAGCATGCTTATCTTTTTCCCTACCTATCTTATGTTTGGCGTAGAACACCAATTATAACCAGAGTTCTATAAACACCCTTAGATTGCTAACATTGCTTCCCATAAATGACGTTGGATCTATCCTAGTCGGAGGAGGGCATGCGGTGTCTTGCCTCTCCAACCCTTCCTTTGAGTTTATTCCCTCTACCGCCATGTGATACTATGGTAGCCATGCGAACTCGGAGAGTGGATGTCGTGTAGCTAAACGCAACTGCAACCTTAGCGCTGCCCTCCCAATTAGGATAGATTTAAAACATTCAGTAAGACCAGTTAGGTGTGAGTCTCGAAATCTCTGGCATCTTACTCATCAGCTGGGTTCACTGCGTTTAACATACTTTCTTCCTTTTTACAGAACGATTTTGCATAAACTTCAATTTGTTACCATAGTATTGTTTGAAAAGTCATCTTAGTAATGTACAAAAACAAATACTCTCTATTGTTATGTTTTATTTATTTATTTATTTATTTCTGTACGATGCATAAGGCATACGTGATATAGGATGTAGTACAATACAAAACCCCAATACAGGAAGAACAACTGTTAAATCTAGAAATGTAAAAGCTTGTTTCTAGCCATGTGCTTGAACAGCCTGTAATGTTCCGACGATCGAGGGACACAGGAGTTTAGCGAGATAAAGCTGGAACCAGCTCTACACGTGAAACTACATGACCTGGTATTCGTTTTGGGTACACCGTAAGATATTTTTTCTGAGCTGCCCCTAGTTCTAGATATTATTATACGATAGAATTTTGAAGCATCTACATCAATTAGGCCAGTCAAGAGTTTGAAAACCACACAGACATCAGCAAGTTTACGACGAGAGACTAAGGGATGCAACTTATATTCGCTATTTCTATGTTGCTGGAAAAGAGTCGCATTCTGCCTTGCCCGCTATCTGAATTCGTTAACGACAACTCAGCTATTACTGCTATTATGGATATATATGAGAATTTAAACGAAGTAATGAATTTCGAGTTTCGAGAATTTCCGTTTCCGTGTTTTGTATTCCGGATTTCGCCCATTTTTGAGCTCTTCCGTTCCGTATTCCGTGTTCCGCTTTTCTCGAAAAAATGTCCGCACATCTCTGGTGAATAAGCACTGGCGAGAAGATATTGCGCTGAAATGCCCAACATTTTTAGGCTTGACGTATGGGCTTGCCGCCGTAACGTCAGTCACATCGCGCTGATCCTTTTTATTTGCATTTCCTTGCTAGTTTTCATACCTTCTATGGCGCACTTGAATTTCTAGAAGCAATGCGTTTAGGAGCTAGAAAAGTTCCTCGCCGAACCTCCGAGCACGCTACCGAACCGTAAAACCGTAAAATGTTGGTCTGGCCCCTTCGCAAAATCTGCCTATCCCTTCTTGGAACTGCCTATTCCAAAATACATTTGTTTGTCATCTGGAACAATCGAAACATGTCTCGGGTGGTGGACGTGTCACACTATATAATAAGCGATGGGTCATACCATCGATTGGCGCCGCTGTAAAAATTAGCCATAAAGGATAAAGGATAAAGGACGGCGTTACTCAATCCCTTCTGGGATGCTCCAGCGCATTCTACTCCTACAGGATGTCGTGGAGGCGACATGAATGCGTGTTTGACCATACAATGACTTGCGGTGGCCAGCCGATGAACAAGTCAGCGCTTTATCCTTCCCAGACACGTCTGGTACCAATTCACCGACCTCGGAGGAATGGAAGGCTTAGTTGGCCTGGGAGGAAAATCCGAACCAGGAACCTGGTATCGGGTGCACGCGATAGTCGCGCCTCCTCCGACTGCGCTACACGCGCCCAAGCCATAAAATAGGGTGAAATCGGAGGGGGAATGGGAGGAGGGGAAAAATTACTACAAGAAAATAGCAAAAAATACCCAGACGTCTTCTCCCTGCCTGGGAACTTTGGTCCTGGGGCAATCGAGGTCGCTCAACACAAATCTGAAGTTCGTTTTCGAAGTATCGATTGCCACCAATTGATATTGGCCAAATTACGGGTCGCGAAAATAGCGGAAAATACCCAGACCTATTCTACCTGCCTGAAAACTTCAGCCTTGGGGTTATCGCGGTCGTCGAACACGAATCTGAAGTTTGTTTGTAAAGTATCGATTGCCATCAATCGGTATTTGTCAAACAATTGATTTTTTGTGGATGTTGTCCAGGTGGTCCGAAACTTTACCCCTGGGGCAATCGAGGTCGCTCAACACGAATCTGAAGTTCGTTTTTGCAGTACCAATTACCGTATGTCGATACTGATCAAACTACGTGGCGCGAAAATAGCGAAAAATATCCAGACTTCTTCTACGTGCCAGGGGATTCGGAAGACATGGGAATACGTCGCATGACGTGCCTGGGACTCTGAAGAGGTGCCGAGGACGTCGCTCAACGTGTTTGGAGATCAATTAGACGTGCCGAAGACGTCGTCCAATCTGCGTTGGGATTCAGAAGGTGTGCCGAAGACGTTGTCCGCTAAAGGGGAGTCATTGAGGGGACAAGTACCAGTAATGGGAGACTGAAAGCTGGTTTATTTTGCTGATCACTCTTTGTTGGGAGTGTGTTGTTTATGATGTACATTTGGTTACACTGTGGTATGTAACATTGCGTTTCATGTTTTAACGAAATTTAACGATTTATCGGAATTTTAACGAAAACTTTCCGCTAAAAAATTCGTTAAAGAAATTTAACGCCCAGAACTTTGTGTGGACCCCTGGCGTGCACCCGATACCAGGTTCCTGCTTAGAATTTCTCCCCCGGGTTAACCAAGCCTTACCATTTTTCCGGGGTTGGTGATTGTTACCAGACTTGTCTGGTAAGGATAAAATTATGACGTGTTTATGGGGTGGCCAAATACATATATTCAGGTTGTCTCCACGACACCTCGTAGAAGTAGAATGAATGAGGCGTCCCAAAAGGAGTTGAGTAACGCCGTCGTTTAACCTCTTGATCCTTTGTCAAAAGAAGCTATCTTGTAGGATAGATACCATAGGCCCGCAAAATTGTCATATAGATAGTCTAGCGTTTTCAGAAACCCTCAAATCCGTTAGGAGTAGCGCATACAAAACTATGTCGGAGCTCAAAGGGACTTTGGACATA
Source organism: Heligmosomoides polygyrus polygyrus (assembly GCA_947396885.1). Taxonomy (NCBI): domain Eukaryota; kingdom Metazoa; phylum Nematoda; class Chromadorea; order Rhabditida; family Heligmosomidae; genus Heligmosomoides; species Heligmosomoides polygyrus. Next base: position 10,277,742 of record OX377202.1, read on the forward strand.
CAGCACAAACTGAAAACCAGCAACGGTTGGGTATAGGTCTCTCGCTCAAGCGCCATCCATTTTCAGGTGCTAGTGACCCAACCCCCGAACTTTAACCGCCAAACTTAAGCATATCAATTAGCGGAGGAAAACAAAACAAGTAAGAAATGTGGCGTATATGTGTGGTTTTCAGTTTGTGCTGAATTTCGGAGATATTTCCCTCAGAAATCAGAGCATGACAAGCCATCTATGTTGATTTTCCGCCAAAGGCAGCCCCTAAGGGATCTCCATCCCTTAATTCGGCAACAACAATGCTGCCTACCAAGCGGGTCAAGCACTATAGCATAGCATCGAGCTGACTGATACGAGAAGAAACCACTGCCTACACCCTCCTACGACTCGGGAGAAGAACTGTTCCACGTAACAGCTAGAGAGTAGGAAGCGTTCGTGAGAGTGAACATCGTCGATTGGCACGAGTTCCTAAGAAGCAGAATCAGACGTCTGCCACTGAAGCTTCAGCTTTCACTGGGTTCGTTGTGTGCGCACCAACATGACGAAGAGGTTGAAGTTTTCCAGGGGCCAGATTGATCAACTGCTTGCTGATCGGTAACGGTGAAAAGTACCGCCAAATCTGGTGTCAATGAATCTCGTATTAGTGGGTTTGGCTATACTTTTCACCGTTACCGGCCATAGGGTGTTCATAATTTGCTGTTTTCATTCTCATGTACTCTTGTGTGTTTATTTGTGTTATAGTGGTGTAATCGCTTAGTATGTTGTTATCATGCCTCACTATCCTTCATATATCATGTTAGTATGTTACTCTCCGTCCGGTAATCGGTTGATGTATTTGGCCCCAGCTCATCGAGCTGGGGAAGTCTTTAAGAAGGACACAACACCTAAAACCTGAATGGGTTTGCGGAACTTTGATTATTGCCGATCTTTCTTTTTTAATTATTGCTGCTTTCATGTATGACCTTAGATTCCTCAGAAGCATTGTACCTTATCACAGCATTGTGAACGGTTTATCTTGGGTAGCCGATAAACGAATGGTTCCAGCCACCAGCGCGAATTCATTCGATAATCGTGGCTCTTAGGTTGCACTTCGCACATGTCTGCAATATCGCGGCCATTCTGAGCTCGGATTCATGAACGACTCATCGGCCGGTAAGCGCAAAATCCACCGCCACTCCCCACTTACCTGCGATTCATGAACGCGCGGCGAGGAAAATCAGCGATAAGTTTCGAGGTAAGTGCTGCCTCGCGTTCGGGAGATTTACCGCCAGAGCAAGGGTTTTGCTCCCCTGCTAATTTCTGACCCAACGCAAAGTTACTGGTTTGTTTCAATTCACCCACCAATTTAATACTAACAGGGGAGCAAAACCTTTGTTTCGCGGACACGAATCGGAAACAGAGGTAAGTTCCTAATAGGTAAGTGGTCGTCGGTATAAAAAGGGGTAGGATTTACCACCGGCCGCGTTCATGAATCGGGTCTCTGAGGTTATGACTTTTTACCAGCGGCTTTCGGCTTTCAAGGACCCAAATCCTGACCTCTGCCGGAATCACGGCAAGAAGGGAAGTTTTACTTTAAATTTGTCCAGATTTTATTTATTTATTTATTTACACGAGTACAAGAACAATAGTGCCCAAACTGTATAAAAAATCACCAAACGAGAAAAGCAAATACAGTCTACACATATCTTATCTAGGTGAAAAAGTAAATGATGGACAACGTCTAAGGCATCAGTAATTATGGCTTCAGATTTGATTTCAGGAATTTTATAAAAGCTTCGTAATTCCCAGAAAGATTCTGTCTTGTCCGAAGCTTCTCATATGAAGGGAGGGTCCTATCCAAGAAAAAGAAGCGCCTACAATTTCGCTTTGCTCTTCAAGCATCATACTTTATTGTACCACAACGAGTATTAGATGGTCTCATCGCCACTAGGTCAGTGAGTTTTATATTGCTTTCATCGTTAGCAATTTTGTGAAAGAGCAATAGGTAATTTCTCCTTCTTCTAAAATGAAGAGTGTAGAGCCCAAAATTACGATTCCTGATTTTACTTGGCGGAATTTGCTCATATGCGAACCGCAAGCTACGTATCAAAAGCTCTCTGGTGAAGCTGTTTGAACTCGTTCTATCATATCACTAGCCTTTTGTGTGTAAGGGTTAAAAATTGGCGTATCATACTCCAGTATTGGCCTGACAAGGATCCTATACGCCAAGAGAAGAATGTAACTGTCATTTGAAGACAAGGCTCCAAATCGATTGAAAATGACTTTCACAGCTTTGTTGGCTACCATTGCATAGTGTTTATCAAAATTCAGATTACTCGTAACTAGAAACCCAAGGTCTTTTATTTCTTCAACTTCAATTAGTGGTATACTATTAATAGAGTAGTGAGGCACGTTATCATTTCTAGTACCAAAGTGGAGCACCCTAGACTTTTCTTCCGAAAGCGGTAAGCTGCATTCGGAAGATCACTTCTGGGCATTATTTATAGCATTCTGGAGAGGTTCAACATCAGAATCACTTGCAATTGGTCGATAAATCTTCAAGTCGTCTGCGAAAGCGCAGTGTGTGATCCCACTATCCTTCAGAGGTTCGAGCAAGTCGCATGTGTAAATATTAAACAGAATAGGGGACAAAACCCTTCCTTGAGGCACACCACTACTAACAGGTCTAGGACTGGAGAACGAGGACTTCACATGAACAACGTATTAGGTCGTTCCCTAAGTTCTGTTGTTTTTTGACCTCTAACTTCAAATGTAAGTATCTCGGCTCAAACATAACTTTATTAGGCGAAATAAGAACCATTACAATCTACAGGTCTTTGTCAACGAGATACATGTTTATTTATTTCCGTAGCCTAGAACTCCGGAGATCTAGAAGCCATGAATTCTTCGAGAGCAGATTCGCTCGCCGTTTGCAAGTATTGTCAGCGCTCCTTCTACGCAACAATAACGACCTGTTTCTGGAGCGAATTGTGACTTGTGACAAAAAATGAATTGTCTACAACAAGCGACGACGAAGTACTCAGTGGTTGGATATTGACGAAGCACCTAAACACTGTCCAAAGCCGAGTATGCACCAGAAAAAGGTGATGGTGACCGTTTGGTGATGTGCCACCGGTTTAATCCACTGTAGCGTTCTCAAACCTGGTGAAACAATGACGGCGGAAAAGTGCTGTCAGAAGCTGGACGAGGTGCACAAGAAGCTCCAGCAAGGGGGCCGATACTTTTGCGCGACAACGCAAGGCTGCACGTATCGATGATCACCAGGCAGAAGCTCCATTCTTTGGGATACGAAACACTCGACCATCCACCGTATTCGCCCGACTTATCGTCTGCAGATTACCATTTTTTCAAACATCCCGACGGTTTCCTTCGCGGAAAATACTTCAGGAACCGACATGATGCAGAATATGCTCTCGAAGAATTCATCGCTTCTAGATCTCCAAAGTTCTGTGCTACTAAAATAAATAAACCAGTATCTTTTTGGCAGAGATGTGTAGATTGTAATGGTTCTTACTTCGACTAATAAAGTTATGTTTGTGCCGAGATATTTACATTTGAATTTAGAGGCTAGAATACGATAGAACTTTGGTACTACTTAATATTTTCTATCAGTAAATCAAATCAAATCATTTGAAGTGACCACCCTTTACATCAACTGTCTTTCGCTAATTTGCTGGTAAGTCATGGATGCCTTTTCTCCAAAACGTGGCCGGTTGTGATTCGAAAAATATCAGCACTGCCTCCTTGACATCCTCTCGGTTCCTGAATTGCTGGCCGTCCAAATAGCGTTGAAGGCTTGAAAACAAATGATAATCAGAAGGAGCGAGATCTGGTAAGGTGGATGTGGAAGAACGGTCCATCCGTAGTTCGCCAACTCAGCCGCCGTCGCTCTAGCGATATGCGGTCTAGCGTTGTCGTGTTGAAATTACACCTCCACTTGCTCTCCTCGTGTGGTTTGAAGGTGGGCCCTCAACTTCCTCAGTTGCTTGACGTAAACCTCTGCCGTCACTGTTATTCCTTCGTCCAGCAGCTCCCAGTATTCTACGCCAGAACGCTCCACCAAATGCATAGCATCACCTTTTTCACGTGAAGGTCGTGTTTCGGAACGTCTTCTGCCTCTCCAGTTGCGTCAATCCACGCCGGTGATAATTAGAGTAGAGTATCCACTTCTCATCCCCGGTGACAAAGTTGACCAGCCATCCGTGGGTACGTCTGAGGGTAAGGAGAGACGGAGCGACATCGGCTCTGTGATCCATGTCATGTTGTGTCAAGTCGTGAGGTACCCAGCGACCCAATTTTTGCACCTTGCCAATCGACTTCAATCCCCGAACGACTGTTGAGTGACTAACACCAAGAGTGCTTGATAGTTCGCGAGTGGTTTGGTATGGGTCCGCTTCCACTCTACTTCGGAGGCCATCCAAATCCAGTGTCATCGGGCGCCCTTCTCGTTCATTATCTTCAACGGAGAATTCACCAACTGCAAACTTCGAGAACCGCTGGTACACAGTTCTTCGAGCAGGAGCACTCTCGTTCTAAACATCCTTCAGGCGACGATACGATTCGTTGGCATTGAAGCCAGATTGATGCAGGAATAAGATGACGTGCCGAATATGCGTCTCAGTTGGGATGAATTGCTTAGCCATAATAGCTGACGTTAACAGCGCAGAAGTAAATGTTAGGAACAGCTTTATAGCCCTTTCCTTTCTCTATCGATCGATCATTTACGCGTTGTTGATACATGTGAGAAATTTGGCGGGAAAATGCGCTTTCAATTCAGAAGGGATCAAATGTCCGAGAACTTATGCACCGACCTAATAAAATCTAAATGTATGTCACCTACTTTTCTTTTATCACCCATCATCTTATTTTTCTTGTATTATCATCTTTGATCATACCCTTTTTTCTTTCATCATTCAAGCGCTGCACCCCGCATATTTGTAAATCCCCGCTACCAACTCTGACGTGATCTTTCCAGGATCATCCCTCAGCGTAATGACGATTCCTCCCACCTCACACCCACCGGTAATGTGGGCGGGTTCGGCGGCATAAATGTGGAGATGGGGAGGCGCCCGCGCGCGCGTAATACTTCTCGAGACCGATCTCGCATTTCGTTTAAACAATGCGACACGGCAAAAACGGGCCGAGTTTCTCCAGCTGGTAGAAGGGAGTTCTTTCGCCGTTGGCCGTTTTTCTCCCGGGGCGCGCACACCACCACGGCCAGCCTCCGAGATGACGACCGCAGCGGCTCCGCCGACGACGCTCACCCCACCGACTGCTACGTCGCCGCCCGCCGGCACCACGCCTATTGTTCCTGGTCTCCGTAATCTTCGCTTTACGGAGGATGATCAGGTTACGGTATTTGGTCTCAGAAGGAACCTGGTGGTCTTACTGTAGGCGAACGCATCTTTTTTATAGAAAATGGAAGAGCGCTCTTCAGGCTTTTCGATATGGTTCTATTTCACTGTGAGTTTTCATAAGTTGCTCGTAAACAAGAGCAGAAGGAAATCTGTAGCCAATCCTACGGCATTCGGTTGTTTTTTGTTGTTTCAAAAAATAAGAGCTCAAATGTGTTATTTTTGACGAATGGCGCTTTTGCTACGCTTGTAAGCTCTCCATAAAACTCTTCTTTCTAGAATATTCAGAGCTTTGATTCCATAGAATTCTAAACAGCTCGATGATGAAAGTCTATCAAGGGAGCGCATTTTTCCAACTACTCTTCAAGAACCTACCAATTTTTTGTGTTATCGAAAATTAGGTGGGTTGGCCTCTCGGCCCGTGTCTGCTTTTCGCAGACGCTCACTGAATGAGAGCCGCTGCGGATTGGGGTTCTGGTTTGAGAATTATTTCGGAAAGAGTCTTATTGGAGTGAAGACGTGGGACTTGCCGTTGTACTTAACCTCCTTTCCTTTTCAAATTTGGGTGGCTAAATTTTCCTCGGAACAATATCGGCTTTTCTGATGAAACAACACAACAGTGCGAGCAGTACCAAATGGTACGAGGTTTTTCGAGAAGTTTTTGTGGCTTTAGTCCGATTTGGCCTTCACTAGTACCTTTATCTTTTTTAGCCACCTGTATACGATAACGAACTGCTGTATAGAACATGGAAGAAGGGCGCGGCGATAACCAGGCACCACACATTGTTCCTCGACATAAACTGCTTGCAAAGTCGAAGGCATTTGCATAGTATGATCATCTTCATAAAATTCAGGGTGTCCTTCAGATTGTTCTGGTTACCATTCTTACATTCTGGGAGGAGGTGGGATGGACCAAGAATCGACGAGTTCTTATTCGGTGCATTCTTCCAACTGCGACAAATGTGGTACTAGTCGCTAGTGTGGCCTACATGTGAAACGTCGATGTGAAAATTGAACGGTGATTTTCTTGCAGTCTTGGTGCGACTCCTCTCGAAGGGTAGCAGTATCTGCCAGGTTGCAAGACCTGCTTAGCTTTGCATGTCATTGTTATTAGACTTTCAATTATCTGGCAGCACGCAGCCGACCTACGCGCCGGTACAGAGTGAGGCTTCGGCCCTGAAATCAATAACAAACTATCGATAATGTTTACCTGAGCGCATGAGAAGCAGACGCTTGCATCCAATGCCAAGCCCTCCAACCCTCTGGGAGTCTGCGAATTGGTACCAGACTTGTCTGGGAAGGATAAAGCACTGGCTTGTTCATGGGTTGGCCGACACAAGACGTTGTATAGGTCAAATATCATCTCCATGACATCGCGTAGAAGTAGAGTGCGACATGCATCCCAAATGCGGTTGAGGAAAGCCGTCCTTCACCTTTTTATGATTAATGTTTGCCTGCTCAGAAGCTTATTCACTGTCCGACATAATCACGCGACTCCCACCTGAAAACAATAATTCTTGTCGAAACTCCTTGACACTGATAAGTATCGATTTATCTACAATTTTTATAATTTTTACTTGCTATGTAACCGCACGGCTCGCTTTTCAAATAGCCAACTTCCAACAAAGTCTAGTAGTGTCGATCGATATTGTAAGTACCTTGAACGGACGGAAGGATACAGGGAGAAACGGACAGAGGGACACCGGAAAGAATAGCCTTACTCTTTACAGCAGGATTTAATAATCAGCAGTAAAGCTTGTCTATCGCCCCATATATTCACGTGACTCCAGCTTCGCAAACGAGGTGGCGACAAAAATCAATAAAATCAATCAATTTAAATGACCGATCGATATTGGTTACCTGTTGTGAAGCGGCTCTGAACGCTAGTATACTCGTTTGATTGGCTGTTCAAACAAAAATGTATCATATTAATCGACTTACTTGATCAATCAATCGGGCGTCGATGGTTTTAAAAAATCGAATATTCGTTTGAACTTGAACATCGAAAGGGAGCCATATTCGATTATTATTCGAAAATTGAATATTTCAAATTTATTCGGAAATCAATTTTTCTTGAATATCGAATAAACTTCAAATTTTTCATCACAGAACCTGATCCAAACCTATTCGATTGTTCGAATAAACGAAAAATGGAGCTTTTCCGATTTTCCGTCATTCGAAAATATTGATGAGCTAATAAATTCATTCGTTCTTTCGTCCGAAAATTTTCGGCATCGAATAAATTCCTTCATTCATTGGTTTATAAACTTTTTTACATTGAATTTATTCGTTAATTCATTCGTTCGATAAAATTTCTCAAAAGCACAACTATGGTAGATTTCGGGCGTAATATCTCAATTCCTTTAGTAGGGCTTGGTGAATTGTTCAGTTCTTTGCTGTCATGGAACGCTAGCACTTTAGTTTGAAATCTTCTGGAAACTTTGACGACTGCTGTCCGAGCCTCGCCAACTCTTTTCCTTAAATTCGCGTCAGCCTTAGACCTTCCCATAAGGTTTTTCTACCGCCGATTAGCAGTAAACCACGTTGGCAACTGAAGAGCTTCTCCATCATGAACTAGGAGTCTTTTTCTCCAGAGTCCCACATCATCTTCGACCTTGCGGTTAATCTGATCTCCTGCTCTCAAGAAAAGTTCGCATGTGAAAGCTTGCCCTTTCGTGGAAGTTCATCTGAAGACTAAAGATATTTCCGCAGGGAAATGTGAGCCTTCACAAGGCTCCAGCAAATATTTCACATCTGAGTTTGACTTTTCAAAGTGAGCGATATTCAGCATCTGAACGGTTGCCATTTACTTCGGTGAAAAAGCGCCTTCAGATTCGCCAAACCCGCACTTTACTTGTAATCCTCCTACGAATCTTCATCTTTTTATTGTTGTGGTTTCCTGAAGAATTTGGTAGTTTAAAACGTTCTCTAAGGGTTTGCCCATAGTTACAATACACTCCTTGAAATTTTGTGAGCTTTTATAGTATTATAAATTGAGTGGTTTTAAGTTTATTTCAATGTACAGAAGCTACGACTCTTGATCGTTTTGCGGAATGCGATTGCGCTGTGCACTTGTCCAACATGGATTAATTTTCAGTTGATTGATAGTGAAAATCCTGTCTACATAGGGCAACACACTCACTTTCATTAGCGTCTGTCTCGCTTGGTGCGAGATCTGCTCTTCTCGTGTGGTCATGCCAATTCTCCTGCTAAAATGCTTCATCGGTATAGACACCAGCTATGTTTAAGTCTAAATGTAATGTGTTTAGCCAACGTTGCTTCAGGCATCATCAGGGCGGCTTCCCAGGGACCTCAAGGTTTAGTCCAATCTTGGTGTCGTCATTAGCGCGAAGGACGTGGACGTACTAACGCAGTCGAGCTTCGTGCAGCTCGTCGGCTATCGCGGCGACAGAACCTCTCTCGTATGATCTCGTTGCGGCCCTAGCGAGTAAGGCCCCGTTTATACTTTCGACGCCCAGCGACGCGATTGCATGTATAATGGCCAAATTGATCGATAGCGTCGCTCGATCAATGTGGTCACCATACCCGGCGTCGGAGTATAGACGGGCCTTAGGCCTATGGCCTATGTCATACCTTCGCTCACTCCGAGCGAAGGCGACGAACAGAGCGATGAGCGAAGTCTCTTCGCTAGCGTGCAGCTAGCGAATAGGTGCGCAGTTAATAGCGTTGTGTGCAGCTGCGTCGTAGCATCGCTCGAAAGTATGACACCCCGCTAGCGAGGCTTCGCTAGCGGTGGATCGGACAACTGCTACAGGCGTCTGCCCCTCCACAACGTCTGATACCGTCCCTTCCCCAATTGTGTTAGTTGTCCATCCCCTTCGCTAGCGAAGAGCGATGGTATGACATAGGCCTATGGTATACTCCCGCGTCGCTCCAGCGACGGGCGCAGGGCAACTGTCAACGGCGCGCCTTCGCTGCAGTGGCGGACGGCAGTGCACTGCGACGAGCGACGGGCTGCGATGGTCGCGGGGGGGGGGGGGGGAGGGGGGGAGGGAGCGCTTGTTGTGCCCTACTCTATGCACTTCCGCTTACTTATTTTGACACTTCCTTGGTTCGTGACCATACCACAGCAATTTTAACACTCGTCTGGTGATGTTGGGTGTTCATGTGATGTCTCTGTTGTTCTCCTCGTATGGGTTTTCATTGTGGCTAGACTCATTTTGGGTTTTTTCGACGGCTTGAACGGCTAGTTTTTTGAGGAGATATTTTCTAGACCGTTTCTCCCACTTTTGTGCCGATCCTCGCATTTTTTTCGCTTCCGAACTTCCTCGCCGGCACAGAAATATAGATTCATATAGATAGAAATATAGATATTTAGAAATATAGATAGAAATATAGATTCGGACAAGTCACAGTGAGGTTTTATTGACATGTTCGGCGCAGAAATGTGCCAATTGAACAATTAGTTTTTTGAGGAGATATTTTCTAGGCCGTTTTTTCTCACCTTTGTGCTGATCCTCGCATTTTTCGCCTTTGAACTTCCTCGCCGGCACCGAAATCTACATTTCTGTGCCGGACAAGTCACAGGGAGGTTCTAGTGACAGGTCCGGCACAGAAATGTGCCAATTGAAGGCCGATTTTTTCGAAGTCATGTTTTTCTAGTGGAAACCCCTAGCGAAACACCACTTTGCGAAAATTGAGCCTCAACTGGGACGATTCCATGCTGGACACGTCACGAAAATCCTCTCGTGTCCTGTCAAGCACAGAAACATTTGCTTCCATGCCTATGGGTGGAAAGGGAAAGGAAAGAAATGCATGAGTTGGCACAGGCATGACGGAAACCCCCCCCCCCCCCTAGCAAAACATGATATCGACGAAATACTCTTGAAAACAATAATCCTACAACGGTACGAGGATCAGAAGGCGATAAAACGGGAATAAAACGCGAAATCATGAACGAATCGGTCGAGAAACAAGGAATCCAGGAAAAAATGCACTGAATCAGCTGATCCGCTAAAATTCTGCAAAAGTCTCCGTCTGCAGAACTACATGAACTATGTCAGCCTTAGCGATGGCGACGGCTCGCGACGCGCATAGCGAGCCGTCGCATCGCTGTGCACTCCCGCGTCGCTGCAGCGGACGGGAGTATACCATAGGCCTAAGACCGGGGCATACCTCCATCGCCGCTATGCCATCGCGGCGCTCTGTTCATGCCCATTCCGCCGCACGCGGTCGAATAGTCAAAGGAAACTTCGCCGCGGCCGCCGCAACAGGGGCGGTCGGCATGCGCGATGGCTCCCCGCGCCCATCGCGGGCATAGCATACTTTTTCGCGCCGCGCGCGGTGTTTTAGCGTTGGTCCTGGACGAGTCGCCGTCGCGCTCCCTTGCAGAGCGACGGGCGATGTGACGAACACTGAGAAGTTCAAATTCTTTCGCGTCGCTCTGCAGGACTAATCGCCGCGATTCCATCGAGGCCTTTTAGATACATTCTAAAAACCCAAAAAATTAATCAGAAAGAGGAATCTCTTGCGATCACCAGCGAACTTTCCCCGTTTTGTAGGACTCTTGGGCTGAAATAGGTCTGTACCACGGTCTGATCTGGGTCAGTGCAAGGGCAGTCACTGTCCTATGTAAACACAACCTCAAAAATACGGCTAGGCACGACCTGAAATGCCGATTGCCTAGCTTGTGGTCTCCTTAACCATCCACTTATGTGGATCCACCTAAAGTCTTTGGTTTTTGCAGTTGATCTCTCTTGTTTGCTGAGTAGTACTTTGTCGACTCTTCTGTAAGACTTGGTCGAGGGATTTGGTCGTTTAGCTTTGTGAAGGTTCTGTCTCATTAGGCCCTTCAACAAGGCGATTTTGCCGAAACGTCGATTAATAAAAGGCTTTGCCAATCTCTGTTGGCTAATCAACCTCAACAGGCAACAAAATCCGATGCCGAGACTCAGAGTCGGACCTGGAGACTGCGTCTACTGCTCACCTGCTTTTCTACCAAGGATTAACAAGAAACGAATTGAAGCGGTTCTACTAGTTTTCTGTGAAGGATGACCTCTGGCGTTAGGCGCAGAGTACTCATGCCCTCCCAGTGCCTACATTATGTGCAATGCTGGTACCCAAAATTCCTTGATAACCTATTTCTAAATATACAAGAAAAAATCACTGATACTATCGTAAAATCGAATTCGAGTAGCGAGAATGAACCTTCCAAGGAGAGTAATTAGAGCGTGTTTGGTATTTATTAAAAATTTTAGTATATATACTGTGTCATTTTAAAAAATAAGATAACGTTGGAGGTAATCGCTAGGAAATAGCTCCAACTTTAGGCCTATGTTATTGATTCGATAGCGCGACGCGACGAATCGATATGGGAGCTTGTCATTAGGCTTCACTCGAAATGAGCGATGGTATAATATAGGCCTTAGCGATTTGTTTCATGAGCAGCATTGAACAACCAACATTGAAGCTCCATCCCATAATGTGAACTCCGTATGCTGATGTTTCTCAGTTTTATACGGAAACGCAATCCGAGATCGATGAGTTGTTCACCACTCCCAATGCGCAATCTCGGAACATAGAGTTCACTCTTAAAAATCCGTTCAAGGTCTGGTTACCCTTCCTGAACACTCTCGTGAGGGTATCAAACTGAGTTTTCAATGTGAAATGGTATTGTGAAGGCAGTTGCGAAAACATCATACTCTACAGGAGAAGTAATTTCTCCACAATGTTCAAACCAGATTATTGATTGTGCATTGATTTCTTCGAAACTTTGAAAAGCCGTTCCAACCAGCTTTTTGGTTTCTGGTCTTTTTTGCCGAACTGCTCTTAAGGTTTAGATTCGCACCTTACGAAATTATTATGATATGTTTTATCTTTTATTGTGACGCATTCCGTCTTCTAGAATTTTAGCTAATCCTACTGGCGAGTTCTTACCTAGCCTTCTTATAGTTTTGTTCACTGATCCTACCGTAGTTTCGCAGACCTTTTTTCGACTGCGTTATGCTAAAGTGAATAGCTTCGACATTTTCGGAAAGATGCTCGAATACTAGTGATGCAATACAGTGTGCAGGCCATTTTTCACCCTATGAAAAAACATCCGATCAGGAGAAATGTCAGATTAACAGACAATAATGTAGTTCAGTGGAGATGTCTCACACCCACTGTGTCTTTGAAAGTATCCGCAATGATTTGGTAAGAAACTGCGCTTACAAATCTTTGCAGCTTTGGCACATTCTCCCGTGAAATGTTATATTTAATTTCTCTATGTTTCTCTTCGAAGTCACAGATTTGTAGTGTAGTGGGTCCCGACACTCGCAGTTTCCACATGTTGATCGCACTTGTTTCAATGCGTCGACGCGCGATATCGGCAAGTATAAACAATTGCTTTGCTAGAAAGGGTTCAGAATAGCTTCACAAGAAAGCTCATGGTCATGGCGCTAGGGTTCTTATATGATCAAATTCCTTAGAGTATTGAGAGAAATCTCAATTTTGGATTGCCCACTGTCTGTTAGAAGGAAGCGTAACGACCTCCTCCTTTTTCACAAAATCGTTCATCGAGAAATTGGCATCGGACTCACAGATCGGTGTCTGTGAGAGCAACAACCCTTTCGAGGCGGTCCAATTGAATATGATGCTGGTACTGCTCGACTAAATCGCAGACGTTTCTTTTTTTACTCACAAGACACTTTCTTTGTTTGAGAAGCTTCGCAACAAGCACGATTTATCACGGAGCTACAATGCCTTTAAGGAATTCCTTCAATTACATCTCAAGCTATAATACCGTCGCAGCCTTAAATACCGCTCAGCCAAGCCCCAGAGTGAAGGTCGGGGTTGCTGGTGGTATCGCACAGGGCCGGGCCTTGCTGGGAAAAGAGGTGCTATATTCGCAAGAGTGGGAGGTTTCGGAAGTGGTAGAGCAGAACATTAGGTTCATTTAGCAGTTTTCTCCTACAGTTTGGTCTGAATTTTTTAATAGATAGTTTATGGTCGTTTCTTTCAATTGTGTACTTACAATAGTTGGTTGTCCATACGATATTTATCGTGTAGTAAATATAACATATATAAATCCTTTTCATTGTAAGTCAGACTTCGTCTTCTCGGTCTCTGACCAAGCAAGGGTTTTAGGCGTACTTGTTTCAAGGGTAAAAAGAACACCACTGGGAAAGTCTGCACTCTTCGGATAGTGCAAAATTGTGAAAACATCGCTTGAATTTTTATAAAATTCTCAATTCTTGAGGAAAATAGTGATTAACGTCATCTCTTTAAGCCTCAAGCGGCTGGTATCGAGATTGTAAGCTGCTACAACGATGTCTTGTTGATCAAAACTCTAGCGCCAGGTGAGACTCGAACCCAAAAATAGTGGTTTAAAACTTGTTCTAAAGATCAGCAAGGCGGCCTTTTTGTGCCATCCCCTTGTCCAAGACGTCGCAATTTTTATTCGATTGATAGCAGGATTTCAGTTTGCACTGAGTTTGACACCTGTTAAAAATAACTGAAGAACACAATATCCTCATTTGATGGTTTATGTAAGTGGCATTTACACTATCAATCAAATAAAAGTTAGGTGAATGCTCGTTCAAATTGTCTCCTCGACATCCGATAGAAGTAGAATGCGCGGCGCATCCTAAATAGGATTAATTAACATGAATTCTTTGCATCATTATTTTAAATTGTTGCTAAAAACACTCAGTTGCAAGTTAAAAAACTTTTCTAAACAGAAAATATATTTGAAGAATACACTACAAGTTATTATAGTTTTTAGAAAAAATCATGTTTTGAAGGAACATAATATACTTTTTTGTGAATGTTCTACTAAATCGCTATGAGAGAACAGCACTTTCCACTCTATGTAACTCAGAGCAGAAGTCGCCTTTAGTACTCTTTAAAAACCCAACTTTTGCTGAAATCTTCTTTGCTCAACTGATTTTCAATCACTCTTTGGTTCAAAAAATGTTCTATGCTCTGTATTCCATCGTACTTCTGGTTACTGATAGTATAGGATCGGCACTATGGATCAGAACCAAGCAGGTCTTGGCTCGTTCATTTCAGCTTGGCCCATCCCTCCAGTACTAAAAGGGGCATAACCAGAATCATGTTCTGAACAGCCAACATTGCCTCGTCCAATAGTGAACAAAAATCGTTTTCTCGGGGAGTGGCACTTAGTATTGCAGAAGTAAACGGGTACCCAACTCAACGTTGGCATAAGGGACGAGTACCCTTTTGCATGCCCTTCATTTCGGACGACATGAGCGCGGAGATACGCAGATGTCTCCGTTTGGCTGACCTTCAGGATGCGGTGAGGATGTTGTTCCTGTGTTCCTCGCAGGTCCCTCGAGGGACAACTGGTTCAGAATCGGTTCTATGACAGGATGTGCCCCACCCCGTCCTGCGTAGTGTGCCCTAATGAGAAAGAGGGGATTGCATGACAGCTGGTGTGGTTTATCGCATGTCATGCAATAGGTGTGGGAATGAATCCATAGGGGAAACGGGCAGAGCCCTATCTGTCAAGGTCAGGAAGCACCTGGACGGCCTTAAGAAAGGCAACGTCCCAACTCCTTGGGGAGAACACAGAGCTCAATGCCACGGAGGTGCGATGCTGCAGGTGTCAGTGTCGATCTTAGCGCGAGAGAGCGATATATCGGCACGCACTTAAAGCGCTCTGGATCACGGCTAGGAGTCCCCAGGTCAATCGGAAGGAGGAGTGTCTAGCGATAACCCAAGTACTGGCACCCTTCGTAGAGCTCTGTAGGTTCTGACCTATTTGATCAGAACCTACAGAGGGTCTGAGGGCTGAGGCTCATTCACCCACGTTACGTCCAGCTTAGGGTGATCGGTGGTCCACTCCGGCATACCACCTTAAAGGTTAGTCGTCTCTTGCAAACTCCTATCCCTGATCTTGTCTCTAGTATCCTCAAGAAAAGTACCCTGTAAGATGAAATGGTGTTTGGGGGTGTAATGTCGTAGATGATTTCGACTTTTCCAGGCTCTGAAACAGGCGAAGACGCTGAAACGTTGGCCTCAATAAAGCCGATATCAATCTTGGTCAACAGCTTAAGAAAATCATAATAGTCTTGAAGGGCTTTTCATGCTTCCTCTTCGTTTTTTTATTCAGCACAGAACTCAAATCGTTCAACAAAGCTTTACAATGTTTGAAGGCTCACCATTGTTAGTCATCACAGTGGTCCACCTAGTGGGTAGGTCAGCGATTCCCTTTTCCCAGAAGTGGGAAGACCAGGGCCACATTCATTAACCTCTTACCGGCCGCTAACGGTGAAAAGTACTAGCCACCGCTCCACTTAAGCCTTCAAACATTGTAAAGCTTTTCCTAACCAAGAAACCCTTTAGCCCTAGTTTACACTTGCACCGCCACGCGGCGCGGCACGACGACAGCATAGGTATCGATTTTTCGCACCGCCTGGTCAATATCTACTCCGACAATGGTGCCGCGCCGCACAGCGGCGGTATAAACTAGGGCTTAGGCTTCGTGCATACTTCCAGTCTCCGCGATGGAATCACGGCGATGAGTTTTGCAGAGCGACACGAAATAATCTGAAATTCTCAGTGCTCGTCGCATCGCCCATCACTCTGCAAGGGAGCGCGACGGCGATCCGTCCAGGACCAACGCTAAACACCGCGCGCAGCGCGAAAAAGTATGCCATGCCCGCGATGGGTGCGGGAAGCCATCGCGCATGCCGACCGCCACAGCTGCGGGAGCCGCGGCGAAGTTTCTTTTGACTATTCGACCGCGTGCGGCGGAATGGCCATGAACTGAGCGCCACTATGGCATCTCGGCGATGGACGCGTGCCCCGACCTTAGGCCCCGTTTATACTTCGCCGCGGCGCGACGCGATGGCCACGCAATGAGGCCAAATTGATCGATCGCGCCGTACAATCAATATGGCCACTATCCGTGGCGTCGCGTCGCAAGTACAAACGGGGCCTTAGGGTGCGGAACCAGCGAAAACATGACGGATGAGTGTCCAGCGCAACAGCGCAGCTCCTCAGATTTTCGGTATCTCGCTCTACCATCATGGGGTCTCGTGTTATCATTAAGAAGGTACATCGAAGATCGTCTCGGCCGCTTTTCCCGAGAAGCTGGCGCGAGTTTCTGGACCTGAGTGCCGTAAACCGACAGCGGCGACCCTGTTCCCTTACGGGAGCAGCAGGTAGAACAGTCTGCGAAGCAGCATTGAAGAACCTCTTGAGGTGCCCGCACGGCTTTGCTTGCGTAGCCTCTGGAGGTACCCAAATGGCACGGTGTGCGTCGGAGCCGATAGAATCCTACTTTAATCTCCTGTAACCAGGTGTCGTAATTCAGAATAAAAGGTCATTTCGAGGATAAATCATGATATGCAAAAGTAGTGACAGTAATAGGGATCGAACCAACGACGTCACACATAACAAGCGGGTGCACTGTCTCTGCGCTACCGCCAAAGCTGGTGGTGCATTCTTACGGAGCCCCTATGACTTATCGCTCTCGCGCCAGCTCTCTAACACTGCCAGCCTGCGGACAGGCCACCCAAATTCGGCAGGTCATAGCTCACTCAGAATTCTCACCTTGCAATTTTGAAACCCATATTCGTAATCAGCACTTCGAGCTCTTTCTAATGATCCTGGTTTCAGTTTGAAGTTCCATGGAGGTTCGAAACCCCTTCCTACTAAAAAACTGATAAGCTCCTTTTGATGCCTCAACGAGCCACCTAACTGCTGAGCGTCTTTTCGACATCTAAAATGTTCCAGCGGGCTTCTTCCGCTCTGGTAGGCTTTCCCATGATCTGAGCCTGTCCGTTACATTGAATCCGCTTCATTCCAGCAGATGGTCAACAAAAAAGGTGACGTTTTTCAGTCATCAGATCGGCGAAGCAGGTGTTCAGTGTAGTCTCGGCAAACAATCCTTGATCAATAGCCGTGAAATTCCACATTTCTCGGCTCTTCGTGAAAAAACGAATTGATTCGCTTTATGGTAGGCCGAAAAAACGGTGGCTTTGACACGCATATCAGCTGGTACGGTTTAAAAAGCTGCTTGACAACGGCGATTCGAAATTCGCTCTCCTATCCCGCCCGTCGTATCGTCGGAGCAGCACCATCTGAACCGTCTCTCGTCTGCTTCTTTTTCTGACCATAATATCCAGGCATAGCCTATCTCACAGAAGACTCATCGGCGCTGCGGACCGTCGTGATTCTCAAAAATGTCTACTATAGATGATCTTGTATGGCATCCAGCAGAGAGCATAGTGATAAAGTTCGTTTTTCTGCCGGTCTCTGGTTCTAGAAAAGGAAGGAAAAATTGTCGCCTAGTAGACTCCTTTCGACTTGTAGCGCGCTCGAGTGGAATCGGGACCGTCGAGTTAATCCGGATGCTGAAGGAATTCCGGAATGTCTTTCCTAACCGAAGGGAGGGGGGGGGGGGGCGTTTAGTGATTTGTTTCTTCAATTCCTTGGTTACGCTTCCACGAGAGCTTCAGCTGTCGTCCCATGATACGAGGGCTTTCCTCTAAATTTAGATGATATGGTTGTGTGGAATGGGATGATGTCCGCGATTGGCAGTTTACGGTTGCCCCCTTCCGACTAGGATAGTTCTAACTCTGGCCCACATTTTGATTAGAGTCGAAAGTTCTAACCCATTTGTTTAAGTCTGGAGCGAGTGATAAAGGATAAGGATAAAGGACAGCGTCACTCAATCCCTTTTGGGATGCGCAACGCATTCTACTTCTACGGGATGTCTTGGAGGCGACTTGAATGCGTATTTAGCCATTCAATGACTTGCGGTGGCCAGCCGATGAACAAGTCAGCGTTCTATCCTCCCCAGCCAAGTCTGGTACCAACTCATTGACCCAGCAGGGATGGAGGGGCTTGGTTGGCCTGGGCGGGTAATCCGAACCAGGAACCTGGTATCGGGTGCACGTGACAGTCGGCGCCTCCCCCGACTGCGCTACACGCACCCACTGGAGCGAGTGATATAAAGGCTACATGTTGTTACAGGATGTTTTGTTGCGATGAAATCTATTGCGCCAGGCGGGACTCGAACCCGCACCTTCTGCTTTTCAGGCAGCACTGCTACGCCTTACACCAATAGCGCTGTTTGACCGCACGTAATATTGGCTTGCTTTTGTCGTAAAGTGTCTGCTTTGAATTTACATATGTTTTTTCGCGAAAAGTGATCCAGTTAAAACCAAAAGCGTCCAGTACACATTGGATCCGATCGAAAATCTTCGGAGAACTCGGATAAGGGCGATTTTGCGAACCCGGATTTTTGGATGATTTGGATCGGGAAATCGAGGATCCGAATCGGTTATCAGATAATGATTCTTTGGAATCCAATGTATAGTGTCCAGTTTGGAGAGAAAACGATATATTAGGTCAAACATCCAACACATGAGTAGGTGGGTGGGCACAGTGTAGTGAGAGGCAACGGCAGGAATGACTTGTAGAGAAGAAGAGGGTCCCATTCTAAATACTCGTTCCAGCGAGCAACCCAGCATTCGCGTTTTAAATGAGAGACCCTAAGCTAAACTGAAAAGAAAAAGGTGGTGGGACCATTAGAGGCATGACAGGCTTGAGCTAATACCGAAGGTAGGTGTCAGGGAGGCCGGAAAGTTTTGGCGGTTTTGACTGGCCTACTTGAAACGATCATAACTTTCATCATGCTCACCGGATTCATTCGAGTCTGCAGTGATGGTTCGGCCTGGATATGGGAATACGTAGTGGATTATGTCAGCCGCTGACCACCACACTGTTACCATCGTTTTTCTGGTGAGATTTCTGCTTAGAGAAGTGGCCGAAGGTTCGTTGACATCAACCCCTGTCCTGGGCCCGGATTCATCAACGAGCATACCCATGGGTATGCTGGGTATAGGGGTTGGGCGTACCCACGATTCATGGTAAACCTTACCCGCCAAATCGTGGGTATATCAGTGGGTAAAGAAAACCCGCCGATCGTTGTGGGTGCATCCGTATACCCGTGACTCATTCGCGCCCCATTGACAAGATGGCGCTCCAGGGAGACCATGGGTATGATTCCCTTACGGTATCTCTACCTATACACATTCCTTGATGAATCCGGGCCCTGGTCGTCCTCGTCTATCGTACGGAACTCACTTTTCACCACATGTAACCATCCAAAGACGCGTCACTTTGATTCTAAAGAAGATCAGATTTCGAAACGCGACACTTTCTGGCGGTCCCTCAGATCGTGGTTCACCCACTTTTCGAGCTCTTTCGCCTTTCCGGAGCGTTTTCGACGCCATTGCGACCGACAACTCGTCCGCGGCCGGCCTTCTCAATGGAGCGCAAGTTTTCAATTTTGGCCATTTTTGATCTTTCATATGAAATGTATGTACCAAACGATAGAGCACGATCTCCTGAGCTCAAATATACTCATGTTTGGCAGTAACGGCAGTTGTACTGACTCCTAGACCTTCCATAATCTCACGGAGTGTTTGGGATGGATCAGCTTCCACTAAGGCCTCCAAATCGTCGCCGTGGGTTGCTGTAGATGTGCAAGAGGGTCTTCAAGGTTGAAATCTCCAGAACGAAAAAAATTACATGATCTTCTCTCCAAGGCTATTCAGCACCCCACACACGGCTCACTTGCCAGGTGTTTTGAGGGCAATTCGCCCAGTTTGAATTGAAATAAAATATCGTCCGGAAATACCCTTTCAACATACTTCAGTAGGTCTTCGAAGAAACACATTTGTTATTCATAGGTGAAACACGATTTATTCCGTCAGATAGAGCGAAGAATTCTGTACTAGATGCTATATGAAAATTCGATTAAGCTGAATACTGATTTTATCTTTCATTTTATGATTATCGAACGAAAAGCGGTTGCACAAAGACCTCCAGAAACTTCGGTAGGTCAACCTAATGAAAAAAACGATGGGAGCGTTGTTCATGTCTGCACGTGGAGGAGTGAAATCTCTGTCACCACCACGTACCATCAACGACAGCGGCAGAAAGATATAGACGTCCGAAGACCGAGCAACGACATGAAGAACCTCTCACCACGCGAAATTTGTACTCACTTGGCTAACCAGACTAGCGGCCCTCCGATGCCCAGCTTTTATTCACTCATTGAAACAGCTTTATTTTTGCTGTGGTGGAATGGAGAAGGAGCTCAAGGTGTTTGAGGAAAATCAAACAGAAGTCGAGCCTTCAGGCCCACAGAGGGTTCCACCGGTTAAATCGCAGTTTTATTAGTTTTCCTGCTTCTTTTCGTTTAGCATAGCAAGCATAGAATCTTATTCACTGGTAGAATTCGAGAGAGGTACGGTGGTCTCAATAAAACGAATATTTGAGAGTAATCTTCCGTCTACACGCCTTCTTCATCCCCGTCCCCGACGTCCTCTCACTACTAGTATTAGGTTGTCCCATAAGTCCTTGCAGTTTTTTTTTTTCAACGATTCACTGCAGATTTCGCCGGCGGTCTCTTGCATAGCGCTGCATAGCCTTCGAAAGAGAATGATTTGGTCTATCAAAGATTTTTTCACCATGAATTTTGTCAATTTTTAGGTTGTTGAAGTGAAAAGTGAAAAAGTGAAAAAGTAGCCATTTGCGCACTTGTTCTCTCCGCTTAGGTTTGTAATTTTTTGCGCAGTTTTTTATAGCATTTGGAAGACAATGTTCTGCACTACAAGAATATGTTGCTCCTATTTTCACACTTGTCCCTTTTTGATTTTTAGGCCATCAAATTGGGACGTCCCAAGGAGGATGGTTATTTTTGCCGACAGCTCCTGCTCTGTGGTTGGACTTTTTAGGTAGGTGTTACGTCATTCGAAAGAGAATGTCTTGCTCTATAAAAAATATGTGTCGCGTTTATTGATTTCTATTAAATATCAACAAAATGCCAAAAAGAGAAAAATCGTCTTCACCAACAACTCCTTTTCCTCTGATATTCGACAGAAATCAGCGGGAGACAATAAGCGCGGCACGAATTCTTATTGAGCTAGACATTCTCTTTTGAACGACATATAACACCAAGCAAAAAAGTCCAACCACAGAACCGGAGTTTCGGTAAAAATTCGGGCGGAAAAGTCAGAATCTCCAATTTGATGGCCTAAAAATCAATAAGGACAAGTGAGAAAATAGAACCAACACATATTCTTGTAGTACAGAGCATTGTCCTCCAAATGCTACAAAAAACTGGGCAAAAAATTACAACCTAAGCAGAGAGAACAAGTGCGCAAATGACTACTTTTCACTTTTTCACTTCTTCACTTCAACGACCTAAAAATTCACAAAATTCATGATGAAAAAAGAAATGCAATGCACGTTCTGATAGAGCAAATCATTCTCTTTCGAAAGCTATGCGGCCCTATGCAAGAAACCGCCGGCGAAATCTGCAGTGAATCGTTGAAAAAAACTGCAAGGACTTATGAGACAACCTAATATTTTAGGAACACACAATTCTAGACGTATATTGTTGACGGTGTCGTCGTCTGTTTCATCATTTATCACTTATTTAACTTGTTTCGCTACCATGAAGCTTTGTAGACATGCTGTTGAGGAGTGGGGGTTGAGGGTGTTCCGGGTGGGGAAAATATTATCTTAGGCTGTCTCAAAATTAATCTCCGTTTCGAGGTATATCTAATTAAATATGTCTTTTATCCTAAATCTCTCCGTCTCAAGAAAAGTCACTCATAGTGTTCAGTAGGCTTTTTCCTGCTCTTTTAAAAAACTTATGTGGATGTCGCTCTAATGTTTCTAGCCGACCTTTTCCAGGGCTCCGTAAAATCATGAGCCGGCGCGACCATCGAGTCATCATGCTTTACGAATTTAAATTGGGACATTCTTCAGCAGGTGCATCCCGTAACCTTAGCAACGCTTTTGGGACGGACTTGCCTTGCGAACGGACGGTGAGGCTCTGCTCCGAAAAATTCGCTTCTTTCGACATTGATCTCGAAGGAAACTCGGGTCGCGGGCGCAGGTCGTCGCTTGATGATGAAGTTTTGAGGAGAGCCGTCGAAGCAAATCCGTAGACGAATACACGTACGTTAGCAGAGCACCTTGAATATCATAGTGCGTAGCAGTACAGTCACTGAAGAGTGTTACTGCTGTGATTTATACCAAATAAGTGGGAAGTTGCAAAAATTGTGGCCGGCAGTGATGAATAGAGGAGGGCCGCTCCTGTTATAGGACAACGCAAGGCCACACAGGGGACAGACATAACTCCAACGCCGCGCGAACCCACCTGACGTCGCGCACGGTGTGCGATGAAATTGGACGAGTTGTCGCGGTCCGATGCTTCCGACTTCTAGAAGCGCTTCCTACAGGGACAGCGGCACCCTTTGCCTCAATTCAACGTTTCTTGGAGATGGTATATGAATGTGGTTTCAATGGGACGATCAGCAATAGTTTATACAGGAATCCTGGTCATGTGGATGGTTTCTAACGTCAGTATTTGCCATCTACAACTTCTTCGGTCAATTTTTACCCGTGATTATGGTTATACTACGGAAAAAGGTCACTATCAGCTATTCTCGGATCAATTGTCCTACTGCAGACTGTTGCCTACCACATTCTGTGGGATCTTAAGTTCCTTGCTAGAAATGCGGTCTGGGAGCTTAAACACTGAGAACGTTTCGTGCTCCCTGGCTAACTATGCGTCACCGAGCGCACGTCCGCGTTTCAGCGCCGCGACGTCGCACGCGGCAAGTGCGCGACGTCGCGTTGGAGTTAGGTCCTCGAGCCGGGGCACACACCTCACTAATCACTCGGCGAAAATTGACCCATTTAGGTCTCGAATTTCTTCCTCACCAAGCATGTTCTTCCGGTCTTTTCCCTACTGGCTGCCTATCACTTTTTCCGAGCTCTTGATTCTCATTTGCGTCGGAAACAATTCACTAATTTAGCCGATGTTGAATGTGCCCTCCTTGATTTCGTTAATTCTTGTGATCGCAGTTTTCATTGTAAACGATTAGTTTAATTACCAGTTCGTTGGCAAAAATGTCTAGATCCTGGTAGTTTTTTACTACGATGAATAAAGTTGTCTTTGAGCTGAGATATAGCAGTTTAGAGTAGGCGGTCCGTTTCGGCGATTAATTTTGCAACAGCCCAATAGAAAATAAGAAATGTACAAAAGTATCCTGTACTGTACTGGTAGAACTGGAAAAAATTTACTACACCACCATCGGATATTCGGTGAAAGAACTTATCTTATGCTCAATCGTAAGAGAGTAGCATTTTCACATCAAACTGGACCCTCTTTTAAGCTCTATCAAGCTCTACAGTAACGCGCTAAGCGATGAGTCATCCTATCGATCGGCGGGCCACAGAAATTAGTGGGGGAAAATCGGTGTGGAAAATGGAGGGGGAAATCGGGGGGAAAATAGGGGAAAATGGGGGAAATTACGACACAAAAATAGCGACGAATGCCCAGACGTCTTCTCCCTGCCTGGGGACTTCGGCCCTGGGGCAATAGAGGTCGCTGAACACGAATCTGAAGTTTGTTTTTGAAGTATAGATCGCCACCAATCGATATTGATCAAACTATCGATTTTTTGTGAATGTTGTCCAGGCGGTCCGAAACTTTACCCCTGGGGTAGTCGAGGACGCTGAACAGGAATTGAAGTTCGTTTTCGAAGTATCGATCGCCGCCGATCGATATTGATCAAACTATCCAGAAGACGTGCCGAAGACGTCGTCCAC
Source organism: Heligmosomoides polygyrus polygyrus (assembly GCA_947396885.1). NCBI lineage: Eukaryota > Metazoa > Nematoda > Chromadorea > Rhabditida > Heligmosomidae > Heligmosomoides > Heligmosomoides polygyrus. The sequence continues at coordinate 10,301,696 of OX377202.1, forward strand.
TAAGGGAGGATCATTGAGGGGACCAGTACTAGTTACGGAAGACCATTTCACTAAAGGAGGACCAGTAGTAATAGATCGCCAAACTGCAACATCGCGCGAATTCTGTCAAGTAAAAACGAATGCCTGGCGCGACCGCTTCCTTTCATACGCTAAATGATTACCGCTTTGTGCGAATGCATTTCAGCGACAGGATGTTATGGAATCTTTTGAAGAAGACAGAACTCTTCTATATGACTGTATCATGGCTATATCACCCACTTTTATTCACTTCTCCCAAAACAGCTAGAATTATCGATTCGCTAGCTTGTCCTATTCATCCTGCTTACTTTTTGTGAGCGACCAACTAGAAGAGTAGCAAAAACTCAATGATACAGCTATCGATTTCTTCCCAGACGGCCTCTCTCCTCTCTCAGAAGCCCACCTCGCGAACGGTATGACTCATGTTCCTCCAGTTTTTTCGCTTATTCTGGCGACGCTCGTGGCAGCACAGCGACGAGAGTCCTGTCCTTTCAGTCATCACACACAGACAACGCGTCTGAGATTTTTTCATGCCATTTATTTCCCTGCTTCCTTCTGCTGCACTGCCTCATATTCTTCTTATTTTACTCTGCTTAGGCGTATCTTCCTCTTCTATTATTCGCCGTCCCAGCTCCGTTGATATTCGTCGTCCGTCCGGAGTCAATCACTCATAAATACCCACGACTACAACAGCTTGGTTTCAGGTGCGCCTACGGGGCGCTACACACCTCCATCGCCGCGCTCGCTGCTCTTCGGAATCATCGTCGAATCCGAAGGAGGGCGATGTCATCGTCTGAAGGCAACAACACACCCAGCCCGTCGAGTGTCGCCTCCTCATCGCAGCAACCATGTGAGTTTATGTTTATGTTTCCTACGCTTACAGAAGGTAATCTTCGAAAAGCAGCCAACGTACAGTGACAACTGCATCTAAAACTCCGCAAAAATGAAAGCGAGTAAAACCCAGCTATAGAACAAAGAGCAGTTTAACAACAACGTCAGCATCCAAAGTCATCTTCTGATTAGAAATTCTCATTCCTAGACAAGGTAATACCTAAACGGCTTCTCATTTGTGCCGGTATGGTTAAGGAAGACTGCATGTGTTTAGCAATTTTTAAGTATAAACTACCAGTTTGGCGCGTGGAGCGCAGTCGGAGGAGGCGCCGGCTGTCGCCTGCACCGATACCAGGTTCTTGGTTCGGATTTCCCGCCCAGGCCAAACAAGCCTTCCATCCCTTCGGGGTCGGTGAATTGCTACCAGACTGTCTGGGAAGGATAGAGCACTGACTTATTCATCGACTGGCCACTGCAAGTCATTGTTTGGCCAAATGCGCATTCAACACGCCTCCACGACATCCCGTAGAAGTAGAATGCGTGGCGCAAGAGGATTGAAAAACGCCGTCCTTTGTCCTTTGTCCTTGTCCAGACTACCAGCTATATATGTAAAAGTATGCACTAAAACTTTATGTGGGCCCCTAACGTCTCCAAAACCTTTACTAACCGCAATGGTATGGCGTTTCATATAGCACTGATGTCCTCAGGACACCCCGAATTTTGTCACAAGCTGTAGTGCACTGTCATATTCTAAACATTAAAAGAAGTACAATACAATTTAACGTGGCCAATTAAAAACAAGACCGTAGCAAGCATTCAGCTCGCGCACAATCAATTGAGTCTGGAAATTTAAGGTTTCAGATGGGTGCACGGCGCAATCTTGGTCATTTGTACGTCACAGAAATTTTGCTTTTCTGTTCTTTCTCATGAGTCGCAAACATCTCCAAATGCATCTCTAGCAACAATGTTCGGGCAAAAACAGTACCTGCATTTTTTTAAGATATCCTGGATTCTTCCGCAAGCTGTAGGCACTTCGTAAGTGATGAGCTTTTAAAAAAGACGCAAATCAATCGATACTTCCAGTTTATTGAGAAATTGTGAAAGGTATTCAAGCGAAACACAATCACCCGAGTATAAAATGAAAGAAATCAGACGAGCGCGTGGAGCAATCTCTACCGCTCATATGTGAAACATTTTTTATTTTCCTAAGCTTTCATATAAGTTTTTAACATTTCTGTATCCTTTACTGGCAGCAAAGTTATCACCTTTCAAACATGTATATATTAAATTTTTGAGACACCCTGTACAATCATCATATAGTTTATTTAATTTTTAATTTAATATATTTTTGTCTAGCCTTAAAAGTTACTCCAAAAATATGTATACACTTTATAAATGACCAATAGTCAGCAGATATTAATTGATTGATGTTGATCGGATTATTGATTTTGGCTATTTGCTGTGAAGCCCGTCCGTGACAATTATACGCACATCATCACCCTCTCATGGTCAGTTTCTTCTACATGTTGTTACAGGATGTTTTGTTGCGATCAAAACTCTTGCGCCAGGCGGGACTCGAACCCGCATCTTCTGCTTTCCGGGCAGCGATGTTCGCCTTACACCACCGGCGCTGTTTGACCGCACGTAACATCCGCGATATCCTCGAGGCCTGTCAGCACCCACCCGTGATAGGGGATGGGCCGGTCGCTGATATCAGCATGGAGCCGGTTAAGCTGAAGACTTTACTAGTAACAATGTTCTAACACAATGTGTTAGAACAGTTTTTTCTACATCTGTATGAATTCATATAATTGATCGGTGTAGACCGACAGTTACGATTTTATTAGATTGTTTAACCGTTTTTCTAACATTATTCATCCGTTACTGACGAGATCTTCCCGCCAAGGGTCCTCTCACCTGTGCTCGCCAATAAAGGATAAAGGGTAAAGGACGGCGTTACTCAATCCCTTTTGGGATGCGCCACGCATTCCACTTCTACGGGATGTCGTGAAGGCGATTTGAATGCGTATTTGGCCATACAATGACTTGCGGAGGCCAGCCGATGAACAAGTCAGCGCTTTGTCCTTCCCAGACAAGTCTGGTACCAATTCACCGACGACAGTCGGCGCCTCCTCCGACTGCGCCACACGCGCTCGCAAATTGATGCCGTTAAACGATAACAATTGGTCGGTCAATACTGTTTCACTCCTGGGTTTAGTGGTGCATTAGTGACCTACTCGAGTAGTCATTCCAATTATTTTTATTTGAATTTGAACATTTGAATCCGAATTTTCAAGAAATCCCGTTTTTCGAATGTATTCGAATTCGAAAATTCGAAATTTATGAGCATTCGAAGCCATTCAAATATTCGAAAAGATTTCTACAGCACAACTATACTTTTAAGGAGCCAGTATTCTGTATATTTTATATAAAATTAAAAAATAAAACTATATGTTAATTTTTGCTCTTGTCAGCTATCACCACTAAACGCCAGGTTGAGTTATTGAGATTTAGTTTTTTGTTTTTGTTCTCATTTTTTAACATCGTTGCTTTGTTTTTACCGTGTCCATGTTGATTAATAGCTGATCATGGCGCACTGTGTAGTGCAAATAAATAAATAAATAAATAAATAAATAAATAAATAAACAATTATTCTATGTTTCTATCAATTTCGATCGATATTGACCGGCTATCGATACCGTTTCCATCTTGTGAGAAGCTCATTTGAAGACGAACCATTGTACTCGCTTCGGTCGATATCGATCAGCTGCTAGATCCTTCTTTACATAAGGTGGAGCCCGTCTGCCCATGACCATTAATTTTGCGCGGACACGAAGGAGCATCAGACGAATTAGCAGACTGTTTCATGTGTACTGGGCGCGTGTAGCGCAGTCGGAGAAGGCGCGACTGTCGCCTGCACCCGATACCAGGTTCCTGTTTCGGATCTCCTGCCCAGGCCAACCAAGCCTTCCATCCCTCCGGGGTTGGTGAATTGCTACCAGACTTGTCTGGAAGGATAAAGCGCTGACTTGTTCATCGGCTGGCCACAGCAAGTCATTGTATGGCCAAATACTCATTCAAATCGCCTCCACGACATCACCATTGAAGTAGAACGACGCGTGACGCATCCCAGAAGGGATTGAGTAACGTCGTCCTTTATCCTTTACGCACTCCTGGCGTTTTCTGTGCTGATCTTCATACATTGCTGTCCCCGTAAAGGGCTTTGCCCTGAACCTGCGAGACAACCCCTAATTTATAAGGTCTGTAGAAGCCCTACAGCGGCAAAACCTCTGTGTGGCAAGCTTCTTCATTACCTAACGTCGTTATGGATTTCGACCGAATAGCGATCAAAAACTAACCATAAGTGGAACTTGGCTTGGTTCTGGGAGGGACTCGAGCAGCTAACTTAAATAAATATTCTATGTGGCTAATGAATAAATAATGGACCACTCACTTTCTCGTTCTCCAAACGACCTTGCAAACGCGTTCATAAATGGGTGTACTTTGCACCACTGCACTGCAGTTCGTAAGAATAAAGTGTGATGAGAGTTGATTATCAATGAAAGGAAAATCGCGACGTTCTGAGTTAGTGCATGGCACAGCCTCATCTTTTAGCACAAAAATTTATCGCTGCCCTTCTTCGTTTTAAAACAAGTTTTAATCCCCTATCCTACTATATATGAAGGAGTAGTGTGTGTGTGTGTGTGTGTGTGTGTGTGTGTGTGTGTGTGTGTGTGTGTGTGTGTGTGTGTGTGTGTGTGTGTGTGTGTGTGTGTGTGTGTGTGTGTGTGTGTGTGTTTCCGTCCTTCCGTCAAAATTGGAGTGGAGGCACTACGTCTTGTGGCAATACTCAACGATTGATGGCGACCCGAAACTTCAGCTCTCGGGGTAATCGAGGTCGCTGAACACGAATCTGAAGATTGTTTTTGAAGTATCGATTACCATCAATCGATATCGATCAAATTATCCATTTTGTGTATGACGTTCATTTTTTCCGTTTCTTTCTAACTTGCCGCAATCGGCGTAGTTATGGTGTCCTTCCTACGGAAAGCATGACATTGGTGGCAGCTAAAATTAATGACGAGAAGTTATTACTACGGCGAAGCCGATGAGAAGCCGTCAGTGCGGCCGAGAGACAGCTCTGAGGGCTGGTTTTTTTTTATAAAATTTCAAACGATGTGTTCATCTTTTTGCTAGAGAAGAGCTAAAAAATTCCGAAAGATAATAGAAAATGTTCTTAGGACAGAAATGTATCAGTATGCTCTTAGAGTCTCTAGTTTCCTCAGAAAGACGCTCGTTTTGATTTGAAAGATGCTCGGATTGCTTTCAAATGCTTCAAACTTGCTTTTAGGAGTATCCATTTTGATTTGAAAATATCTAGTGTTGCTTAAGAAATGTTCATCTTGATTTGAAAGACGTTCAGTGTGACTTTAGAAGTATCCAGTTTGACATGAGAATGTTACATATTCACCGAATTCGTTTGGGATTTCCCACTGAAAGTCCGTAATCAGAAGTTATTCAATTCTTTGTTGGCCAATTTAGCCAACTTCCTTCTGATCGTCGTAGTTTGCCGGCTTCGTTTTCGACATCTTTTCACTAATCCTATATTTTTGAGAATCTAACGATCTAAATTCATGACAGGAATGTGCATTGTACTGTGCCTCCCATCGCTCCTCCGCCACAGAACACGTCTTCAAATTTTGAAGTCAGTGCCATGCTATGTAGCCAGAGTGGCTGTTTCCGTTTTTCTGGTGACTGTAAACCAGTTTATGCCGGCAATCCAAATTCTGCTCGGCAGTGTTCCGATTTTTTGCTGCGAAAATGCGGCCTTCTGCCTAAATACACCTCAAATTGCGCTCGGTTTTTCGGCACCGAAAATCTGATGGCACTGGAACCGCCGGAGAATTTTGTTTCGCTGTTTTCTCCTATCATTTGGTATCACGTATGTTACGACTTTGGAACATCTGAGAGATCGACGGCAAACCGTCTCGTTTTTACCGTTTTTTTACGGCTGGGAGAACGAAGAAGGGCATAGCCATATCTGGACGTTGGATTCAGGACATTCAGGGGCGGAACGCACATGTACGACAATAACCAACTTAAAACGCAGCGTACAAAAATAATAATGACGGTGTAGGTGGTGTAGGTGTAAAGCAGACATCACCTGTATCACCTGTCGTCCCGTCGATCATCGACTTGCTCGAGCGAGCGCCAGCAGCATCTCCATTCGTCCCTGTCGCGTGCCGGGGTGCTCCAATGGATCCCTCTCGCTCGAGGGCGACGAAGAGCGTGATATCTATCGGTCGTTCAGGGCTTTCACGAAGAAGTCCGACCAACGTGTTGGTGGGCGTCCTGGTGTTCTTTTGACATCCCACGGAATCCAAAGCAGACATATCAGGCGAATATGCAACTCTCAGAAAGCGATATTGTCACAGCTTGAACACCTTGTCTACTTTGTGGTCTACACAAGATAGACTTCCCTTGGGGCATGCTGTTAAACTAGGATATGAGGCAGCACTTTTGCGAATTCGAGCACTCGTACTTCTGTTGCCGCGCGGTAGATCACACACTTTTATTGCAGGACAACCTCAAACTTGGGTAATTAAACCAATAATAAATCTTTATAGAATAACAGCAATCGGCCGCGATACGAAGGCAGTTACGTTGAAAATAACCTAAAACCTAATGATTCTAATGACCAGAATAGATCTCAAACTTTTAAATGCAAAACTTTCAACAGAATAGAACATAAACTGCATCAAATCCTCGTCGTCGCTGCTGCATCAATGTCGATTGTCGAGCTCGAGCCGTCACCGGGCTTATATGCGCGCGCACCAGAGCATTCCATCACCACAGCGAGGCTTCCCGAAATCTTCAAGCAAACGTTGTGAGAAAGAGATATTGCTAATGATAACGAAATACCTTCTACAAAGAATTTATCACTACAGATAGAAGTTCTTCATCTAAATTGACTAACGATCGTGATAACTGTTGAAGAAAATCGTTTTCATGCTAATTGGTGGATGGTTGGAGTTGAAGGTGACGCTTCTTTCTATCAGAATAATGAATATTGCAGAACAAATCCAGATTTGAAGCCACAACTAGAGAACTCCAGGTTCCTAGTTATTAGGTTGGCTGGAAAGTTCTGGCGGTTTTCAGTGGTGCACTTCAAACGGTCATAACTTCCTTCACACACATCGGATTCAGTAGAAATAATAGGCATTCGTTTCAGCATACGTTTTCCGCCATACTACTATCGTCTTTTTCTGGTGGGATTTCGGCCTTGCGAAGCGCGTTGGGGTGGGGGGGGGGGGGGAGGTTCGATGACATTCACCCACCGTCCTGATCGTCTTTGATATTCGTGCAGAACTCAGTTTTCATCAGATGTGATGACTCGATCCAAAAATGAGTCGTTTTGGCTCCGGAGAAGCAAAGAAGAACAGATTTCGAAACGCGACAATTTCTGGCGATCACTTAAACCGTGGGGCCCCCACTTTTCGAGCTTCTTCACATTTTCGAGGCGTTTCAACCATCTGTAACAGCAGTTTCACTAAGTCCTAGACCTTCCGCTGTTGCACGGATTGTTTGATGTCGATTAGCTTCCACGAAGGCCTCCAAATCGTCGTCCTGGTTTGCTGTAGGTCTGCCGCTTCGGGGTGCATCTTCAAGGTTGGAGTCTTCAGAACGAAACTTTTCAAACCATGGCTGCACGGTCCTTTCTCCAACACTATTCGGCCTCACGTGGTCAGTTGTCCGGGCTGCTTCGACGGCGGATTAGCCCAGTTTGAAATTGAAATAAAATGCCGCTCGGAATTGTTCTTCCGTCATACTGCAATAAGTCTTCGAAGAAACGAAGCATAGGTGGAACACAAATTATTCTGTCAGATAACGTTTGGGTAATCATTTTCCGGTATGTATAGGCTGTGGCGTGAAGCCAACGAGCTATTTCACTTCTTTGTCCACTCTTCTTCTTTGTCTGGTATTGATTTCTATTAGGTTGTTCCATAAGTCCCCGCCGTTTTTTTCAACGATTCACTGCAGATTTCTTCGGCGGTCTCTTGCATAGCGTTGCTTACCTTTCGAAAGAGAATGATTTGTTCTATCAGAAAATGTATTGCATTTCTTTCTCCATCATAAACTTTGTCAATTGTTAGGTCGTTGAAGTGAGAAGTGAAAAAGTGAAAAAGTAGCCACTTGCGCACTTGTTCTCACCCCTTAGGTTTGTAATTTTTTGCGCAGTTTTTTATAGCACTTGGAAGACAATGTTGTGTACTAAAAGAATATGTGTTGCTCCTATTTTCTCACTTGCCCTTTATTGATTTTTAGTCCATTAAATTGGGAATTCCGAATTTTCCGTCCGAATTTTTACTAAAACTCCGGTCTGTGGTTGAACTTCTTTGCATGGTTTTATATGTCGTTTGGCAAAAATAACCGTCCTTCTTCAGACGTCCCAATTTGACGACCTAAAAATCAATAAATGACAAACGAGCAAATAGCACTAATACATATTCTTGTAGTACAGAACATTGTCTCCCAAATGCTATAAAAAACTGCGCAAAAAATTACAAACCTAAGCGGAGAGAACAGGTGCGCAAATGGCTACTTTTTCACTTTTTTACTTTTCACTTCAACGACCTACAAATTGACAAAATTCATGATGAAAAAAGAAATGCAATACAGGTTCTGATAGAGCAAATCATTCTCTTTCGAAAGCTATGCAGCGCTATGCAGGAGACTGCCGGCGAAATCTGCAGTGAATCGTTGAAAAAAAAAAACGGCGAAGACTTATGGGACAACCTAATATAACGATTGTCATAGGTTCCGTATAAGTTTCGATAACGTGGTAGTAAAGCAGATCTTTACCAACAATTAAAAAAGATAGAGCGAGGAAATCCGTACAAGACGTATAAGTAAGTTGAATGAATGAAGCAAGTTGATTTAATAGTAATCGAACGAAAAGTGGTTGTCCTAAAATCGCCAGAACTTCCCTCCCATCCTAATTCGTTCCCTGCACCCCTTCTTCTTAACGACTCGCTGTGTTGACAGCAGTAAAGGAAGAAGGCTTTCCTATGGTGGAAACCAGGAAGCGCGTCATCAAAGCGTGATTCCATCTGCGAGGTGTACGACCACAAGTGTTCCCAGGAAAAAGTGAAGGACGTTCGTGGAAAAGGAAACACACTCAGTGGCTAGAAAGAAACCGCGGAAGATGGCGAGGAAGACCACACTGCGGTAAAACGCGGAAGTAGCTCTTCAATGAGGAAGAAATATCTTATCCGAAAGTTTTCGATAGTCACTTGGCTAATCAATCCTTCTTTCGATGCGCCACGAACTCCACTTCTACGGGGTATTATGGAGGCCAGTCGAATGAGTATTTGGTCTGTGCAATAAATAACACCAGACGGCCTAGCGGCCGCCAAACGTCTGGTTGGGGGCTTCGCCCCCAAACCCAGAATATAGAATAACCCCATCCCATCTGGTTGGGGGCGGAGTGGCGTTCTACCCCCCGCCTTTTAAATAGAGGCGTGACAAATGTCTGCGTCTTCACTATCTCCTAAGGCAGCCACTGGGCTCTCAACCCCAATCTCCCTCCTTTCTTGTGTAGGCCTTCTTATAGTAAAAAAAAATCTGGTTGTACTATATAGATTTGAGCAGTGGGATATGGTAGGGCAGAATTTTCACTGCGCATATGGAGCCCATCCACCTTTCATCACGTGCACGCGATTTATTCTCCGAAGCGCTCGTTCTCTACGCGTCGAGAAACAGGTAGTGAGAGTCCCAATCCGGTGCTTAATCAGCAAAATCATAATTAAAATTAATCGGTATTGATCGACACCGCTTACTGTCCCACGGCAATAATACTCCACCGAATCCCGTGGTCACTCTCTCTACCCCTCTCTACGGAGTGACAGTCAAGCACGCACATGTGACACCGAGCACCGATTCACGTGTCACTACGTTGCCGCGACGTCAATGACGTCTGACGCACGTGCTACGGCTTCTATAAGCCGTCTTCAGATATCTGACGCACACTGAACGATGTTGAGGGAAAATGCTGGTCCTCCCTTTATTCACGCTCCCCCTCCTATGGTCTCCCTTTGTTGGTCCTCTCACATTAGTGGTCCTTACTCGGAATCCTTATGCAAGTTGGACGACATCTTCAGCACGTCTTCTGAATTCCTACGCACGTGGACGACGTCTTCAGCACGGCTTTTGATTCTTGACTCACGACGTCAGGCGAAGGTCTTCTGAGTACCTGCGCACGCTGAACGACGTCTAGTACACGCCTCCTGAATCCCTACGCTCTGCACCCGATCCCCATTCATACCGTGACGCGTTGTCCCTTGAATATCTCGTAAACTTGGACGATCAGCTGCCAAGGATATAGTTCGCCAGCAGTCGCGCATGGTTAAGCTCAAAAAGAAAGCCCGGCTGGCATACGCCGCACTGTCGTAGGCATCTTTTGGCTTCAGTCTTCCCCCCCCCGTGACGGTCACGTGACATTAGCCGATTATATATAGTGGGATTTTATCGATTTGACATCGAGTATATGTCAGCATATCACTACGTCACCGTATATACAATTTTCACGCAGAACTGGACATTTTTCACATCAAATTGGACAGTATTTTAAGCTAGCCTAAGGCGCCTTTTATACTTGCGCCGCCGCGCGGCGCGGCGTGATGATCGACATAGCTATCGATTTTTCGCGAGGCCCGGCGGCGCCGCATCGTGTTTATACTCCGCCGCCGCAAAACACCACATTTGACGGAATTTCGGGTTACGGTATTCGGCGAATCGCGCCGCTGGAGGGAGGGGCGCGGCGCGGCGCGATCAGCCGCGGCGGACTCGGTGCTGAGTCGAAGATTTCACCACCGTGGTGAAGAAGTTGTTATGTCCTTTGCATTTTGGTCCCCCAGACGTGCATCTCTAGGTAGGGGTGGAGGGGGGGGGGGTCTGTTTGCCATGTACATTGATTGCTCTGTGCTCTTGTTTCGCAACTCGTTTCGTTGGTTTGTTTCGTAACTTGGTACTATCATTTCAGGTGGACATTATGGTAATGTGTAAGTGATAGGAGCGGATAGGTTAAATCGTCGTCATTTAGTCCTTTTTTGAAATGCGTCACCTAGTCTATTCGTAGGTGTTGAGGTAGTGACAATTCGAATGCGTATTTCGTGTTCGAGAGTTTTTTTTTTTGCTACGGGGAGTAAATATGTTCCCAGTGCACGGCATTCTCCAACACTGAGTGTGTAAAGTAGAAACTCTCGCCTTTCTGAAGTTGCTGAGTTCCCATCTCTGTCTAGAGACTAGAGCAAAACTTCAACTTCTTCTGCCTCTGTCGTCATCATCGGCGCCCGGTCCGTAGTAGTACGCAGAAACTCGTGGTCGTCGTCGCTGACGCCCCCCTTTCTAACTGCAATCGCGCAGCGGCGCGTCAGATTCGGAGCGCGGCGCGGCCGGCCGCGCCGCGCTCAGAATTGACGCGCCGCTGCGCGGCGGGAGTATAAAAGGCGCCTAAGTCTTTTAAAATCAAAGCAAACTCTTCCAGATCGAAATGGGCTTTTTCTACATCAAATTAATCGTAAGAACTCTCCAAAAAGTCAGAATAATTTTTATCCAAGGAAAATTTCAGTGTGAATTTCTCTGAAGGCCTAATTCACCAACCCAATGTGTCAACACATTGCTTGAAATCTCATAATTTTTGTATTAATTTTGTATACCTGTATTTGTGTATAAATGTTCAATTGTTTATGTCAGCCTTGTTAGATATTTCGGCGCTATGTCATCTTTCGCTATATTGTTGTATGTTTTTTTTTACTTTTTTTCAAAAACCTTTGCCTTGAGACTTCTGAAATAACCTGCAAAAATACTTTACCCTTGCTGGGGTTTATAGTGTTATGCAAGTTGCTCACAATTTGTTTGCGTTGGTTTTAAAGCTAAATACTTAGTTGATGGGCGCGTGTAGCGCAGTCGGAGGAGGTGGCAACTGTCGCGTGCACCCGATACCAGGTCCCTGGTTCGGATTTCCCGCCCAGGCCAACCAAGCCTTCCATCCCTCTTGGGTCGGTGAATTGGTACCAGATGTGTCTGGGAAGGATAAAGCGCTGAATTGTTCATCGACTGGCCACTGCAAGTCATTGTTTGGCCAAATACGCATTCAACTCTCCTCCAACTTCAACTCGCCAAGACATCCCGTAGAAGTGGTATGCGTGGCGCATCCCAAAAGAGATTGATTAACGTCGTCTTTTATCCGTATCCTTTATACTTAGTTGATTGTCACCTACTTCTTGTTCTGCTTTTTTTTTCAAAGGCGCACCTCGTGTGCAGTAATCATCGAATCAATGAATTTTTATTTTTTACAGAAAATAGCGGTTTGAAGCTTGTTTTAAAGGGCGGGAAGGCAGCCATTTTTAGCGCCTAAAAGATTGTGCCGCGCCCTCGTCCAAGACGTCGCGATTTTTATTCGATCGACAGTAGAAATTATGTTTGCATGGAGTTTGTCGCCCACTATCGATGCACCAAAAACAGCTGTGAAGAACACACATATCCTCACTCTGATGGTTCATGTAAGTGGCATTTACACTATCAGACAAATAAAAGTTGCCGCGAACTTTCTCAGTGCATGGCGCGATCTGATCTTTCAATGGGCTATATGCTTGTTTTTTGATGTGCTCTAGGACAGATTCTTATTGATTATTTTTTCTAAAAATAAAAATTTTCTAAAATTATTACACTTGTTGGCGCAGGTAAGCTAAAATATTTCAAAGAGAGTTATACCAAATTTTCCTTGAACAAAAAATATTCTAATCATCTTATTGAGTCTGCAGTTTAACCTTCCTAAAGATCATTTTAATTTGGAAGAGTTCGCTTTGATTTCAGAAATCTTAGGTTGAGGCTTAGAAGAGTGTCCAATTTGATTTGAAAAGGGTCCAATTCGACGAGAAGGTGGTGGTTATTTTCAGAATTTCTGCTTGCATAGAGTTTGACACCTGTTGACGATACAATGAATACAACTGTGAAGAACACACATATCCTCACTTTGATGGTTCATGTAAATGGCATTTACACCATCAATCCAAGAAAAGTTGCGGCGAGCTTTTTGAGTGAATGGCGAGCTCTGATCTCTTCTTTTATGTGATCGCCTCTCTTTAGTACGACTTTTAAGTGAGTATTTTTCTCTAAAATAAAAATTGTATAAAATTATTACACACTGCGGACAACTGAACTCAATGAAAATCTAAGAAAGTTACGAGAAATTTTCCTTGAACAAAAAATTATTCAGACCTTTTTAAAAAGTCTCTAGTTTAATGTAGAAGAAGCTCGTTTTATTTCAATTCCGATTTCGATAGCAAAAGTCTTAATTCTAGCTTAGAAGAGCATCCAGTTTGATTTGAAAAGAGTCCAATTCGACGAGAAGATGGTTATTTTGAAGTGCTGTGGTTCAAAGGAATTTTCCTTGTGCCACATAAGCAGATTACGTCCTGCATGCGCCCGGTTCAATGTAATCACCACCTATATATAAAAGAGTTTGTCCGTCGAGTGATCTAACCTAAGTGAGATAAAAGGATAAAAGGATAAAGGACGGCGTTACTCAATCCCTTCTGGGATGCGCCAGCGCATTCTACTTCTAAAGGATGTCGTGGAGGCGACATGAATGCGTATTTGGCCATACAATGACTTGGGGTGGCCAGCCGATGAATAAGTCAGCGCTTTATCCTTCCCAGACGAGTCTGGTACCAATTCACCGACCCCGGAGGGATGGAAGGCTTGGTTGGCCTGGGCGGGAAATCCGAACCAGGAACCTGGTATCGGGTGCACGCGACAGTCGCGCCTCTTCCGACTGTGCCACATGCGCCCATCATCTACAGCGCTGGCAAAATTTGCTATGCAAAAAGTGTAGCCTTTAACTGCATGAGCGCACAGATTCAGAAGCTATTTCCGCCGACTGAGCCATGAGGAAAAGAGGACCACTACGGGGGTAAGAGTAGAAGGGCGACTTTGAAGGTGAAGAATCGACAGTCAGCGACGAGGGAGAAACAACCTGGAGTAGGAACTGGGTTCAGTAGGGGACAATGAAGCAGGTCAGGAGGTGACGTCAACAAGGGTGAAAGCAATAAGGAGGTGGGGGAGGGGGCTGTAGAGAGTTCTAAATAAGGGGAGGGGGGGGGGGGGCAGGAGGACCAGCAAGGGGATCCTTTACGATGGGACCAGTAATGCAGACCGGATTTAGAAGATGTGACATCGATGTCGCGCAATGGGCGTTTCCTCCAGGAAGAAGGGACCTAGAGGCATGACCAGCACAAATCAATGGCGTTATTGGAGAGAATGTCTAAAATGATGGTACCGAAGTGGTGAACGCGTTGATGCTGATAAAGTATGCAGCAGGTACTAGATGCCAGCGAGTTTTAAGTGTGACAAAAACTACTTTCCCTAGGTCAGGGATGTTGCAAAGTCGCTCGAAGCGCGCAAGTGCGAGACACGCCGATAGGTGTGTCGGAGCACTTGGGTTTATTTAGTTGGTGGAATACATGCTGCTTACCTTCTAGCCCCGTAAAAGAGAATAGTTGTGCTTTCTTATTGCGGTTGTTTTTAATCTTTGTACTTGTTTTATTTTATTTTCGATTCATATATGATATTTATTTATTTGGTGCTTTACTGTATTTAGCTGTTTTTAGTTATACAATTTCCACGTCAAATTAGACATCCTTCAAACCAATTTGGATATTTTTCAAATTAAATCGGACACTAAGCTAGTCTAAGACTTTTAAAATCAAAGCGAACTCTTCCAAATTGAAATGGCTTTCTTCTCCATTGAATTACAGACTTGCTAGCTCAGAATAGTGTCCAACACTTGCCTTTAAAAGATAGTGTTTGTATTGGCGAGTGAGCTTCAGACCACTTCAAGCGTATAGCTGAAAATGAGTTGTTTTTATCTTATACCTTTGAGGACTCTATTGTCTTTCTCAGTGCCGTGTTTTTTTTCAACGTGTATCTTATATCATGTAATAAGAACAAAGGACAAAGGGCGGCGTTACTCAATTGCTTTTGGGACCGCGCCATGCGTTCTACTTCTACGGGATATCGTGGAGGTGATTTGCGGTGGCCAGCCGATAAACAAGGCAGCGCTTTATCGTTTCCAGACAAGTCTGGTTCACCTGCCCTGGAGGGATGGAGGGCTTGGTTAGCCTGGGCGGGAAATCCGAACCGGGAACATGGTATTGGGTGCAACGGCAGCCGGCACCTCCGCCGGCTGAGCTACACGCGCCTTCACCACGTAATAAATTGTTATTATTATTTCATTTGAAAAGTGTTCAGTTTGATTTAAAAAATGTCAAATTCCACGTGAAATGATTCATTTTATTTATTTAAACGCATGTGAGCGACACACATTCAATCCTCTAAGCTTCGCGAAGTATTGGGTGAGTACGCGGTGAAATCACATCAGAAAATTCGCTGCTTTAAGCGTCCCAAAAAACGGTCTTTATTTTGGCTGAAAAGCTTAGGAATTTTATATCTCTTCAAGCGGAGTACAAAGTAGTTTTTCTCTAGAAAGTATGTTTTGATTGAAATTTTCTCAAAGGAAAAGGCGATTTTAATTCCCTCAAAACGTCTCTACTTAACCACAATGGGTTCGAATAGTGTTCTGTTTAAGCTAAAAAATGTGCAGTTCCAAGGTGAAAATGAGACACGCTCTCCGGAAACGACGTTCTTTCCAATTTTCCCGGCGGAGAAGTTCCATTAGACGTGATTTAATTCAAGCGGGCAGGAAAAATGTGAACCAGAAGAGCTATGTAGTGATGGCGCTGCTGCTGTCGCTCTTCGCATACTAGTTCACTAACGGGTTCTGTGGGGAAATTTAGGATTATTTTTCGCCATTCATCGCCAGACGCGAGGTTTTCCGGGGAATGGGTGGCGCAAAAAGCGATGACGGTCCCATTGTCGTTGCTCCTCGATGCATCATGGCATCATTTGCTCCCGGTCGTCCTGGACAGGCTGCTCGCTCACAGTGAGTTTGAAGACTGCAAAAAACCGCTCGTCTTCGGCTGGAAATCAGACG
The DNA here is from genome assembly GCA_947396885.1 of Heligmosomoides polygyrus polygyrus. Taxonomy (NCBI): domain Eukaryota; kingdom Metazoa; phylum Nematoda; class Chromadorea; order Rhabditida; family Heligmosomidae; genus Heligmosomoides; species Heligmosomoides polygyrus. The sequence goes on from OX377202.1 coordinate 10,317,600, forward strand.
CACATCCTACTCCTCCTAAGGTGCTCATCATGGCAAACGTCACGTCCCCGTCACGTGCCAAATTAGCTCAACTTTCGCCACATAGTTGATCAATAGCGACCGTTCCTGATCGTTCAAGGCGCTAGGAAAACCTTCCAGTTTTTCAATATTTGGCATTTAACGTCACATTTTCAGCGTTGCCCACTAGCTCCTCGACGTCTCAGTTACAAGTGGCTGCAACCAGCGTGAAGAATCCCGTGAAGAGGGAATCACCGCAGCTAAAGGTGGAGAACATCGCGAGGGCAAGGTCGGTCATTTTATTTATTTATTTATTTATTTATTTATATTATACGGTATATGTCGCGAAGACGGGCAGCATTGGGGAATGGGAACGCCCCATCCAATCAGACCGCATTGAATGGTCGTACTATTCAGAGAGGACACGTACAGTCAGTACCCTGATCGGCTGGCATGTGTTCGGTCTGTGCTCTGCTTGGTTATTATTGTTGACGATCTCCCATCTACCAATGCTGCTCACTTTCACGACATGTACCAAATGAATAAAAAAACAACACAACAATATCAGTTTCTCGCTCGGCATCGACATTCTTAAGCGTAATAAATAGACAACTAAACTAAAAACAACTAACTAAACTAAACTAATAAAGAACTAATCGGCAACTAAACTAACTATTCCCAATTTTTGCCATATAATGAAACTTTTACGCGAAATAATGTGCTGGTAATACGTTACTATAGTGATGAGAGGAGCGGTTCAAAGCTAGAACATTGAAGTTCGTTTGCTGCCCCAGAAATGTGCGTCTCTCCCTTTCTCGTGCTCAGTTAATTGGAACTTAACTTTCTTGTGGAAACAATAGTGTATTATAAACATTCGCTGCACTTAGACTAAGGTGAGACCAAAGACTTCGAAAAATGCTGAGTGTTGAACGCATGACGCAGCAATTTAAGGCAGTGACGCTTTCATATTCAGTTTCCACATTGTTCTTAACTAGATGCCCTTCAAACCTTAGGTGAAAGCTGTCTGAAAGTAGGGGAATGTATGCTTGATCTAAACACGACGTTGCGCAACAGAATGAGGCGCCGGCCGGATTCAAAGTTCTTGGTTCGATTTCCGCCCAGAGCAACAAAGCCTTCCCTCTCTCCAGGATCTTACCAGACCTGTCTTAGAAGGATGAAACACTGATTTGTTCACCGGCTGGCAGCAGCAAGTGCATAGGTGCATTCAATTGGCCTCCACTACATCCCGTAGAAGTAGAATGCGCGGCGCATCCCAAAAGGAATCGTTCCTTATCTTTTATGCCATATGTATGCGCCTGGAGCTTCAACATATACTAACCAGGAGACTATCTCTACGGTAGGTCGGAACGGCCCAAGTGTTGTATATGGATGCGCGGCGCATCCCAAAAGGAATCGCCTCTCTCTGGGAAACAACAAAATGCAAATATCTCGACTCCAATATAACCCTGCGCAGAGTTAGGGACGACGGAAGTTGGGCCGATGGCGGCGTTAGCCCTCTGTGTGCGGGCTCAAGTTGGCTGGAAACAGCGATCACGGGGATTACGCCGCACCTCTACACACTGCTGGTCATTTCCAGCCAATTTGAGCCCCCCCCCCCCTCCTGCAGGCATAGGGCTAACGCTCCAACGGCCCAGCTTCCGTCGTCCCTAACTCTGCGCAGAGTTGTATTGGGGTAGAGATATCTGCATTTCGTTGTTTCCCAGAGAGAGGCGAGTCTGCCCATATACAACACTTGAGCCGTTCCGACCTACCGTTGAGATAGTCTCCTGGTAATACAGTTAGCCTAGGCATGGAATCGAACAACTGACTGTCCACAATTCTAACTAGCAAAGCGGAGCCTCTTTTCACTGCTTCACACTGCTTCACACAGAGCTATTATACTATAATACTATACCATTTTCACGTTGAATTGAACACTATTCGAATCAAATTGGACACCCTCTTAAGCTATCCTAAGACTTCCGAAATCCAAAGTAAATTTTCCAAATTGAAACAAGCCTTTTATACATTGAACCAGTAACTCTCCAGAAAGGTTAGAATAAGTTTTTGTTCAAGAACATTTAGGATTACTTTCTTTGGAGTTTTGTCTCATCTACCCAATAAATGAACGCGTCGTTTAAAATTCTATAAAAAAATTATTTTATGAGCAAAAATAATTGCTCAAAGCTGTTTCAAAGAGCAGAAAAGAGGCAGTTTTTGTGGCGAGAATTGTTGTGCCATGCCCTCATCCAAGACGTCGCGATTTTTATTCGATTGATAGCAGAATTTCTGTTTACATAGAGTTGGATACCTGTTGACGATGCAACAAATACAGCAGGAAGCAGGAAGGCGGCCATTTTCTAGTGTCAAAAAACGAGATTGCACCATGCCCTCTTCCAAGAGCTCGCGATTTTGACTCCATTGATGGTAGAATTTCTATCGGCATAGAATTTGACACCTGTTATAAGAAGAAAGATATAAGATATAAGAAGAAATACTGTAAAGAACACACATATCCTCACTTTGATGGTTCATGTAAATGGCATTTACACTAGCAATCAAATAAAAGTTGCGGAGAACTTTTGAGTGCATGGCGCAATTTTCCTTTTAAGGCGCTATGTGATTGCTTTTCTTCAAAACAAACTTTAAGTGATTATTTTTTTCTAAAGTAAAAATTTTGTAAGGTTATTACACTCTGCGAACAGCTGAACTGAAAAAAATCTGAGAAAGTTATACGAGAATTTTTCCTTGAACAAAAAATTATTCACTATTCTAACCATCCCTTTGAGTCTGTAACTTGCCTGAAGACTATATCGACTTGGAAGGGCTCGCATGATTTTAGGAGTAGTAAAGCTAGCTCAGAAGAGTGTTCAACTTGATTTGAAAATAGTCCGATTCGACGTTGAGATGGTAGACATATCCATCGTTTTTGACCATCGTCATTCTTCAGCACACCAAAACCACTGGCTCCACCAACGTCTATATCAGAATGGCAATTACTGGCGGTCCTACAACGAGCCAACCTTGTACAGTACTACGACATGTTTATATCGCAAGGTATGCCGTGCGTAAGTGGCCTTTGTATTCTCTTGTTTATTCTCTGGAGCCAAAACTTAATTAATAGATTAATACATGAAAATGACATTTAAATGTGTTAAATATTTGCTTCAAACTCGCTTTTTAGGTGATTACTAAAACGTTTAAGGAAATGTTTCCTTCTTTTCTATCTCCCCTTCCTCATCTTCGTCTTCTTCACTTTTTCTCGTTCTTTTCTATGTTGGAAGGGCATCGGACGACTATTATAGAGCTGATGAGCTGCGAGATGGACGTTCAGTAGCGAACAAAGCTCTTGCTCCAGGCAAGACTGGAACTGGCGCCTCTGTGCTTTCCGCGCAGGATGATATGTCGGTGCAGTTTGATTTCACGCAACGTGCATCTCATGCTTTGTTCAGAACTAAACGTCCATCTACCAGCTTATCGTTTCCATTTTCTCCTTTTCTTCTTCTTCTTTCTCTTACTTTTTTAGGAGAGTGTGGAAATAAAGGTGATTTAAACTATAGTGAATCACCTGCATCACCTGTCGTCCCGTTGATCATCGACTTGCTCGAGCGGGCGCCAGCAGCGTCTCCATTCGTCCCTGTCGCGTGCCAGAGTGGTCCAATGAATCCTTCTCGCTCGAGGGACACGAAGAGCGTCATATCGGTCGTTCAGGGCTTTCACGAACAAGTCCGACCAACGCGTTGGTGGGTGTCCTGGTGTTCTCTTGACATCCGGCGGAATCCAGTCGGTGATGGCTCTCGTCCAGCGGGTGTCTGCGAAGCGTATTACGTGGCCGGCCCACCTAATTTTCGACAACTTGGCCCACGCGACAGCGTCTCTGATCTTTGAACGTCGGCGCAGCTCGGAACTCCGGAGGCCTTCTCTCACTTGCGTGAGTCGTGTCACTCCAAGCATCGTCCTCTCGATTCCACGCTGCGCGACGCTGATCGCGTGTTCATCCTGCTTTCGTATGGCCCAGGTCTCTGAGGCGTATGTTAAGGCAGAAAGAACAGTGGAGTCGAATAGGTGGGCACGGAGTAGGACGTTCTTCGTTTTCTTCACGACTTCTTCCACGCTCTTGAAAGCTCCCCAAGCCGCTCGTTTCCTCCTGCTCAGCTCTGATGCTAGGTCGTTGGCCATGTTGACTTCGCCACCCAGATACACGTAGCTGGAGCATTCGGAGATGTTCGTTCCGTTGAGCGAGAATGGGGCATCAGAAACTTGTCCGTTCTATAGTGAATACTTTAAATAAACATTTTTGTTAAGCATTGTTTGCGATCGGAAATGGTCGCACCTTCTGGACCTTCGCTGCCAGTTTTGGAGGGGTGGGATAGTTCTCCAAACATGTGTTTCAGTTTCCGAGTAGCGAAGGTGGAGTAGGGAAATGCCGGGAAAAAAGTAGGAAGGAAAAGGCTCCCATGCACCTCGAGTCGTGCGAACCGCCCAGTTCCGTTCCTTCTATCGTTCCCGGCCTCGGTAAACTGGTGAAAGACTTCCCTGAGAAGGCTAAACTAATTACTTGTTTATCGGTTGGCCATTACACGCAATTGTATAGACGCTATATACTATACATTCAAATTTCCAGTAGAGGTGAAGTGCATGGTGCACCCATCTGCTACCTTTACTGCAATTGACGGTTTCGTCCATGTCGCGAGTGTGGGTAGGATTGTTCCTTGGGGACGCGCCAGCCAATCAGGTCGGTGGGTGTGCCATTCAGAAGGAATCAGTCCTGATTGGCTGGTGTGTGGTCGGACGATGCCCTGTTTGGCTGTGATTGGCCAGCGCACTCTCACCTCCCAATGCTGCCCTCTTTCGCGACATGGGCTTAATATGGGGTTTTCAGGTATCTATCAATGGAAGTCATGCTTCTTGTGCCAAATGCGCATTCAGATTCTCTCACTAAAGTGATCTGTAATCGCTTGAGCTAAGAAAAAGTCGCCCATCGTGATCGGCTTGACCAACGCTTAACCTTGTTATTTTTCTTCCTTGGACTGTGTTTAAATAATGTACAAATTTTAGTTGATGCGATCTCGTTAACAAAAATTCTGTTGCATACATTGTAGTCCATCAAAATTTTATGACTTTTAAAGCGTCTTTCCTAACTCCGTGCTCAGTATTGCTTCCTAGTTCAAAATAGTTGTGTAAAATATGATTGTTGTAATTATGTAAATTATTAACTAAATGTAACTATGTGTTGAAATTCATGTCTAGGAGGAGACGACATAAATCAGATCATGCAGTGCGATGAAGGCGAATTCCTGGAGATCATGTCACTGGTCGGAATGTTGTCGAAGCCACTGCATGTACGACGGTTACAACGGGCCTTAACAGTACGTTTGTTCGTCTCCAGATTCGAACAATTCTCGTGTGCTGTGTCTGGGCACTAGTCTTCTGATCGGGTGCCTGCATTGAAGAACAGTGAACTCTTTGATAGGTAGGGCCAAATTGCGCCACGTACTTGCCTTCAACACTACATAGATTGCTGGTTCGAACTTCCCGCCCAGGCCAACCAAACCTTCCATCCCTTCGGTATCGGTGAATTTCATAGCCTTGTCTGGGAAGGATAAAGTGCTGATTTCTTCATCGACCGGCCACAGCAAGTCATTGTATGGGCAAATACGCATTCGGATCGCCTTCACGACACCCCGTAGAAGTAGAATGCGTGGCGCATCCTAAACGATATTTAGTAACGACATCCTTCATCCTTAATCCTTTATTGGAAATAGTGCAACTGCTGTTTCCACTAGTGTAAATCTGGTAACAACCGATATCGTCACAATAGGAGAAATACACTACCATTCTACACTGCATAACCTCAGGTTAGCAGTACTTTGTACACTATCAATCAAATAAACATAGCAATGTTCTGGACGAGTGCACGGCACACTTCGTTCAACCGAAGAACTCTCTGTGTCGGTACACTTCAGAATGCTTCAGAAAATGCACTTCAGAAAAGACATTGTTCTGGCAGAAGCAACAGAAACTCTACGCTCATTCAAAAAGTGCACACGTTTTTTCTTAAGACACACGGTATAAGTTTTTGGCAGCGCGACAGGAGGTACACCCGCCCCCTGCTGATAGGCGTCAGGAGGTGCACCGCTGTTCTGCGGTCCGGAAACTTTTGTTCTGCGTGTCAAAGGTTTTGTAAAGCAGCCATACTGCTGCGGTAGTAGGACTTACGTGGAAAGATTCTGAAGCGTATGTCTGAATGGAGGACGCGTGTAGCGCAGACGGAGGAGGCGCCGGTTGTCGCGTGCACCCGATACCAGATTCCTTGTTCCGATTTCCCGCCCAACCAACCAAGCCTTCCATCCCTCTGGGGTCGGTGAATTGGTACCAGACTTGTCTGGGAAGGATAGAGCGCTGACTTGTTCATCGGCTGACCACCGCAAGTCATTGTATGACCAAATACGCATTCAAATCGCCTCCACGACATCCCGTAGAAGTAGAATGCGTGGCGCATCCCAAAAGGAATTGAGTAACGCCGTCCTTTATCCTTTTATCCTTTATGTCTGAATGAGAAATCTGTGTTGCATAGGAAGAATCTCCGTCTTTAAATAAAATAAAAGGTGTTTCGTTTTTGCCAAGTCGTCAAACATAAGGAGTAGGGGGTCCTTGAAGTCGCTGTAGAACTCGCGGTAGCGATAACAGAGAATTGTGATTTTCTTCTCCTCCACTGGGTCTCTTAGGTCGCTCCAAGGGGTCCTCTCCTTTTATCTAGCTGAGGAATTACGGTGTTGGTCGTGACAGCTGAAGAGAGCGGTAGACGTAGCTGGAACAATCGGAGATGCTCGTTATACTGACCGTCAATGGAGCATCAGAAGCTTCTCCTCTCTTCATAAACTTCTGTAGACCCTACGACAAGCTAACGATACGTCTTTTACTGTGATTAGGATATCGCAGCAATTTCGATGCTTTTTGGCTGCGACTGAGTATTTCCACCTAAAGTGTGTCTCAGCTGTTGTTCAAGCTTCGCGAGGGCCAAATTAGCACAAAGACATCGAAGATTTTCAGGAGTTCTCAAAAGATCAGACGACGTTCAACTTAGCTGCGATACAACATATTGGTCCGCCGCCAGTGTCGCCGTACGCATTGGGAGGTCCAGACATGTCTTTCCTTATGCCTGGTACGGCTTCTTCACTTTCGGCTAGGAAACCGCATTGTATTAGTCCGTAGGACGCGTTGTAGCACAGTAGGAAGAGGCACCGGCTGTCGCGTTCACACCCGATTCAAAGTTCTTGGTTCGGATCCTGCCCAGTCCAATCATGCTTTCCATTCCGCCTAGGTCCGTAAGTTAATACAAGGGAAGAGAACACTGACTTATTCATCAAGTGGCCACAGCAAGTCACTATGCATTCAAGTTGCCTCCACAATATCCAGTAGAAGTACAGTACCGCGCATATGATTTGGTCAATGGCCGAAAAGAACGCTTTGGAGCGTTTCAAGCGGCTTTTTTAAATAACTTTTTTCAAAATCAAGCACTTGTGAAAAGAAACATGTATTTGAGCTCAGCAGCTCGAGCTCTATCTTTTGACATATGTAATCAATAGAGTTGAACAATGCATACAGACCGGACATAATCAATCGAGTGGGCGCGACAGCCTTTAGAGTGAGCGTTTGGGGAGTTTTATCGAAAATTCCCAACTCAGGAATTGCTCTAAGACTGTCCAGCTTGCCTTTGGAGTGCGCCGTGAGCAATGCATATAGAATCGAACCTATCAATCGAGTGGGACGACCGCTCGCAAACTGCATGCGCGGGCATGTTCGGAGCGCAATAACTCTTTCAAGATCGAATTGTTCCGACTGCAACTTGTGGATCTGTAGGCAGTGTGGGACTACTAATTAGTTGGCTATACTCTCCGCACACGTAGATAGACCGTTTTTGTCAAGCTAACCTCACTCTACAAGCTCACTCGATTGATAGGTTCGGTTCTATATGCATTGTTCACGGCGCACTCCGAAGGCAAGCCGGACAGTCCTAGAGCAATTCCTGGGTAGGGCAACTGGGATTTTCCGATAAAACTCCCCAAACGCTCATTCTAAAGGCTGTCGCGCCCACTCGATTGATTATGGCCGGCCTATATGCATTGTTCAACTCTACTGATTTATATGCCAAAAGATAGAGCTTGAGCTTCTGAGCTTAAATATATTCGTTTCACAAGTGCTTGGGAGGGATTATTTTGAAAAAAACGCTTTATAACGCTCAGAAGCGTCCTTTTTGGCAATTGACCAAATTATATGCGCGGTACTGTGCATATTGGGTTGTTCGATAATTAATATCGTTTTTCACATTTTTCAAAGTGAATGTATTCATATTAACAAATACTAAGCTGTCGCAAAATCAATCCCCGAAATGGACCACATCCTTCAAACTGCTATAACTCAGCTTAAACACAAATTTATTAACCGATGTACAAACCACCGGAATCTAACATTTGTTGCCCAAGAACAAGTAATGAATCTAATGCTTTACAATAAAAATGGATATCATGCGAGTTAACGAAACCAAGATGGGCAAATTCAACCACTAAATCCGTAAAGCATTATGACTTGATAGTCTCGTCCGTTCATGATTTCACGGAGCACTGGGAAAGGTCGGCTAGAAAAATTAGAGCCGCATCCACATGTGTTCTTTGAAAGAGCAGGAAAAACCTACCAAACGGTATGTGTGGCTTTCCCTGAAGCGGAATCATTTATGGTAAAAAAATTATCGATTTGTAAATACTTCGAAACGGAGATTAATTTTGCGACAGCCTTTTATTAGGGGGCCAAAAGTAATGAGACAAATTGAAAAAAATCTTTATCTCTTTATAACTCAATTACAAATCAACGATGCTGAGGAATGTGTATGCCATTAAGGTCAATGACTTGCTGCCATCGCTCAGCCAAATTCCTGATCCCATCCTTCCAGAACTGCTTGGGCCTGGTGTTGATCAACTGCTCGATATGGTTGTCAAGGACTGCTTGGGTTCTTGCGTCAATTCCGACCAAAAGTCCCGTAGGCCCAAGAAGTGGTGGTAGTCGCATGGAGAGATGTCCATGGTCACTTGTTCCCGATGGGGTGCGGCGTTGTCGAAGAGGAGGACCTTCTTGAAGCGCTGCGACTGAATAAGTTCGAGTCGCAGGTCCATCTCTTCTATTTCGTTTACCACGGCCTTGGAGTCCATCGTCGTGCTTTTGGTAAACACCTTCCATCCAAAAGCTCTGAAGGTGCTTCTCGCCGTGAAAATCACGCCGAACGAAGGTCGGTAACGGGTCAACAGGCCTCACCCAGTCTGACTGCTTGGCAGGGTTAAAGTAGAAGACGTACTTCTCATCCTGCGTTAAGATTGAGTCCAAGCTGCTCGGGGTTGGGAATCGGGAGAGCTTTGCGCGACACAGGTCGACTCGTCAGGCTGAGGTTTCGGCATGAGACAGACTGCAGTTTTGGCATGCTTCTGGAAAGGGCGGAAGTGGTAGCTTCTCAGGTGGCCTTCAGTAAGTAGCATACAGTCACGAGATATTTGGACACGGCATGGAGAGTCTCATTACTTTTGCCCCCCCCCCCCTAATACATAGAAATATACAGTTCACACCATCTATGAGAAAAAAACGGCATTAGTTGTCGAACAACTCCATAGAATACTTGCCGCATTCCACGAAAGGATAGACGAGCGCCGTCCGCTGTCCTTAACTTCTATTTATTTGTTGCGGAAATTTTACTTTTGCCACCGCGGCCGCATTTTGAGGAATCGATTTCGTGAACGCGCCCGCGATTTTTTCGCATTGACGAAACCAGCCAGCTGCGAGGCGCTATTATGCAGTTTTTGTCGTGGCAGCCGAAGCCCAGCCGGCCGTTCTCCGCTTGACTATACTGACGGAAAAACACTGCAGTTTCGTTCTGTGAACTCCCGATCGACTATCGATTATGTGGCCGATCGATTTCAGGCTTCGCCACGACTCTGACGAGCTTGTCGTCAACGTCGCCGGGCTTGGCGTCCACATCAACCGAGACGACGTCACCGCAGAATGGAAACGCCACTCACAACTCGGTACCGTTGGGTTAGTCTTTTGGGGGATTCTGGGAAAAAATCCTTTTTTGTTGAAAAGTTTTTTCTAAAGGTCAAACAAATACTGAGTGTTTTTTCTTTGAAAATGATAGGCTAAGCAACAACAATTCGGACAAATACAACAGAGCCGGGACACTTTTGGAGCCAGTTTGAAAGCATACCAAATCAAATTGGACTTTCTACAAAGTATTATAAATTAGGTGCCTTCTAGGAAGTCTTGGGAACGTTTTCGATCTCATAAGTTTGTTAGAACTTAAAATTGCCCCCAAAAAGTGAATGTATACTCGGAGTTTGAAGAACCATCAGCGCTGCTTGATCTAAGGCAACATCCACGATGTGTGGATCTTATGTTCGACAGCGATGGTGGTGTAATGGCGCAGAGCATCCTGTCCAATAGGAGAGATGCGAGTTCGAGTCCGTGCTGGAGCTAGAGTGTCTTGATCGCAACAAGACATCGTTGTGACAACCTACAATTTTGCATGGATTTTTAAAAATTTTTAGGCACAAGAGTGGTATTATTCCTGCTTTAATTCGAAAGAAACAGCTTTTTTGCTACATTACGAAGAAAAAGTTCGCGCCATGCACTCGTCCAGCACATCCCTCTGTTCCAGAAGGCGTTAGTTTTTAAATATCACTGGACATCAGCTCAATTCTACCCCCAGTCACTTTAAGACCCATCAGAAGATCATTTTCAGCTCTCCTACTTTGTAGACTAGTCACTTTAAGTCGTTTTCTTTCTTTCAGCTCTATTGGGAATGATCTTCCTCGTTCGGGCTTGTGAATCTAAGGCCTCGTGCATACTTCCCGTCGCCACGATCGAATCGCGGCGATGGCTTTTGCAGAGCGACGCGAAGGAATTTGAACTTCTCAGTGTTCGTCGCATCACCGATCGCTCTGCAAGGGAGCGCGACGGCGATCCGTCCAGGACCAACGCTAAACACCGCGCGCTGCGCGAAAAAGTATGCCATGCCCGCGATGGGCGCGGGAAGCCATCGCGCATGCTGTCCGCCACTGTTGCAGCGGCCGCGGCGAAGCTTCCTTTGACTATTCCACCGCGTGCGGCGGAATGGCCATGAAATGAGTACCGCGATGGCATCGCGGCGATGGAAGTATGCCTCCGGCCTAAGACGTGTCATTGCACATTGCTTTCTCCGTTAAATGCCCTCAGGAAAATTTATGGTTTTCAATATTTTATTAGGTTGGTGAAAAAGTCTTGCACCACAGCGTATTTTTTTTCAAATTTTTATTGTTTCTTTTGTGAGCCAGCATGGAGCGTGGGCACGTGTAGCGCAGTCGGAGGAGGCGCGAATGTCGCGTGCACCCGATACCAGGTTCCTGGTTCGGATTTCCCGCCCAGGCCAACCAAGCCTTCCATCCCTCCGGGGTCGGTGAATTGGTACCAAACTTTTCTGGGAAGGATAAAGCGCTGACTTGTTCATCGGCTGGCCACCGCATCTGGTCATTGTATGGCCAAATACGCATTCATGTCGCCTCAACATCCCGTAGAAGTAGAATGCGCTGGCGCATCCCAGAAGGGATTGAGTAACGCCGTCCTTTATCCTTTATCCCTATCCTTTTGTGAGCGACCTTAATCTACAAAGTAGCTACCATTTACATCTACAACCTTCTGCCATCTGATCGGGAGAAGAAATCCTTTCTTCCAGAATGAAGTCAGCTGTGACAAAGAGAAGAAATGCTCCACTTCGGATTCCAGTTCGGTTCAGTCGTTGAAGAACCTATCCCTTAGGTGTTGATTGAGAGCTCGAAAGAGGTGGTAGTCCGATGGCGCAAGATCTGGCGAATACGGCGAGTGGGACAATACCTTTCATCTAACCTCCTGCAACTTCTGGCGAGACCACCTTGCATGGCAGGGGCAGGCATAGTCGTGAAGAAGGTAAACATCCCTCCGCCCCCGGCGTTTGCGCGGCATGGCCTCGCTCAGCTTCTGCAGCTGTGTAGCGTAAATGTTCGCTGTTACTGCGGTGCCGTCGTCAGGAAGCTCACGATAGAGCATTCCTCGAGAATCCCATCAACAACACAGCATCACCTTCCTTTGGTCAATGTCCGCCTCGAGGTTGTGGTTCTCCTTGAGGGACCCACTGGGCCTTCCAAGTATGGTTAGCGAAGAAGACCCAGGATTTATCTCCCGTGACGACATTCTCGAGAAAGTCCTTACTACGAAAAAGAACAAGGAGAGACTGAGCGATAGTCAGTCGCGAAGCCTTGTCCGAGTCGCGGAGTCAGTCAGTCCTCACTGCAAGCGTAGTATTTATATGCCCTAAGAAGCCAATTGAGACGGCGGAGAGTCGTTGGATACACCGCCCTCAGAAAGGGGCGGGGCGAGGGGCGCGCCGAGGACAAGATGTCCGGTTCCCTGCCTTCACATGGAGGCATCGCATTTCTCATCACTTGCCCTGGCCCTGCAGCTCTATCCTGAACTGATTTCGTTCTTGAGACAAGAGTCAGAATCTTGTTCACCATATTTGGAGGAAATTTCAGCTGCAGCGCCAAGGCTGTCTTCAGGTCCCGCCACATTGCTTAGTACTAAGGCGTCGTCCGCGTTTTTCAACAAGTACAGCAACATCTTAAAGAGATGCCATGACAACGATGCCGCGACCATCCATTAAAAAGTTCTTCAACACAAGGAAAATTGTCTGATCCCTGGAAAGAGAGGACGGTGAGCCGGTTTTGCGCACAATTACGGATAAACCTTCAGTGTAGAACTCCTGACCAGAATCACCTACAGTCTCTAGTTGAGCCGAAAATTTAAAGAATTGTGGTGAAAACTGAAAGAATCTAGAGAGAAGAGCGACGTTCTCCTTTCCTCGACTGCCTCCATAACCGAAACGGCTGGAAAAATTACATCAGAGTTCCCCGAGATGCGCTTCCCAATCGTCTCCTATCAGCTGTTAGGTTTTTTGACAACGTCAGTCCAATTAACGACGGTTTCGCGCGCAGCAAACTTGTCCAAATAGGGCGGCGCGGGCAGAGCGGGAAGTGGGCGGCAGGCAGCACGGTGTACCGAACGACTGCCCTCCAATAGAGACGTATGCGAAATCTTCTAGAATGTTTGTGCTACAACTGCGTTGCACCAAACAGTGCTTGGAAGATCCTGTTAAATCTTGAAAATTTTCAAAATTTTTGGTGCAAGACTTTTCCACCAACCTAATATCATATTGAGTGCAACGTAGCGAGGTGAATGAAATTTCTTATGCGACAGGTATTTAGCCTCGACCTTGCTTTATCTTGGTCGTAAAAACCTTTGGATAATTGTATTTGTGCGAATGGGATGAAATGTTTGCCTATGCGGCGAGAACATGAAAGGAAAGAAGCTGTTGATGTTCAACACCGTAGAAGAACTGAGCTTAACACATCAGGAAGAAGATGAAACGCATTAAGTTATCATGTGCTCATTCAGAGCGCCTTTGAAAACATTAGGTTGGTGAAAAAGTCTTGCACCAAAATTTTGAAAACTTTTCAAGATTTAACAGGAACTTCCAATGACTGTTTGGTGTCATCTAGTTCTAGCACAAACATTCCAGAATATTTCGCATACGTGGCAATTTGCTTCTGAGGGCATGTAAATACTACGATAGCAGTGAAGTCTGACTGACTCCGTGACTCGGACAAGGCTTCGCAACTGACTATCGCTCAGCTTCTCCTTGTTCGTTTTCTTAATAAGGACCTTCCCGAGAATGTCGTCACGGGAGATAATCCCGGGTCTTCTTCGCTAACCATACTTGGAAGGCCCAGTGGGTCCCTCAAGGAGAACCACAACCTCAAGGCGCACATCCACCAGAGAAAGGTAATGCTGTGTTGTTGATGGGATTCTCGAGGAACGCTTTATCTTGGGCTTCCTGACGACGGCACCGCAGTAACAGCGAACATCTACGCTACACAGCTGCAGAAGCTGAGCAAGGACATATCGCGCAAATGGCGAGGGCGGAGGAATGTTTACCTTCTTCACGACAATGCGAAAATGAGAAAGAGCTTGGAAAGAAGGCGGCCGAGACATAGGAGTGTATTCTGAGGTATCTGGCCTTGCCTTCAGACAAGAACATGAACGCCGCGTCGTCGACAACACGAGAGCTGTTCTCCTGCCGGTTGCACATATGACAGTGATGGGTCTTCGGATCTCGAAATTACCTCTGCTGGAATCTACTAGGTTGTAACGAAATAAATGGCACTGAACCACTGTAAATTTAAACAGTTAATATCTCGGCTTGTAGGCAAGTTTATTAATCGAATTAAAAACCTGATTCTACACATCTTTGCCAACGTAACACAAGCTTTTTATCCCAGTAGCATAAAAATCAGAAGTTCTGGAATTGACGAAATCTTCGAAGGCACTTTCGGCATCCTGTTGGTATTTGCATATTTTCCCTACCAAGAAGTCGCCAAGATGCTTGAAGAAATGGTAGTCTGTTGGGGAGAGGTCGGGAGACAACCGAGGATGTGGTAGAGTTTCAATGCTCAGCTCATTCAATTTCTGCAACGTCATTCGTGCTACATGGGGCGAGCATTGTCGTGCAGAAGGAGAACTCGCCTTCGGTCTACCAAGGCCGGCCGGATATCCTTCAACTTTTTCATCATTTCTTCAATTTCAATGCAGTACTTCTCTGCCGTGATGGATTTGCCGGGAGGGAGGAAGCTGTGGTGAATAATTCCCAGCGAACACCACCATACTGTCACCATTACTTTCTTTTGGTGCAATTCCGGCTTCGCAAAAACTTGGGGCTCTCATCGCAGTCCACCCGCTGTGCCGATCGTCGCCTGTTGTCGTACATTATCCATTTCTCGTCACAGGTTACGATGCGATCAAGGAATGGGTCCGTTTCGTTCCGTAGAAGCAGTGCGGACGAGATCTCATATCGTCGGTTTCTTTGCTCCTCAGACAGCTCGTGAGGCACCCATCTTTCCAGCTTTTTGGTCTTTCCAATTTCCTTCAGATGCCGGGCAGCTGTGTTGTGGCTGACGCCAGAACCTTCGCTATCTCCCTGGTACCTTTGTGTGGATCCTCCTCTACCACATCTCTAGCCTTGTCCTCATCAACATCACTGTGCCTCCCACGACCTTCATGTTCTTCCAAGCTCTCATCTCCATTCCGGAACTTTTGATACCAACGATACGCCGTCCGAATTTCGGAACATCCTTGACCGAATGCGGCGTTGATCTTCTCGTCCGCCTCCTTATCTGTAGTGCCCAGCTTGAATTCATACAAGTAAATGCCTCGGATTACCCTTTTGTCCATCTGCAAAAAAGTCAATAAAACTCTAAAGTTTTCCCACTTTTACATAGAAAACTTGGTACTCTCCGGTAGAGCAAAGTTTGCGCTTCTAAATGATATGCCACATGTTACGGATTGTTCTTGATCAAACGCGTAAAGACGCGCCAAAAAATGGCGCGAGCCAGTGCCATTTAATTCGTTACAACCTAATAGTTCTTATTGCTGAGTCCCGTGCATCAACTCTGGACGTACATTGATAGAGTATCTGAAACTGGAAGCAGTAAAAGGTCGAGACATTCGGCCTGTTCTGGATCTCCTCATCAGGGTAATTCTATGCGTTGTTAGAGGCAGCGACTTTTCTCAGACTGCTTTCGAAATAAACAGTAACTGGACGGAGGAGCAAATCACCTTCATTATGCACATGCGCGAGCTTGGACTAATCTTTATTCGGAAGAGGAAGGACGGTATGTTCTTCTTGACACCGGTGCTGGTCAATCTATGCTCGAGTGTGAACGAAGAGGTGTTGGCTGGAAGTTCGCGAAGGTTGGACGATCGACGTAGCGGCAATATCATAGTGGAGACGAACTTTCGCCTCTATGCCTACACCAGCTCCAGTCTTCAGCTGGCTATTCTGTCCACCTTCACCGAAATGACCTACAGGTTTCACGACATGCCCGTGGGAATACTGACCAGGGAGTCTGTGCGGAGAGCTCTGCAGGTCGGTATAAGCAGCCCAGATCATCGCCTTCCTTCGAGCGAATGCCCACCCGCAGGGTAGTATAACAACAGGAGGGCCGCTCAACTGCTTACCTGTTACGGTGTCCGACCAGATCCGGTTATGGGAAGACGAGCGACGGCGGTTGACGTTCTCGGATGCAGCACGGTATTCAGCGTTCGGAGGCGATTCAGAATTTGTAGGTGTGTGCGCTGTCTCGCAACGGGAGGGCATACTGCTGTGGGCGGACAGCGACAATAAGCTGGTGGTCGTGTCAGACGAGGGCCACGAGAAGGTGCGCGGCTGGTGGAAGGCGAACAAGATGACGTTGTGATAGATGATCTCCTATTGTCAGCGAATCTCGGTGCACTATTGTTCGCTACGGTTGTTTTATTGTTGAGTACGTGCGTAACTACTGTAGCTGGTTGTCTGTAGTTAGGCGTTGTTGACTGTATGGTCTTAATGCTCGCCCCCACGCTGCAAGATCGTCTTGCCAGAAGTTGCAGGAGCTTAGGTGGGAGGTGCTGCCCCACCCACCGTATTCGCCAGATCTTGCGCCATCGAACTACCACCTCTTTCGAGTTCTCCATCAACACCTAAGAAGTAGGTGCTTCAACGACCGAACCGAACTGGAATCCGAGGTGGAGCACTTCTTCGAGTCACAGCTGACTTCATTCTGGAAGGAAGGAATTCTTTATCTCTCCATCAGATGACAGAAGGTTGTAGATGTAAATGGTAATCACTTTGTAGTTTGAAGTTGCTCACAAAAGAAGCAATAAAATTTCGAAAAAAAACACGATTTGATGCAAGATTTTTTCACCAACCTAATAATATGTTCCCAATTGAACAGACCATCGTTCCTCATCAACGGTTCAACCTCAACTCCAGTGCCGATCACCTCATAATTTGCTTCGCTCTTTCGACGTCGAGTTTGTTCTTTTGAAAGTTTAATTGGAAGCTGAAGCCCGTTGCCGGTTTATTGTAGAACATACGCAAACAAGAATACAATGTTTTGATCTAAAATGCGGCTTATCTTTAAAAAATTCAAAAAGCGAATAAATTAAATTTCCAAAAAGTAGCTGCACTTCGCGTTGCACTAAAGCCGACACACAGTTCAGCGATCGAACTCTCCGCTGCTGTGCTCGGTACTATGGCCACTTCTGTCACAATCGGCAGCGGCGGCGGCGGCGTCGGCATCGGCGGCGGCGTCAGCAGCTGCAGCTCCGGCGACTTCAGCGCCACCGTTACCGTCCCAGGAGGAACCGCCAACGTGGTTCGCGGCGAACTTCTGCCGGCCTTCGGACAGGGATCGATTGCCGGCGAAGAGAAAGAGAGGTCGTCTACAGCAACGTCTTCAGCATCTCTTCAAGAGGCGCAAAATAATTCTTTCAGGTCGGCCAGCCCTCTTTCAGTAGGTGGTGACTTCGTATCTCTGGGAGATTATGATCCAAGTAAGCTCGAGATGATTCTCTGCTTCTTCTTCGTGCTGAACTCCACTAAACCTCCACTGACTTAGATACTGCTCTGTGCGACTCGCCGGTCTTGTCCGACGCGCAGATTCGACGCCTTTCGAGTTGTGCGATGGCCATCTGTCAGAAAATTCCTCGACTGCCTCCGAAACTCGTCCAGAACAAGAAACGAGTATCAAAGTGAGTTCAATATGACATGATTTTCTCCTGATCAACCTTAATGTTGTTGGCCTCTCTTCTAAGATTTCACTCTTCTTGACCAGCTGCCGCAATAGTAGTTATCTATTGAAAAGCGAGACAATGTGGTTAAGCCCTCACATCCAGCGGATCCCAGTCTCCTCAGCACCAGAGGTGCACACAAAGTTCTGGGCGTAAAATTTTTAAACGAATTTTTTAAACGAGAAATTTTCGTTAAATATCCGCTGAATCGTTAAATTTCGACAAAACATACAATCGGCTGCGAAGTATTATTTCAAAGGAAAAAATCAAGAAAACTTTTTACGTCGCAACTTCAACAGGTGAGCAACCAACGCAATGGGGTGGAACACAATGGCGCCGCACAACACTTTTAATTTCGTACAAAAAACCTTGAATAGGGCTGGGCACTAGTTAAAAATTCCGACTCCACCGACAAAACTTCGGTCGAAAAATTTTCTTCGCTGAAACTTTGTCTAGGGGGTTATTTGGGGTGCTGATCACCAATCTGCTATCCGTTCCTCAGGACTCGGTCGGAGAGCACCCATACCGTTAACATGGGTGGTCCAGGGAGGGTCACCGATTTCGCCCTAACTCGGTGTAAAACGAAAAACGGATGTCAGATTCGTGATCAGCACCCTAAATAACCCCCTAGACGAAGTTTGGGCAAAATCAATTATTATGACCTCGGCAGCCTTAGTTACCTTTAGCTGCCGTAACCTACCGTAATCGGCCGCAATTTCAAAAACGGATGCCAGATTCGTGATCAGCACCCCTAGACGAAGTATCAGCGAAATCGGTGACCCTGCCTGGACCACCCATGTTAATGGTATGGGTGGTCTCCAACCGGATCGTGAAAAACGGATATCAGATTAGTGGTCAGCACCCCAAATAACCCCCTAGACAAAGTTTCAGCGAAAAAACTTTTTCGACCGAAGTTTTGTCGGTGGAGTCGGAACTTT
The DNA here is from genome assembly GCA_947396885.1 of Heligmosomoides polygyrus polygyrus. Taxonomy (NCBI): domain Eukaryota; kingdom Metazoa; phylum Nematoda; class Chromadorea; order Rhabditida; family Heligmosomidae; genus Heligmosomoides; species Heligmosomoides polygyrus. Next base: position 10,336,253 of record OX377202.1, read on the forward strand.
TAACTAGTGCCTAGGGCTGTCCTGCAGGGTGAGGTGACGCCCTCTAAGCATATTCGCGCCGAAGGAACTAATAAAAATACAGTCAAAAGCGTGGAATGTTAACGCTCTGGAAAATTACCTCTCCAAAATTTTCTGTTTTTAGCATTTTTCGGCAATCGTTTAAAATATGTCCAGCGGCCGAAAACATTACCACAATCTCTGCTGTTCCAGGGACCAGTTTCATCAGCCGCTTACCGCCCTTTAACAGTGGAAATACAGCCAAATTCCCTGATATGACATTCATCCAGTATCGGGTTTGGCGGTATTTTCACCGTTGGAGGGCGGTAAGCGGTTGATGAATCTGACCAAGCGCGTAGGCAGCGCCAAGCGGGGATAGGCAGGTCTTACGGGCCAGTATTTTAGGCTCCGTTTATACTTCCATTGCCACCGATGCGATGCCATGTAGAGGCCGAATTGATTGAGCTCGGGGCCTAAAATACTAGCCCCTCGTGAGACCTGCCTATCCCCACTTGGCGTTGCCCATCCCAAAATGCTTTTGCTCGCCACCGGCTCCAGGACCTAACTCCAACGCGACGTCGCCCGCTAGCCGCATGCGACATCGCGGCGCTGAAATGAGGACGCACGCTCGGTGACGCGTAGTTAGCCGCGGAGCACGAAATTTTGCCAGTGCCTACCTACTCAATCTAACAGCTTAGTTACCCTTGCAGGTTCAACCCTCTCCTTGCGCTACCACAGGGAGCCCCAAATGAAATGAAAGAGACGATCCTTCGGTAGAGGCGCTTGGAAGAAAAATGAAGCAGTAAAATGCCTCTGCTTCTGCTTGTAGAATAGGGAAATACTATGGTTCTTAGTGCTTACTAAAAGGGTTGCTTGCCAATGTCATTACACGTGAACCATGACAAGTGAGTTGGAGAAAGGTGACGGTCAGCTGTAGAACAAAGTTAGAATTAAGGGAAAAGCTACGGATTGGTGCGCCCTTGCCCTGTCTTTGAATCCCAACAAAAGTCCCTCGTCTCAGCAATCCCTGAAAACTTCAAACGCTTGATAACAAGGCCAACTGTTCAAAGGAAATCTGTTTAAAATTTCGGGAACTTACAAGCACTTGCCTCCGGAACTTCTACTTTATAACCCTGGCCCAGTTCCTTTTTCGAATTTTCCTTACCAGGTCCTTGGCCGTTTCCCACTACTCCAAGAGAGTACTCGATTTTTGCCTTTCTTGATATTTTACTTTTGACGTCTGTCTATTTTGTGCCGTTCTATTACATTTATGAAAAAAGCTTTAAAATTTGAGAAACGTGCCGCTGAATCTACTCTGTTTTTTTAGGGAAGTGCTTGACCTTCTCTCTGCCACCGCCGACTCTCCGAATCGACTCGCGGAGTATCGCAAGTATTCAGCTATTTACGGTCGTTTCGACGCAAAACGAAAGCCGGACAAGGTGTGCTTTCCAAACAATCTTCTGAGCATAGTTGTCAATACTTTGTTTGTGCCGCTCGAGGTTGTTAAGGTGGATCTTTATTTGCCAGGCCTAACGTTTCGACGCTCCCGTCTTCTTTAAAGGCCTGAACGTGGTGCAACTGTTAGATAAGCGATTTACCCCACCAAACGCTATCCTCACTCTAGCGGTTTCCCTTCCTTAGAGAAATCACTCCTGAAAACCCATTCAAAGAGGGATAAACTCACGTTTGATCCACCTATGGAGTGCTTTCGCAACTCTCTGTTAGTACGACCGGGCGAATGAGACTTACTGTGCGGTGCTAGATAGTATAAGATAAAGATAACATAATATAATAAGATAGTTATCTTTATCTTATACTATCTAGCACCGCACAGTAAGTCTCATTCGCCCGGTCGTACTAACAGAGAGTTGCGAAACCACTCCATAGGTGGATCAAACGTGAGTTTATCCCTCTTTGAATGGGTTTTCAGGGCTGATTTCTCTAAGGAAGCGAAACCGCTAGAGTGGGGATAGCGTTTGGTGGGGTAAATCGCTTATCTAACAGTTGCACCACGTTCAGGCCTTTGAAGAAGACGGGAGCGTCGAAACGTTAGGCCTGGCAAATAAAGATCCACCGTAACAACCTCGAGCGGCACAAACAAAGTATTGACAAACATTCTCTACAATGCCGTGGTTTTATGACGAGAGAAGCTGGAGACTTACTGAATCTTCTGAGCTTTTTATTGGGTTGATTTTTTTTGTCCACATTCGGATATTCGGAATTTCTTGAGGACACCTCAAGAGGTTCTTGGAATGTGTGCAATATCGGTTAATAAAGATAAGCACGCATGATCGGGTCCGCGGAATTTTGAGTAAAATGGATTTGGTCAGCTATTTAGAACCATTTACCTCTACGAGCAAAGACATGGCACCAGTTCAAGGGACACGGCCCATCGAATCAGTACTGCATTTAGGCCTGGCACGACTACGGGACGTCAATGAATCGAAAGAAACAAAGAAAAGAAAAAGAAAAACAAAGAAAATAAAGAAAATAAAGTCGATGATTCTCTTCGCCGTTTTCTTGGGATTCACTAGGTGTGATGTACTGAAAGCTATTGGACTACAATTGTACCGTTAATGTCGAAGTCTACAGAGAACAGCTCCAAAAACTGACTGGCGCTTCAAAGGAAAAACTGCTGCAACGTTTCGAAGTCGCCCTCTCCCACGACAACGCGAGACAGCTGTGGAGTGTACCGGGACCGGTGTATTCTGCAAGTCTTCGTTAAGAGCATGAGATGGGGAACGTATCCAAGGGAGCTTTACGACTTCCTCCTGCGGATCTGCCAGCGACGGCCCCAGAGCCATAAAACCGTACCGGACGGAGAGTCCGAGAAGCACACGGTAGGCATGCCTCCAGGAGAGTCCATAAAAGCCCCAGATCTAAGGAATTAGGTTCAGTCGTGGCTTAGCGCTCACATAGTCTCCTCTTTGCTCCGTGTTCCAGATTTATTTGTAACCTTCCGATCTTGCCGAGAATATATTGTATTCCTTGCTCGTTCTTCGTGTATCGGAACCATAGTAGCGCTGGATATCGGGCCCGATTCCACCTACAGTAGTCGGAAAGATTACCACGACGACAGGAAGACACTAGACCTGTCCGACTCAGCACACGGCGAAGTTACCTTGCGCTCTCCCACAGAAAATTGGCTGGACGACAATTCCTGATCCACGGTACGGTCCTGACATCACGTCTGACTACTACCTCTTAGGCTTAGTTTATACTTACGCCGCTGCACGGCGCGGCACGATGGTCGGGATATACCGGGCAGCGCGAAAAATCGATATCTATGGCGATAGTGGGCCGCGTCGCGTGGCGGCGCAAGTATAAACTGGGGCTTAGAGCCTTCAAGCAGCATCGGCGGGGGGGGGGGGGGGGGGAGTTCAATAATTACGACCATCTGAAACATGGGATTTCTCCCTTTTTTTCTCAGCTTCGTTCTTTCTAGAGCAGAAATTGACTGAAAAGTGGCTCACTATTGTCGACACCAACGATGATTGCATTGTTGATGGATGACTTGTTTTGGTAAAGAAAAACAAAACCTTAAAACCATGCCCTTTTTATGGATAAAAATAAGTCATAAACCTAATTTATAGCTGAAGTTTCGTTTTCCTGTAATTTGTTGCCACGCTTCAGGGTCTCTCATTCCACGAGGTATCCGTTAACGAAGCCGCTGCTCAACTCTGCCTCATTATGCCTTCTTTGCTAACAAGAAGAGATGAGCTCTTCCCGTTGGCTCGGCAGGTGCGTCAGATATAAGGATCGGAAAACTGAAAATGAAGAGGTGTAGGGGAGCTCTTAGTGTGCACGTAACGCGCGACGCGATGTAATGAAAGCCCTCATATCGATCGCGCGACGCGATGAATCGACATGGAAGCTTATCATTCCATCGCGTCGCGTACATTAAACGCTCTTCAGCGCTATCTTTGAGAGGGATGCATCAAGCCCTTCGTTTTGCATTCAAAATGTCTCATCAGCGTCATGTATGGAGATCAGAAAAATGTATCTATATCGTAAATAAGTGATAATAATTCATGTAGGTGTCATTCCAGGTAGTCAAGGACGCCGGCTACCACTATGCAAAAGCTAGTCGCAAGCGAGGATTCGATCTTCTTGATTCGCATTCACCGCCTGGAAGTCCAACACAAAGGTAATTAGTGCCTGGCAGGATAAATGCTGCTTTACCGGCTACAAATTTTGCAGCTCTTCGACTGTTTAACTATCCTCTCTTGATTCCAGCAGCCCATGTCCTGGCGACGATAACGACGAAATGGACGGTGTATTCGCATCGGTTGCAATGAAGCCGTCTGAAGAAAAACGGAAAAAATCTGATACAGTACGTGTTTCATATGAATAAAATATAGCTTATCCACGCCTTATCAATTTTTCATCGCACTTTTTTTTCAGCGTAGGTGAAAGCAGCCTGCCCGTATAACAGGGGACACGGGTTCGATCCCCTTATTGCACAGGAGGTTTTGTCGCTACCAATCATGATTGTTGAACACCTGTGTTGGCACCTAGTCTGACTTCATACTACAGCTCGCTGAAGAATTGGGTCTAATGTACGAAAAAACAAGGAAGATGACAATAGTAGTACAGTCGAAATCAGGTAACACACTTTAGGCAGGGTGGTTCAGTTTTCAAATTAGCGATAAATGTCGTATTAGAGAACAGAAACTTACCAGAGAGCGCCTTCGGCAGGTGTTGCGATAGGTGTCCTTAAGGCTCCGTTTATACTTCCGACCGCGAGCGATGCGACGCCACATAAAGTAGCGGTATTGATCGATCGCATCGCTCAATCAATGTGGCCACAATGCTTCTCGTCGCGTCACGCGGCGTCGATGTATAAACGGGGACTAACGGTAGAGACCATCGTCTGCCAACAGAGCTCCTAACCGGCACATGGAAACCCGAGGGCCACTTAGATGTTGCCTACCTATGGGGAGAAGAGGAACCCCACGTATTGGCCCTCTCTAAAACGTATTGCCTACATACCGTATTGGTGTAGCTCCACCTCCCTGCTTGCCCGTCCCTTTGCTTCCTACCACACAACTCCCCGCCTCCCGAACGCCCACGAAAAAACGACCACAGGAAAGAACCATCCCCGTATACAACAGTAAACATGAGCCTTGGCGACCTTGGTAGAAAGGGGACTCACCCAATTCCTCCAACATTACACATAACAGTCAGTGAGGTTTATTTCGACATAGTGATTGGCGAACATATACAGAACAAGGGCGGATGAAGAAGATTAGGCGCCTTCCATGGCCGTAGTGGGTAAGATTTCTGAAACCGCGGAGGTAAGCGCAAGGCTCACTGAACCCCACGGCCCTCTCCTGCAGCTGCTACCCCTATTTGCGTACGTTGAGCTGCAGGACTCAGGTACCACAATGGCCACCCGGAATGGAAGACGGGGGCACAAGTACGGCAGACCTCGTCGAGGAAGCCCAGGACGTCGAATAGGACGCGCGCGAGTCGAGAGAGGTGGCACGCGCCGATCGATGTGCTGACGTCAGCGATTTTCCCATGCTCCTAGACCGATCGATGGCGGCACATCGACAAGCCGCTGTGAGAAACACCGCACCCGGGCCAATCACAGGGTAGAGGAGAGGTCGCGGTCGCAACAGACCGAGTTGCCTGTTCTCTATCACGTTTAAATTATTGAAACAAATTTTGCCAAGTTTTCTCTTGCTGCTAATGGTTCAACGGATAGAAGAAACAAGGTTTTGGCTTCTCATTTCTTTTATAGGATTTATGGGATGCGAATTCTATCTCTGTGAGACATCATGAAGCGATGGACACATATCTAGCATGACCCATGTTGTACTCCCACGGAGCATCCGCGGGACGACCGCGGACGTGTGCCGTCCCGCGGGCGGAAAATATAACAGCCCTCTCGTAGTCTGTCGGCGGCGATCCGCGGACGGCGGCCGTGGCGTGGCGCAGGGATTGGCCAGCTCATGGCCTATTCATACTTCGCGACAGCAGCGACAAAAGCGCAGTGTGTGTGGCGCGCGCAGCGCGCGGAAGTATGAACGGGCGACAGCAGCGAATAGAGCACTAGAGCGGCTGGAGCGAAAACGCCGGCGCTCGAGTATGAACATTTTCCGGCGGCGCGCGCTCTGTTTTAATCGAGTCGTATGTTTTACACGGGCGAGGGTAGCGACGAGAGCGCAGCGCGCGTGGTGCGCGCAGCGACAAAAGCGACAAGAGCGGCTGGAGCGACAGCGAGTATAGCCGCGTGCACACTTTGCAGCGGGCAGCGGGCAGTGGAATGTGGGCGGAGCTTTTCTCGCACACTGCCGCACAGTTGGACTGCGTCGCGGCCACACGCAGCGACAGTGAAGGATGCCCGGGTCATTCCTCGCTGCCACTGCCGCTGCGGCCGCTGCCGGCAGCACTGCGGCAGCGAAAGTGTGCACACCCCTCTCACTGCGGCCTCCGCTGCCGCAGTGTAACTCCACCCCTCTGCGCTATGCTTCAGCGTGGCTGCCGCACTGTCGCAGCGGAGTGTGCACGCGGCTTATAAGCACTTTTCGGCGGCGCGCGCTCGGTTTCAATCGATGTGCATATTTTGCACGGGCAACAAGTCCCTCTTGTCGCGAAGTATGAACAGGCCCTCAGGGACCCCGGCGCGATTTCCTCCCGTCCGCGGATGCTCCCGCGGAAGTATAAGGGCCTATGTGGTGACGCAGTGTAAGACATCGGCTGTCACAGAATCAGAGTTCTTCTCAGGGAGCTGGTAATGTTGACATACCTGTCTGGAAAGTGCAAAACACTGACCTGTCCATCGATGACCAGTTCAGGTGCAGGTGTAGGAGAAATTATAATTTCCTTCACGACATCAAGTAGAAGAAGAATGCGCAGCGCATCCTTAACAGTGATTCTCTATTCCTTTTATTTGACATTTGACAACTTGCAATGACCAGCCGCTTAAGGAATCAGTACCTTATCCTTCCCAAACAAGCCTAATACCAATTTTCCGACCCCGAAGGGATGCCAAGCGTTGTTGAACGGCGCAAAAGCCGGTATTTTTCCTTCCCAAGTTCTTGGAACCTGGTAGCTAATATCGTTTTTGTTGAATAAATCATAATGGATTCGGACCCAGGCAAATCTAACTCTGGAGAGTTAGATTTGTCTGGGTGTGGGGTCGATCCCTAAATGACTAATTCCGATTTCAGGCACAAGAGAAAGGAACGTATCTGGAGCGTTGGGCGAGCTCGATGCTCGCATCGCAGCAGTCGGCATCTAACTCTCCCAGAGGCACGCAGTAACCGTTTCAAATTCTTCTACTACGTCGAAGACTATCACCATCGCCAATTCTTCGAGATTTTCTAGCGCGAATTCCCTCTCCTCTGACATTTCTCCGATGTGCTTTTCCAAGACGCGCGGCGTGTTCTCGTGTCATTACACCGCGTTTCCTTCTATCATTTGATTACATAATTCTTCATCTTCATCGTCGTGGCTCTTTCCGTCCTCTACACGCTTAGCACCACCTGTCGGGATTCTAGTACCATTGTACCATGTTGTGATACTGATTAATCATACTCTTCTAGTCCGAGACTATGGTTTAGATGTCTTCTATTAGGTCACTTTTTGTGATTTGTAATTAATTATTTTGTTTTATTTTTATAATTTTTCTATATTTATAAGTTTTCGCATTGTTTTTTTGTCCTTTTTTCTTAAAGCAACTCGTCGTGCCGCGTTATATGCAATTTTGCTAATTAGGCATTAATTACCGAATTTTGTTTGTTAGTGAAAGAGAACGAGAGTTTTCTCCTCGTCTCTTAATGCTTGCGTTAATTTCACCGTGAAATCACTGAGGAGCGCCGCACCACCCCCCGTTCCCCTCCCGTCCCTCTTTGTTTCCTACCTAGTAGGAATTCCTCACCGGCCCTTTCATGAAGTACAGCAGCAGCTTCTGCATTCGCCGTGGTGTTCAGCTTTTTCAACAGTGCCGAAACCATATAGACGTGCTGCTCTGGCTTCGGCTGTCCGTCCGTATCTGATGCAGGCCGACGACGGCTTAATGCCTTACTATGTCCAAGACACGCCTCCCTTTCCGTCTGGTCTTCGTCCTTCCTGTGCCACTGCACTCGACGACTTTGTCTCTCGCCTTTAAAAGGCTCAAACGACATAACTATGCTAGGCATCTGAAACGTGCCGCGGTGGAAGGGCGAAGAGAAGCAAGTGATCTAAAAGATCGGCACAGATGGCGTTCTTCTGATCGTGGTGTGAAGTTATAACCACTATAATACTTGTGTATTTTGTTGACCAAATGCCCGATGTTTCCAAGAAGCGGGAGGTTCATCTAATGAACTCAAATTCGATGTTTTTGTTTGTGGAATAAAGAATTCTGACTTTATTGGGCCCGATTTTTATAGCAATTATTTACTATTTATTTGCCATTAGTGCGTGCTGTAAGTACATTAACAATACCAGCAGTTTGATTCCGTGGAAGTCGTTTTTATATTTATTTCGTAACTTTGGAGAGGAATATTATTTCTTTCATTCTCATGATTGTTCTCATAACAAAGTTTGCAGTGTCGAAACATTGTTGGAGGGCAAGCTAGGCAAATGTTTTAAATTACGTATTATATTATATTATTATAATACCAGACGTTCAGCGGCCTAGCGGCCGCCAAACGTCTGGTTGGGGGCTTCGCCCCCAAACCCCGAAAATAGAACAACCCCAATCTTTCTTCTTTCCTCTTTAGGCCTTCTTACTTTTAATAACTTTCACTTTCAGTAAAAAAAAATGGTTCTACTATATAGATTAGTGCAGTGGGATATGATAGGGCAGAATCTTCGCTGCTCTTATGAAGCCCATACACCCTCTAACGCATATACACGATTTATTCTCCGAAGTGACCGTTCTCTATGTGACGAGAAACAGATAGTGAGAGTCCCGATTCGAAGTGCTTAATCTGCAGAAAAATAACTACAATTAATCGGTATTGGACGACTTCTCCGAATGCCATAGTCACCCTCCCTACCTCCCCCTCCCCTCTCCGCTAATACTTCCTTACCTTTGTGCTGATGAGAGTGAGAGTCGGTCAAGCACTCACATGTGGCATTGAGTCCACCACCTTGCCACGATGTCTATGAGCCGTTCTCAGAAACCCGGCGCACATTGGACGATATTGAGGGAAACTGGTCTGATCCCCTTATTCCCCCTCTAGTGATCTCCCTTTGCTGATCCCCTCTTCACAGGTCTCCCTCATACTAGTCCTCTTACTCGGAATCCCAACGCATGTTCGATGATCAATAGAAATTGTAAATTAGGTGGAGTTCGTGTCTACGGCATGTCTTCTGAATACCGGCACATGTTGGACGACGTCTGTGGCACGTCGTCTGAATCCAAACACACCATGGACGACGACTTCGGCATGTCTTCTGAATCCCTGCGCACGCTGGATGACGTCCGCAGCATGTCTTCTGAATCCCTGCTCACGTTGGACGACGTCTTCACCACCTCTTCTGTATCCCTACGCACGTTGGACGACGTCTGCGGCACATTTTCTTGATCCCAACGCACATTGGACGTCTAGGGCACGTCTTTTTAATCCCAACGCACGTTGTACGACGTCTGCGATACGTCTTCTGAATCCTACGACGTTGAACAACATCAGCAGCACGTCTTCTGAATCCCTACGCTCTGCACTTGATCCCCACCCATACCCTGACGCGTTTCCCCCCGAATATATCGTAAACTTGGCTGATCCGCCACCAATAATATAGTTTGCCAGCAATCTCCCATGGTTAAGCTGAAAGAAAACCCGGCTGACGTACGCCGCACTGTCGCAGGCATCTCTTGACTTCAGTCCCCTCCCCGTGACGGACACGTGACATTAGCCGATTATATTCATAGTAGGATTGCACACCAGACAGAATGAAACGGTTTCATAAAAACCTGCCCGGCATCGTGTGGTCCGTTAATTTCAAGCCACTCTCGAGCAACATTTCTGGCTAGTTAACATCTTAGGCGCCTTTTATACTCCCGCCGCGGCGCGGCGCGTCAATTTGGGAAGGGGCGCGGCCAGTCGCGCCGCGTCCCGAATTTGACGCGCCGCTGCGCGATTGCAGTTAAGGCCCCCACAGAGTTCTGCGGCAGCGCCGCCGCCCTATGCTTAACCATAGAGCAGAGACGCAGAGCTCGCCGCCGGCGGCGTCCCTGCCCTATCCTTAACCATAGCGGCGAGCGGCGTTGCCGCAGAACTCTGTGGGGGCCTTTAGAAAGAAGAGCGTCAGCGACGCGCGACCACGAGCTTCTGCGCACTACGGCCCGTGCTCCGAAAACAGTTCGTGAGTCATTGAGGGAGCAAAACAGAAAGGATTCGTCTGACTGATCAGCAATGCATCTTGTCAATATTTGTCGTGGGATTCCTATGGGGAGCGACGAATCCTCTCTTAAGGCTGGAGTAGAAGTCGTCCACTCAATCTACGGTTGAAATGGTGAGTGTGGTATTGAGTCGAATCCCCTGCAATGCAAACGGCACTAAACCACTCCTTATTTTGCGATATGTGCGGGTCCAAAAGTAAAACTGCTGGAAGGTACTCAACGTTGATAACCACTCAAAATTGTTTCTCATATGGCCATTCTGGGTTCACTGTGCACTAAGCATATCTTTATCGTGGTATATGAAGCTTCGTGAATGTCTACAGATCTCCTACTCGGTTACAGAAGGTACGGGCTAAGGTCATGGTCACCGATGCCGCCCAAACTCCCTAATCATCCAAACCTAATAATCCCTAAATACCCCCTCCTCCTTCCCAATAGGAGAAGTTTGGTCGAAAATGTGGAGTCTCCCACCCTACATCGAGTCTGCCGCGGCTGATCGCGCCGCGCCCTTCCCCTCAGCGGCGCGATTCGCCGAATACCGTAACCCAAAATTCCGTCAAGTGTGGTGTTTTGCGGCGGCGGAGTATAGAAGCGATGCGGCGCCGCCACGCGGCGCGAAAAATCGATAGCCATGCCGACCATCACGCCGCGCCGCGGGGCGGCGCAAGTATAAAAGGCGCCTTAAGGCCTCCACACACTTTTGCGGCAAAGCGACGGCGCTATCCTCATGAATGGCGGCGAGCGGTGCCGTGATTCAGCCGCACACTTTTCCGGCAAGATGTTGGGAGACGGCGGCGACGGTGGAGGAGCAGGTGCGGCAGCGGCAGCAAAGGCCTGTTCATACTTCGCGACAGCAGCGACACGAGCAACGAGAGCGCAGCGTGCACAGAGCGCAAAGGATGAAGAGGTGACAGAAGGGGGGGGGAGTCGTTAGGTACACCTTGCTGCCCGACGCCCACTTCCCGCCCTGCCCGCGCCGCCCTATTTGGACAAGTTTGCTGCGCGCGAAACCGTCGCTAATTGGCTTGACGTCGTCCAAAAACCTAACAACTGATTGTAGACGATTGGGAAGCGCATCTCGTGGAACTCTGAAATCATTTTCCAGCCGGTTCGGTTATGGAGGCAGTCGAGGAAGGAAGAACGTCGCTCTTCTCTCCAGATTCTTTCAATTTTCACCACAATTCTTTAAATTTTCGCCTCAACAAGAGACTATGGGTGACTCAGGCAGGAGTTTAACATTGAAGGCTTATCCGTAATTGTGCGCAAAACCCGCTCGCCGTCCTCTCTTTCCAAGGATCAGACAATTTTCCTTGTGTTGAAGAACTTTCTAGTGGATGGTCGCGTTGTTATCATGACATATCTCGCTAAGATGTTGCTGTATTTGTCGGAAAATGCGGACGACACCTTAGTACTGAGCAAAGTGGCGGGACCTGAAAAAAGCTTTGACGCTGCAGCTGAAAACTCTTTCCCTCCAAATATGGTGAACAAGATTCTGACTCTTGTCTCAAGAACGAAATCAGTTCAGGATAGAGCTGCAGGGCCAAGGGAAGTGATTAGAAGTGCGGCTCCTCCATGAGAAGACAGGGACCCGGATATCTTGTCCTCGGCGCGCTTCTCGCCCCGCCCCGTTCTGAGGGCGGTGTATCCAACGACTCTCCGCCGACAGAAGCGACTGGAGCGACAGCGCCGGCGCTCGAGTGTGAACACTTTTCGGCGGCGCGCGCTCGGTTTCAATCGATTCGCATGCTGCCCTAATGATTCACATCGTTATTGCTTACGCGTTTTGTCTGTCTGCGCCCTAGTCGATCGCGCTGATGATCGGCTTGAGCGGAGACGGGAGGGAAAGCGAATAGCAGCAATTGGTCCCGACTAGAAATAGTACAGTACCTCTGGAGCTTGACGCCGCCACTTGCCGTCAGCAAGATTCGAGTATGCTTGAGCGGCACGCTTCACGAGCCTTCCCGCTCGTCAACTGCCGTTGGCCGCAAAAGTGTGCGGAGGCTTTAAGCGTCAGATCATAGTCAGTCATACGTCTTATATGCCTATGACTTACTAAAGCCCCAGTTCTGATAGTTCTTTGAGCGCCACTGGCATTCCCTTTGAGGAACAATATGCCTTCCTATCGTCATTGTAGCAAGATGCGAATGCACACGAAATGCTTGTTGAATTTCTTAGCCGTTTTGATCACATAAGCGGGTGCTACGAAGTTCTGCTCAATGAACCTAGTTGACGATGGATCTTGGACCTATTCGGTTGTTTTCGGGGTGTGTGCACTTTCATGGAATATGCCGAAGGCGAAATTCCAAAAGTAAGGACAGCAAAAATTTGTGGAAATCGGAATCGAAACTGGGAAACGGAAGTAATACACATCCGCCTTTTGTTGAAAATAGCGTCCAAAACTGTGTGAGAAACTACTCTTATTGCATTTTCACGCGTGCAAAACTATCAGAGAAGCAAAGTCTTCCATAGACTAATTTTTATTCTCACCAGAACAAACAGAGTGAAACACGCCATCGTTAAATTACTTTAATACTTCATCTTCAGTACGATTCATAAGGCAGTATTGATATTAGGCTGTACGAAATGTAATTGCCGAAACGGATGTGCGCAACCTTAACCAAAAAAAATGAACGCTATTTGATTTAGCATAGCTTACCCAAAGTTTTTGTAAGCCCCAGTTTACACTTGCACCGCCACGCGGCGCGGCACAACAATCGCCATAGATATTGATTTTTCGCGCCGCCCAATCGATATCTATTCCGGCCATCACGTCGCCCCGCGCGGCGGCGCAAGTGTAAACCAAGCAAAAGGCGCATATTATTCTACAAAGATCCCATTTTACAAGAATTGAAGAACATTTGGAGGGTGGTTTCAAGATGGTCCAGGTCTTAAACTATTGTTGTTGCAGATCAACATCGAGAGCTCGGGAAGTGATAGTCAGTTGGTGAGAGGTCTGGAGAATAAGGAGAGACCCGGGATAATCTCGATGCATAAAGACCTTCACATACTTTTACGGCGCAGCAGCAGGCGGCTGGTGCTAAAACGGGGTGGGGGGGGGGGGGGGGGGTGGAGCCTTGAAGTTGCGGTGCTCCTCCCAATTTTGCAGTGCCGTTCATGCGCACTCGAACCTTGCCGGCGGGTACGGCACAGGGAACGGCATAGGGCAGGCATGGCAAAGCACTGTGTTCTTTCCAGTCGAGATCTACTGCCGCTGCGGAAAATTTAAAGTTTAACCATGGTGCGCATCTCAGCTGATCGGATTCGATTGCGGAGATGGTGGGGAAGACATATGTATCCTCGTCTTTTATCATGCAAGACCCATTTCTTATCTACAGTTTTCAAGCGTTCTAAGAACGGGTCGTGTTTCAACCGAAAAGGATGTTTGAATAGATGTTCAAGTCGATAAATGGCTTATAAGTAGGGATGTGCGGAGATTTTTTTCTAGAAAAGTGGATCACGAAATGCGGAACGAAAGAGCTCAAAAATGGGCGGAAACCGGATTACGTAACACCGAAACGGAGATAATTCAAACTTCATTTAATTTCTCATAAATGTATTCAATATGATAGTACTAACTATGGTAATTGATATAATAAATTACCATAAACGAATTTAGGAAGCAGGCGAGGCAGCATGCGATCTTACCCAACAACGTACAGCAATGAAAGATCCTTGTACTCGTATCATTATTAGGGTGACTTTTCAAATATTACCAGGCTAACAAGTCGCAGTTTATGTAAAAAAAAAATCTGTAAGGAGAAGGAAAGTATTTTTAACGCAATGTATCCAGCTCAGAATGGTGGGATCTCACCATTCTACAACGACGTCGTCATTGACGTGAAGAGAGGGGTTCGACAAGGGGATACCATATCCCCGAAGCTCTTCAGCGCCACCCTCGAAAACGTCATGCGCGAACTAGAATGGGAAGACATGGGAGTGAAGGTCGACGGCCGGCAACTGCACCATCTTCGCTTCGCTGACGACATCGTGCTCATAACACCGAGCATCAGTCAGGCGGAACGAATGCTGGCCGACTTCGATCGTGTATGTGGAAGCGTTGGACTGCAGCTGAATCTTACGAAGACGATGTTCATGAAAAACGGATGGGTTTCTGATGCCCCATTCTCGCTCAACGGAACGAACATCTCCGAATGCTCCAGCTATGTGTATCTGGGTCGCGAAGTCAACATGACCAACGACTTAGCACCAGAGCTGAGCAGGAGGAAACGAGCGGCTTGGGGAGCTTTCAAGAGCGTCGAAGAAGTCGTGAAGAAAACGAAGAACGTCCGACTCCGTGCCCACCTATTCGACTCCACTGTTCTTCCTGCCCTAACATACGCCTCAGAGACCTGGGCTATACGAAAGCAGGATGAACACGCGATCAGCGTCGCGCAGCGTGGAATCGAGAGGACGATGCTCGGAGTGACACGACTCACGCAAGTGAGAGAAGGCCTCCGAAGTTCCGAGCTTCGCCGACGTTCGAAGATCAGAGACGCTGTCGCATGGGCCAAGTCGTCGAAAATTAGGTGGGCCGGCCACGTAATGCGATTCGCAGACACCCGCTGGACGAGAGCCGTCACAGACTGGATTCCGCGGGATGTCAAAAGAACACCAGGACGCCCACCAACGCGTTGGTCGGACTTCTTCGTGAAAGCCCTGAACGACCGATATGACGCTCTTCGTGTCCCTCGAGCGAGGAGGATCCATTGGACCACTCTGGCACGCGACAGGGACGAATGGAGACGCTGCTGGCGCCCGCTCGAGCATGTCGATGATCAACGGGACGACAGGTGATACAGGTGATACAGGTGATCCAGCTCAAGAGTAAGATGCCAGAGATTTCGCCACTCATGCCACTTTATAGGCATAATTGAATGTTCTGTGTGGAAGCACTGTTAGCAGCCTAAAATTGCTTATAGAACTCTGATCTTGAGCTTTTGTCCCAAGCCAGATCTAGGACGACTAGGAGAATTAAAGATATGCATGTTCCGGTTAAGGAATTAGACTTTTATCAAACCCTCTTGAAAATGTTTGCAGCATTAGATAATTCGGTAGTGCATCATTCAAAAAGTAATCGCCTTTCGGATACATAACACTAACCTTTCTATTCTGAAGCCGTACCCATGATTCGAAAGCAAGCAGCCGGTGACTCATAACTCGTGGTTTGACGCATGACTACTCAATTTCCATGAATCTCCAAACCATTCCATACGACAGACTTCCTTTTTGCGAAGAGTATGCAATTCCAAGGCTCCCCTTGAATCAGTATGTAATTTGGCTTCTAAGGTTCACTAGCGTTTTTTCAGTAAACAGAAGGACAGTTTTATACCACAGATCAAGTGAGTCTCGCAGCGCGTTGGATGAACAGACCGAGCGATATCTATCAACCGCTTGCTTGCATGCTATACATAGCTACGCTTCACCGTGACACACCGCATACGCCTTTGGACGTATACACTCTCGGTTAGCAAGCTACCCACATCCTGGTGCTGACAGTCAACGTTGCTTGGGTTGGGTAGTACTTTGAACCCTGTTCCCCAAAAAGAATCCAATTTGATGTCACACTGTTCCGCCTTCAAGATGCTCCACCGGATCAAAAAAGTGGACACAATCGCCAAAAATGTAATGCATTGCTCATCTCTTTCTTCTGTCTTTTGCATAAGTTCAAGTGGCGAATAGTCAGTGCAAAACAATCAGTGTGCAGTGTTGAGTCATCTTTTCCGTTCCGTCTTAGGCTCGAATAAGAACGGAGCACGGAACGGAACGGAACGGAAGGACTGAAAACGACCGGAAACCGGAATTCGGAACACGGAAACGGAAATTCCGCCTATCCCTGCTTATAAGTCCTAAGCAGAATTTCCTCACTTTCAAATATCAGAAGCGTACGAAAAGACGTTTCACTCTAATTCCACTTGCGTTCATTTGGGAGTTGATTGTTTAGGCCTCGAAGTGCCAAAGAATGGATATGTCGATGTGCGGCTTTAGCAGCCCCACGCCGCTCCCTGGAAGCCACCAGGTCCGACGGGGCGACCTGTGCATTAGACATTGGATCCGACACTGATTCGTATAATACACGGATATACGAATCGGATAGGATACCACTTTTCCTGTAAAAAATCGGTTATCTGAACTTTCTGAAAATTCATCTGCTGAAAATGGTCCCTATCCGACTCGCCCTAGGATCCACGCTTTTCAAAGATGCCATTATTCGCACAATCCTTCTAACCAGGGTTTGGAAAAAAGACGAATCCGAATTATCCGAATCGGCGTCGGATCTAATGTCTACTGTGCACAGAACTGCTGTCAGCGTTCGGCGTATGACGTGCTTCGTCCACGCAAAAAGGGCTAGCCGCAGGAGCGACAGAAAGAAAGAGATGGCTCTTTGTCCACGATGAGCTCGCTCTTCGTCACCGAGTGAACCCTAGACTGCCACCTGATGCAGCATAAGTGGATCTACTAGGGAATGTCTTCAGCTTCCCATGGAACCTCGGACAGAGGCCAAGGCCGTGTGAAAGAGCGCGGACTGAGACCTATGTTATATAAAAGAGCTCTAAACGCTGGTTACAAGTGTACCCTCCCAATTTGCAAAATGGATCTCCTAAGCGAGTACTGACCGGTGAAAGTAGCGTTGTCGAGTGCGTGTCGCATGCGCCAGTGGACTGATTAGACGTCTAAGCGCAGCTCTCTCGAGAATACATGCGGGTTTTGGGATATACCTACGCATAGGGCGCGTGGAGCGCAGACGGAGGAGGCACCGGCTGTCGCCTGCACCCGATACCAGGTTCCTGGTTCGTATTTCCCGCCTAGGCCAACCAAGCCTTCCATCCCTCCGTGGTCGATGAATTGATACCAGACGTGTCTGGGTAGGATAAAGCGCTGACTTGTTCATCGGCTGGCCACCGCAAATCATTGTGCGGCCAAATACGCATTCAAGTCGCCTCCACGATATCCCGTAGAAGTAGAATGCGTGGCGCATCCCAAAGGGATTGAATAACGCTTTCCTTTCTCCTTTTAGTATTTACCTACGCCTAAAGGTTCATAACTAATTTCATTCTCCACAATTTCAGCCAAAGAAATGTTGATTCCATCAGAACTATATCATTTTTTCGTCATATTGGACACTTTCAAATCAAACTGGACGCATTTTCATGTCAAGCTGGACAACCAGCTTCTAACAAACCTAACGCATTTAAAATCTTTCAATTATGAACGAGCTCCTTCCACATTAAGACAGATACTCTTCAAGAAGAAGGTCAGAATGGATTTTTGTGCAAGGAAAATGTTAGTCTAACTTTCTTTGAAGTTTTAATTCACCTACTCAATAAGTAAACATATCGTTTGAAATTTTATATAATTCTCATTTTTGAAGAAAAATAATGGTTCAAAAAACTTATTTGAACGAGAAGGCGACCATTTTTTAGTGCCACAATAAGAGATTGGGCTAAGCCTTCGTCCAAGATGCCGCGATTTTTACAAACGAATAAAAATTGCGACGAGGCTTTCGAAGGCATGGCGCGATTTCATCCTTTATTTCACTGAATGATCGCTGTCTTGTAGCACTTCACAACGGATTTAATTCATTATTTTTCTCAAGAAAAAATAAAAATTGTATAGAATTATTGTCCTCATTCGGGCAGCTGAACAAAAAAAATCAAAGAAAGTTACACCAAGATTTGATGGGCATAAAAATGTTCTAAGCTTCTTGCAGAGTCTGCAGTTTCACTTGTAGGAGGCTCGCTTTGTTTTGGAAGAAAGTGGTAAGGCTCTAGGCAAATTGCTCGGCATTTTTGTCAAAGAGAATGACATCTAGGAAGGTAGTTTCTCGAATCACTTCGATTTTTCTAGACTCCTAAGAAGGCGCTGGTTAACCGGATATTATGTCAGAAAGCCAAGATTCATAGAGAAACGAACGTGGACTCTCATCACCGTGAATCAAGAGCGCCTTCACTTCGATTCTCGCAGAAGCAGAATGCGTGGCGCAATCCGCAACAAATGTCAGATCAATTCTTTTGACTCCTTCGAGTCCTTCAAAAATTGGCAGGGAGGCGTGCCCAATGCCATCGGCGCAGGGCATGCGTTGCATTTTTCCTTGTCGCAGAGTGTTTTGTTGGAGTTGGTCACTGTTCCCAGCGGCCACTCGCCTCTCCCTGGTGACCACCAGTAACTGACGTCGGTGACCAATCTGCAGTAGTGATTAGCCTGCTCCACGTATTCTGGCCAGTGTGGCTAGTCGCTGGACGTCTAATGATGAGGTCGCAGAGAAGTGGGGTGGTACTGTAATTATTGACCTCACCATCACGTCATGTCTACTGTCATCACTTTGTATATACCATTTTCACGACCAATTGGACGCTTTCCAAATCAAAATGGCTCGGAGCACAGGTGAGTAGAGGGTTGACTCGTGCGAGGGAGGACAGGGGTTTGGTTCCTATGCGCTGCTGCACCCTTGCATTTCAACTGATTGGTTGAGATTTGGGGGGATTCTGACGTCCTTACCATTTTCAGACGTTTTCTGCGCACTTTTCCAGCTGTACGCTGTGGTATTCAACATGGTGATAAATGTTCAGCACCAGTGAGATACAGGTACAAAGTGCCTGTGTAGAGAATCGCGGTGTCTTCCTCCCTAGTTATGAGCACGCAATCGAAATCCAATTGAAGACGTACCCTTTCCTCCGAAACTAGAGTTCCACCCGAAAACGTTATCATGTGCCCACTGCTTGCTTGCCTCTCCACGTCCTTCAGTTCATCTTGCGGATCCCAATCTTCCTCTTCTTCTTCCACCACTTCCAGCTGTTCGTCTTCGTCAACTTCAAGTTGACGTGCTTCGAAGTCCTTGAGTATGCTGACCATCCGTTCGGCCAGCTTGATTTCTTCCCTCGGAGATTCCTTGTCTAAAGGTGGGCCACACTTCAGCGTGAGCAGCTGGATCACCACTCGACCGTCGGCGGACATTGTTGTTGTTAGGTTCTAGAAAACCTTCAGCAGATCTCTGATTTCCAGGTGACAGGCAGACATGAGGGAAAGGGTGTATCGATGCCGTTTAGCTTAATTTGCGGGATCTGCACACCTTGTTTCTCATTTGAACCACCTCCGACGTCACAACGTGGTCTCCTTTGGATGGTTCCGTGTAATCCGAGCAGGATGGTTTTCCCGAGGCCTTTGGTCCATGTATGGAAACAGACTATGAGGAGCATGTAGCCTTTGTACACTACCCGTAAGGTGCACAGTGGTGCTTCATGCACTTTGTATCTGTGTATCACTGGTGCTGAACATTTATCATCATGTTGAATACCACAACGTACCGCTGGAAAAATGCGCAGAAAACGTCTGAAAATAGTATAGACGTCAGAATCCCCCAAGAATCCAGAATCCCCCAAATCTCTACCATGCAGTTGAAATGCAAAAGTGCAGCAACGTATTAGAGCCAAACCCCTGACCTCCCTCGCATGAGTTAGCCCTCTACCCACCTGCGCTCCGAGCCACTGGAAGCAGACGCATCACGGGCGTACAAGACACCCAGACGCGTGCTGCGATGTATCCCATTGTGACCTCCTACTCCTTGGGTTTAACGACTTGGCAAAAAATAAACACATTTTCAAACCAATTGAGGGATGAGGATTCTCCCTATATGACTCGCTCCCCACGTTCAGACATACGCTTCAGACCTTCCCTTGTGAAATAGAATTTTTTTCTGTTCAAGAAAAATTTGGTAGAACTTTCTTTGAAACTTTTAAGTTCAGCTTCCTCAACATGTGTAGTATTTTTATAAAAATTCTATTTTTTGAAAAAATAGTAAATTAAATTTTGTTTCGAAGCGCAACAAGGCGGCAATCAAGTAGTGCATTAAAAGACTGGATCGCACCATGCACTTGAAAAGCAAGTCGCAATGTTTATTTGAATGATAGTGTAAATACTGCTTACATGCAGCAATCTGTGTTTTTACAATTATTCATGTTGCACCGCTCGCAGGTGTGAAACTTCATCCAGACAGAAAGTTTGCTATCAATCGAATAAAAATCGCAAAGTTTCGAACGGAGCATGGCGCAATCTTTGTTTTAAGAATGGTTTCAAGTAGGCCGCTTGCCTGCTCTTCAAAGCAAGTTTTAAATCATTGTTTTTATTTCGAAAAATAAAATTTTCATTAAATTTCAAATTATGTGTTTTGTTGTTGGAAAGTGAACTAAAACTTCAAAGAAAGTTATACTGAAATTTTTCTTGAACAAAAAATTATTCTGACATTTTTGTAAAGTCTCTAATTTAATGTAGAAGAAGCTCGTTTCGATTTAGAAGAGTCCGCTCTGATTTGAAAAGTCTTAGGTTAGCTTAGAAGTCCAATTTGAAGTGAAGCGCGTCTGATTTGATTTGAAAAGTGTCCAATTTGGTTTGAAAAGTGTCCAGTTCGACGTGAAAATGGTATATATCAATGGTAAAGAATCCCCCTCCGGGCAGTAGTCCCCAGGTGATCACCTCCACGTCGACTCCTTCGAGTCCTTCAAAAATTGGCAGGGAGGCGGCACCGCTAGCCATTGGCTAGACCACTACGAGTGCGACATCAGGGTGCGGGTGCCCATTCTTCGAACTACATACTGGAGTCCACGACTCCAGCAGCCCCTCGCCGGTCCCTGGAAACCGCTGAAGACCACCTCATCCGTACAGTGTCCCACTGATATCGTTCGTCGTATATCGTGCGTCTTTAGAAAAACGGTCTCTAGCCTTTAGTCGGCAGAGAAGACCAGATGATTCTTTGCCGATGATAATCACCATACAATCAATCTGTAGGTGCGGTCGATTGACCTAACGGTCTTGTCACCTCAGAATTACTGTCCATGTTGTCCCTACCAGCAACAGCACATCTTCAGGGCAGATTGCGCTGCTCTTCACGCATTTAGGCGCTAATTGCCATAGTCAAGTGACATACAACCACTTCTAACTTACGATGACGATGCATAATCTCGATCTACACCTAAAAAAGACCCACAGATCTTGGCCAAAGTCTTAAGGATTGGGGAGAATAGCTCTTTTTAAGCGATGTAATCGGGGCTGTTTGACCTGGGCGGGAGCTCGAGCGGACGCCAGCGGCGTCTCCCTCCGTCCCTGTAGTGTGCCAGAGTGCTCCAATTGATCCTTCTCACTTCTCCTGTATCAGCAAGATTTATGTAGAGAATCGGAACTTGCTGTTAGAGCATCGTATCGCATGCTGTCAATCAAATCGTGCTCCTGTGTTTGGAAAAAGAGTAGTCTGGATCGGTTTAGGAGCTACGAAGAGCTCATATGGTTAGATGTTCGTCTCTATTCTCTGGCATTGCTCTTTTGGTAATGTCGACCTTCTACACACCAAATTTTATTCGTTTTTGATAAATAACAATAGAAAATTTCGAAGAGGAGGTCGTCTGATTGGTTTCGGAGCAATCATAGTGATGCGAAGTTTATTTGGGAGGCTTGGATGTCAGTCATGTCTGCCAGGGATTGTTGTTCGATGACTGCGTCGCGTTCAGAAGAGGACAAATACCTTGCGAACACAACATGAAACCAAAGCGCATTACTGTTGTGGCAGACGTCTCACCTGATTTTTCACTGCCTCTAGCCACTAGTCGGCAGTGAAGAATAGACGACTCTAAGCCGATGGTAATCACTGCGTAATCAACTCGGCTTACGGTAGGTGCTCTATGGGCGGATGATTGACCTAATGGCCATGTCCCCTCAGAATTATTCTCTATGTTGTCTCCATCAGCTGTATAGTTGAGCCCGAATAAATAATAATAATAAGCCCGAATATGTAATTCTGTTAGGGTGGGCCAAAGTAATGAGACTCTCCATGCCGTGCCCATATATGTCGTCACTGGAGTCCGGTTTCGTGCTTCTCGTATTTGTATGCTTGTATGCTACTTACTGAAGGCCACCTGAGAAGTGACCACTTTAGCGCTTTCCAGAAGCATGCCAAAACTCCGGTCTGTCTCATGCCGAAGCCCCAGTCTGACAAGTCGACCTATATCGCGCAAATCTCGCCCATTTCCCAACCCCGAGCAGCCTGGGCTCAATATTCACGCACGATGAGAAGCACGTCTTCTACCTTAACCCTGCCAAGCAGCGGGTCTGGGTGAAACCTGGTGACCTGTTACCGACCTTCTTTCTGAGGGATGATCACGGCGAGAAGCACCTTCTGAACTTTTGAGTCTGCTCCCATGGACCGGTATACTGGAAGCTGTTTTCCAAAAGCACGACGATAGACTCCAAGGCCATGGTGAACGAAATAGAAGAGATGGACCGGCGACTCGCACTTATTCGGTCTCAGCTCTTCAAGAAGGTCCTCCTCTTCAACGACGCCGCACTCCATCGGGAACAAGTGACACGGATAAGCTTGCGCAGCTGGGCTACGTTCACATGCTTCAACCACCGCATTCGCCAGACATCTCTCCATGCGACTATCACCACTTCTTGAGCCTATAGGACTTCATGGTCGGAAGGGACACGAGAACCCAAGCAGTCCTTGACAACCACATCGAGCAGTTGATCAACACTAGGCCGAAGCAGTTCTGGAAGGATGGGATCAGGAAGTTGGCTGAGCGATGGAAGGAAGTCATTGACTTTAATGGCGAATACATTCCTCAAAATCGCTGATTTGTAATTGAGTTACAAAGAGATAAAGAAATTTGTTGAATTTGTCTCATCACTTTTGGCCCACCCTAATATTCGAATTCGAATATTCATATTCGAACGTTCGAAAAAACGCGATTTTCAAATGTATTCGAATTCGAATGCTCGAAAATCGTCGCTGTTCGAATATATTCGGATATTCGAAAATTTTGGGGAGCACTACTATAATCAGCAGCAGCATCTCTTCAGGGCATCTTCACTAATTTAAGCGCTAATTGGCATAGTTAAGTGGCTTGCATCTGTGGTAAGTTACGGTGACGATGCATAATCTCGACCTACACCTAAAAAAGACTCACATATCTTGGCCAAAGTTTTAAGGATTGGAGAGAATAGCTATTTTTAAGGGATGTAATCGGGGCTGTTTGACCTGGGCGGTAGACATGGGATCCGAATCATGCATTTTCGGATATCCGGCCGGATTTATCCGGTTTCGGATTATCCGAAATCCGGCTCGGCCGAAAATGGCGCTATCTGAATCATCCGAAGATCCGGGGTTTTCGAAATTGCCCTCATCTGAATCATCCGAAGATCCGGGCTTTGAAAAAATGGCCTACCCGAATCATCCGATTATCCGGAAAATCGGTGTCGGATCCAATTTCTACTGGGCGGGAGCTCGAGTGGACGCCAGCGGCGTCTCCATTCGTTCCTGTAGCGTGCCAGAATGCTCCATTTTATCTTTCTCACTTCTTCTGTATCAGAAAGGTTCCTGTGGAGAATCGAAACTCGCTGTTGGAGCATCGTGTCGCGTGCTGTTTTTAGAAGGTGCTCCTGTATTTGGAAAACGGATTGTCTGGATAGTTTTAAGAGCTACAAAGTGCTTCTATGGTAAGATGTTCGTCTCTGTTCTCTGGTCTTGCTCTTTTGGTAATGTCGAACATCTACACAACAAATTTTATTCGCTTTTGATAAATAACAACAGAAAATTTTGCAAAGGAAGTCGTCTGATTGGTTTCGGAGCAATCATTGTGACGCGACGTTTATTTGGGACGCTTAGGTGTCAGTCGTGTCTGCGAGGGATTGTTGTTCGATTGCTGCGTCGCGTCCGGAAGAGGACAAACACCTGTACGAATACAGCTTGGAACCAAAGCACATCGCTCATTGTGGCAAATGTCTCACCTGATTTTTCACAAATCCAAGTTAGATATGCTCGCACGTCTGTGAAATAATCCGAACTCGGCGTATTATTTATGGCCATCTTAGGAAGTAGATAATCTTGAAATTTGAACAATGCTTCATCACAACGGTATGGGCTTATAAAGTGTTAGGTTGTCGGGTTATAAATGTCGTTTTTGCTCGAAAAGAAATTTCGCTACAAGAAAATAATGACCGTATCTTAATACAAGAGGTAATCTCCACTATTATCAATGAAACGGTTCCTGAATTTTTTCTCCGCCAAGGTGTGCTGCATCGACCGGAGAATATGGTAGCCTGATGGCACAAGGCCATGCCTATAAAACGGGTGAGGCAGAAGTTCTCAGTACCACTCCTCAATTTTTGCAGCGTGATATTTGCGGTATGTGGTCCGGGCCCCGTGTCATTGAGGAATTTCACAGTTGCCCTGTTCACTCCTTGTTGACGCAGTGCTTGGTCTACACCAGGGGTGCACAAGAACTTATGTGTGTTACATTTTTTAGCGATTTTTTAAGAGAAAATTTTCGTTAAATTTCCGGTAAATCGTTAAATTTCTTTAAAAGTAGAATTAACTGCAAACTACCACTTAAAATGAAAATATATTAGGTTGGTGCATAAGTTCTCGGACATTTGATCCCTCCTGAATTGAAAGCGCATTTTCCCGCCAAATTTCTCATATGTATCAACGCGTAAATGGTCGATCGATAGAGAAAGGAAAGGGCTACAAAACTGTTCCTAACATTTACTTCTGCGTTGTTAACGTCGGTTATTATGGCTAAGCAATTCATATCAACTGAGACGCATATTCGGCACGTCATGTTATTCCTGCATCAATCTGGCCTCAATGCCAACGAATCGTATCGTCGCCTAAAGGATTACAACGAGAGTGCTCCTGCTCGAAGTACTGTGTACCAGCGGTTCTCGAAGTTTGCAGTTGGTGAATTCTCCGTTGAAGATAATGGACGAGAAGGGCGCCCGATGACACTGGATTTGGATGGCCTCCGAAGGAGAGTGGAAGCGGACCCATACCAAACCACTCGCGAACTGTCAAGCACTCTTGGTGTTAGTCACTCAACAGTCGTTCGAGGATTGAAGTCGATTGGCAAGGTGCAAAAATTGGGTCACTGGGTACCTCACGACTTGACACAACATGACATGGATCGCAGAGCCGATGTCGCTCTGTCTTTCCTTACGCTCAGACGTACCCACGGATGGCTGTACAACCTTGTCACCGGGGATGAGAAGTGGATACTCTACTCTAATTATCACCGGCGCGCACAGTGGGTTTACGCAACTGGAGAGGCAGAGGAGGTTCCGAAACCTGACCTTCACGTGAAAAAGATGATGCTATGCATTTGGTGGAGTGTTCTTGGCGTAGAGTACTGGTAGTTGCTCGACGAAGGGATAACAGTGTCGGCAGAGGTTTACATCAACCAACTGAGGAAGTTGAGGGCCCACCTTCAAACCACACCAGGAGAGCAAGTGAAGATGTATTTTCAACACGACAACGCTAAACCGCATATTGCTAGAGAGACGGCGGCTGAGTCGGCGGACTACGGATGGACCGTTCTTCCACATCCGCCTTACTCTCCAGATCTCGCTCCTTCTGATTATCATTTGTTTTCAAGCCTTCAACGCCATTTGGACGGCCAGCAATTTAGGAACCGAGAGGATGTCAAGGAGGCACTGCTCACATTTTTCGAATCACAACCGGTCACGTTTGGAGAAAAGGCATCCATGACTTACCAGCACGTTGGCGAAAGATAATTTATGTAAAGGGTGGTCACTTCAAATGATTTGATATTGTTGTTCGTATGTTGTGATAATAAATATTTCATGCCCCAAAGGTCCGGAAACTTATGCATAAACCTAATATGTTCCAACATCAACAGGTCGACAACTAAATTTAAGGAATGGAGTATAACACTACAGTGTAAAGGAAAAACAAAAGTGCGTAAAATTGATAAAATAGAATAAAGAAAGGAACAAGGAATTGGTTTGGCCTTCGTTTCGCACGGGCCCTTAGACGAAGGCCAAACTAACCTTAGTCTTCCTCCCCCCTGTGCTGCAAGTAATTTAAAGATTTAAAAGTAACTAACTAATACTAAGGGATAAGGGAGCTATGAAAAACAGTTTATAATGGAGTCGTTTTTATTAATCTTATTGACACTTATATCATATTTATACTGAATAAACTTGTTTTTATAAATGCGTCTGAAAAACGATTTGTTGAAGATCTGATCACTATAACCTGCCATTTTGAGTTGTGTTTTGGTTAACAGTATTCTATGCACGAAGTCTTCTTTTTTGGTGCAGGTTCGTGCGATCCTTAATATTTCCGTATAAATCGTAGAGCTTTTGACAGTAATGGATAGATTAGTTTCTGCGTGTGGGAATCTTTTTATTTGAACTGAAAGGCATCTGTTTTATTGAATAATTTTGTATAAATTTTATCATTTACAGTATATATTTGTAGATCCAGATAGTTACATAGTTTTTCGCTGCAATGGGTAGTTTCTAAAGATAGGATATTGTCATAAATAGATATTAAAGTGTTATAAACATTCATCATCAAAACAAACAATTCATCATCAACAAAGTAAGGACAGCAAAATAAACCGGCTCTCAGCAACAAATCATCTTCAGGGTGTGAAAGAAGAATAGGTACGGGAACTAACGTCAAGAGAACGGTACTTAGTGGGCTGAGTAAGTTAGACCAGACAGATCCCGGAATTCTCCTCTTTCTTAGTTCTTCGCGAAACCGTTTTGTGTGACTGTTCAGCGAGCGTGTGCAATCTCGGTACGGGCACAAGCCTCTAGTACAGAAAGAATTAATAAAAATACAAGTAAAAGGCTATAAGTGTTAACACGTTGTCGAACGCATGATTTTCGCGCACCTGGTGCGTGGGACCAATCGATTTTTTGCAACGTCAGGCTGTGATACGACATCGTCTCACGCTATCCCGCGCGGCCGAAAGGGTGTGACACGGACACGGTCGTCAACGTGTTAACGTTCAGGAAAAGTAGCTTTCCAACATTTTTTGTTGATATCGTTTCTATCAAATCATTTAAAATACGCTACCACAGAAAACGTTCTCTTCTTCTAAATTGGTTCAGGTGGTGAGTAAAAGTGTTTTGGGATAAGCAATGCCATTTGAGGATAGGCGTATATTACGTGAAAGGTGATGAGACGGGTATCAAATGGAGCAGGACACAACGCTTAACAGACCCCAATTTCGCAGACGATGTAGCCATCATAGCCGAGAACAACGGTTTACTGCAGCAGGCGACTACAAACCTCGCGAACGAAGCCAAGAAAATTGGACTACGATTAAACCTGGACAAATCGAAAGTGATGAGCATAGGGAGAACAGATATGAACGTAGATATCAACGTCGAGACATCACAGCTTGAAACTGTCCAGAAGTTCACATGTCTTGAAAGTCCCGTGTCATGCGACGGGAATGCGGAATCAGAAATACTAACGAGGATTGTAAAGGCTGCATCTGTGTTTCGAAAGCTTGGTCCAATCTGGAGCTTACCGTCAATCGCGTCGAAGATAAAATTGCGGCTTTACCACTCAATTGTAGTCCCGATTGTTGCCTACGCGAGTGAAACATGGGCCATGTCTATGAAGTGCGCCAAAAAGCTAAACGCCTTGCACCAAAGATGTCTTCGACGGATATTGAGAGTACAATATACGAACCGTGTGACTAACTGTGAAGTCTTAAACCGGAGCGGTTCAAGTAGTCTTTCTGCATTAATCGCGCAAAGAGGTCTACGCCTCGCAGGACACGTAATGCGAATGCCCGAGTACGGATTTCCTCGAGTAGCCATGTATTGGATTCCTGAAGATGGTAGCAGAGCGCGCGGTCATCCGAGAAACACATGGAGGCGAAACATTCGAAAAGGACCTTAAACTACTAAATATTTCCAGAGACGAAGGTGAAGAGTTGGCACAAGACAGATATCAATGGAGAAGTCTCGTCGCCCGATATGTCCGGCAGCATGGGAGGAACTAAAACTAAGTCTAAGTAAGTACATCACGTAAGGGTCAAACCAGTATCTTTGTGGACTCGTTCTTGACTCGTGCTTGACAGCTCAGCGGAAAACTTTTCTAGCTCCAAAACACATTAGTTCCAAAAATTCAAATAGAAGATGTGAAAATATCATGAAAACATTGAAATATTGTAGCCGATTCCAATAGTTCATCAGGAATACTACTGATCGGAAGGATGAGTCCTACAATATTGGTGAAGATTAAAGGGGAAGTGAAAAGCTTGCTGAGAAAAAAGTCCGTTAAAAATTCCGTTAAATTTTTAAAAATTTCCGTTAAGTCGTTAGGCCAGATTTTAACTAAAAATGCCGTTAATTCGTTAAATTCGTTAAATCGTTAACCCTTAAATGTGTCAATTATTCTTATTCACACGACTCTATTATTCTTTTGTAAAAGTCTCTCGTAACTGTTTGGCCCGGACTCAGCACCTCAAAATGCACCAGACCTCTAGTGTTCCACCAAGCACAGAAATTGCGTGAATGGCAGGCTTTGTCGTAGTCTATGGAGCATCATAGGCGCTGAACCATTACCGCTTTCGTATGGAACTGTCGTAGTGGACCCAGTTCTCATCCGACATCATGATGGAGTCATAGAAACTGCTGTTCTTGGCTTTGCAGATGAGAACTCCATCGATGGCAACCCCAACTTCAGGACGCCGTTGATGTTCTTCGTCTGTGGCTCTCATCACCGTCTCCGAAACGTTGAGACCATCGTTGGCATTGACGTAATGATGGAACTTCGTTACCAAATACTTCAGACAAGATGCGATGGTATTCTGCAGCAGTTCTTCCTTGCCTGAAGTCGTACAGCAAGCAAACCCGCACTCGGTACTTTTGTTCGATCATCGTTAATCTAAAAAATCTTTAAAAGCGTCAACGAATCGAAACGACGCTTTGGCGAAAGACGCCTTCGGAAACGCTTGTTAAACACCCAAAGTTATATGATCCAAGAAATACCAATAGCAGAGAAATGACAAATCGAAAGCAGACGCATTTACAATCCGACAACCCAATATTTAATATGAAAAGGTTTTGCTTACAAAACCTATTATTTTCTAAACCGTTCGCTGACGTCGTTGCAGTCGCGCAATATCAAAACGTGCTCAAGCTCCCAGTTTCGAAGGTTGCGCTAGTAGAAGTTCCAACGAACTCACTCTTTTCACATGTATTGCCGTCGGATAATATTCCAACAACGGTGTATCTTCCACGTCCGTCAGTTTGAAACAACGGCCCGCCACTATCACCCTGAAAAAGCAAGAATCTCTATCGGTGCTGGTGTTCTTGGCAAATTTGAATGGCATTATCTGCACCCGGGTCGGCCCGAAAAAAAAATATCTCCTCAAATGCTCACAAGAGAATGATACCAGGTCGCAGTGGCACTTCAACGTTGCATGTATTAGGTTGTCCGGAATGATCTCAGCGTTTCGAGTGCTTGAATTTGAACTACCATAACTTTCTCAAATCTTATCGGATTTAGTCAAAATGAGCACCGTTCGAATCAGCACACTTTTGCCAACGGGCTTCTAGTCAACTTGTTCCATCGGCGAAAAAAATGAGGTGATCGAAATTCGACAAAATTCATGAAAGCTGCTTTGGCTTGGTCCTGGCAAGGTTTTAACAGCGAGAAAGTTCTGAAAGTGTTCGAGAAAGCGGCAGTCGGTTGGTGAGAGGTCTGGAGAATACGGCGGGTAAGGCAGAACTTCCCCCCTTAATTCATTCAGTTTTCAAGTAGTGATTTTTGAGAGGGCCGGCTGCATCGTAAAAGAGAATCGGGCCTCTTCTGCTGACCAATGCTGGCTGAAGTTGACGCTGTTTTCGGTGCATTTCTTCGATTTCCTAACAGTAGGATACTGCTGTGATCGTTTCGCCTGGTGCCAAAAAGTTGCAATGAAGCACACTAGTCGCCGACCACCACACAGTGACCGCTACCTTTTGTAGTGGAGGTTCACCTTTGGAAAATGCATAGGGGGTTCATTGGCGTCCAATCACTGTCCGGAATGTTTCCTGCTATCACACAGAATCCACTTTCATCACAAGTGATGATTCGATCCAAAAACGTGTCAGTTTTGTTGCGTTAAAGTAGAGAAGAACAAATCCCGAAACGTGATGATTTTTGCCGCTCGCTCAACTCGTGGGCACCCAGTTTTCGAGCTTTTTCACCTTCTCAAGGCGTTTCAAAGCACCCTCAATACAGGTCTACTGACGTTTAGCTCTTCCGCGATCCAGCAAACTGTTCGGGATGGTTCGGTTTCCACCAGTCTCTTCAACTCGTCGACCAGGGGCCGGATTCTTCAGCAAGACCCGCGGGTATGCGAGGTATAAGGGGTAGAGCTAAGAGTCAGGTAGAGATAAGAGTCAGAGATGCAGGATTCGTGGGTATCTCTACTCCTGTACCCATGCGGCTAGTCGTTGAAGAATCCGACCCCAGGATTGCTCTAGTAACTGCTGAGCAATAGACGAATAGGAGACATGGGTTTAAATGAAGTGAAGTCAAGGTAAATTATAATGTCACCTGGGTCGACCGCTATGGGGTCATTTTCGAGGCTGAAACCTCCGGTACGAAATTTACTAAACCACTGGCGCACAGTGCTTTCTACAACATTATTAGGCCCCACAGCTGATTGATGTGGCGAGCTGCCTCGGCAGCGGATTGTCCCAATTTGAAGTCAAAATAAAACATCGTTCGGAATTGCTCCTTCGACACATTCCAATAAACCCTTCAAGATCAAAAATATTAAACAACGTTGAGACATAAACTATTTAGTCAGATAGAGCGAAAAATCCTGTAGAGAAAGTAGCATTAATGCGCGATGGAACTTGGTTCTTACTTAATAATAGAATGAAAACTAGTAACACAAAACAATGAGAACTTTCCGAACAACCTAATACAAGGGGAGCTATAAAGTATGGTCCGAATTTTTTAAGAGCGGTTCCTAAGAACGGGTTGACGTTTCAAGGAGAAGTTATAGATGTTTTATAGAGTGGTTCAGGTATGTGTTCGTGCACTAAGTCCACATCGGCGATCTGTCATGGGCTATGTTACAATAACATTTTTAGGAATCCCTTGAGAAAAATATGTCAAATTTAACTCTGATATCTGCAGAATAAATAATTTAGAAAGCTAATTTGATTACATTGGCTCCTGTGATCATGAGAAAGCGCAATAAAGGATGAAGGATAAAGGGCGGCGTTACTCAATTCCTCTTGGGATGCGCCATGCATTCTACTTCTACGGGACGTCGTGGAGGCGATTTAAATGCCTATTTGGCCATACTGTGGTGGCCAGCCGATGAACAAGTCAGCGCTTTATCCTTCACAGAAAATTATGGTACCAACTCACCGACCCCGGAGGAATGCAAGCCTTGGTTGGCCCGAACCAGAAACCTGGTATCAGATGCAGGCGACAGCCGGCACCTCCTCCGATTGCGTTACAGGCGCCCATATGAGAAAACGCAATATCAATAAACTAATATGTGCAAAAATATTGGCAGCACGCAGACTCGAACTCAAAAGCCCGTCGATGTGCCCCTACGAGGCGACACTACTACCCACTGCGCCAACCAGGCACCCCTCCCCCGTCTCGTGGGGTATGATGGGAGCAGATGATTGCTGAGCGCACACTTTTACACCCCTGTTCTACGGTCTTCAAGAAAAGCGTTCAGCAAAAGCTAACTGTAATTCTGGACTCCGCTCACACGGCCCTACATCCTGTCAAAACAGCATCGCAAATGCTCACAATACGTTGGGAACTTTTCCTTGTAGGATATACATACCATGAGATTTCTTACCTATAAATGTTTTCAGAGATAATTTAACAATTTGTCTAAGAACATCAAATCCAGGATTTTACTGCGATTCAAAAAACGGCCGGAGTTCTGAACATCTCAAGATTTGCCCGGCATATTTTGTAAGTGTCCAATACTGTAAAGACTTTCTTGGACGGCAAGGACTGGTTATCAGCATATACAAAGTACCGAGGAACATAGAGCTCAAATAAGACGGGAAACACGGAATACCAAACGGCGCCTAATTTACCGACAGTACGTGTTGCACTTACGTTACAGACTCCTACTCCTTTTGGCGCAGTCGTAAAGATCTTGCGGTCCGCTACGTTCACAAGGGTGACGTCCACCTCTTGGTTGTCACCCAACTCAGGATAAGGAAGCCCATTTTGTATTGCTGGAAATTTCAAGATTGAAATATACAAGTTGTAACCCGAATTAGAATGGAAACATACGCCCGGTTAGACCAGATCCTGCGGCTTTTAGATTAATGGCAACCTCTTCGTTTTCGTTCGGCATGCAAATTGGTGTCGCTATACTATTCGGCACTTCTTCCATGAGTTCAACAATAGCTATGTCGTCCTTGAGAGAGCATTCATCAAAACCCTTGTGCAAGTTGTATCGCTGAAAAATCAGAAGCAACTGAATGTACAGGTGACAAAGGTAGCTGCTTAAGGTTACCGCAACCCTTCTTCTGTTTTTGCACTGAGCGCCTGGTAGACAACGTTGACCGAAGGTGACAGTGTGCTTGTTCGCGTGAGCGATGTGGTGTCGCTCGATGCTGAATTACACTTCATGAACAAATTCCTTAGCTATGAATGCGTTGACAATGTTTCTGTGCCAGCCGTGGTGGAAAGGTTGTTTATTCACTTATTCATTTATTTATTTTACCGGGCTTTCGGCCGCACTGACGGCTTCTCAACGGCTTCGCTGTAGTAACAACTTTTCATCATCAATTGTAGCTGCCACCTATACCATGGCTTCCTCAGGAAGGACACCTTAACTACGTCGATTGGGGCAAGTTAGAAAAAATAGAAAAAATAGACGACATTCTTAAAAAATCGATTATTTGACCAATATCGATGGGTGGCGATCGATACTTCAAAAACAAACTTCAGAATCGTGTTCAGCAGCCTCGATTACCCCCACGGCTAAAGTTTCTGACCGCTGTTGATCGCCATCAATCGTTGAGTATCGCCAATACGGTCTTCCTCCACTCCAGTTGTGACGGAAAGACGCATATACATACATACATACATACATACATACATACATACATACATACATACATACATACATACATACATACATACATACGTACGTACATACATACATACATACATTATTATTATTTATTACGGTGTTTAAGACACACGTCATAAAGCAAACAAACACAACAAACATAGAAGAAACACACAAACACCATTAGGAATATGCTCATCATAAAAGACTAATAACTTAACCATTTCTTCTTCACAAATCGTTTGAAGGAGCCATAGAACTTCTCAGTTACTTCAAAATTGTGTTTAAGAGCTAGGTATGAGGAAGCGGCCCTGCACGTAAAAGCAGAAGACCTTACGGTCGTCTTAGGAGTGCGGTAGGATATCACCTCTCGTTACCGATGGCAAAATCTTATAAATCTGCGAAACATCAACGCCCATGATCCTTGATAACATTTTGAACACAAACATCTCTTAGCTTCCTACGCGACTCCAACGTGTAGAGATTGAAATTTTTGTTTCTTATGCGTGAGCGAGGTATCCTAGAGTAGAGGAAGCTTCCAGATCTAAGCAATATTTTCCTCGTGTAATTGTTTTGAACCTTCTCAATAATATTGATATCCTTCTTTTTGAGAGGGGAAAAACAGTAGAACCAGTTTCAGCAATCGGTCTAACGTATGTTTTATAAGCTTGAAGCAACACAGCGTTGTTGCTAGTGGATAATCCTCTAAAGATCTGGAAAGTGAGCCTCTTCTGGATTACCTTTAAAGGCTCAGAAAAATCTAGCTTTTCGTCATAGTAGAATCCTAAGCCTCGTACCGCTGTAACTCTGGAGATAGGGTTGTCACCTATTTTATAATCTAACGAAGCCGATAGAGATCCAATTCGCATAAATATAGTTTTTTCTGGGGATAAAGGTAGACTTCATGTGCTGGACCACTCCTGCAACGTATTAATAGTAGTCTGCAACGAGATTTGGTCCTCAGATGTTATAACTTCTCGATAAATCTTGATATCATCAGCAAACTGTTTAATCACAACACAACTGCCATTCAGTAGGTAAAGAATATCAACTGTATAGATGATAAATAATAGTGGAGAAAGCACTTCTCCCTGAGGAACGCCGCTCACAACCTGCATACATCACAACGCGTTACCCACTTTTACCTGGAAGGACCACCCACTAAAAAATTCCTCCAACCACTTACAAATCACTGGATGAACACCAAGTCTAGATATCTTGTGCAGCAATTTGCTATGACTAGCACGGTCGAAAGCCTTTGCAAAATCAAAGTATACTACATCGTAAGCATACTTTGATTTTGCGAAGGCTGATTGCTGCTGCATTTTGATTTATACTAATCAAAGTATACTACATACTACATCATACAAAGTATACTACATATACATACATACATACATACATACATACATACATACACTACTCCTTTATATAAGTAGGATTCTAGCTGCTATCTCTATCATGCTTTCTGCAGGAAAACACCTTAACTACGTCGAGTAGGGCATGTTAGAAAGGGTAATGAAAAAAGGCTGCTATTTTAGAGATATTACTTACTACTCAGAAAAGGTTGAGCCCACAAACTATAAATCCACACTCAGTTGTTCCGTTATTATAGTGACCCCACGCTGAAAAAACAACATTTTTGAATGCTATGAAATACTCAGAGAATTTTCATTTTGTTATAAACGGGCGAAGGCATTAACATGCTTGTAGAGGCAACATTCACAAAACATTCATCAACTACGCTTCAGCGTCTTCGACTACTCCCAGTGCTGAAATTTCGGAACGCTTAAACAACGTCCACAAAAAACAACGATTTGATCAACATCGATGGATGTCGATCGATACCTTAAAAGCGAACTTCAGATTCAAGTTCAACGACCTCGATTGCCCCAGGGCTAAAGTTTCGAACCGCTGAAGCAACATCCAGAAAATCAATAACTTGATCAGGATCGATTGATGGCGATCGATAGTTCGAAAACCAACTTCAGGCTCGTGTTCATCGACCTCGATTACCCCAAGGGCTGGAGTTTCAGGCCTTTGTCATACCATCGCTCACCCCGAGCGACGCCTTATGATATGCACCCATATCGATTCCATCGCGCCGCCCGATCGATATGGGAGCATATCATTAGGCGTCGCTCGGGGTGAGCGATGGTATGACAAAGGCCTCAGACCACGGAGCAAGCAGGGGAACGGAGCAGCAGGGGCCGGATTTATCAACGACTTACGTAACTTTAACGGAGAATTGTAAGCGAAAAGCTCAGATAAGGTCCATGTTATACTTCTGCGACGCTGTTGTCGGCGACGTCGGTGGCAGTGTTACGCGGGCTGCCACGCAGTGGGTAGCAGTCCGCGGAACACAGCGTCGAAGACGCGCCGCTGAAGTATAACATAGGCCTTACGCGGGCTGCTACGCAGTGCGTAGCGTCGCTCGCAACACAGCGTCGCAGACGCGTCGCCGAAGTATAACATAGGCCTAACGCGGGTTAGGCGTATGGTATACTCC
This sequence comes from Heligmosomoides polygyrus polygyrus, assembly GCA_947396885.1. Classification (NCBI taxonomy): domain Eukaryota; kingdom Metazoa; phylum Nematoda; class Chromadorea; order Rhabditida; family Heligmosomidae; genus Heligmosomoides; species Heligmosomoides polygyrus. The sequence goes on from OX377202.1 coordinate 10,371,963, forward strand.
CCTCGCGGGCGGGAAGCACACCATGCCCGTCGGCTACGATCCACGTATGGCGGGACTCGACAATTGGCCAGGTGAGGGGTCCCGGCACGATTCGCGCTTGTCCGCGGACACTGCTTAGGCCTCAGATTTACGATAGATCAGTGGGTGGGTTTGCCTGAATCCTTGGACAATTTCTAAGCCTCTGAGCTCGAAAAACATGTCAAGTGCTAGGTCCTTCAATAAAATTGACCCACCTTGCTCCGCACAGAAACATTGATACATCCAAAAAATGTCAGAACTTCACGAAGACAGAACTTTATGCGTTGACAGTTTGTCGGCAGCAACAAACCTATCACTATAATCACACTCTGCGTGGAGAAGTACGAAACAGTGGGCGGCTGTCAAAACGTGGCGTGGAGAAATAAGCACACCACTGCATACATGTCTCCCTGAAATGGGACGGCAGTTTCTAGAAGAGTATCGGACTTACAGGTGAGGTATTCATACATTACAATGTCGCTCCAGTCTTTTGGTTTCGGGCGGAATAGGCTTCTGGCATACATCCGAATCACTCCAACGACTGGTCGCGGCGATAGTGTTGCGAGGATTGTTACGCAGTTCGTAGCTACCCGCGCAACACTATCGCCGCGACCATTCGCTGGAGCGACTCGGAGGTGTGCCAGATGCCATGGACGCAAAAATCGCCGTTTTAGCCGCTTTTCCGTAACTGTTTTTAAATTAATGTGTTCAAAAAATAATTGCAACCATACGATTCCCCTCTGCGTGATCTATACAATGATGTAGGTAGCATTTACTGGTTTCAGAAGAAGGTGATTCGGTGACCAACATAATCTCGACGGTGGCGGCCACCTCCTTCGCTCGAGATAATTGCACCCACATGGCACATCTCCCTAATTAACGACTTTTAGGTAAATTTCTCGTCTTCTGCCTTTGGGTATTTCTTACATCGTAAGCTTTTTCCTAGCTAGAGAACCACTGTGATCATCAATTCTCCTCGTTTAGGCTGCCGTGTTGTATGAAATTCTCCATTTTGGGCTTCTACATGATCTCGACCTCGCCCATGATTACTTGAGCATTGGTGTTTAACTGACCTATGGTTATTTACAACATAACTTAGAGAAAGCAATCACAGTGAAGCGATTTAAATTCTAGCAGCAACCAAACTAATCTACGGAATTGGTTATTGGAGGAAATTTTGGCCGACTTAGATAGGCGCTAGAGGCGTCGCCACTAGGAAAGAAAGTCACAGAATGAGAAGTTCACGAGAATGCTCGCTCCACCTGCGATCTTCACGGCTTGTGTAGAGGCTGCAACACACGCAATTAATCGTTGAAGTCCCATATGAGGCGTGGAATGGCGTTAGGAGAATATCGGGAGACGGCCAGGATGTACAAAATAGACCACGCCCTTTGCCAGGGGGGGGGGGGAGGGTGCGACCTTCCTCTCATCCTCCCTGCTCACCCACCCGCCACCCCACTAGGCTTCACGAAAGTCTATCGGCTGCCTTATGAAATCTTTGAAACGCAGAACAAAATTTCCCGATCCGCAGAATAGCGGCTGTACCTCCTGACGCCACGCCCCCAGCAGGAGGCGGATGTACACCCTGATGCCCTGCTGAGAATATCGGATAGAAAAATTGTTCTGAAATAGAAAATATTCTTAACTAATGCATTCTTTAGTCAATTCTCCCGTCGAATAACGATAGGTTTCATAGTTTTCTAATATCTTAACCAATATCTGGACTTCCTCGCTTGACTATGGTGTGCGCCTGTGCAAAAGATTAGCACGACCGCCGCTCTACACTGGTGATCTGAGCCTTGCGACCCCTTTGATGCCTGATGCTGCCCAGCCGACATCTTGTCACCTTTAAAGGTTCGTCCATTCCCTCGACTCCTTATTGGTCCTTCTCAGAAAGAACGCCTTTGGCTTTTCTAATGACTTTCACCTAGCACGGGTGCGAAAATGCTGTAGCTGTAGCCTGCAGCCGTAGACTGTAGTGGATATCGCTTGTCACTGTTTAAGTTTCCAACACAATACGAACTCTGAGTGCGTTGCATATAAGCATGTGGAACCCTCACATTTACTCCATCCTATCTCAGCTGTTATTCTTCTCCAAAATGAGTGTGGCACATTTTCTGCTTCTGTAGATGAACCGTTTCCTGATTGGCACCAAACAATTTTTACAGCTCGCGTAGATGTACAGATTACGCTATTGCAAAAGTGCCGCTTGCCTTAGTTCAGTACGTCGAAATAGAGTTTTCGCACATTGGAAGACCTTAGCGTTTTTGCATATGAAGCTAAGGGGGCGAGCTTACTCTAGAGTGCAACGCTTCTGATCGACCTTGGCTAAAGAGCACTGGAGCTGATTTTCTTCTTTCGGTAGTTGCCCTCCGTCCGTGTAATTCTGACCAAAAATGATTGCCATTGTTTGGTCCTCGATGACATTTCTATTGGCAACTGTTCATGCACTGTGGTTTTCGAACAGGAGAACATGCACTGTGATTTTCGCCACAGAGTGGGCCTTCCAATAACGTAGTATTGTCCGGATTGAAAATATTGGCATACTCTCCTTTTTCACGCGTCAACTTCTAGAGCTGGCCTAAGGCCTATGTTATACTCCCGCGGGAGCATCCGCGGATGGGCGGAGATCGCGCCGGGACCCCGCCCCGGTCCACTCGTTGCAGCCCGCCATACCAGCGGTCCGCGGATCGCCGCCGATAGACGATGAGGGGGCTGTTATACTTCCCGCCCGCGGGACAGCAGCCGTCCGCGGTGCAGTGCACCGCGGACCCATGGAGTTCGGCGCACGAAACGCGCTCCAATGCTACGCAGGCCGTCCCGGGACGAAGTGGACCGTCCGCGGTGCACATTCCGTCCGCGAACGTCCCGCGCATGCTCCCGCGGGAGTATAACATAGGCCTATGCTCAGATTTCGCCCCTACGAGCGCCCGCAGCCTCCCTCGCACCTAGGTGCGAGATCCAGCGGCGCCAATACATCCACAGAGAACAGTAAAATATCACCGAGCGATCGCCGTGTTGGTGTGCGCTCCTGTTTCCCTCTTGGGTTTGGAACGGAATCCAATCCCGATATTCTCTAGAAAACCAACGGAGCGCCAACTCATCTACGCTTTCAAATTTGATTTGATACTGGACTAGCGCCCTTTGTATTGGAGCAATTTTTTGTGCACACGTATAGAAGTCTACTAACCCGCGTAGGTGTCAATCCTTTGAAAAAGATTGCACCGCATACACATATTTCTTGGATAGTGCGAAAGCAGAGTAAAATTATTACGCAGTAGATAAATTACGCATTACGCCTAACAAAGATTGTAGCCATTTTGATTTGAGTAGCGTTCTAGGATAGTACAAAAATTCTAAACCTGCATAACTTGAAGCGATTGTACGCTCAACGCCTAAGCTTACAATATCCTACAACATCTTGCTACCAAATTTCTTTTGGAAGGACAAGAACGGGTGTTTCGAAATGCATTGGCCTCCTTAATTACTCGCGCTGGTGAAGCATCCATTTAAGACGTCCTCACGGGGAAGTGTGAGGATGCGGTGCAATCTTTTTAATCTTATCACGTTAATTTAAAAATTAAAAAAAAACTTATTTTTTGGATGATGCACGCATCCTCCTCCTATGCTTTGAGGTACTGAAGGAAGCAGCTACTTTTTAATGCAAAGCATAAAAAATGTATTTTAGAGAGGTGTAGACTAAAACTGGAATCGAAATTAAATTAATCATTATATCATAACGCATTTTGGTGCTAGAACATTTTCTAATTATGAGTGATAGCTTTAATCTTAAAAAGCCTTATCGATTTCTTATTTATAGAAGATCAATAAGGAGCCGGAGTACAATGGGCCGATACGGTAGCCTACTGGGCGCCATTATACATCAATCAAATAATTTCGATCAACGCTTAAACTAATAGAAAGGTATAGAAACTGGCATTATTAGACTTAAAATTTACTGAGGAAATCACTGGCTTCTCATTTTAGAACAACTTTTTCAGACGAAGTTGTGCTGGAGCCATTTCACGCCTTCTATGAGATTTGGCCGCTGGTTACATGTGTTACAATATCACAACTAAGCCAAAGAACAGGTGGATGGTGACAGAGCACTAGCGTGAGTCTCTCATTCTGCAGGCCATCCTCCTGAAATCGAGGCTTCTATCGTCCACTTGATTTAACTAAAATCACATTTCCCATCAAAAATTGACTCTGTTGGTGACTTTGGCAGCTGAAAGTTTTCGAACCGCATCACTGTAATCGCCTTCTCCGAACCATATTGCGAACTAATGAACTTTGGGTTTTCATGGACGAAGCCAAGATCAAGTGGGAGCCCATGAAATCGGACTATTTCCAGAAACCTGACGGCCTAGATGAGAAAAATTGTACAAGGAAGAAGATCAAAATGATCACAACTTTTGTCATCCATGAAAAAGTGCACCATACAAAGCGTACCACAGGCAGAAGACGAGAAGATTACTTAAGAAGTGCTTATTCTGGCCAGCTAGGGAGATATTCCCTGTGGGAGAAATTATCTTAGCGACGAAGGGAGGCCGCCGCCCCCTTCGTCGCTCGAGATTGGATAGATCATCCAGAGTGGATTCGCATGGTTGCTTTTATTCTCTAAGCAAAGTACTTGGAAGCAAGTTATGAAAAAGCGGCGAAAACGGCGGTTTTTTCCGTCCATTCCAACCAAAAACCAAAAGACAGGAGCAGCGTTGTATGATATAATGATCGAACCTGATATTTCGAGCTCGGCAAGCCATGGATACTCACGGCTAGCAACCTTTCTTCCTCCAAATGACCTCAGAATACCGGAGATCTCAGATCCACCTAAAATGTAATTTTGATCAGGTTTTGATTTTTAACGAGATAATGTTGTTGTTGTTTTCCTGGATTGCATTATTACAGGCGGAAGAGTGCACCGAATATCGTGTGTGCCCTGAATCGAGGGTTCTTGGTTCGTGTACCGCTCAGGCATAGCGTTCACCCCCACCCGTGACGATGATGTTTCAGTGCTTCGGAAACTCCTACAGGCTTGGTCTTCTCATTAAACGTACGCTTAAAAAATTCGCACAAGTTCTCTCGCGATGTTATGACAACACCGATCCGGATCATGTATTCTTGGGTTGTGGTGGCGATAGGAAGTTGGCGTAAAAAGAGTCAGGTGATACGCGCGTACGTACAATGCGTGCGCGTCGAATACTCAGCTAAGAGGTGGCGGGTACTCAAGCGGTCGAGTTCTTCGCGCAATGTCAGAATGTGCGCGAACGAGACAAGGAGGAGATCGCCGTCGCACTCGTCGTCATCGTCGCCGTTGTCGTCCTTGTCGTCGTCGTCAATGTTAAGGCCCCGGCAGACTTCTGCGGAGAGCGGCGGACGGCGAAATCGATGAGTCACGCCGCTCAACGGCGGCTGCAGGCCAGCCAGCGCCGACGGCGAGGTACTGTGATCTTTCTAGTCGGGACCAACTGGTGAGGCGCCCGTTTCCGCTCTAGATCACCGCCGCGAAAGGTCAGAGCGCAGACAGACTCTCCCGGCGACGTGAAGTGGCGCCGTCTCGTATGATTCAAATCATTTTCGGCGGTGCCGCTCCAGCGGCGCCGGCGGCGAGCTCTGCGTCCCTGCCCTATAATGAAGGATAGGGCAGCGGCAATGCCGCAGAAGTCTGCGGGGCCTTTAGGCTGTTACCTGGCAGGTTAATGTTAGGCTTAGGCGGCATTGTGGTGCAGAGCCTAGGTTCCTAGTTTCTAGTTAGTCTTCTATACATTGTGTAGCTCATGATTCGTTGTTTGTTGTTGCTTGCAATAAAGTTTGTTTTAATCACTGGTGTATTGGCCTCGAACGGAAAAAAAACCTTGAAACCAAACCATATGTACCCAACCGAGTTTTCCTTTTCCGCTGCATCATGGCGTTAGAACAAACGTCCTAGAGCTTTTGAACACTTTTCCGTACCTATTCTGTTACGCACGTTTAACGACGATTCAGCTTTGAGAATAAATTGGTTGAGAATAAATTGGGTACCTCGACATCGAGTAGCGTTTTAATTCGCAGAAATTCACGCCTCCTTACCAAGAAAATGATTTCCGCATTGCTCCTTGATTTTTGCATTCTCTTCCTTGGAGATTTTGAAGTTCACCTTGTTGGACTCAATAGGACAGACTCCTGCAATGTAGAATTTTTATCATTCAAAGCGAAATAATTGTCGGGAAATGTCGTGTGATGTTCCAACATTGGGAGAAGAAAACGAAAGGATGCTTACATCGCGCCCATTAACGTCAGAGGTACTTAACAGTGTTTCAGAGGTGCACCCAATTTCCTAGGACATTTTTTACCATTAGTAGAACTTATAGCGTCCTGCACGCTGCAAAGTGCTCCGACACGACTACCTGCGTGTCTGGCACTTTCGCGCTTCGCAAGAGCCCACAGCATCACTAGCAAAATGTCACTTAAGGTAGTTGCTCTACTTGTGCAACATTATTCCCTCTCTAGTCGTACAAAAGCCAGTTTTTGCAGACCTTACGATGGGTGCGTACCAATCTCGCCTTACCTTCTCTGACTAGAAAAAACATTGACATCCAGAGGCTCCAGTGAGTCTGGATTGTGTTAAGCATCGTCTTCATCTCTTAAGTTGTATGACAGCTCATTGATGCCGTATGGTACGACGTACTACATCACATGGCGATAAAATGACTGCAGGCACTACCATTTTTCATTCTCAAACGGTCAACGTCAGGCAAGAACCGATATTGTTGATAGGTAATAAGCGGCTGTTTGATTTTGCTCTCTTGCCTTTCTGAGAGTGGAGAACTCCCACTTCTCATGCCGTTCGGTTCTATCCCTTTCGGAGCGTGCTAAGAAGTGAATCAAAAACAAGCAGGGTGGCCACCTACGCAGGGATACGTGGATTTTTTTTGCAGGAGAGAGTGAGACGGAATGCGAAGCGGAAGAGCCAAAAATGGGCAGAAACCGGAATACCAAATACGGAAGTGGAAATACCTCAAAACTCTCATTACTTCATTTAATGTTTCATAAATGTACATCCATAATGGTGGCATTAACTAAGCTACCGTTAACGAATTCAGGAAGCGTGAAAGGCAGTATTCGACTCCTCCCCAGCAACATATAACAGTAAAAAATATCCTTGCATTTCTACCATTACTCTAAAATGACTTTTCAAACATTACTAGTGTAACGAGTTGAAGTTTATGCAAAATCTTCTGTAAATAGGAAGAAAGCGTTTAAAACGAAATGAACTCAGTTGATGAGTAACGTAGCAGAGATTTCACTCCTCGTGGCCACCTGACCGGTCCTACTGAAGGTCCCGATCCATTCCAAATGGGAGGGCAGCGCTAAGATTATAGTTGAGTTCAGCATCCCACGACACGACACCCACTCTCAGAGTCCGCATGGATACCATAGTATCATGTGGCAGTGAATGATGCGGTTGGACAAACTTAGAGAATGAGTGGGAAGGGAAGGCACCGCATGGCCTCTTCCGGCAAGAATAGATCTAATGTTCCCTTTGAATAGCATTGCCAGCAACCTAAGAGTGATTATTGAACTCTGTTCTAGAACTGGTTTCCAAGCCAGATTCGAAATTATCGGTGGAAAAGATAAGCATATTCCGGAAGAGGAATTTAATTCTTGATTCAAACATTCAAGAAAGCTTCTATAGCCTTATACTATTCGGTAGTACATCGTCTGAAGAGAAGGAAACACAATCCAATATGGTTAACAAACTGTTCCGACATGAGGACACAGCACCGGTTTGCAAGCAACACAATCACAAAAAGGTGACGCATACTTCGTCATGTTCTTCAGTCTTTCGTTAAAGTTTGAGAGGTAAATGAAGGCAGTACAAAACAATCAATGAGTGAGAGGCCACCATTTCCGTTCCGTCTTCCAGCAAAGGAGAACGGAACATGGAACGAAATGGAAGTCCTAAAAACAGCCGACAATCGGAATTCGGAACACGAAACGGAAATTCCGCGCATCCCTGCTTCTATGACACGAAATTGTAAAGGAAGGGTCTTCAAAAAAATTCGTATCAGCTCTCCAAAAACTTTATTTGTACTTACCTATGACTAAAAATTGTGTTCGACTGAATTTTTATCAGCGCGTGAGCTTATTCTGAATCGCAATAAGAAAAATATATAAATATTAAAGCTCTTCAGAAGAAGTATCGTACAGCAGTGTCGCCGAGGTTCTTAACTGTCGAGCGATTTGAGCTCCACGGTCATGAACCTCTGAAATAGGAAGGAAGTCTTGATAAAACGACGCTTTCCCAAAAACCTCGCAGAAACATCAAAATAAAACATAAAAACAAAAATAGGAAGCGGCGACAGACGAAGCAGCAACAGATCGTCAAGCGACGAGCAAAACGCTCAGCAATGAACAGCGACATCTTCATCGCGTTGCGATGCTGATAGTTTCATAAGAAATTATGCTCATTGCACGTTTATGCACACCACTCGATGGCGCGGTACGGCCCGATCGATATAGGGGCTCATCATTACGTCGCATCGCTGCAATGCTGCTATGAACGTCCCCTTACCGTCACCGACAGACGAAGAACAGAACAACAGTCACTTTCAAGTTAAAATAATTAACATCGATCGATATTAGTCGTGCGATGAAACCTTCCATCAGCTGTGAATTCAGTCCATCGACCATGATATTTGCGGCCCTGCTACGATCGTATTTAAAGATACAAAACGGGAGCGACAGCGGTCGCGCGCGGCGGCGCCTGGCGCGTTGCCAGCTCTGTCGAACTGCCGCAATTTTCGCATTGGATCACGTCAGCATGCTTCCTACTGGCATCTGGATTGTAGGAACGAATGAAAGGCAGGCGATCGACTTTAAAACAGACCAAGCCGCTAGTGATACGACTTAGCGTCACACATCAAGGAAATTAAACTTTGTTCGTGTCCATTTACCCGCTTCACTTCTGAAGGAACGTTGGACTCGAGGTATTATCGTGAAACTTATGTCCAAGATATACAGTGAATGGCCTAGAGTGGCATGCTATTAAGGCTAGTTAAGTATGTTTAACAGAACATTCAATTAAGTAAGATATGGGATCAATGCTGGATACTGAATTTAACTTCACGCCTATTATCTATATATTATATATTGTCGAATTTTGTAGTTATTAGTGATTTATGAAGCTACCTGTTACCCTCGCTCGCCCCAGAGCTCACATTTAAGGTTCATTCTTTGTAGAGAAGCTCCTTCGATTCGTTGAACCCCATCGATCCTTGGTATCGTGGTCAAGCCCCCGTCCCCCTTAATAAACATGCGCCCGTGCGTTCATGTTCATCCATAAAACCATGCCGGAGTCTTGCATCCTTGACGAAGAGATGGATTAGTTTCTCCCGGACTCCATAATCCACTGCAGGTCTCCTACTTCAGATTTCAGTAGAAGGGACAAAAGGTCGATGGGTATACCTTGCAATCCAGCTCAATGTGGGGAATCGAAAGTCAAATGGCCTTCCTCTAGTGTTGTAACATAGTAATTTCGGCGGGCTCATAATGGAGCGGGCCAGTGCCCGCTCCATTATGAGACCATGGTCGTGGAACACTCAAATAAACACGGTTTCTGTGCTCTCCTCCGCTGACGCACCAGCCTGCTCCATTATGAGCCTATGGTCGTGGAACACCCGAGGTGTGCCTGATCTAACTTACCCGTCTTAAGCCACCTTTCCAGTGTACAGCAGGCGCCAGCCCGCTTAGTACCGTAATTTCTTAAGTTTCATAACCTCATATCCGGTTACGTTCCCTTCCTCTCCTCTTTTCCGCCTCGCTCAAAGTCTTTCCTTCTTGGACAAGCACATGAAACGCACGAGAGTTCAGAGAAGCAGTACAGGTACCGCCACTGGCCTTTTCCTTTCTGGAATCTGCCTCTCCGATGAATCAGCATGCTCGGGGGCGAGCTGCCCCGTAATCGGCCGACAGAGCTGGCAACGCGCCAGGCGCCGCCGCGCGCGACCGCTGTCGCTCCCGCTTTGTATCTTTAAATACGATCCCCTGCTACTTCTTTGTGGAATAGCGACAAAACAACAGGAAATCGATCGCATCGATCGACATTGGCCTAGACAAAAAAGACACGTCTTATGAATACTGACACATGACGAAAGACATCTGGAACACATTTCTTGCTTCCGTCGGTCGTCTGGGTATTCTACGTTAATTCCGTGCTGCTTTCCGGTAATTTTCGCTATATTGATAACTAATTGATGATGAGAAAGGCGAGTTTGATAGGATTTAGCTCGTCGCTATCATCGTCAAGAGTGACGTCATGCATCCAGCGCTTTCACGAAGACCTGGGCCGGATTCACCAACCACTTACGGCAATTTATGGGATAAATTTAGGGAGGCGGCTATCAGGGATTTCGGCTGTATTTTCTCTGAAAAATTGCTGTAAGTCGTTGATGCATCTGACGCTGGTGTTCTCTTGACATCCAGCGGAATCCAGGCTCTCGTCCAGCGGATGTGTGCGAAGCGCATTACGTGACGGGCCCACCTAATTTTCGACAACTTGGCCCCTCTGATATTCGAACGTCGGCGAAGCTCGGAGCTCCGGAGGGCTTCACTCACTTGCGTGAGTCGTGTCTCTCCGAGCATCGTCCTCTCGGATCTACGCTGCGCGAAGCTAAGACCTATGGTATAGGCCTCTGTTATACTCCCGCGGGAGCATCCGCGGAACGTCCGCGGACCAATGGTGCACGGCGGAGGCGGGCGTGGCGAGGCGCGGCGATTGGCCAGGTGAGGAGTCTCGGCGCGATTCCCGCCCTTCCGCGGATGCTCCCGCGGGAGTATAACAGGGGCCATACTCCCGCGTCGCTCTGTCGAAGGACTCGGAGCAACTGTCAATGATGCGCCTTCGCTGCAGTGGCGGACGGCGCAATGTGTGGCACTGTTGTCAGTTGTCGCGCCGTCGCTCACGCGACGCGTCACAGAGGGGTGTTTTACCTCCGAGTAGCGAGAGCGGAACATACTCCCGCGCTACGACCGTCGCTGACCGTCGCTCGTCGCCGCAAAGATATTGAAACGCTATGATGAGGAACACCAAAGTTATAAGGGTAGAATAACACATTCAAATAATAGAGAGTACCATTTTAACTTTGAGGAGATGCCTTTCCTGTCCTAAGCCCTACCTCACACGCCCACAATATAAACCAAATCGATGACAACATGCAATCGCTCTTAGAAGAAGATTTGTCCCAATAAATGGTTTTCTTAACAAGTGGCCAATATGAGGTTTTGAACGCTGATTACATTGTTGAAGTTGCGGACACCATGTTCACATCCGTCCAAGAAGAAGTTTTTAAAGTACTATATCCAATTGTTTTGCAATGCTATTACATTCAGTAATCGGTTGGTTTCGAAGTATTACTCAACCATTGATTGCGTATTTGAAAGGATGGGTAGTTGTGCCTGCAACGTGTACTAGCTTACCTGTTACATTACAGATCCAGCCTAGGTGGTCTCGAACATCCGTAGCTGTGTCCGTAATATCCTTTTTACCTAAATAGTTTAAACCTGTTTATCAATTGTTGTCTGCAAATTAGTTTCTTGATGTTAATCTAGGCTTTGTCCTACAATGGAAATCTGCTGGATGCCAAATTTCCTTCAAGTTGCTCAATTCAGACAATTTCTTGTAACCTCAGTTCGAGTTCTTCCATTTTTGCTGTTCATTTACCACCAAACGTTCAGAGGCCTAGCCGCTAGGCTTCGCTCCCAAACTCCGAGAATAGAACAACCCCAATCTTTCTTCTTTCTTCTTTAGGCCTTCTTACTTTTAGTAACTTTCACTTTCAGTAAAAAAAAATGGTTTCACTATACAGACTAGTGCAGGGGGATATGATAGGGCAGAATCTTCGCTGCTCCTAAGAGCTCATCCACCCTCTATCGTGTTTTCCGGGGTGCCCATTCTCTACGAGGCGAGAAAGAGATCATGAGAGTCCCAATCCGAAGTGCTTAATCTGCAGAAACAATTAAAATTAGACGGTATCGGTCGACAGGTCGACAACGTTCACTATCCGATGGCAATAATACTGTTCCGAATCCCATAGTCACCCTCCCTATGTCTTCCCCTCTCCCCCCCCCCCCCCGCTAATACTTTCTTACTTATGAACTGGCTGAAAGTCATTGAAGCACTCACATGTGACACTGAGTCCCGACTCACGTGTTACGACACTGCCACGACGTCCACGACTTGTCGACACACGTGCCACGACTTCAGTGGTCCGTCTTCAGAAATCCAACGCACATTGGACGATAATGAGGGAAACAACTGGTTCCCTTATTCTCCTCTCTAATGGCCCGCCTTTGCTGATCCCCTCTTCACTGGTCCCCTCCTACTGGCCCCTTTACTCGGAATCCCTACGCAATTTGGACGTCTGCGACACGTCTTCCGATTCCGCTGGACGATGTCTACGGCATGTCCTATGAATCCTGGACGCACGTTGGACGTCTTCGGCACGTCTTCTGAATGCATACGCTCCGCACTTGGTCCCCATTCATACCCTTATGCGTTGCCCGCTGAATATATCGTAAACTTGGGTGATCCGCCGCCACCAGTTCGCCAACAGTCGCCCATGGTTAAGCTAAAAGAAAACCTGGCTGACATATCCAACAAACATTATTCCCATTTATTCCTTGTTGCCGCAGACCAGCCTCTTGTCACGGTTTTGGTGACTTTACCTGTCATCTGAAACATGTCTCTTGGGCGTGGGATGGCATGTTTGATATGCAGGTACAAGTCACCGCATTTGTAGCAAGAGGCTGGACTGCAGCAAAAAATTTGGTTTAACCGATACTGGTTTCCACTCTGCTCATATAAGCCGCGTGCACAATCCGCAGCGGCAGCGCGGCAGCCACGCTGAAGCATAGCGCGAAGGGGCGGAGTCACACTGCGGCAGCGAATCCCGTAGTGAGGGGTGAGCACACTTCCGCTGCCGCAGTGCTGCCGGCAGCGGCCGCAGCCGCAGTGGCAGCGAGGAGTGACTCGGGCATTCTTTACTGCCGCTGCGTGTGGCCGCGGCGCAGTTCCACTGCCCGCTGCCGGCTGCAAGGTGTGCACGCGGCTATAGCGGCTGCAAGTACCGGTGCTAGTCGTTGACCCATGGCCAATCCTCTTACTTGCGAATAGTACGAACCTGAACATTTAAAGATGTTGCAGTTTAAACATTCCTTGGGTCTGGTGACTCTGGTTAGGGAATGTTCAAATTGCAACATCTTTAAATCGTCAGCTCCTCACTGTTCGCAAGTAAAAGGATTGGCCACGGGTGAACAACTAGCACCGGTTCTTGCATTCTGTGTTACGAGCAGAGAGAAACAGCCGGTTCTTGATCTCTCACCACCAATAATGGGTAAAGGTTCTAGGAATCAATTGAATCAGCAATCTGGGTACATTAGATTTACTATAGAAGCTCCCAGAAAACGGTTGGCTTCCCCATCTCAACACTCTGGTCAAGGTATCTAACGGTGCAGTTAGCGGGAAATGGTACCGTAAGCCAAGCCCCAAGAATATCTTGATTCACGCCAGGTCTGTGCTCGGCACTGCTGTGAAACGAGCTGTGGTAAGCAACATGTTCCGAATAGCAGCGAGAAGGTGCACTGGCCCTTATGAGCGACAAGGATCTTTGCGGCTACCTTCCAACATAGCCGTATCAGATGGCTATACAATCTTCAATAGTCGTCAAACATTTCATACTAACCGCCAAGCAAGACCGCAAGCAAACAAGGTAACTTTCCAGATTCCTTTCGTCGCCAATAGAGTTACTGATGACATCCAAAGAGTTATTGCGCACGCACAACTGCGGTACGATGTTGGCTCGGTGAATATTTCTAACGACAGCATAAAACTAGAGCTAGTTCGAAATCGACTCTATGATAAACAGTGTGTATCACAGAACTGCGTTACTTGCCCAAGTGGAAGCTTGGGAAATTGCTCAAGGATCGGAAAAATTTATGAAATTGATTGATTGGCCTCTAGCGCTAGACATGTTGGAGAAATGGGAAGGGTTCTGGCAAAATTGGGGAAATGGGAAGGGTTTTGGCATGTGAAGGAACAACCTAACCTGCAAAAGGCGTGAATTGCTAACTAGTCCACTTGCTAAGCATAGAACGGACGCGCATAACTCACTCATTGGAAGTCACACCATAGTTATACTGAATGTCAACGCCTGCACTTTTGATGTTGATATAAATTTTTTATAAATTTTAATCAATCTCATTTTAAGCAACTTGACATAATGTTATGCTCCGCTATGCTTTTATTTCTTGGGAAATATTTCTAAGCCCTTTGCGCTGAGTGTTCTGAATAATCTGCAAAGACATTTCTCCTAATCTTTTGTTGTTCGCAGTGTTATCCAAGATCGCTCACGATCTCGTTGGTATTGTTTCTGCATTGCATTTGACCATCACTATTTTTTCCTTTGTATGTTTGGTTTCATTGGAGCACTTTAAGTGCAGCAATAAACAAATAAACAAACAAATAACGGGAACAACTATGAAGTGAAATGTAGTACTCTAGCCATTGAAGTTGAGATCTTGGCTAAGAAAATGGAGATGATCCGGATTTTCGCAAGAAATGCAGCAGTGAACATTCGAAATGAGTGCCCCTCTGTTGCATCACTGTAACCTCTAAGATATCGGTCGTCGACAACTTCCACCCAGTGTGTCGCATTCGTCTATACCGGTTACCTAACGAGGGCGACTATCAACCCCTGTGGTGGATCCTATGCGTGAGTTCGCTTCCTTCATTTGGGCTGTCCGGAGTAGTTCTAGAGGTTGGTCGAAAATGTAGGGTAGTTGAGGCGTTTGGTGGAGTAGAGCGCAAACATAAACCTATGCTTCACTTTTAGGCCTCTGAGGACGGCGGGAAGCCGAAAAGTCGCTAATAAAGATCCACCTAAAACCTCGCGCGGCACAAGATACTGACATACTGACAGTAGTTGCTCTTAGTTGTTCAGAGCGTTGTTTTAGGGCAGAATGGGAATAAATTAACAAGGAATTCCTGCATGTTAAAGGATGAGGCCTAATCGGTCAGACCTAGTGAAGTCATTAAACAAGGCAGGCAGGCAATACTTTTCCGAACCCCGAGAATTAGGAACGGTCCCTAGCTCTTAGGGCCAGTTTATACTTCGACACCGAGCGACGCGATGCCACGTATTGTGGCCACATTGTTTTTTTAAACTGTGCCTCTTCTTAAAACTTACCTTGCCTACATGTATTACCATCAGACACTATTCCAATCAAGACGTTTCGTCGGTTCTTAGTGCTTTGAAAGGTTGGCGCACCACTGTCATCCTAAAAATAAACGATATGCTACTGTATTATTTTGCCGCAGTCATTCTTTTACGAAGAGACAAAACTGACAGTACAAATTCCTGTGCCTCGAGAAACGGACGTAGTAATTTTGTCGCCAATCTTGTTTAGAAATTTGAGGTAGACCACTTGACGATCATCTCGCACCAGTGAAAATGGGAGAATGTCTAAAGAAACTGAAACTCTTGGTGGGGAAACTGTGGAAATGGCTGATTTGAAATTCATAAGGAATTGACTTATCCCATTTTTGTAGGCGATCATGGGCGTAATTGAGAAGATACGCGCATCGTGCGTATGTATTTGAATAACATAAAAACAGCGGTGTTTTTACCCTATTAATTATACGATCTTCTTGATATAATAAATTACTGCCTTTTGAACTTTGAACCCCAAGAAACCCATATTATCGAAAAAAAATATGTTACTGCATGGTATATTGTGATCAAAAGTAATGTCCATAGACCAGCTTTTCGTTTTTTGTGCACAAAAAATGAAATGAAATTACTATTTATCGAGTTAGGCATTTAATGAAGGCTGGTGAACAAAACGATCTTCTTACTAGTTATATCCTTATATCATGCGAAAACATTGGACTTGGGGTAACTAGTTTTAAACATGTTTTGTATGAACGTAGAGGCAAAACATCAACGTTTAATGTAGTCGTTAGTTGTCACTATCTTGGTTTTCTTTTGGCTACGAATGCTGTGGCATTGAGTTTTATGCTGTTGAAGAACTATGAGATCTTGAATATGTTTTACGTATAGATTTACACCGGATTCTATTAGAAGCGTTACATTGATCAACCAACGATAGAATTTTGTGCAGCATAATTAGAGGAAATAAACTGACCAGGAGACTATCTCAACGGTAGGTCGGAACGGACCAAGCGTTGTATATGGGCAGAATCGCCTCTCTCCGGGAAACAACAAAATGCAAATATCTCGACCCCAATACAACTCTGCACAGAGTTAGGGGCGACAGAAGTTGGGCCGTTGGCGGCGTTAGCCCTATGCCTGGAGGCGGAGGGCGGGCTCAAGTTGGCTGGAAACAGTGATCACGGGGATTACTCCGCCCTTCTACGCACTCTGCCACCATCGCTCGCTCGTCATCGCTGTTTCCAGCCAATTCGACCGCGCCCTCCGGCTCCAGGCATAGGGTTAACGCCGCCAACGGCCCAACTTCTGTCGTCCCTAACTCTGTGCAGAGTTGTATTGGGGTCGAGATATTTGCATTTTGTTGTTTCCCAGAGTGAGGCGATTCTGCCCATACCCAACACTTGGGCCGTTCCAACCTACCGTTGAGATAGTTTCCTAGTGAGACTACACCCTGAGGAACACCACTAGTAACTGGCAGCGATTCGTAAAATGACACATTACTTCTGAACTGGAAAGTGGCAGATATGAATATGAATATGATATTTTAACCACTCTATAAATGTCTATGGCATACCATTTCTGACAAAGAAGGGTTCCCAACTCGTGGTGAACTTTCGCGATGCTGTTTTGACAGGATGTAGGGTCGTGTGAACCGAGTCTTGAATTGAAGCAAGTTTTTGCTGAACGCTTTTTTAAATACCGGAAAAATAGGAGTAAAAACGAGTGCACAACAATCGCCAACCTCAATGAGACCCTTCGAGATGTATATCGGTGGCGCAGTCGGTGGGAGCGCCGCCTCATAGGTGCGCACCAGCGGGCTTTTGAGCTCGAATCCGCCTACGGCCAATATTTTTGCACACGTTAGTTTGTTTTTATTACGCTTTCCCATGATCGCAGGAGTCAATTTTAGACCAACAATACTTATAGCAAACCAAGGCTGTTTCTTTGCACCTTCATATGTGATTGTAGAAGCTCGCCAATTGTTCGCCACGCGGGTCTTGGGTGTAAATCACAATCTCAAACTTGGGTAATTGAACGGAGACCCTCAGAATGCGGAGAGGATGTGCCCAGCTGATGATGCACAAAGAAGTTATTGTGGAGGGGCACCGCACACACCGATGAATAAATAGAGGACAGAGGAAACCCTATCGATTGGCCTAAGGAGCAGCTACAGTCTGACTCAGAGGGTGTTGAGCACTACAGTAGTCGAAGATGATGTCGAGGTCTTTAGGAGTCGATATACTGCCAGTTTCTGAACGATGCGTACCACCACCATATCATAACATGCCATTAAGCCCCAGTTTACACTTGCGCCGCCATGCGGCGCGGCACTACGATCGCCATGGGTATCGACTTTTCGCGCCGCCCGGTCGATATCTATCCCGACCATCGTGCCGCGCCGCGCAGCGACGCAAGTATAAACTATAGCTAATACCGTAACTGCACACAAATACGCATACTTTGCAGGTCGGTACATAAGTGCACAAGAAATGTTCATATCTGAGTGTTGTCGGCCGACTACATTCCACCTTCACACCGTATTTCATTTCTCCTACAAGGAGAGGGATTGCGGTTGCTGATGACATACGAGCACTTCACTTGGACGCCATCTATGGAGATATCGACTGTTCCAAAAAAGGTGCGATACAGAGTAGAAGTAGAACAATGGAAATGGGACCTTTCAGAACAGAACAGACCTTTATACATGTATCGTTCAATTAGTTTCAGAGATGAGATAAGGATGTTTGCCAAACCTGCTGCTGGATGTATTTCTTATCAGGGGGTTTGGCGGCATTCTAGAGGGCGGTAAGCGGTGGACGAATCTCGCCCCTAATGATGACTGTGAGGAGGAAGAGAACAGTGAACAATCACAGTTAAATAAATCAGTCCTCTTTGGCGGCAAGCGTATTGTAAGTAAGTTAGAAGTTTTGTAAGTATTTTTTGTAAGAATGTAAGTTTCGTTGTAAGCACTATTGGTCTAAAGTTGACTCTGTAATCATGAGAAAGCGTAATAACAACAAACTAATATGTGCGAAAATGTTGACAGTACGCGGACCCGGACTTAGAAGCCCACCGGTGTGCTCCTATGAGGGCGGCACTCCTGCCTACTGCGCCATCGAGGTACACCTCTTGGGATGCCATGGAGGTTGGTGATTGTTGCATACACGTTTTCACCTCTTTTTCCGATCTATACAAAGCGTTCAGCAAAAACTGACTGTAATTCTGGACTCCGCTCACACGGCCCTATATCAGAATAGCATCGCAAAAGCTCGCCATAAATTGAAGACCTTTTCTTGTGAGAAGAAGCTGACTTTTTCGGTCTCATTTGCTAGAGTAGAGAACATCGTTCGTTGTGATTTACACCTTTCTAAAATATTAACGAAACGCACTTGACGCAGTTGAAGTACCACCGGATGTTGCTGTTTTGAGATGCTTAGAAATCTCAACTTGTTCGCCCGGCATACAGATTGGTGTTGCTATTGCTGTCGGTACATCGTGCTCAAGCTCAACAATTCCTAGATTGCTTGACATCGTGCATTCCCCGAAATCTTCGTGAAAATAGTAAGTCTGAAGTGCTTCAGCATTGATAGATGTGCGGAGCGCTTAGGTGTTGAGTATACCTTCACTGCTCTTCTGCGATCACATTCTTCGAAATAACTACAGGCGGGCCCGAAAGTAACTGTTCGCGGGAAAACGTCATCATTGTTCTTGTGAATGCGAGCATTCCTTGAAAAAAAGACATAGCAATTCAAATATCACTGTGTGCCCAACAAAACCACAAACCGGACGCCATGAGGACAACTCTCCTTCGGATCTTGACGTAGGATTAAACAGTGAGCCGCAGTCAAAACGTGCCTTGGAGAAATAAGCACTCCCATGCACGAGTGAAGGCCTGAAGATTAGAACGTTTGGCACACATCATTGAGCTGTTCAAGCACTACACCTTAGTGATTCCTCCCCCCCCCCCCTCCACTTCGAGTTTTGATGAACATTGGTGTAACGAATGTATACGTTTCCAGCCTATTTCTTCAAACTGTTCACCAAGATTGTTAAACAGGCTTTACTTCGGCTGACGTTTTGGCCTCTCAGCCTCCTTCGGAGGAAGAAAAAGTCGGAATATTCGTGAAACTACTCTTCCGACATCACCTTATCATACAGAATATCGGCCATATAAGGAAGTCTAACAGCGTCAAGTAAAGAACTGGTATTTGCTTCGCCGAAGGGTCCTGAGTTTGTTTCTTATAATAAAAGAAGTGATCTGTAAAAGCTACTAAGAGAGCACAAAACAAAAAATATATAATGTTACGTTAAAATTCAGAGCTCGCCATGAAGACATCTCGATAAAAGGATAATAAAGGATAAAGGACGGCGTTACTCAATCCCTTCTGGGATGCGCCAGCGCATTCTACTTCTGCGGGATGTCGTGGAGGCGTGCTGAATGCGTATTTGGCCATACAATGACTTGCTGTGGCCAGCCGATGAACAAGTTAGCGCTTTATCCTTCCCAGACAAGTCTGGTACCAATTCGGCAACCCCTCAGGAGGGATGGAAGGCTTGGTTGGCCTGGGCGAGAAACCCGAACCAGGAACCTGGTATCGGGTGCACGCGACAGTCGCGCCTCCTCCGACTGCGCTGCACGCACCCCACATCTCGACACCGACATCTCGATATGACCTATAAATGTGCTAGTTCTACGACCTTCTACGCCAGCGATTCGGGAAAAATAGATGGAGATGTCATTAAAATAGAAAAAGTGTTGCAATATACCACCACAGTGTGACGTTTTAAATGTCTATCTCGATCTTCTGCTTCAGCGTTTGTCCCGCTTAGCAGAGGGGTCC
Organism: Heligmosomoides polygyrus polygyrus; assembly: GCA_947396885.1. Taxonomy (NCBI): domain Eukaryota; kingdom Metazoa; phylum Nematoda; class Chromadorea; order Rhabditida; family Heligmosomidae; genus Heligmosomoides; species Heligmosomoides polygyrus. The sequence continues at coordinate 10,392,031 of OX377202.1, forward strand.
GCTCTCCTGGTATGATGGCGCCACTTCGCACGATCAAACGCTTGGTCGGGGTGGATACCAGCTTCCGTTATGTCCATGCGCAACGTATCAAGCCAGCGTTGCCTAGGCCGTCCTTTATGCCGTTTTCCGGGCACATCTATATTGAGGCCAATCTTCCGAACGGTGTCGCCATCCACAAGATTAACATGGCCACACCAGCATATCAGCAATTGGAGCGACGCCAAACCTTTGGCGTATGGAGACATTGCGAACATGATCCAAACGGGTGACACCAGCCGTCCAGCGCAGCATTTTTGTCTCCGTTACGCTGAGGCGGCTCTAAACCTCCTTCGTTGCAGGCCGGCACTCAGCACCGTGTATCGCTACTGGTCGGACGACGGTTCTGTAGATCTTTGCTTTCAAGTGCTTTGGTATCTTTCTGTCGCACAGAACGCCTGTCATTGAGCGCCATTTGGACCACGCTGCGCTCACGCGCGAGTTTACTTCGAACGTGAGACTACCATCAGACGCAATTGCAGTAGCCATGTTCGACTCTCTTTGAACCTCGGCATGGTAGAGTCTGTCTGTAGAGTTGCTGAGCTCTTCACGAGGTTGGTAAACGACTTTATTGGCGGCTAAGGTTTTGGCTGGATCGCCTTCTTCAGAGCCTGAAAGGGTCAAGTCAGTTAGGAGTTACCCCACCAAACATCTCTTCAACCTTACAGAATTCAATGTCAAATTTTTTTGGAAGCCTGAACAAAGGAAAGAATCCGAGTATCGTACCTCACCACATCCACTGAAGGACCAATGGAAGCCGCACAAGGTAAGCAGGGGTACGGGACAGCACCTACCCCAGGTTAGAATGCGAGACTGAGGTAGGACTTGAGTTCGCGCGTTATATACAGGCATTTCCCTTTCCGGTTGACCTTAGGACCCCTGGTGTAGATCCAGAACGCCTCGAGGGCTTTGCGCGCCGACGTTTGAACCTCGCGTCCCAGAATGCTCACTCCAACTCCAAAATCCCCTCCCCTCCATGAGAATTGATCCTGTGGTAGTCTGGGGCAGTGGATGCCCTAAGCTTCTCCTTGCCATCCAGATGCTCCTTTATCCTCACGTGCAGAGGACGGCCAGTTTCACCGATGTACTCCTCGCCACAAGCTTGACAGGAGATCAGGTAGACTACACCCGATACGGTGCAGTCACCTTCCTTTCCCCCTGGGCAAACCACACAATTAGTGGTCCCACAAGTGCAGTCATATAGTCGATAGCGGACCAACCTGGTCTTAAGGTTGTCAGGTGGAAGATCAATAACCGCAACCACATTTTCTAGCCAGATCTTCTCAGACACCTCCGTATAGAAGTGCTCACTTCAACGGAGACGAACGACACCAGAAATGGAATTTTCGTAGTTGGAGTAGTGCCGTTTTCCTGAACTGCCCTCCTCCTGGGTCTGAATGAGGGTTCACGGAGAGAATAGCCGTTGAGAACGGCTATCTTCCGAGCCACCTCCAGGGATTCATTCCGCTCACCTTCTCCTGTACACACACTAGCTGCCGTTTGGAACATGTTCCTTACTACCGCTTCCTTTGTCCGATGTGGGTGTGCCGATCGACTATGGACAATTATGTTTTTGCAGCTGGGCTTTCGATACCACTTGGTGATATAGCTATTCCCTGCCAGCTGACTTGAACGTTGAGGAAAGGAAAGCCAGTTCCCACAAGGCATTTCCCTTGTCAGTTTGATGTATTCGGACTGGCTGTTCATAACCTCAAAGCACTTGTCCATTTCGTGTTGTGTGGCGATGATGATTTCGTGTTATGTGGCGGTGTGTGGTGGCATCCACTGCCCTAGGCTACCACAGGATCAATTCTCATGTAGGAGAGGATTTTGGAGTTGGAGTGATCATTCTGGGACGCGAGGTTCAAACGTCGGCGCGCAAAGCCCTCGAGGCGTTCTGGATCTATACCAGGGGTCCTAAGGTCAACCGGAAAGGGGAATGCCTGTATATAACGCGCGAACTCAAGTCCTACCTCAGTCTCGCATTCTAACCTGGGGTAGGTGCTGTCCATTACCCCTGCTTACCTTGTGCGGCTTCCTTTGGTCCTTCAGTGGATGTGGTGAGGTACGATACTCGGATTCTTTCCTTTGTTCAGGCTTCCAAAAAAATTTGACATTGAATTCTGTAAGGTTGAAGAGATGTTTGGTGGGGTAACTCCTAACTGACTTGACCCTTTCAGGCTCTGAAGAAGGCGATCCAGCAGAAACCTTAGCCGCCAATAAAGTCGTTTACCAACCTCGTGAAGAGCTCAGCAGCTCTACAGACAGACGCAATTGCAGATCCAAGGTACTTGAAGTATGTCGCTCGTACGAGTGCAGCGCCATTGATCTCAATGGACCCAGTCTCGTTTACATCTGTCGTCAAGTACTCACGATCAGATTTTTCGACGTTTAGCTTGAGCCCGATATCTATCTCTATGTCTATCCCGATCCTGGCGAGAGAAAGGGATATATCAGGATGTAGGATACTTGGGGCGCTTGGGTGGCGGCTAGGAACATACTACTAAATCGGGAGAAAGAAAACATAGCTATAACCTGAAAAACGGCAGTCTACGTCCAGCTCTGTGTGTTCTGATTAACTTGCTTTTACTGTGCATGTGCGTGCCGACGCACCATGTACAAAATCGCTTTAGGATTTTGCAGAGCATCAGTGGTATTGTCTGTATGACACTACAGAAAACCGGTTTGACGTCAAGAATTCTATTTTACACCAATTGTTTTCATCTAACGCAATCCTAGTCATTCATGGAGCCTGTCGAGGAAGAGCTGCAGCTCTCTTGACACCAAACCGGTTCCGGTCGCAGTTGGTCTAGCTGGGAAGGATATGTGGAAGGGAGCAAAGTGGCCACACAGCCAACCAGGCGGAACTGTCATCAGACTGCCCTGCTGGCTCCGCCTTCTGATTTCGTGGTCCACTCGAGTCTCAGACTTACAGGATACGGTATCGTGACTCATAGGAGTCGCAGCAACTTAAGTCGGATGATATCTGAGGCTAAAATCGCTCGCCCATGTCTATTTCTGTCTACGGCTGACTAGACGTCGTCGACGATACCAATCCGGGAGGCTAATTGCTGTTGAAACATCGCGCTATGTTGAGACGACCCAATAGCTCTACCAAAGAGCTGACACCGACTCGTTTTCCTGATTTAGATATACGCATCGAACCTTGTCAGAGAGCTATCGCTTGTCGGCTGCACACGAATGAAACGTCGCCAGAATCGCCGACGATAGCGCCTCGTGCGTTGACGGAAACTCAAACAAATCGCTGTGGACCCGTGCCAGCGACGAAAGCCGAGTTCTGATGTCAGAACCGGAGCTCCAACAAAAGAAGGTCCTCTGTCCTTTGGTGAGCGTGTAGTGATCCAGTACACTGCTAGCTAATCCCACGTAGACAAGACGGGCACCGGGAGTTGCCCGCACGTAGTCAAGCCATCATTGATGCTTCCTTCTCTCAACAACTCCACCAGATTCAGTGAAATTATTGAAGAATGAGCCGACATGAGTAGAAGTTCCTACAGGAACGGCCGACCCCATACGGCACTTCGAACGCAGCCAAAAGTCTAGGAGTTTAGCTGAACGAAAATCAGGCAACCATCATACTGCCTAAACATTGCGCTGTCCGACTAGCATCTCTCCCTCGGGAAATCACTCATTCCATTGGCTTCACCGAAGCTCTTGAGGTCGTGGCGGTGGTAGTGGGCTTCTTCAGGTGAAAACCGACCAAATTTTATAGAGATGGCATCCATTCTGTGCATGAAAAGTGGAAGAATAACGGCTACTACTACCTTTAAGGGCGCGTGTAGCGCAGTCGGAGGAGGCGCGACTGCCGCGTGCACCCGATACCAGGTTCCTGGTTCGGATTTCCCGCCCACGCTAACCAAGCCTTCCATCCCTCCGGGGTCGGTGAATTGGTGCCAGACTTGTCTGGGAAGGATAAAGCGCTGACTTGTCCATCGGCTGGCCACCGCAAGTCATTGTATGGCCAAATACGCATTCATGTCGCCTCCACGACATCCCGTAGAAGTAGAATGCGCTGGCGCATCCCAGAAGGGATTGAGTAACGCCGTCCTTTATCCTTTTATCCTTTACTACCTTTAAGTCAATCATTTACCTTTTGTTGTTACAGGATGTTTTGTTACGATCAAAACTCTTGCGCCAGGCGGGATTCGAACCCGCATCTTCTGCTTTCCGGGCAGCGATGTTCGCCTTACACCACCGGCGCTGTTTGACCGCACGTAACATCCGCGATATCCTCGAGGTCCGTCAGCACCCACCCGTGGTACGGGGTTGGGCCGGCCGCTGATATCAGCATGGAAACGGTTAAGCTGAGGACCTTACTAGTAACAATGCTTGAACACATTAGTTTAAGCCTGGAGCGGCTGATATAGAGGCTATAAGTTGTTACAGGATGTTTTGTTACGATCAAGACTCTTGCGCCAGGCGGGACTCGAACCCGCATCTTCTGCTTTCCCGTGCGGTCAAACAGCGCCGGTGGTGTAAGGCGAACATCGCTGCTCGGAAAGCAGAAGATGCGGGTTCGAGTCCCGCCTGGCGCAAGAGTTTTGATCGTAACAAAACATCCTGTAACAACTTATAGCCTCTACATCAGCCGCCCCAGGCTTAAACTAATGTGTTCAAGCATTTACCTTTTGTCATGCCTAGTATAATTGTTTGGTGGTTTACTGCGAAGCTCTGAGAGTTTTAGTGCACACTTACCAAATCAGTCTATTTGTGCTCTTCGCACGCTAAAGTTTCCAAGGGTATCTGGCCATAATCATTGTCAACTTCAGTTTCTTCGAAATGAAAAAGAGAAGGAAAACGAACGCGATACTTCCAACGTTGCTAGCCAAGGGTACTGGTTGTCCGCGATTTGTGCTCCATAAGACATTTTAGACCTTCTTCCACCTGAGTACAGATTTCTAATTTTGATCTAGTAATATAATGAGCAATATATGGGTTATAGATATGCAATACATATAATGTATAGAATGTCTACAATATATAGATATGCAAGCAGAGAACATTTTGTCAACACACCAGAAAAACAACCGGTCTATTGCACTCTGAAAGCACCATGTTCTCGATGCTTTCTACCTTCACTCCCGGCTACGCCTGCTACAGCTTTCGCTTATCTGTGCAAAAGACGTCCACATCTTCAGTTATTTGCTTAAATTGTTTGCGTGGAAAAGGCAGTTATTATCTCTTCGTCTTTCTGGTAATAAGGTGTGTTATCCAGAAGGTTTTTCCCATGGATTATCTCTGCGCTGTTACAGGATGTTTTGCTGCTATCAAAACTGTCGCACAAGGTGGGACTCGAACCCGCGCCCTCTGCTTTCCAAACAGGAATCTACCTTTAGGAGTAGTTTATTTTTACGCTGATAGGCTAGATATCGACTTTAGCGCCACTCGATGCCGCCGCATCGCATTTATACTTCACCGCCGCAATTTTGGTGTAGTGTAGACAGTAGATTCCAGACCGGAAAGAGCGCCACACCCTTTCCAGTCGGGATATGCTGCCGCCATTTTTCTACCATTTCCGGCAATAGGGCAGACAGAATTCTGCCGGTAGTAAAGCGGCGGCAACTCTGCGTCCCTGCCCTTTGATGAAGGGTAGAGCAGCGGCAACGCCGCAGAAGTCTGTGGGGGCCTTTACGCGGCAGGCGGCAAAACCGGCGTAGTAGCGAAAGGAGCACGTGGCGCCGCCCTCACCCTCAGTTCTGCCGCCCTACTCCATCGCCAACGCGGTTTCATTGTCATTATCATTATCACTTTTCATTCCAAATCACACATTTTTTTAAGCCTAATGTGACTGAAACAGAGGCTATATGCTGTCGTAAGGCATTGGACCTGTCCGGAAAGCCGAGGACGTTGCACGTTCAAGTCTCACTTGGCGCTGGTTGGTCGTAACAAATCAAATCCTCTAACAGAATATAGACCATGTACCATCCCTCCAGGCTTGCCAGGAAACTACCTCAACAGTAAGTCAGAACTGCCCAAGTGTTGAATATGGGCTCTCTCTGGGAAACAACAAAATGGAAGTATCTCGACCACAATACAACTCTGTGCAGAGTTAAAGACGACAGAAGCTGGGCCGTTGGCAGCGTTAACCCTCTACCTACGCGCGAAGGACGGGCTTAAGATAGCTGGAAACGTCGATGATGAGCAAGGGTGGTGGAACAGTGGGTAGAGGGGCGGCGTAATCCTCATGATCGCTGTTTCCAGCCAACTTGAGCCAGCCTTCCGCGTGCAGGCAAAGGGCTTAGCCCTAGTTTATACTTGCGCCGCTGCGCGGCGCGGCACGATGGTGGGGAGAGGTATCGACCGGGCGGCGCGAAAAATCGATATCTATGGCGATCGTGGTGCCGCGGCGCGTGTCGGCGCAAGTATAAACTAGGGCTTACGCCGCCAACGACCCAACTTCCGTCGTTTCTAACTCTGCGCACAGTTGTATTGGGGTCGAGATATTTGCATCTTGTTGTTTCCCAGAGAGAGGCGATTGTACCCATGTACAACACATAGGCCATTCCGACCTACCGTTGAGATAGTCTCCTGGTTAGGCAAAGGTGTGGAACAGCTCTGTCTTATTTCAGCGTGAGGGGTATAAAAATGCAAAATAATTCGAGACTATCGGTAAGAAATGGTCTTCACACTGCAAACGTGAGTTGCACAACAACACAACTTCACAACACAACAAAACAACCTAATTCGAATACGCGACGATGACTGCGACGAGTCACTGCGCTTGAAAGCGAGATCACTTCTAGGCAGTTCTACCGCATAAACCATGCTGAAGAAGTTTGTCTACGGCCACTCTAGAACACTCGTTCCATTGAGCTATCACTTAATATTGGCTCACCCCGTGTTTCTTGCAACAAACTGATCGTTTTCACTGGTGTGCAAACAAATCATTAAAAACAAACAACGAATTAAACGAGTGGGGAATCTGAGTACATCTTAAATAATACCTACCAAGGAAACTTTCACCGCAGCGCTTCTTTAGCTCGGCATTCTGCTCTCGTGTTATCCGGCCAGTGTGCCCAAAACTCACAATGATCAGATGTAATAGCACAACCAGCATCTAAATCAACCATGATTCAAAACGCTTTTACTGACCTACCTGAACCATTTAATACTATCTTAGTTTGACGGAGACGTCTAACAGAAGAAAAGCCCCTTGAGAATTTCTTTCATTACATTTTTTTTCATTTCTGGGAGGAATATCTTAGTGTTCATCTGCTTGAAATAATCGAGCCTATTAGAGAATCCATCCAATATTTGTTTCCCTTTTTTGGAAACTTGAAAAAGCGATCAGGATTCGATTTTCGACAAATTATGCAGCTCGTAATTTCTCCTTTTTTAGCAAACCATGATCCACCTGCTTTTTAAAGCATTCCCAAGCTCGGCCGTTCAATATAAAGATATTAGAGGAAACGCGTACTAGACCGCCAACGCGATGGGCAGACTCATTCTCAAGATCTTTCAGAGAGCGGAGTCTGCCTCACTGTATGCAAGCTGCCAGAGATCGAGTGGTCTGGAAGAGTTGTGGTCTCCGCTGAGAAGACAAGGGGACCATCAAGGTATCAAAACAAGTAAGTTTCAAAGTAGTATTTTCCAAAACGGAGGACAAAAAGATCCAGGTCCAGGGAGATCCAAACTGATGACACTTCTGATGCTCTTCTCATCCTAATGTGAAAAACGGAGCATTGTGCAAAAAGTAGAGCGGTTCCACAGAGTGAAGGTTGAAAAATACTTACGGTATATGAGTATTAGGGCGCGTGTAGCGCAGTCGGAGGAGGCGAGACTGCCGCGTGCACCCGATACCAGGTCTCTGGTTCGGATTTTCCGCCCAGTCCAACCAAGCCTTCCATAACTCCGGGGTCGGTGAATTGGTACCAGACTTGTTTGGGAAGGATAAAGCGCTAACTTGTTCATCGGCCAGCTACCGCAAGTCATTGCATGGCTAAATACGCATTCAAATCGCCTCCACGATATCCCGTAGAAGTAGAATGCGTGGCGCATCCCAAAAAGGATTGAATAATGCCGTCCTTTATCCTTTTTATTCTTTATATGAGTATTGTTTACATGTGGAACTGTCCATAAGAAGATTTACAGAACCGTCCTTGAAAGGGTTTCTCCAACTGCGAATTACCATGGATGGTTATTACCCCATGATGAATTGAGCGACGCCTTTCCCTTACTAGGTAGGTTCGCCGCACCTGTGGTTGCCGATTTGAAGTTCTTCAGTCCATCTTTTCGAGCTATCCCAGGCACTGAAGTCGATGATGCCTTGTAGGTTTGTTCTTCATCATAGAGCTTCTCCAGCTCCACTAAGAATGCTTCGTCCTCTTCCTTACTATACTTGGAGGGCATGCGATGAATACAACCCTTGCTGGCGCGTCTTCGTAGTCGCACTCGTAGTCTTCTGATGCGGGTTGTCGGAGACTCGCATTCATCAGAGTTTCATGATCAAGCTTTAATTAAGGAGAACGTGAGCGCCACCAACCCTTTGGATGTCGACTCCTCCCAAGCACCCCTGCTCTCAGAGAATTCTACATGATTTGTATTAATTGGTGCCAACTCTCCTAAGATGTACTTCTTAAATGTCTCGTTAAGCGCTAGAAAGAAGTCTCTAACTATTGAAGAGATTACTGGACCTGTCTAGGCTATCACCACCTATTTATAAAAGAACATTATATATAAAAGAGTTGGTCCGTGGAGTGATATAACCTAAGTGAGGTACGCCGCATCATTCACAGCAAGTGCGGTCGAGTGATCCAACCTAAGTGAGGTACGCCGCATCACCCGCAGCGAGAGCGGTCGAGTGATCTAACCGAAGTGAGATACGCCGCATTAACCACTGCGAGGGCGGTCGATGATCTAACCTGAATGAGGTACGCCTCATCATCTACAGCGGGGGCAAATTTTGCTGTTGAACGTGGGATGTTGCTGCAGCAGGGAAAACGCAAACGCCCTTTACTGCTTAACACAACAGCACCTACGCGCGTTGTTGAGCGTCCAGATTCAGAAGCCGACTTCGTGCCATTAGCATGAGAGGACTACTAAAGGAGTAAGGGTAGAAGGGGGACTTTGAGGGTGGAGAACCGATGGCGATATGAAGGCAGCGACCAGGAGCATTGTGATGGTCGATGGGGAGAGCAATGAAGCAGGCCAGGAGGTGGCACCAAGAAGAGTTTAGGCAATATATAGGGATCATTAGGGAGTTGCCAATCAGGGGAGGGGGCAGTAAGGAGGATCAGCAAGGGATCCATTAGCATTAGGAGAGACCGGATTTAGAGGATGTGACACCGATGTCTCACAATGGGCGCTCGCTCGCCGTCGTCGTGTCGTGAGCGTGGGAGGCCTACTTAATAGGGGTAGGGTAGTAGGGAGGATCCCGAGGAGGTGAGGAGGAGCATACCTTAAAGAAGGGACCTGGAGGCGAGACCAGGACGGGGAACCAACAAGAAAGGAGCCGTAAGGGAATTCATACGGAGAAGAAGGAATCTGTCATATGCATAGCCTCGTCATGCTCGACACAGCGGCGACTGCGCGCGCTTCTGAGCTTCTTGATCCAGAAAACGGACCCCCTACTTCGCGCAGCAAGCATCCTGACTCTGAATACGTGTCACCGACCATGCCATGAGCATGGGAGGACCACTAAGGGGACAGTGGAGAAGGGCGGTATGGGGGACCTCTATGCTGGACCAGAAGAGCGACCAGGAAGGAAAGGAAGAACCTGGAGGAGAGGCCAGGACGGAGAAACCAGCAAGAAGAAACCAGTAGGTGTCAGTAGTGGAAACAAAGAAGTGGGCCAATAGTGGGGATCAGGAAGGTGGGGGACTAAAGAAGGGGAGGGAAGACCTGTAAAGGCGGACCAGCTATCGCGAACGCGAGTAGAGAAAAAAAGTGGACTTCCGTAGCTCTTTAGGTTTCTTTAAGCTCATGTAGGATAACTCTTGCTCTAGACCACATTTTCTCATACAAGAATTTGCTGTGTTTCCCATAGGCTTGAAATGTTGACGCCGACAAGGCAGGAATGTGTGAGACGGCGGCTGCGACCGCGTATATATGTCGCCTGCTCGGCACCGCACGGTGCTTCGAGCTTTTTGCTCGTCTTATTTTTCCTCTATTTCACTTTTATCGATTTTTCTCTTCTGTAGCATCTAGGAATTTCAGGGTAGGAAGTTGCATTTTTTGTAAGGGTGCATTAAAGGTGCTTAAGCTGAGTCACTTTCTTACTCATCATCGGCAGATTGCTTTCTGGTGTATTTTCGTGCATATTTTGCTACTTCTATTACAATAAACGTTTAATTACCCAAGTTTGAGGTATTCCGCGTGGCAGTTATCGATCGCATATGGTGCATCGGCAACCAATCTGAAGCCGCGGTCGAATCAAGCACCACAACCAAGGAGCGATTCATCATCCGTCTCACGGATCCAGGTGGGCACTTGAGGAAAACCTTGCAGTGCATGTTCAACGCTTCAAGTGTCGTCTTTTGAGTGTTCCGTGCATTTCGAAAAAATCAATCACATATCCTTCTCCCTACTAACCCTTATCGGAGCTCGCGATCTAGTAAGGTCTGCCGTCCTCGCGAAGGCAAATATCGATGCTACGTACGGATTAATTCGCACCAACTACTGCTCCAATATGGACCCCTAGGGGAAGATGCAGTTTTGGAATCTGAAGTGCAACCAAATAGCGATCTTCTTGCCCAGTTGACAAAAGCTGAGATGCAAATAAAGTCACGGCAAGGAGCATACGAGAAAGCTTTAAATGCCTTCACCGAGGCCGTTGAGAAACTCGATGAAGATCTTACAGAGGAGGAGGAGAAGAAGATCATCGAACACATAGAGGGCGCAGAAGAAACTATTACGGAAGCGGAAAATGTGCTTCTAAGGATACAAATTAACAAGCAGCGCTTGTTAGATCAAGGACGCTTTGCTAACTCAGCGCATGAAGCCTCAGCAGCTTCTTCAATGCGCATTGAGTTGCCAAAAATACCCATTCCAGAATTCAGTGGAAAAAATTGGCAGTGGGACAATTTTTGGCAACTATTCCACGCCACTGTGCATTCACTGCCAATTTCAGAGCTGCAAAAATTTAACTATCTCCTCAGTGCATTGAAAGGCGAAGCCAAAGCTTCAGTTGCACGATTCCAAGTCACTTCCTCCAACTACAGCACGGTAGTGGAATACTTGAAGGAGAAGTACGGCAACACTCAAAAAATAGTTACGTCTTTGCATGAGCAGCTGGAGAACTGGACTGCAAAGGGTTCTAAGCTTAAGGATCAACGAGAGCTTTTTGATCAATTGTCCGTCATAACTGCCCAACTACAAAGCAAAGGCGAGTCTTTGGAAAGTCCTTGGTTCTTGTCAAAGGTTCTATCCAAATTCGCAGAGCCGATCCAGCGAAGAGTGCTCAAGGAGAAGGTTACCCTACCGCAGTCAGAGAGCTGGACGATGCAACAGCTCATGACAACTCTGGACGTCGTTCTCAAGCAGGAAGAAGAAATAGAGCTTCAGATGCCAAAAAAGCCTTCTCATCAACAGCAATTGAAGGAAATGAGAAGAACCGAATATAACCCAAGACAACGGACCCCATATTGCTTCTATTGTGACAATACGGAGCATTGGTCAGTTGCATGCACTAAAATCACTCAACCTAAAGCCAGGTTAGAGCACCTAAAGAAGAATCAACGGTGCATTTGCTGCAGCTCTAAAAACCATTCTTACGCTCAATGCAAAGGTAGAGGGTGCTTAAAATGTGGAAATAAGCACCACACCTCAATATGCTTTCGTTCAAGCACCGAAACTTCATCGGCCCTTTCTCCGTCCTACAGCAAAAGTGCAGTAGACAAAAAGAAGGATGAACGAAGCAGAACCTCACAGGTGCGACACAACCTAGTAACGCGTGAGGAGGGAAAAACCACCGCGCTCCAAGCCAACGAGGACAGTGAACACTTGACTGTAATGAATGTCAAGAATAGTTCCACTCATGAGCGACGAGGAGACGTATTCCTTTTAACGGGAACAATGAAAACTTTACATCCACGCACTCACGAGCTTGCGGAACTTCATGTTCTCCTTGATACTGGAGCAGTCTGTTCTTTCATCGATGCTAAATTGGCTAAGGAACTAGACCTGCTAAATTGGCTAAAGAACTAGATGACGCTTCATGCTCTTCATCAGCAAGCCGATGTAGGCGCCACACTACGCTCTGACTGGCTGCACCTTCGACGAGATGAAGTTTTCCTCCTGGAGGCACCAGGAGAACAAATTCTCCTACTTAATAGATGTCTGCGAACTGGAGAACTGACTAAGGAGAAGATGATCAAATTGGCGACGCGGTACCTTCTCACGGAACGGATGTTCGAACAACAGGTGGAGAATGGCAAGCTGAACTCGACCCATCTACATACCTGGTACAACAAACCACACAAGTTCAACGTCAAGTCCGACGAAGTGTTCCAGTTCGCGTACGACAATCTAAGCCAGCTTGAGGAGCTGATCAACGAACTAGAAAGGAAACAACGAAGAGCGGAAAGAGATTTTCATCGCTCCAAAACGACATCTATCCTGAGCAAGAAGGACGCCAGCTGCTGCACATCCTTCGTAAGCGTTTCCAGAATGAGATTGGACAGCTCCGAAACAAGTTGAAAGATCAGGAGCTAAAACTGAAACGGATGCAGGACACGATCAATTCGTTGAAAAAACAGACCACGCCGAACACCTCAAACAGTGGCATAGAGGCTACGGTCGACCTCTCCAAGAAGACAGATAGGACCGCAATAGTGGAATCACCTATACCTGATCTGGTGAGCGACGACGAATACTTTCACCGCATGCTGGACGAAGTTCAAGGCAACAATATTGGCTCTGAGGTTCAGATGCAAGATCAGGAACTAGCGAACATCGACCGCATGGAACTAGAGAATGATGTTCCTGCAAAGCAAAGGGAACATCATCAACAAGTCCCTTTTTCTATGGTACAACTGGTGCCTGTTCCTGCAGAGCAAAGGGAACAGAAAGGGCAAGCTTCTGCTCATCAGCTACGACACTTACAGCCCCCAGAAACCATCAGAATGAGCATCGAGCACCTAGCGGCTATCGTCCTAGAATACAAGTGCAACATCCCGAACAGCATCGTCATGACGATAGCCACCTCGCTTGGATATACGCTGACAGAGACGATCATCATCTGCAAGCCCAGGCAGAAGCTCTACGAGAAATCCTGCATGAGTTCCCATATCGGACCATCAGAGATTCTGATAAGGTAGATGATACGGTGCAGTGTATCTTCTGCCTGGCCGTTGCTCGTCACTATTCCGACTCCTGTCCAGTTGCGATCGATGGCGAGGAGCGATTTGCTATAGTCATGAAAGAAGGGATATGCCGTTACTGCTTGGAGAACTGTCCAGCGGAACGTTGCAGATTCAGGACGAAACGGCCCTGCTGGTATTGTAAGAAAATAGAAGGTACGATCGTGGAGGACCTTATTCCCGACGACAGAGGACACCACAGAGCGCTATGTCCTGTACCAGACAGGAGATCCATCGTACGCGAGCGACTAACGCGAGTCCACAGGGAGATCGACAGGCTGTGGCCGCAATGAAGTCGTGCCGGCGGAGTGTCGACAAAGTCGACTTGATCTTTTATTGTTTAGTAGTGTTAGTGTTTAGTGTTTAGTGTTGTTTTAGTTCTTCCACCATTGTAAGCTATTAGCATGTGCTATTGAAGTCATGTTTTAACGAGATAGCTCCGGCTCGCGGCTATCTCGGTCGTTATCAATCGCTATGCAGTTGTATAAAAGCCGATGGAGAGGGGAGAGGTTCACTTCTTCTACTTCCCACTTCTTCTCGCTTGGCAATCTTCAGCTCTCAACTTCAGCTGACTACACAAGTGCCCGCTCTCCTCTCCACAAGTACTACGGCTTGTTAGTCTACTTCTTCGTTTGTTTGTTCCATAAACCTATAAAATAACTTGTGTTAAGTACAGCACAAGTTTTTCACCAGCAAACAGTCCCGCGTGGCATCACACAAGTGGGGTAGGTCTAAAGAGAGAGGGAGTAGGCACTTTCACATTATGAATGGGACGAACCTCTAAGCGATACCTACAAACAGCAGTGGATCAGTATCGTAAACGAGCTGTCAGGATTTGAGAAGCGCGTGTGAAGATGCATCACGCTATCAACAGTTTCGCACACCTTGGTTACCTACTGTGATGCAAGCTCGCTAGCAATGACTGCATACACTCTTAGTTGAGATCGAGGGATGCATCAATAGCAGGCCTCTTACGTATCAGGAAGACAACATCGAAGACGGGCTACTACCCCTTCGTCCTATAGACTTCCTTCAACGAAATATTGACATAACATTACCGTTGGAATTCTCTGAGGAGGACAAAAGGGATCCTACATACCTGCCCTCGAGTGAATCTGCAAGCTTAGAAACTCAACGCCAAACTCAGAAAGCTCTTAAATCCTCCTGTACTTTTACGGAGCACTATTGGAAGATGTGGAAGGATCAATATCTAAAATCACTCCGAGAGCAGCACCGCCAGAGCATCAATAACAAGGCAGGATGTGCAAAAATACCGCGCATCGGTGGTTCAGTGGTAGAATGCTCAACCGCGCGAGCAGTGGATGTCGCGTACAGCAATGTTAGTGACAGCTTTGCTTGCTCTCCTATGCTGCGTCACAACTCGGCCGGTCAATGAGTCAAGAACAACTGTGACAGACGATATCCCGGAGACCACACCAGAGTATGTAATTGAAGGGAATTCAGCAGACCCGGTGTTTCTGGTAAGGAAGGCATCGAAAAGCCGAATGCTCGCTTTTCCGGATCCATCAGTCCATACGCAAAGGTAAAAAAAATCAATCGTTGATCATGGCAACCAGACTCATCCACCCCCACTCTCTGATCAGACCGTACAATACATGTGTGTGCAAAGTCCGTCTTCGCACCTGGGTGTGCGGACAGGATTGGTCCTTCTCTCATTATGAAGTCAATAGCGACTCTGAGGCACCATACGCCCTTGGAGCGTGCACAGAATTGTGCCACGAGAGAAGCTACAAGGGAACAAAGTACGCGTCGAACAAATTCAGCTGGAGCGATGCATCAGACAAGTCGTGCGGATTTTTCGTACGATCAGGTCATTCTGTTATTGCGGATATTGTTATTGAGGATCGACCAGTGAACAAAGATGATCAATACGTAGATTTCCCGAGTTGTTCGATCACTCAAGTGTTCTGCAAAGTCAACAAATACACATACTACATCCCGATAGCCCAATCAGCGGCAAGGTGCGCATTTTCCGTCCAGAACCCATGGCGTGCGAATACATTAGACGCAGCAAGAAGTTAGTCGAGGTTGTTTGTCCCAATTCGGTATCTATGACCATCAGTTCAGGCCTATGGTCACATCCCGACTTGACACATGGCGAAATCCACTATTTATGACTGACCAAGGTGTCGTTATATCTATAGACGACTTGAAGCACGTTAATTCTAGCAATGGCCACGCAATCACAACATTCCTATATGGCCACAAGTCACAGTCCTTGACTGTGTATGGTGATGAATTTGCTTCACACTTGCACTCGGCACTGATGAAGTTGATGTCAGATGTAGACGGTCGACTGGGGACGTTCGAGACACGCCTGTTCCAACTGCAGCTGGATGGTGCTCACCGTGCATTGATCATAAACCACCAGGCTTTTCATATTGGAGCTCAGTACAAAAAAGAGCTGTCCAAAAACTTAAACTTGAAGGAAGACGACGACGGCTTGCTAAGAGCATATGGACGAATCAACAATTCGGAATTAGGAAACAAAAATCCTATCCTTGTTGTTCCAAACACAGAACTTTGCCGACTCATCGTGCAAGAAGCTCATGGACATTTCCACAGCAGCACGAACCACACTATAGCTGAAGTACGACAGCAGTACTGGATTCCTCGTCTGCGAGGAGAAGTAAAGAAGTGCATACGTTCATGCGTTCCATGCCAGAAAATCAACAACTTGCCCTATAAGTACCCAAGGATGCCGGACGTGCCTTCCCAAAGAGTGATGAAGTCTCGACCATTCCGGCATATAGGGCTTGACTACTTCGGACCACTGCACATATACGAAGAAAGCAAGCAACGTGCGGAAGTGTATGGGTGCATATTCACCTGCTCAGTAACTCGCCTAATACATCTTGAAGTCGTATCGGATGGAACAACAGAGAAATTTCTGAATGCCTTCCGACGGCTTGTTGCTCGTCGGGGAAAGCCGCAAACAGTTACCTGCGACAACGCACCTACCTTTATTCTCGGAAGCCAGATCATCAACAGCTGCTTGAAAGAGAAAGCGGATGACTTACTTCAAGAGATGAGCGGTAAACTTATTGAATGGAAGCACATAACTCCATACTCACCCTGGAAATGTGGCTTCTACGAACGACTCATCAAGTCAGTGAAGCATGCACTATTCAAATCTGTTGGAAAACGCATTCTCACAAGGGAGCAACTGCGGATCGAAATCGAGAGCTTGCAGTACCTTCCGAAGCGCAAGTTCCTTCAGCAAGCGACAATGAGACCAGAGGAGCGATTCCTCAGATGCGGATTCTGCTTTGCGAAAGGAGAACACTACAGTGACATGTGCCCGGACGCCCCTTCTCGGAAGGGGAGAATCAAGTGTCGCTTCTGTCTGGATGCACTTCATGAAAGTAACCGGTGCAAGAGAAAAAGAAAGGCGTGCAACTACTGCAATTCAATCGACCACCACACGGCTTTGTGCGACTTACCGGAGCAACTAGCGGACTTAGAAATGGAGTACGACGAGTTGCGGAACGAACTGGAAATGATCGACGACCACTACGGACCATCGACCTCAAGCCGCCGGGAGTACCGCGAACGCGAGTAGAGAAAAAAGTGGACTTCCGTAGCTTTTTAGGTTTCTTTAAGCTCATGTAGGATAACTCTTGCTCTAGACCACATTTTCTCATACAAGAATTTGCTGTGTTTCCCATAGGCTTGAGATGTTGACGCCGACAAGGCAGGAATGTGTGAGACGGCGGCTGCGACCGCGTATATATGTCGCCTGCTCGGCACCACACGGTGCTTCGAGCTTTTTGCTCGTCTTATTTTTCCTCTATTTCACTTTTATCGATTTCTCTCTTCTGTAGCATCTAGGAATTTCAGGGTAGGAAGGTGCATTTTTTGTAAGGGTGCATTAAAGGTGCTTAAGCTGAGTCACTTTCTTACTCATCATCGGCAGATTGCTTTCTGGTGTATTTTCGTGCATATTTTATTATTTCTATTACAATAAACGTTTAATTACCCAAGTTTGAGGTAATCTGCGTAGCAGTTATTCACTGAGGTATCGATCGCATACCAGCAATTAGATCCAGTAAGAAGAAACGAGTGAGGGAGAACCTGGCTTCGGAAGACATGTCAACGACAACTTGAAACGGTATCTTTTGAGCATGAGAACGATTGCAGAGGAGCAACCTTGAGACAGAAGTACTGCGCAGCACAAACCAATGACATTACTGGCCGGTCAGGAAAGATTGTCTATGATAAAGGTACCGAAGTGGTGAAGGGCTTGATGCCAATAAAGTACGCACCAAGTCCTAGATGCTAGCGAATTTTATGTTTTACAATAACCACTTTCCATAGATCAGTGATGCTGCAAAGTCGCGCGAAGCGCGAAAGTGCGAGACACGCCATTAGGCGTGTCGGAGCACTTGTAGAGAATAGATAACGATAGCATAATCTGAGAGTATTGTGCGCTTATAATGCAGTTATTGTTGTTTTAATTATTTTTGTGTGGGGTTAAACCTATCTCTAAAGCGCACAAACCTTGGGGTTAGTTATTTTCCTAACGAACTTCCGTGCGTGGATAGCGGTGTAGATGAGCCGAGGCGGATGTTGACCGATCACAGAATCGGCCTTTTAAACGATTAAACATTCACAAAGTGCTTGGTATAGAGAATCGTATGGCAAATATAACGCAGTAGGTGAACAAAGGAGTCTACCAAAAGTGCACATTTATGTACTAACGACTCCGAAATGCTGCTAACGTAATTGTTGCCGAAAAATGTGATGAAAACGTGAAAAAGAAAACTGCAAAAGTGAATTCCGAACGTTGCTATATCGAACTTCAGACATCTAGATTTTCTTCTCTTCTTTTACTGTTTTATGGTTATTGGAGCCACATTTCAATTGGATTTTGCTACTTCGTTATTTGAAGATACCCAAGCTAAGGTAGAGCATGCTGGCTGATTTTTTTCGAAAATTTAGAACCTTTTACGGAGCCGATTTCGTATAACCCCCTTGTCTATCGCCAACTCGCCTTTGTGACGCAAAAGCGTTTTTTGCGTAGCATCATGATAACTTTTTTCAAAGAAAAGTCTTCCTTACAAAATTTTATAAAGATCGTTAGTATCATAATTGCTATTATATAATTTGGCATACGATGCAAAACTATTAGGTTGTTGCATATGAAATGGCCGATTTTGCTACCTCAAGCTCTGGTCAACTTTTAGTGGCTACGAATGTTTCTGTTTTAGGCATTGCATATAGATTCTGAAGGTGGAGAATCTCCGCTTTCTTACCATTTTGGCTTTGTGATACAATCGCCTCTTGCCGAGTTTTTCGCGTTGTTTTTACAGTATGAATCAACGTGATGTACGGGTGCTCTACTTTAATGAATGGAAAGGTGGATACAACGCCACAGCCGCAGCTCGTAATGTCAACGCTGCATTCCGCTGAGGAACGCAAAATTGGCCACTGGTTCGAAAGTTTTCGAACTGGAGACGAAAGCCTCGAATGCGAAGACCGAGGTAGGCCGCTAGCACTCCTTAACGATGGCAAACTCAAAGCCATGGTGGGAGCGGATCTGTGTCAAACTGTGAGAGAGCTGCCACAGTATTTCGGCGTTGACGGCAGCACTATCAGTCGCTACTTAAATGCGATCGGAAAAGTAAAGAAATTGGATCCTGCAGGAACTGAACGCCGGGCAGAGGTTGAAGCGCCACGACACCTGTGTTTCATTAAGGTTGTGTGTAATCTAAGGAAGTTTTTTTAACAGGATGGTTACATGCGACGAAAAATGGAACCCTCATGATCTCGAAATCATCGTCGCTCTGCAAAATGGCTAGATGAAGGTCCCAAGGAGATGCAGGAACCACGACTCCATCCAAAGAAGACCATGGCGGCGTATGGTGGACAATGGCTGGTATCCATTACAAGTTCTTGAAGTCTGGAGAGACTATCACAGCGGAGAGATGCTGTGCCGAAACTGAAGTGATGCTCCAGAAGTTGATTGAAAAACAGCCGGCTTTGGTCAATCGAAGTGGTCTAATCCTTCTGCATGACAGCGCGCTTCCGTACGTTTTAAAAAATGTTGGAAAAAAAGAAACTGGATGAATTGGGATACAAAACTGCGATTGATTGTGTTGATTGAGTTGATTGCGAAGCAGATAGCTTTGGTCAATCAAAAAGGACCAATCCTACTTCATGACAACACGTTCCAAAAATTGTCGTCCAGAAATTGGATGAATTGGGTTACGAAACTCTGCCACATCCGGCGTATTCACCAGATCTGTCACCTACCGATTATTATATTTTCAAGGAATTAGATCGTCATGTGGAGGACAAAAAATTCAGCAAATAAGATGATGTCGAAAATGACTTCTTATGTTTTCTTAATTCTCGGAGTTTTGATTTTCAAAAAGGCGGAATATCTAAACCATTGCTGCGTTGAAAAAAACGTGTATTTATTGTAATTGTCGTGGTGCTTATTTCGTTGAAGAAAATTACTTATAAACAAAGTTATGATCTGTCAGTTTTCAGTTAAAATCGGCCATTTCATATGCAACGACCTAAAAGATAGAAGCCTGCCTCAATTAGGGAAGCTCTCAATTGAAATGTCCTTTCAACCTACCGCCGTCGTGTCTAAGCCGTAGTTTATACTTGCGCCGCCACGCGGCGCGGCACCACGATCGCCATAGATATCGATTTTTTGCGCCTCCCGATCGATATCTATCCTGACCATCGTGCCGCGCCGCCCAGCGGCGCAAGTATAAACTGGGCTTAACCTAGTTGTGCTTCTGGCAGCAAAAGAACTCTTCAACCTTCTTCCTTAGCATTTGTCCCGCTTGACAGTGGGGTCTGCTCTACTGGTCGGGATTAATACCGGCTTCTTTTACATCTTCGTACATTTGAAGTCAATTTAACCCTTGGCTGCCGTTGCGGTCACTCTCATACATTTGCGTTAAGGTCAATGATCCAAACACCATTTCCACGATCATCATGACCATATTACCGTAAGCGGGTTTCGGGTAGTTTATGACTTGTTTATTTGTTTATTTGTTACGACTATTTAGGACAGCCGTGTGACAACTAATTGAACATCACTACTCAACAGCAAATAATACTTCAAAACAACAGAACAATAAACGTACAATTAGCACCTCAGGAGAGCTTTCTCAGCAACTCGTCTGAAAGGTTCAACATTTTTTTGACAGGGATGTAAATCACTTTTCAATGCCAGGTATGCAGATAGGCCCCTAACAGTAAGAAAGTGAGCCCTGGCTCCTGATTTCGGTTTGGAGTACCAAATTTTGTAGCTAGTTCCTCTCGTCCTGCATGCAATGAGCTTGTAAAATTTCGTCGATCTTATTCGTACTTGCCCCGACAGAATTTTGAACACCCAGCACACATCTGTCAACAACCTTCGTGAGCTCAAAGAGCTGAGACCAAGAAATTTATTGCGTATTTCCGCTCTAGGAATTCTAGAATGGAAGAATTCATTGTACCTCATCACTAGTTTCCTAGTATAGTTGCTTTGGACACGTTCAATCTCTTGAATATCCTTCTTCTTATGTGGCGAAAACAAGACTGTCCTGCTTTCGACAATTGGCCTCACAAACGACTTATACGCCTGCAGAAAAACTGATTTATTCGTAGTACAGAGTCCTTCAAATATCTGGTAAGTCCTATTAAGCGCTTTTCTGCAGATTAATCTATAGTGCTCTGAAACTTCGAGCGACATCGAACCGGAGACATTGCGAATTTGATCAAAACGCATTACACCAGGCGTCCAGCGCAGTATATTCTCCATTACACTGGACCGTGTCTCAGCCTCCTCTGTTGCAGACCAGGATTCAGCAGCCAACATCACTACTGGTTCGACGATGTTTTGTGGATCTCTGAGTTAAGGCGTTTGTTATCTTCAATAGCACAGAACGCTTGAAATTGTGCGCTATTTGGACCACGCCGACCTCACGAGTGAGTTGACCTTCATAGTCAGAGCACCATGAGACGCAATTGCAGACCCAATATGCGCGAAGTCTCGCTCTCACGTTGCCAGAAGACCTCCCCATTTAGAGCCTAAAGAGTGTACTTTTTCAGAAAATTCATATTATGGCAATTTTTTGGCGTCGCTCATCCACGACGACTAACCTGGTACCAAAATTATCTAAAATGTCTTATTTTCAACAATCCGTGCTGTCTCAACTGTACTGTCCATTCGTTGATATTTCGATAGATAAAAACCATTTTTGGCACCATTGTACTTTCACAACTCCAAGGGTCGATGAGAGGTCGAAAAAAATTTTCGCCCAAACTTCGGCTAGGGGGGGGGGTTATTTGGGGTGCTGATCACGAATCTGAGATCAGTTTTCAATATTACGACCGATACGGTTGGTTACGATAGGTGCGGGTAACTAAGGCTGCCAAGGTCATGGTCACTGATTTTCCCAAACTTCGGCTAGGGAGTTGCTTGGGGCGCTGACCACGATACGACATCCGTCTTCGTTTTACGCCGGAGTACGGTAGGCTGTGGGTAAGCAGCGCTTCAGGAAGGGTTGCTGTCACCTGCACCTATCGTAACCTACCGTACTCCAGCGTAAAACAAAAAACGGATGTCAGATTTGTGATCTGCACCCCAAATATCCCCCCTCCCCAAATAACCCCCTTGCCGAAGTTTGGGCGAAATCGGTGACCATGACCTTGGCAGCCTTAGTCACCCGCACCTATCGTAACCTACGATAATCAGCCGTAATTTTGAAACCGGATCTCAGATTCGTGATTAGCACCCCAAATAGCCTCCTAGCTGAAGTTTGGGCGAATTTTTTTTTTACCTCTCCTCGATCCTTGGAGTTGTAAAAGTACAATAGTGCCCCACGATTTTTTAAAATAAGCGACATGAATTGGATTACATATACATATTTAGAAAGCTCATATAAGCTGCCCAACAAAGTTCAACACGTTATGAAAAAATCTTAGTTTATTTTTATAAAAAAATGGTGTGAAAACCAATAAAACGAAAAAAACTTCATTTCTTTTGCATCGACCTTATATTTGCGTTTTCACATTTCCACATTGTCTTTATTCGCTCTTATTTATTCGATCGATTTTCCATTTTTCATCCCACGGTTTGCTTTTTGAGTAAATGTAATGTAGCAGACCTGATTTTTGCTTGCAAATTTTTTTAAATGTGTTATTCAATTTTCAACTGTTTGAGAAAAGCTTTCAGCAAATGAATCATTAAATCGCTGCTCATTATTTCAGAAAATTCTAACACCAAATTTTTTTTTTTAACTAGTGCTGAAAATTTGCTTGAAAACACAAGTGCGCTGTGCAGGCCAAATGAAAAAAGGTATCCCTAAGCTAAAAATTAACTCTGTATTCAGATTGGCTTCAAATATGTCCCGCCAATGCAGCATTCCATAAAGCGATCGAAATTCTTGATTCTTATCCAATGAAGCCTTTCATCGGTATTCTGCGCGCTGGTAGAAGTAACCATGCAATAAAATTTTCTCTTTTTCTCAAAAAACCTGAAACGATGTCACTTCGCAACACCTATGCCCATACTGAAGAGAGGCCCGAAATTTTTTCCTAATTTTGAATGATTATGAAATGTTTACGTTTTTAGCCCTACACCAAAGAGATTGTGATAATTTTGAGGAGCCCGAAAGAGAAGGTCTTCTGATGAAGTTGAGATGAGATTGCGCCATGCTTCCGCCCAGTGTATGGCGATGTTTATTTGATTGGGGCGGAGAGTCGTTGGATACACCGCCCTCAGAAAGGGGCGGGGCGAGAGGCGCGCCGGAGACAAGATGTCCGGGTCCCTACCTTCACGTGGCGGCATCGCATTTCTAATCACCTCCTTTGGCCCTGCAGCTTTATCCTGAACTGATTTCGTTCTTGAGACAAGAGTCAGAATCTTGTTCACCATATTTGGAGGAAAAGAGTTTTCAGCTGCAGCGCCAAGGTTTTCTTCAGGTCCCGCCACATTGCTCAGTACTAAGGTGTCGTCCGCATTTTCCGACAAGTACAGCAACGTCTTAGGCGCCTTTTATACTTGCGCCGCAGCGCGGCGCGGCGTGATGGTCGGCATGGCTATCGATTTTTCGAGCCGCGAGGCGGCGCCGCATCGCTTTTATACTTCGCCGCCGCAAAACACCACACTTGACGCGCTGCGAGAGTATAAAGCGCCTTAACGAGATATGTCATGACAACAACGCGACCCATCCACTAGAAAGTTCTTCAACAAAGGAAAATTATCTGGTCTTTGGAAGGAGAGAACGGTGAGCCGGTTTTGCACACAATTACGGATAAGCTTTCAGTGTGGAACTTCTGATCGGAATCACCCATAGTCTCCAGTTGAGGCGAAAAAAATTTTTTTGTGAAAAATGAAAGAATCTAGAGAGAAGAGCGACGTTCTCCTTTCCTCCACTGCCTCCATAACCGAACCGACTGGAAAATGACTTCAGAGTTCCCTGAGATGCGCTTCCCAATCGTCTCCTATCAGCTGTTAGATTTTTGGACGATGTCACGGCAATTCACGACGGTTTCGCGCGCAGCAAACTTGTCCAAATAGGGCGGCGCGGGCAGGGCAGGAAGGGCGGCAGGCAGCACGGTGTACCGAGCGACTGCCCCCCCCCCCTTTGATCGGTGGTGTTCGTAGTTAGTCATACGTATGCATGTAAGCCAATCTGGTTGACTCCAAAAGCATTACTTGTCCAGTTATCCTTTTGAGTTACAAAAACGTATTTTTGTGCTTCAGTAGATTTTATATTTATTTATTTATTTGGAGCATTAGGTGAAACAACAACAACAACAAGGGCGATAACAGCATTTAATAGTTATATCCCCAATCCCTGCATTCGCAGTAACGGTTCTGGCAAGTTCCGGACAACCTCTGAAAACACTTCAGTTAGAGACAGAACAGGTGTAGCATAACAATGAAAATCTCAACTTCATTCAACTCAGCGTAACATAAAAAGCTGTCTAGCACGCTGCGGTCAGGCCTCTAACCCGCTTATGGTGGGAGTTGACTCAGGTTAAGATTAGTTCTGATTAAAGTATTTGGGGTCTAGATTATTAAGTAATTATAAATAACGGGGAAAATCTGGTATGTAACTTTCTGACTAACTAATTAATATGTACATCCTCTAAACACAACGACCTTACAAGGGAAGCTCATAAACTTCCCCGAAGATTCTCAACAGGCCCAATATGATATTGAAGGACATGAGACGAGAAGGACAGAAATGTTTTTGTTTTTGCAACGGGCAACTGGGTGGTACGACAATGACGAAAAACTGTCGCAAGGCAATCTCGTGTTCAGTCCGATGCCGTCCAGTCAGCAGTGCCGAGTTAGCCGAGTGGGTAGGGTTATGGACTCGTGAGGACGAGGTCGCGGGTTCGGATCAAGACCTATGCAAATTGCTGAAGTCATGGTGAAAATCATATAAGTTTTTTTTTCATTTTTGCACTATTGTGAAGCATTTTCTTTTGCACACTCCATGCATTAGTATACAGCAAATGCAGAGTGTAGAAAACAATGTAATGCTTTGCAATGTAAATTATTTGAGAACTCTACGGAAAATTCTCGCATATTGATCCCCGTTAAAAACCCTGTTAAATACATAATATTCACTAATGCCTGTGAAATATATAACATTTGACAGCTGGGTTAGTGGCACAGTAGTTTTATGGTGTCGTGTCTGTGCTGACCCATTTGCAATTAACTTCTTCGCAAAAAAAAAAGAAACATGTGGTAATGGTATTAGGGTGTCCCTAAAGTCCCCGTCGTTTTTTTTTTGAACAATTCATTGCGGATTCCTCCGACGCTCTCTTGTATAGCGTTATACAGCATTCGAAAGAGAATGGTTTGCTCAATCAGAAAATTTAATGCATTTCTTTTTTCATACTGAATTTTGGTTATTTTTAGGTCGTTAAAGTGAAAAGTGAAAAAGTGAAAAAGTAGCCATATGCGCACTTGTTCTCTCCGCTTAGGTTTGGAACTTTTTGCGCAGTTTTTTATGGCATTTGGAAGACAATGATCTGTATTACAAGAATACGTGTTGGTCCAACTTGCTCATTTCTCCTCTATTGATTTTTTGGTCATCAAGTTGGAACGTCCGACTTTTCCGTCCGAACTTTTACCGAAACTCCTGCTCTATAGTAGTTTTTTGCATAGTGTTATATGTCGTTCGAAAGAGAATGTCTTGCTCAGTAAGAATTTGTGTCGCGTTTATTGGCTCATGCTGATTTCTGTCGATTATCAACAAAATGCCAAAAAAGGAACAATCAATCTTCAATAACAACTCCTTATCCTTGTTCAGTCTGCCTTGCTTAGTTTTATATGACACTCGAAAGTGCATGTCTTGTTCTACCAGAATATATGATTTGTTCTTCGGCCATTCAAATTTTTGCTAATTTTCAGGTCATCAAAATGGAGCAGTGCAAGGTCAACAAGGATGAGCACTTTTGGCACCTTCTTCTGTTTGCTTTCAACCAGAGTCCTATTGTGGCTTGAATATGTCCGTGTGATCAATGGTCATCAGGAACCAGCGAGTGGCGATTGCTGCCAGTCTGCTTGCCCGTCATCATTCTTCACACGGACATATTCAACGATTTTTGAACATAATTGTAACTAGCGATAAAAAATAGTGTTTGTACGGTCAACGAGGGTCCTAGTGCCTTAGCCGCATTAGAATCCTGGTTGAAAGCAAAGAGAAGAAGGTGCCAAAAGTGCTCATCATTGCTGACCTCTCACTGCTCCATTTTGATGAACTGAAAATTAGCAAAAATTTAAATGGCCAAACAACAAATCATATATTCTGGTCGAACAAGACATGCACTTTCGAGCGTTATATCACTCGTCATGTAAAACTGAGCAAGACAGACTGAACAATGAGAAGGAATTGTTGGTGAAGATGATTTTTCTTTTTTTGGAATTTTGTTGATATTCGAAAGAAATCAGAATGAGCCAATAAACGCGACACACATTCTTACTGAGCAAGACATTCTCTTCCGAACGACATATAACACCGAGCAAAAAAGTCCTACCACAGAGCAGGAGGTTCGGTAAAAGTTCGGACGGAAAAGTCGGACGTCCCAATTTGATGACCTAAAATCAATAAAGGACAAGTGAGCAAATGGGACCAACACATATTTTTGTAGTGCAGAACATTGTCTACAAAATGCTATAAAAAACTGCGCAAAAATTCCAAACATACGCGGAGAAAACAAGTGCGCAAATGGCCACTTTTTCACTTTTCACTTTAACGACCCAAAAATTAACAAAATTCAGGAAAAAAAGGAAAAGCAATACATGTTCTGATAGAGCATTCCATTTTCTTTCGAATAAAGTATAGCGCAATGCAAGAGACCGCCGGCGGAATCCGCAATGAATCGTTGACAAAAAAACGGCGGGGACTTATGGGACAACAACATTTGTTCAGAATCCATTAACTGACTTGTAGTTCAAAGCGAAAGCGACTCACATATCTTCTGCAGTAGGCGTCGCACGCCAGGTATCCAACAGTTGCGCACAGATTTTGGGAGTTTTGGTAGCCATAATAGTTGTCGTAATAATTGGGGTAGCCGTTCCACCGGTTGTACTGGTACCATCCTCTGCTTGCTACATCACTCGTTAGGAAAAGCAGGACGAAGCAAATCCAGATCCCGCTTCTTCCGGCCAACATTTGCAGTGCGTCTGCAAAACCATCATTTCTGATGGGTTATTGACACACCGCACGTATAAGCAATGGAGAAAAGCTAGTTTTGCATAAACTACACGCCTGCCAACTGGAAGAGAGTAATTTGAACTTTCATAAACGAATACAGAAATCGTATGTGTCACGTTTGCTGCGCATGTAGCTCCTATCCTGTGCAACCAGAAACGGCCGCTCTTCTTTGAAAAGTTAGATCAAAAATTACATTGCGTATTATAATTATAGGTGCAATCAATATTAGGCAACCATCCACTGTCCTCGAATTTTCACAAAATCTGTTGCACTCAGAAATACTATCGTGCTCGAAAATCTCAATAGATATAGAATGCCTGGCGCATCCCTGATTGGATTGATTATATCCTTTCTTCTTTAGTGGGGGGGGGGGGGGTGGTGGTATTGAGTGGTTATCAACACACTCCTTTACAAACAAACAAGCACAGGCAGACGGACAAACCTCAGTTCCCGCTTTTGATAGGATCTACAATGCGAACAGTTTGCACCCCAGGTTACAAATTTTGAAGAAGAAACAACGAGTAGACAGCGGCGGGGGGTTGTTTGGTTGTGATACGTGCCGTGTGTTTAGTTGTGTTATTCCGTGTGTTAGTTGTGCAACGTGCCTTGCGACTCAGTAGACGTTCGACTACGTGTTCTGCACGTCCACTGAGTCGCCAGCACGTTGCACAACTACAACCACCCCCGTCCCCAGCCCAACACTTTCCCCCAACACTCCTCCAGCGCCGCATCTCCAGGTGCGTTTGGCGACGTGTTCGCAAGTCTACTGAATCGCATGCACGTTGGGCAACGTGTTCGAGACGTCTACTGAGTCGCCAAGCATGGCACAACTACAACTCTCCCCCCCCCCCCCCCCCCCTGCCTACACTTCCTCCCAACGCACTCCTCCAGCACTTCTGTGCAAACAAACACACACTCACACACAGACAAACGACCGTTCCCGCATATACATATATAGTAGGCCTATGGCTATGGCTTATATGGCCTATGCCATACCACCGCTCACCCCCAGGAAGCCTAATGATACGCTCCCATAACGATCGTTTGTGCACAATGTAGGGAATACCACGTCAACACATCCTACTGCTGTGTTCTGCTAGGTGGAAGCCCATGAGCTGCAACCCTCTTCCGCGCAGTGCGCCTGCGCAGTCAGTCGCACCGCTTGGCGAATTGACGCGCCGCGCCGCGGCGGGAGTATAAAAGCCGCGTGATGGGATAGATGCTGAACTCATTGTACGAGCTCATGCAAGTGATTGGAGATGCAAAGCATTCTGCGCCCTCTCCGATTAGATGAAGCAGTACTACTACTACTACTACAATTACGTAAAGTGTTCTACTCCAGTCGAGATACTTGCATTTTGTTGCGCCGGAGAGCAAAGGCATATGGGCGCTATGGCGTTGCACCGTAGAATGCGACGTGCAAGCGTGGCGAGTAGGTGCATACATCGAACGAAACACAGTCCTATCTCCTCCTTTTGACTACAGATCCGCGTTCATTTGCTTCCGTACTGCACAAGGATAGTCATTAAACCTAACTGGCGGCTGCAGTGGTAACGAGCCTACAGTATCCCGCAAACCTGCATATCATCCCAGCCGTTGGAGCTCGTTTTCGTCATTGAGAGCGCAAGGAACTCCAGAGTGTGCGCCATCCAAGCTGCTAGTTTGGAAACTGCTTTCGTCACCCGAGGGAAGTGCCAGAAAACGACGACCAATTATGTGGACGTCGAAACCCCTCAAATCTCAACCATTCAATTGAAATGCAGCAATCACGCAACTCGGAAGAACCGAACTTCCCACCTCCCTCGCATAAAGTAACGCCACTATCCACTGCCCCACGACCCACTTGCCAGTACTGCCATTGCGGGCGTACAAGACATCGAAAGACAACGAAGCATCGACAGTACCCGCATACACTACAGTACCCTGCAAACCTACACATCAACCGGCGGCTGGAATTGCAAAGACCACTAGAATGAGATAGGAATAGACGTGTTACGTGTGAGCGCGCAATTGGTGCAGGAACACATCATTCGACTCGAATGCACACGTAAGCTGCGTCAGCCTCCACATAGGCATTCGACCGATGCGCATCCTGAATGCCCGCAGTGGCCCTAGCGCCAGACGGATCGTGGCTCAGTCGATGGGGGCTGTTTCATACGAGGGAGTTCGAGGG
Organism: Heligmosomoides polygyrus polygyrus; assembly: GCA_947396885.1. Classification (NCBI taxonomy): domain Eukaryota; kingdom Metazoa; phylum Nematoda; class Chromadorea; order Rhabditida; family Heligmosomidae; genus Heligmosomoides; species Heligmosomoides polygyrus. Next base: position 10,421,265 of record OX377202.1, read on the forward strand.
TTCTATTCTCCTGCATCGGGGGATTTTTTTTCATTTCAACTGTCTGATTGAGATTTGAGCGGTTTTGACTTTACACCATCTTTGGGTGTTTTGTGTGCATTTCTCCCGCTGTCTGCGCTTGTGTAGAAACCAGCTGCGGACCCCCCATGAGCGACGAAAGAGCTTGAATAGAACGATCATATTGATACGACCGTGCTTGAATGGCAAAGTTGCGCCCTGACGCAGAAAATCTATTCCGATCTGATTTTAGCGGCCATAGATCCACTCCAGGCGCTATGGTAGTTGGGGGAGGGTCACCTTGCAAAAAGTGTCACAGACAAAAAAAAAAGAAACGGTAACACACTGATAGTAAAGGAAACAACCAAACAGAGCTATAGCATTGTTTGGTTGTTTCCTTTATTTAGAGCACAGATTTAGGCAGGGCATAGATCTAGGCAGGGGAAGGGACTCCAGGGTGTGGGTTAGGGACGACGGAAGTTGGGCCGTTGGCGGCGTTAGCCCTATGCCTGGGGGCGGAAGGCTGGCTCAAGTTGGCTGGAAACAACGATGAAGAGCGAGCGATGGTGGCGCCTTGCGTAGAGGTTCAGCGTAATCCCCATAATCGCAGTTTCCAGCCAACTTGAGCTCGCCCTCTGCGTGCAGGCATATGGCTAACACCGCCAACGGCCCAGCTTCTGTCGTCCCTAACTCTGCGCAGAGTTGTATTGGGGTCGCGATATTTGCATTTTGTTGTTTCACAGAGAGAGAGAGACGATTCTGCCTATATACAACACTTGGGCCGTTTCGATCTACCGTTGAGATAGTTTCCTGGTTAGCAATTCTTCTTTTCCCTAGCCTGGTTCTGCGCTCGAAGAGCGCTGAACACAGCTGCTGACTCGCCCTGGTCGAGGAAAGCGGTTTCCACACGAGCAGCTGGGATCGCAGCCACCCTGGGGTCCCTTCCCTAGCCTGCTGCAGAGGGTCTTACTTAGATCTAACCAGATTCTCCTGATGTCGCGTCATATCGACGTGGCCATTTTCGATATCCACCGACACCATGGTCAGTCGATATGGAGGAGGGTCGTTGAGCGGTCGGTGGCGGATCGCGGCTTTTCCACCGCCGCTACAGGAGAGCACTGGGAGAGAAGCAGTTCCTGCACGAGCACCTTGGACGCACTACACCCTGGAGTCCCTTCCCTAGCCGAGTTGTGCGCTCGAAGAGCGCATAACCCGTCTCCGATGTCCCCCTCAGCGACGAAAGCATTCTTGCCACGAGCCGCCTGGATGGCCCACACCCCGGAGTCCCTTCCCTAGTCGAGTTCTGCGCTCGAAGAGCGCACAACCCATCTCCGATGTCCCCCTCAGCGACGAAAGCATTCTTGGCACGAGCCGCCTGGATGGCCCACACTCCGGAGTCCCTTCCCTAGTCGAGTTCTGCGCTCGAAGAGCGCACAACCCATCTCCGATGTCCCCCTCAGCGACGAAAGCATTCTTGGCACGAGCCGCATGGATGGCCCACACCCCGGAGTCCCTTCCCTAGCCGAGTTGTGCGCTCGAAGAGCGCACAACCCATCTCTGATGTCCCCCTCAGCGACGAAAGCAGTCTCGGCACGGATTGATGTGCAAGTTTGCGTGGTACTCCAGCAGGAGCTGGCATATTGCCAGCGGAGCAAGTGGTTAGTTCTAATGGCTATCGCTGCAGAGTCCCCTGAGCGATGACAGAGCTTGAATAGAGCGGTCATATTGATACTGCCGTGCTTGAATGTCAAAGTTGCACCCCGATGCAAAAAATCTATTCCGATCTGATTTTAGCGGCCATAGATCCACTCCTGAACTTCGAAGGCAACCTTCAAACAGCACAGAGCATAGCTATGCACCTCTAAAGGCCGCCACAGACTTCTGCGGCGCCGCTTGAGGCGAGGTCTGCGTCTCTGCCCTATGGTTAAGCATAGGGCAGCGGCGCCGCAGAAGTCTGTGGCGGCCTTAAGGCCTATGTTATACTCCCGCGGGAGCATCCGTGGGACGTCCGCGGACGGAAGGTGTACCGCGGACGTCTGCGTTGTCGTCGAGCCGAGGCTGCTAGCGTCGCACTGGAGCGCGTTTGTGGCGCCCGACTCCTCCGGACGTATAACAGCTTTCTCCTTGTCTGTCGGCGGTGATTCGCGAACGGCGGCGGGGCGCGGTCATTGGCCAGGTGAAGGATCTCGGCGCGATTCCCGCCCGTCCGCGGAAGCTCCCGCGAGAGTATAACATAGGCCCAAGCGATGTGAGCAGTTTTACTTCGGAATCATCATGGAGATATGTGTAGCCTCAGTGTGAAGTCCTCACACGAGGAAATCCGTGCTCTAGCCCGGGTTTCGCACTCCAAACATCTTCCCCGTTTTCAATTTATCGTTAGTTTACACAGCCCAGTATGAGTGATCACTGAGCTCACAAAGAAAGGATCAACCACTCACCGGTGAGGCAGCTACTATTGAAATGCTCACGTGGGTTAACCATTTACCAGTGAGGCAGGCAGCTGTTGATAGAGTGATAGTGATTTGATCCGGTGGAAAACCGGTAAAATGAGTCTTATCAGTGAAGAATCAGAAATTCACAGGTGGATAAAACGATAAACCCTTTTAGAGCACGTTACCTTGATCTATGGTGATCTTTTGGGCATTTCAAAGGCTTCCGGTCTTTAGTATTGCACACTACACACACAACACCAACGTCTAAACTCTAAAGAGAGGCTGAAATTTTTCCTAATTTTGAATGATTGTAAAATGTTTACTTTTTTAGCTCTACACTAAAGAGATGTGATTAGTTTGAGGAGACAGAAAGCGAATGTCTTATGATGAAGGTTGTCCTGAGACGAGATTGCGCCATGCTTCCGTCCAATGTGTCGCGATGTTAGTTTGATTGGTGGTGTTCGAACCTTTCGCATCAATCAGCACAGTGGCCGTGTAGGGAAAACTCGACACATGTTTTGAAGAAATGTTGTCTCCTCGTACTTTTCAGTCTCTTCTAACATGCATATTTTTACCATACAAGAGTTATAGATATGCAAGGTGTTATGGCTGGACGATCACAGTGGTGACCTAGTGTAGCGAGCCCGTTGCCCGATGGCCACGGTGGCGGCTCTTCTTCCTCCGTCAAGCCGCGTGCGGTTGCGTCGTGCCGACATGGCAATTTTCCATATCCACCGACACCACGGTCAGCCGATATGGAGGAGATTCGTTGATGGGTCGGTGGCGGATCGCGGCTCTTCCATCGCCGCTACAGGAGAACCCTAGGAGACGGGGACAGTTCTCGCACGAGCAACTTGTATGCACCACAACCTGGGATCCCTTCTCTTGCCTGTCTCTGCGCTCGAAGAGCGCAGAACCCAGCCGCGGACTCCCGCGCAGGGCTAAGAAGGAAAGATTTCGCGCTCTGTCGCAAAAATGCGTGAAAACGATCGCGCGGATGTCAATTCGTTAGCCCAAATATTGCGGCTGGTGCGCGCGTGCGATGAGCACTCGCGGCTTGGAGGAGGAGGGATAACCGCAATCGATGACCACCCACGTATGTGTGGCGGTAACTCGCCAGGGCAGGTCAAAGTAAGGACAGGTGGGAAACGGGAGCATAAAAGGCCGCTGCTGAGACCCATAGGGGTTGTCGCCGAGGGTCGCCGAGGGTCAACGAGTTTCCAGAGCTGCAGCCTGCTTCCCCTCGCATCCAGCCCATCGCCGTATCGTTCTTGCGGCCGAGTTATTACATAGGTGCGGCAAAATTACCCGTGCACTGAAAATTCCATGGCATTTTGAAATCAAACTTCGCAGATCAATTCTAATTATCGAAATTATCTACTACAAACATGACAATTCAAAGCATGCTAAGAGTTGTCGAAATCATCACCTTCAGCCTCCACACAGTCCTTCAGACGGACAAAGGCTTCGCATTTGGCACGCAGGTACGGTTCATCAATTTCGTCCCAGGATTTTAAAAGCGCTTCTTTATGAGAGTCCAAATTTGGTTGCCTGATAGAGCAGGCTTTTTTCTCTAAGACGTCCCACACAGAGTAATCCATTGGGTTAAGGTCCGGAGAACTGATGGGCCATTCGCCGTGGGTGATGAAGTCAGTCAGCTGCTCGGCGCACCATTCCTGGACCACCTTCGCTTTGTGTGCTGGAGCAGAATCTTGTTGAGTGCACCAGTAGGCTTCTGCGAAGTGGGAATCGGCCCGCAGCTTGAAAACTTTTTCCAGGGTATCCTTGTAAAAGCTGCGTTGATTTTCAGTCAGCTTCGACGAAAACAAGTGTAGGTTTTCCTGAAGATGTGACTCCTCCCCAAAGCATAATGGATTGAGGCTTTTTCGCACTTTCCTGAAGTTACTCTTTTGTGGTAGCATCAGCAAGCGGGTCCTCAATAACCCCCTCATTTTTGGGAGTTGAAGGCTGGATTCAAGGTGAAAATCTTTTCATCGCTAAAGACAATGTCTCGACCGCGTGCCACCGTGAATCGCTGCAGCAACTTTTTGCATCTTTCCAATCTCCTCTTCTTCATAGTGTCCGTCAGTAGTTGGCCCTTCTGCATTCGATAAGGGAGCTTCTTAAGCTTTTCCCTGACTATCCCCCTCATTGACCATTCGCTTATTTCTACGTCTTTTGCCACCTGGCGCGTCGATCTCCTGGCGTTTCTCTGGATTTTTTCTCTCACGAGTTTAACATTTTTCCGGTTGGCAGCTGTCGTGGGACATCCTCTTCCTTTTCTATCCTTTTCGGTCTTCAATTTCTTGTAGCGATTTACTGCATCCTAAACCGTTCTTATCTCTCATTTGATTGCCGGCCTTATGAAGTTCGGTAATAGCACTTCGTAGGTTAGAACGCCTACCCATTTCGTACTCAAGTGCGTATGAGTTCCACAATGTTCAGTCAACATATATTAGGCAAATGAAGCGGAAAAATTTCTAAGAAATTTTTTAAAAAATTTAAAGCGTTTAGGTGCACGCACAATTTTGCCGCACCCTGTACTTGCCTCCTTGCACGCGGACCTGATGCTCTCTGTTAACACAGAGAGCGATAAGAAGAGACTTCAGACATCAAACTAACTGTATCCTCAGGAACACAACACGAGGAAATCTGGTTGAATCAAAAAGCATTACTTTTCCATTTATAATTTAAAGTTACAGAAACTGAGTTATTTTCATGCTTCAGTAGATTTTATATTTATTTCCTTGGAGCATTATGTGAAACAACACAACGGTAATAGCAACATTTAATAGTTGTATCCCCAATCCCTGCATTCGCAATAACGGTTCTGGCAAGTTCCATACAAATTCCTCTGAAAGCATTTCAGTTAGAGGTAGAATAGGTGCAGCATAACAAAAAATCTCAACTTCATTCAACTCAGCGTAACATGAAGAGCTGTTTAGCATACTGAAGCCAGGCCTCTAACCCACTTATGGTTAGAATTGACCTAGATTGGGATCAGTTCTGATAAAGATTTGGGGTCTAGCCTATTGAGTAAACATAAATAACACGGAAAATCCAGTACGAAACCTTCTGACTAACCAATTAATACTTCTTCTAAACACAACGAAAGTACAAGGAAAGCCCACAAAAATTCTCAACGAGGCCAATATGATGTTGTAGGACATGAGAGGTGGAGGACAGTAGTAATTGATACAGATAGTTCTAAATTTACAACACCGCATGCTGATGAATCGCGGTATCAGTATGTTTGGAGGTAGTTTTCATTGTTACCAACAGGTAGAGGGTTGATGAATCTGGCTCAAGTAGGCTTGTCTTACCCATGTAAGACGGAAGGAAATCCTTCCGTCTGCCCTCTGTCTCCTGCTTCGTAGACAAACTGAGAGATAGAGGGACATACGACCGGTTTTCTACTTTATATAGATACTGCATTAGAGAACAAGAATTTTGTAGTGAGACCAGAAGCCCGATTCATCAACGACTTACGTAACTTTAACGGAGAATTGTAAGCGAAAAGCTCAGATAACGCGGCTTATCAATTGATATGGTGAGCGATAAGCCGCTTTATCTGAGCTTTTCCTAACAATTCTCCGTTAATGTTACTCAAGTCATTGAAGAATCCGGCTCTAGAAGAAACCTAAACAAAAATAATGTAAATAATAAATATAATAATAATAATAATAATAATAATAATAATGATTCTGATGAGAAGGAGTGCAGTCCACCAAAATTTAGCGTTGTTCAAAAAATCAATAAACAGTTTGAGGGAGGGCTGCTTTTCTTGGGGGTTGTTCCATTATAATTAATGCCTCCAGCAGCCTAATAAATACTATTAGGTTGGCAACTAATTTCGTGGACTCTCAAGCGCCTTCAACAAAAGTGTTCATAAACAAATAACAAATAACAGTTTTCAACCAAAGTAAGATCTGTTGGAACGCGGGGCTGCTTCCCATTTATCAGCTACCTGGCCCATCCCAAAGCTGCAGAATTCTTGTGCTTTTGAAGCCAAGAATCCTTGGAGGTGCATTTTGACATGGTCCACATTAATAAATCGTCATCCAACCAAGAAGTGCTGCAGCGTGCTATAAAGATGCTAGTCATTTGGCGCACAGCCTGTGCTGTAAGGTGGGTAAGTTAGACGCTCCCAGCTAAGGTCTTCGATTTTTTGAAGCTCCCGATTCGTGACGTGTGATCTGGCGTTGTCTTGCTGATAGATAATTCCGCTCCTGAAAATCTGTCTGAGCCGATTCCAGCGGAGTTCAGCCTGTGCGCGGCCAGGTTGAGAAGAGTAGATTACAGCATTAATGCTGGAACTGTTCTTGACGAGCATCCAGAAGTTAATACCTTCTTGACACCACTAAACGGAAAGAACGTAGCTAACCGGACGCCTCAAAAAATAGAAGACCTTGACTGGGAGCGTCAAACTCATCCACCTTATAGCCCAGACCTTGCGCCGAGTGACTACCACATTTTTAGTTCGGTACAGTACTTCTTGGTTGGAAGACGATTTAATAATGTGGACCGGGTCAAAATGCACCTCCAAAGATTCTTGGCCTTAAAAGCACAATAATTCTATGGCCGTGGGACAGGCCAGCTACCTGATATATGGGAAGCACTTCTGCGTTCCGATGGATCTTATTTTGATTAAAGATTGTCATTAGTTATTTGTTAATAAATACTTTTGCCTAAGATTCTTGAGAGTCTACGAAATTAGTTGCCAACCTAACATTATCCACCAGCTAGCCAGGGTGTCATAAAACTCTGGCTCATTTCTTAAGCAGTGGCATGTCGCTGATAATGAGGTAGTAAGCTAAAACGAGCTAATGAGTTTGGATCATAACAAAGCGGCGTTATGAGGGGTCGTCAGCAACCTGAAACACGGACTGTGTCGTTGTTTTGATACAGCAATCATCTATGTATCTACAGTACATTAACGGTGAGCGGTCGGGTACCGACTGCTCAACCCTACATAAAGCAGATGACGCTAATCATTGACCCATGGCCAGTTTCCTTACTTGTAAATAATACGAACTCGTCCATTTATGATACCAGACGTTCAACGGCCTGCCGGCCGCCAAACGTCTGGTTGGGGCTTCGCCCCAAACCCGGAGAATAGAACACTCCGAACGTCTTCTTCTCCTCTTTAGACCTTCTCTCATTCATTACATTAAAAAACTGGTTTTGCTATATAGAATGGTATAGCGGAATAGGGCAAAACAGGCCCATCACCTTCACTGGATCACCCTTAACTGATCCCTTATCACTGGTTCTCCTTTACTGTCAGCCCTTTTCCGGTTCACCCTTCACTGGTCCCCCCCCCCTTCGTCGGTCCCTACTACTGCTCCCACCTTCACTGGACCTCCCCTTACTGGTCCCCTCTTTGCTGGTTATCCTATCCTTCACCGATTCCCATCACTGGTCTCACCCTCACTCGTTCCCCCTTTATTCATCAACTCTTTTCCGGTCCCCCTTCACTGGACACGTTCCCGCCATTCACCGGTCCCCATTACTGGTACCTTCCTCACCGGTCCCCTTCACCTGGTTCCCTCTTTCACTGGTTAACCTTCTATCGGTCCCCCCTTCACTGGACCCCTCCCTCCTTCACCGGTCCACCCTTCACTGGACCACCCCCCCCCCCCTTCACCGGTCCCCATTACTGGTCCCTTCCTCACCGGTTCCATCTTCACTGGACCCCTCCCCCTCATTCACCGGTTCCCCTTCACTGGACCCCTCTCCCCTCCTTCACCGGTTCCCCTTCACTGGATCCCCCTCACCGGTCCCCATTGCTGGTCCCACCTTCACTGGTCCTTCCTTTATTGGTCAACCCTTTACCGGTCCCCCTCACTGGAACCCCATCCTTCATCGGTCCCCCATTACTGATCCCACCTTCACTGGTAACCACGTCGTCTAAATCTGTAACCCTCGCGCGACATCGGTGACACCTCTTCTGAACCCGGACGCCTGTTGAACAACGTCGGTGACATGTGTTCTCAACCTGAACGTGCTTTGCGTGACATCGTTAACACATTGTGAGAATCCGGAACCCTGACGCGACATTGGTGACACGTCGTCTGAATCTGGAAGGCCTTTCGCGACATTGGTGACACCTCTTCTGAATCCAGGCACCTGATGAACGACGTCGGTGACATGTCTTCTCAAGTCGGGCCTGCTTTTCGCGACATCAGTCACACGTCGTCTGAATCCGAACACCCCTTGCGGGACATCGGTGACACCTCTTCTCAACCTTAACGTTCTTTGCGCGACATTGGTGACATGTCGTCTGAACATGGACGCCTGTCGACAACTACAACAGTTGACAACTGGTGACAACTACAGTACCGGACGCGTCTTTTGAATAGACGCCGAAAAAACCGCACTTTTGCGGTTTTTGCGTCTTTTTGCTATAACTCGCCCAAATGTCATCCATTTGAAAAACCAAAAGTATATTTCAGCTCAGGGGATCGAGCTCTATCGTTTGGTATATACACTTCATATGAGAGATCTTCATATGAGGAAATCCCTTGATTTATTATGTAAGTCTCGCATTGGTAAGAATTGCGTAATAGGGTCATTTGATGTGAGCTCACTCTATGCAAACCAACGGCTGAATCGAACAAGGCATGCAGGCGTTATCTGCAATGCTGGATTTGCATGTCAGAACTCACTTTGGACTCAAGAAAATGCACATTATGAGCCTCGTCAAGGAATGTTTGCGCTATCAGTCTTTTAACTTCTGCAATCCTACTATATATAAGCGAGAACGGTCGTTTGTCTGTGGATGAGTGCGTGTGTTTGTGGGTGTGTTTGTTTGCACAGAAGTGCTGAAGGAGTGTGTTGGGAGGAAGTATAGGGAAGGGGGGGGGAAGAAGGGGTTGGGTGTGTTGTTTGCACAGAAGGGACTTCTGTGCAAACAAACACACCCACAAACACACGCACTCATCCACAGACAAACGACCGTTCTCGCTTATATATAGTAGGATTGCAGAAATTAAAAGATTGATAGCGCAAACATTCCTTGACGAGGCTCATAATGTGCATTTTCTTGAGTCCAAAGTGAGTTCTGACATGCAAATCCAGCATTGCAGATAACGCCTGCATGCCTTGTTCGATTCAGCCGTTGGTTTGCATAGAGTGAGCTCACATCAAATGACCCTATTACACAATTCTTACCAATGCGAGACTTACATAATAAATCAAGGGATTTCCTCGTATTACTCAGATGGGACAACTGGCTCACAATAATGTTAAGGATCCGCGAAATCCGATTAGTTGGTCTGTCAACACAGCTGCTGACAGATCTTATTTTACAAGCGTGTAAAACTTGGATTGGGTGTCCTTTTTGAAACGTTTGAGCAGTTTGGCTACGTTGTGAAAAGCCGGACAACAAGGGTTATCCAGTCTCATGCCTCTGAGAAACCTTTTGTCGCTGCCTGCAGACACACCCACTGCCATCCAAGTACGGTTGAGGCGGTTACACTGCGAATTGAAGTTTCACTGGAGTTGACGCTCACATGTTCAAACTATGCTACATGAGCATCTTGATTTACTACAGGTCTGCACATCCTACTTTTGTGAAGCGAGCTATTGTAAGCAATATGTTCCAAACGGCAGTAGGGATGTGAAGATGATCTATCTGAACGAAACAAGAATCGTTGTTACTAGCTGAAGATATAGCCGTCTAAGCGATATGAGGTCACCAATGAAGATCTCACGACAATAGTCCAGATGGACCTCTTGTAGATCAGACGCCTCTCGTTTTGCCCTTCATCTGCGGCAGAGTTACTGCTGATATTCAAAAAGTACTTGTTACTGCACAGCTGGAGGGCGATTTGTGTTGGTGAACATTTCTGGGAACAACATTAGACGACAGCTCTCTCGAAGCCAAACCTATGACAAGCAGTGCAAATCGGACAGCCTTATCTGCCCGAACGGAATTTTATTGCTCACAGATTGAAGCAATTCATCAGATGTGCTCGAGTGCTTGAGCTGTAACGCAAAATACATTGGAGAAACGGGAATAGCTTTGCTGGTGCGCGCAAAAGACTAGCCAGAAAAAGGTGCAGATTGAGACTCAGCCCACTTGGCAAACATAAAATTGATGCCATGACGGGAAGGACTATAAGGTGAAATTTACAATATTGGTCATTGAGGGTGATATCTCAGCAAAAAAACGTTTGAAGCATTCTCTATTTTTAAAAGAAATCCGAAATAGACCAGTCGAAATAAGCTGATTTATTGATGTTTCTGCATAATTGTGTACCGTAGAATGATCAGAGGACGATATTGGCACAGTGTGGTATATTCGCCCACTGGTCATCACGCACAAAACGAACACATGTCCTCAACAGTGGACCTAGGTGAGATCGACTCTCTCATTTGGCCTCTTCGTGGTGACCGTAGATGTACGTCGAAAATGTTAGAGTAGTTGAGGCGCTCGGTGGAGTACAGCACAGATTTAAACCTTCACACCATGTTTAGGCCTCAGAAACGACGGGACCTCAAAACGTGAGTCTCTGCTGGCGTCCATCCAAAAACCTCGCGTAGCACAAGATATTACTTACTAACAGTAGCAATCTATTGAAAGTGTTTTAAGAGCTTCTTCGGTTACTAATCTAAATGTATCATCGAAAAAAATCGGTGAAACAGCAAGCGGTTATCAAGATATATCTTGAGCTAAACCAGCTTCGATTTCTTGAAAACTACTTTCTCTTCAATGCATTTTGACCATTTGAAGATATAACCATCTAAGGGTGAGCGCACTCTTCTGGGAAAAGCAAGAATTCTGGTTTCTCTGTTAGTAGCCTATAGCCTATATATAATACCTTTTATACAACGAAAGCTTTGCATTCTTCTGGAAGCCGTGTTTGAATTTTATGCGCCTAGATAAAAGTGAAGCGAATAAAATTTAGCCTAAGAATTTAAAGCAAATCTTCATCACCCTGCTTTTGAAGATAGATTTCTATCTTCTCAGCAACTGCTCTGTGTTTAGATGCGAAGAACCCGTGGAAATTATTGGGTTGGCAACTAATTTCGTGGATTCTCAAGAATCTTCAGCAAAACTCTTTATTAACAAATAACCAATGACAATCTTTAATTAAAATAAGATCCCTCGGAACGCAGAAGTGCTTACCATATATCAGGTAGCTGGTCTATCCCACGGCCATAGAATTATTGTGCTTCTAAGGCCAAGAATCTTTGGAGGTGCATTTTGACCCGGTCCACATTATTAAATCGTCTTCCAACCAAGAAGTACTGCTCCGAACTAAAAATGTGGTAGTCACTCGGCGCAAGGTCTGGGCTGTAAGGTGGATGAGTTTGACGCTCCCAGTCAAGGTCTTCTATTTTTTGAGACGTCCGGTTCGCTACGTTTCCTCCGTTTGATGGTGTCAAGAAGGTATTAACTTCTGGGAGCTCGTCAAGAACGGTTCTAGCAATAATGCTGTAATCTACTCTTCTCAACCCTGCCGCGCGCAGGCTGAACTCCGGTGGAATCGGTTCAGACAGATTTTCAGGAGCGGAATTATCTATCAGCAAGATAGCGCCAGATCACACGTCACGAATCGAGAGCTTCAAAAAGTCGAAGACCTTAGCTGGGAGCGTCTAACTCACCCACCTTACAGCACAGGCTGTGCGCCAAATGACTAGCACCTTTACAGCTCGCTGCAGCACTTCTTGGTTGGAGAACGACTTATTAATGTGGACCATGTCAAAATGCACCTCCAAGGATTCTTGGCGGCAAAAGCACAAGAATTCTGCAGCTGTGGGAAGGGCCAGGTAGCTGATAAATGGGAAGCAGTCCCACGTTCTAACAGATCTTACTTTGGTTGAAAACTGTTATTTGTTATTTGTTTATGAACACTTTTGTTGAAGGCGCTTGAGAATCCACGAAATTAGTTGCCAACCTAATAGTTCCGTGGTGTTGGTACGAAAACGAGAAAGAAATGTGAATAATTGCCTACTTTTACGAGAGAGTTATACCTTGGCAAGATCGACGAAAAATTGTCAAATTATGGCTCAGGCCTGCAGCGAACTTTTGCGGCATTCAACCGCGATCTATTCGTATCGTGATGAGAACCACGTTCCCACTTTAGTGGGAGCCACACCTAGTGGCAGTTGTCGCTCGCCGCTCCGTGCTGCAAAAATATGCACTGCACTGCGACTGCTTTAGCTTAAACTATCAACTCTAATAACAACCGTTCGAAAATTGCTCCCGCGAAGGCGCGTGGTTGATGCGTCGCTGCGGCACGGCGGCTTGCCTCATAACTCTGTTACAGGCTTTAGGTTGAAACACTTCCCCCATAAATTGCAAAGTTGAGTGGTATTCCGCAGATTCGTGGAGCAACCAAACACCTACACCGCCAAAATTTGTTCAGAATCCATTAACTGAGTTGTAATTCAAAGCGAAAACGACTTACATATCTTCTGCAGTATTCGTCGCAAGCCAGGTATCCCACATCTGTGCACAGATTCTGGTAGGATTGGTAGCCATAATAGTTGTCGTAATAATTGGGGTAGCGGTTGTTGTACTGGTACCATCCTCTGCTTGCTACATCACTCGTCATAAAAACCAGGACGAAGCAGAACCAGACAACACTTCTTCCTGCCAACATTTGGAGTTCTTCTGCAAAGCCATCATTTCTGATGGGTTATCGAGACCATACGTTTCACTTGAAAAGATGGATCGAAAATTACAGTGCGTATTATAATTCTAAACGCAATTCAATATTAGGCAATGCTAAGCAGTCCTCAAGTTTTTCACAAAATCTGTTGTAACCAGAAATGTTATCGTGGTCGAAAATCTCAATAGATATAGAATGCGTGGCGCATCCCTGATTGGATTGATTGTCGCTGTCTTTTATGCTTTGTTCTTTAGTTGGGAGGGGGGGGGGGAGGGTGGGGTGGTGATGTTGAGTGCCTTAGTAAGAAGAATGAATGTTGAATAACATTACATAATAACATGTGGTGGAACACACCAGATATGCGTAAAATTTATAATTTTGTGCAACACAAAACGTCGTCGTGGTGCCTTACACGGAGATCTCCTGCGCCTCTTGGCACCGCCCTCGCATAAGGCCTGGTTTTAATGCCTCTGCAGACTTTTGGAGCAAAGTGACGGCCCTATCCTTAACTATAGGACAGGGACGCAGAGCTTGCCGACGGCGGCGGCAGCGGCGCGATAATGATTCACACCATTACTTCCACCGCAGCTGATTTGCCGTTGATTTGCCGCCGATTTGTCGTTGACAGAGACCACCTGCGCTCTAGCTTTTCACGGCAGGGAGCGGCCAGGGCGCTTACAGAAGGCGAAAAGACAGCAGTAGGTCCCGACTAGAAACAGGGTACTTCGCAGCTACGCGCCTCTTCCGCTTCCCGCCGTCGCTTGCAGCCAGCTAGACTCTAGCATGCGTAAGGCCTATGTTATACTTCGGCGACGCGTCGCCGACGCTGCGACACGTCAGCGACGGCCCGTCACCGACGTCGGCCGACGCTGACGTCACCAGCGACGTCGCCGACGTCGCCACAGACGCCGCCGACGTCGCCACAGATGCCGCCGACGTCGCCACAGACGCGTGGTCGACGTCGGCGACATCGTCAACAGATTCTGTGGCGGCGTCGGGGACGTCGTTGACAGGAGAGCATCGGAGCGCATTTTTAGCATCGGAGCGCGCCTTCAATGTCATCATTTGGCCACCAGTCTGCCGATTGCATACATTTTGTGCTTTTCTTAATCTTCAAAAGGATTTTTTATTCTTACTTCTTCTTAATGTTTCAAGACTTGATGATGATTTGTTGTTCTGTATGTACTCTTTAAGAAATGCAAATTTAGCAGACGCGATTGCATAATTGGAAATCTTGTAGTGTGCGAGGAAAAGAAGATTGTGAGAGCGGATATGTAACCTATTCAAGTATCAAGTGATGAAGAGCCAAGATGATTACGGCGCGATAGGTGCTAAACATCGTCAAAATGATGGCCGACATTGAGAGAAAGTAAGCAAACGAGGCGCCTTCTTGATGTGCGGTTATGAAACTCATGTCGATTCAAAGTAGGCATGAACTATATTTTGAAGCGAACTCTATTTCTTCTAGACTAACCCAATCCAAATGGTACTGGACCACTTAGGAGTCTGACGCGACCGTTGGTTTTTTCACACTATTGGCTGGATGCCGCAAGATGGGCGTTTTTGCACTTTCGATTTCGTAATTCGAGGTCCGCCGAGGATGTTGACAGTGCCGGGAACGAAGAACCCACCCACAAACAAAATACTCCCTCTGAGCGCATTTTCTCCCAGCCTTGAATGAGGCCGGCGACGGCCCGTCGCCGTGCACAGCGCGGCGACCGACCCACGGACGACGTCGGCGACGCCGGCGCTGTCGGTACCGCCGCCGACGTCTGTGGCGACGTCGGTGGCGACGTCGGCGGCGGAAGTATAACACCCTCTGCGGAGCTCTCGGCGACGTCGTCGGCGACGCTGTGTTGGGGGGCTGCCACGCAGTGCGTAGCTGCCCGCAAAGCACAGCGTCGCCGACGTCGCCCGACGTCGCCGAAGTATAACATAGGCCTAAGCCCTAGTTTATACTTGCGCCGCTGCGCGGCGCGGCACGATAGACGGGATAGATATCGACCGGGCGGCGCGAAAAATCGATATCTATGGCGATCGTGATGCCACACCGCGTGGCGGCGCAAGTATAAACCAGGGCTAAGCGAAGCCATTCACGAGTTTTGCCGCGCGCTCTACGTCGCTTGCAGTCTACGGAGAAAACGCCTGAATCTCACGGTATGCGTTGCGTGCGCGGGCATTTTCTCCCACTGTTGCGGGCAGAAAATGCCCGCCACCAAGGGCCTGTTCATACTTCGAGCGACAAGTGGCGCTCGAAGAATGAAAAGGCCCCAAGGGAGAAAATGCCTGCAACCAAGGGCCTGCTCATACTTCGAGCGACTGGGGCGACGGACGGAGTGTGACACTGCGTCCGTTGCCCCAGTCGCTCCATTCGCTCTTGTCGCTCAAAGTATGAACAGGCCCTAAGGGAGAAAATGCCCGCATCCGTGAAACAAAATGCCCGGGTCAGCGTATCGTAGACCCGAATATGAATAGAATAGTCGGATAGCATAGAGAGAACGTATACTACTTCATAATATAATATCATGTGATGACTAGCAAAAGTGCAATGACGAAACAAACAACTGTGGGGGCAAGCGCCATTACGGAAACTCGTAATAGATTCGGAGATGTTGGGAAAACCGTTTATTTGAAGAGTCACCGGATGCATCATTAAGCTAATACATCGCCAATCTAATTTCCGCAGCGTTACAATTAAATTTAGCTTCAATAAGAGGTGTCTCGAAAAAATTCATCCACTAAAAATGCTTTTTCAAAACAAGAGAGCTCAACGGATCAGCGTTAAGGTATTGCACCGTAAGTCCTGTTTATGTGATGGCAAATGAAACGCTCAGAACGGCGTCATTTCAAGATTTTTTGTAAAACCTTTTATGTGGGAACCAACTCGGTATTCTCATATTTAAATCCTTCTGCCAGCAGTGATCCGGAGGAAGCCCTCCCTGAACAGGTCCCGTTTCAAAGATGTCGCCTTCGGTAATTGTCATGTTATCATCGCTTACTAACGGGCAACACACTGGCCATGGTCACCAAAATGTGTTAAAAGCACAGTAACGATATTTTTAATGAACAATGCTTTCAATTTTTACTCTCCCACCGGCTTACCGACGGTTTGTACTAGTTGCATTTGAGCAGAGATTGATGTTGACGTAGGTATATGTATGTATGTATGTGCCACCGTGAATCGCTGCAGCAACCTTTTGCATCTTTCCAATCTCCTCTTCTTCATAGTGTCCGTCAGTATTTCGCCCTTCTGCAGACGATAAGGGAGCTTCTTGTGTATGTATGTATGCATGTATGTACTTGGAACAATTCTTAACTATCTTGTGTTTCATAGGAACTTTAGCGGAGCTCCTGTGCTGACAGTAGGAACCAAGAAGTGGATCTTTTATGAAGTATCTCTAAACTACAATGCATAGTTACACCGCCACATTGCAGAAAACGCAAAAATCCTTTAACGTTTACAGTAACAGGGGCTTCATATCTTGCTGCGTCAAACATTTGCATGCATTGGCAGCCACTGCATGCATAGACGGAAACGTCACTGTTGTTTTACCTCTTCAAAGTATAATCGTATCACTCCCCTCAATCATGCATCAAGTGGAAATGTAGCAATAGTGGTACGCCCTCTTGAAAAGCATTTGCGCTATGCTGGTGTGGGTTCGTACGACATTCCGTAAGTGATGAAAATGACAACATTGCTCATTTTGAGCATTCAGCAGCATGAGATATTAATATGGCTCCTGATGCCACGCCCTTGATAGACCCTGTCCATGGTGGAATGAGAATCCTTGTTCATGTGACTACCATGTGTTTTGTTGAACGGGTTTGGTTGCGCTATCAAGAAACGCTTAAGGCCCATGCACACTTCTGCGATAGCGCGGCACGGTCATGATGAAGGATAGGGCCGCGACGGGCGCGGCGCGACATAGCGACACATGCCGCAGGGGGGGGGGGGGGCATGCACACCTTTGCGGCTATCGCGGCGGCTATCGTCGGCGATGCCGCGCTGAGTGCCGCAGGCTAGAATGGTTCAAATCATTCCTAGCGGCGCGACATGTACTAGGACGTCGGTCCCGTTGCCTATAACGATGCTCTAACGCGACCGCGCCGCAACGGCCGGAATTCGTGGAGGTGGCCGTCGCTCCTCTTGCCGCGCCGCGGTGTCGCAGAAGTGTGCGTGGGCCTTTAGTGGTCACAGGTATTTTCTCCCCTTGCTGCGGGCATTTTGTCCCCTGATCGAGAACATTTTCTCCCTATTTTCGGTCATTTTCTCGCATAGAAACAGATGGGGCGCGGTTCGGGCATTTTCTCTCGTAATTATAATAATCGTAATTCGCCTTTATTCACATTTGACGGAATTTCGAATTGCTGCATTCGGCGAATTGCACCGCAGAAGGAAAGGGCGTGAGCAGCCGCGGAAAGCTCAACTCGTGAAACAGCCATATACAATTCCAAAAAGGTCTGATAATGCGAATGTCTCTGCTTCACCTCCCTCTCAAAGTTACATTCACACATTTTTAACCTTCTGCTCGCGAAATAATTCAAGGAGCGGTGGATCTGAAATCGGCTAATTCGAAAAAATAAAAGAAACTAATATGGATAAACGATGGCGTTATTCAAGTCCTTCGTGCAGTGTAGCATATAGTCTACTTCTACACTGATTTTGCATAATAACCACAACTATGGTACCAATTCTTCGACTTTGTAGGGATGGCAGGCTTGGTTGACCTAGGTGGTATCATGATCTTGAACCGGCCGGGTGCGCAACAGCCGACGCCTCCTCAGATTGTAATGGTTCGAGTTTTCTTTGCACAGCATGGGTGGTCACTAAGATAGCTCTTCTGGACCGGATTCATCAACGACTTACAGCAATTTAACGGAGAAATTCCGAAATTCCTGCTAACGCGACTTATCAACTAGCGATATGGGGCCGTATGCTGTTCTCTCCCCAACCGTCCCCCGGGTGCCACGTCGTCTCGGCCGACCTCCTCGGTATACACAGCTCTCAAGGGACGAGCCACGTCATCAGTAGCCGGGGACCCCAACCCGCTAGAAAATTGCTCGGGGCCAGGTAGGGGCACAGTGAAAATGCAACGCTGGAACGAGGATTGACCGCGAAGCGCGTTACTCACAATCAGCTGTTGAAAGTGTCGCACGGGAGATGAGAAGCATTGAAAACGATGCAAGAGCATTCTCTTCGCAATTTTTACATGATTTCGACATATTCTCCGGCCGCTAAGATTTAATAATGAGCTTGAAATCCATGCGAGACTGCGAATTGCCACGTTTTCATCCATTTCCTCTACGTCTCTACCCTTCCTTACTTTCTCTGCCATCCCAAGGGGGCGCCTCGGCGATGTGCATAAAGTACGTTCAGAGCAGCATCGCGGCGCGACGCACGTAAGATAAACTCCCATATCGAAAGCGACGTCGCGTGATGTTCATACCTATTCTGCAGAGAACACCTTAAGGCTCGTGCACAGTTTAACTGCGCTGTGGCACCGCGCTGAGGGGTTCATTTTTTGCCACATCCCCCACGTCGGCGCGGTGCGGTAGCGCTGCGTAGCTAGAAGGTTGCCAGCTACGCAGCGCTACCGCACCGCGCCGGCGTGGGGGATGTGGCAAAAAATGAGCCCCTCAGCGCGTCAAACAAGCGCATGGTACGCAATCCCGCGAGCCACACGCCACACCACGGCACAGCGCGGTGAAAATGGGAGCTCCAATTCCCTCAGCGCAGTGACAGTGTGCACGGCCTCTCACCGCGCGGTGGCTCCGCGCTGTGGCACAGCGCAGTGAACCGCCTATGCTACAACATGGGTGGTTCACTGCACTGTCGAACTGTGCACGAGCCTTTATCGCACGCAACTATCAGCATCGTCACGCGATAACAATATCGCTGTTCATTGCTGAGCGACTTGCTCATCGCTCGGCTATGAACAAATCGCTATCGTTTCGAACGGATGGTGTTCATAGCACCAACACTCTCGTGGGAGAGCGCGACGCGATGATCTTGTCGCACCGACTTCGTGTCGCTACGCGAACGCTCTGAGCGCCCCCCAAGGTGGTGTGGGGATGGTCGGATCCCGGAGATGATATAAGGACTTTTCGGGCCGTGTATCATCCCCGAGTCGGCCTAGTTCAAACGGTACGTCTCGCGCGAACAAAATGGAGAAAAACTCATCCTACACGTGGAAAGCGCCACGACACCTCGTTCTTTTTTGAGCACTGATGGGCTGCCTCCGCCGTCCACTCATTGCACCCTCTTATGTTCCCCTGCTTAGCTATCCTGGTTCAGCCTTACCTATGCAAATTTATCACATTCGAAACTGCCTATAATTCATTCAGAGAAAAACAGACGTATTCTATCACATGTGGAAGTTCAGCACCATAAATGCTTCGCCAAGCTTCGTTCTTTAGGTGTTTCACTATTAGACGGGCAGAGTACGCCCATGATCTTCAACCTGTGAAACAAATACTATATTTTATTCAAATGCTCTGCGTGAGGCTAGAGCTGATCGCTTCGAATTGAGGAGCATGTTCAAGGGCAGTTCTTCGTCGTCAGACCGTCTTTCCGTCATTCTCTACGCACGCAGTATGCAGAAGCTTGTGGCTGCGCTTTCCTGACGCTCCACTATATAACTGCAGCCGCGGCGCGTCAAATTCGGAGCGCGGCGTGGCCAGTCGCTCCGCTCGGCAAATTGACGCGGCGAGAGTGTAAAAGCCGCCCAATGGGATAGCTGCTGATGTTATGGTACGAACTCAAACAAGGGATTGGAGATGCAAAGCCGCATGTGCCGGTCTCACTTAAACCTAACCGCCTGCTGCCAATGGAGTCGCGCGATGACGTGCACGTTTGCGGGATACTATAGCGTACGGCTGCTGCCGGTACGTATGAAAGCACTTTCCACACGAGCAGCTTGGATGGTCCACACCCTAGAGTCGCTTCCCTAGCCTGCCTCTGCGCTCGGAAGCAGTTTCCACACGAGCTCTTTTGTGCGCGAGCAACGGCTTTGGTGATTTGCAGGTTTGAGGATATTGTAGCATGGCAGCAGGGGCTTTGTTTTAATGGCCATCCTATGTGCCCCCTCCAATCAGAAGAGACCCTGTTCAGTGTTGTGCTCCAGTCGAGATAGGGGTTTAATCCCCATTGTGGGAGGGGGGGGGGGGGGGGCGGGGGCTAGTCCGCAATGACTTGTAATTCTATTCATTAAAAGTACGTCGTGGGCATGAGTGGAGCCCGCAGGCGTCCCTCTACGTATCGCCCACGGTGAATGAGTTGACGCGCATTCACGCATAGCGCGGGAACTCAAACGGCTATTACGATGCCGCCTCTTCATAGTTTTATTGCAACATTTTGGCGCAATGATACCACGGGGGGCAGCCCATGGGCTTCGACCGACTCAAGCGTAGCCGCCGGATATGGTGAGTGGAATTCCTCACATTGTACCAAACTGACGCGTACAACGTGTAATGCAAGTTGCAGCGAGAGGGGTCTAGGTCAAACGGGTAAAAATTCGTTCAAATGTGGGCTGGCCCCTCATAGTAGCATTGCGCCGACATTTTTTAAAAGTTTAGAGTCCGGATCGTCAGAGTCGAAAGGGAGTGGATCAAGTAAGGTAAGAACGTTTATGTGTTATATTGTATGTTGTATGTAGTCACGAGTAACTAGGAATTTACAAGTCATTGTGGACTGCCCCCAATGGGATTGAATCGAGATACGTTTCGTTACGTGTGAGAGCGAAACAGATGACTCTGCTTACTACACATGCAGAAAAGCACACAAACATCACAGAAGGGTCTTGCGTGAACGTCGGAACTTAATTCAAAGAGCACAGAACCCAACTATGCACTTCAGGCCGATGTGAGCTGTTTTAGTACAGAGCCATCATTTAGAGATATGTGTAGCATCAATGCTCACGAGAAGCAAAGCGTGCTCTAACCCGGGTTTCGCTCTCCAAAAATCTCTCCCGCTTCCAATCTAGTTTACACAACCCAATTGTAGCATGATTGATCTCTGAGCTCACACAGAAAGGTTCAACCACTCACCGATGAGGCAGCTTCTGTTCAAATGATGCTGTAGGTTAACCGTTTACCGGTGAGGCAGCTGTTGATAGAGTGATAGTGATCTGATCTGGGGCCGGATTCATCCAAGTTACTGCAGTAACTTTAACGGAGAATTGTAAGCGAAAGCTCAGATAACGCGGCTTATCGCTCACCATATCGCTTGATAGGCCGCGTTATCTGAGCTTTCGCTTACAATTCTCCGTTAAAGTTACTGCAGTAACTTTGATGAATCCGGCCCCTGGATGAAAACCGCCGGTAAAATGAGTCTTATAGGTATAGAAGCGATATGCTGAGCAATAAGCCGCGTTATCTGAGGCTTCCGCTGTAAATTCTCCGTTAGAGTTATGTAAGTCGTTGATGAATCCGGCCCCAGGTGAGCAAGACGATAAAACATTTTAGAGCATATTACCTTGATTTATGGTGAATTTTTGGGACTTTCGAAGGCTTCTGGCCTTTACTTCTGCACGCTGCGCTGGTTCCAAGGCAATCCCCTTAATGTTTTGGATTTGCCAGTAATTGTCGGGGCCTGGACATTAGTCACCCTGTAATCACCTCGACTGGGCGCGCCTCTCTGGTAGCCCCGCCCCGCTCGCGTGGGCGACTTGTCATGGGTCGGCGCTCATATATGTTCACCATTTTCACGTCGAATTGGACACTTCCCAGACCAAATTGGACACTTTTATGCTGGCCTAAGACTTCTGATTTCAAAGTGAACTGTACCAAATTAAAATGGGCTTTTTCTAAACTAAACTGGAGACTCTCCAGAGAGGTCAGAATGACTTTTATTCATGGAAAATTACAGTATAACTTCCTTTAAAGTTTTAATTCATCTATCCAATAAGTGATCGCATGGGTTAAAATTTTATAAAATTTTATTTTTTTGTGGAAAAACAATGGTATAAAGCTTGCTTTAAGGAGTAGAAAGACGGTTATTCTTTCTGTGAAAAGGAGATTGCGCAATCGGTAAACAATTTTTACTCGATTGATAGTAAAATTTATGTTTACATGGAGTTTAACTCCTGCTAATGATGTATTAGGTTGTAACGAAATAAATGGCACTGAACCACTGTAAATTTAAACAGTTAATATCTCGGCTTGTGGGCAAGTTTATTAATCGAAATAAAAACCTTCTGATTCTACAATCTTTGCCAACGTGACACAAGCTTCTTTATCGCAGTAGCATAAAAATCAGAAGTTCTGGAATTGACGAAATCTTCGAAGGCACTTTCGGCATCCTGTTGGTATTTGAATATTTTCCCTACCAAGAAGTCGCCAAGATGCTCGAAGAAACGGTAGTCTGCTGGGGAGAGGTCGGGAGAAAACGGAGGATGTGGTAGAGTTTCAATGCTCAGCTCATTCAATTTCTGCAACGTCACTCGTGCTACATGGGGGGCGAGCATTGTCGTGCAGAAGGAGAACTCGCCTTCGGTTTACCAAGGCCGGCCGGATACCCTTCAACTTTTTCATCATTTCTTCAATTTCAATGCAGTACTTCTCTGCCGTGATGGATTCACCGGGAGGGAGGAAACTGTGGTGAATAATTCCCAGCGAACACCACCATACTGTCACCATTACTTTCTTTTGGTGCAATTCCGGCTTCGCAAAAACCTTGGGGCTCTCATCGCTGTCCACCCACTGTGCCGATCGTCGCCTGTTGTCGCACATTATCCATTTCTCGTCACAGGTTACGATGCGATCAAGGAATGGGTCCGTTTCGTTCCGTAGAAGCAGTGCGGACGAGACCTCATATCGTCGGTTTCTTTGCTCCTCAGACAGCTCGCGAGGCACCCATCTTTTCAGCTTTTTGGTCTTTCCGATTTCCTTCAGATGCCGGGCAGCTGTGTTGTGACTGACGCCAAGAACCTTCGCTATCTCCCTGGTACCTTTGTGTGGATCCTCCTCTACCACATCTCTCAGCTTGTCCTCAATAACATCACTATGCCTCCCACGACCTTCATGTTCTTCCGAGCTCTCATCTCCATTCCGGAACTTCTGATACCAACGATACGCCGTCCGAATTGTGGAACATCCTTGACCGAATGCGGCGTTGATCTTCTCGTCCGCCTCCTTAGCTGTAGTGCCCAGCTTGAATTCATACAAGTAAATGCCTCGGATTACCCTTTTGTCCATCTGCAAAAAAGTCAATAAAACTCTAAAGTTTTCCCACTTTTACATAGAAAATTTGGTACTCACCGGTAGAGCAAAGTTTGCGCTTCTAAATGGTATGCCACATGTTACGGTTTGTTCTTGATCAAACGCGTAAAGACGCACCAAAAAATGGAGCGATCCAGTGCCATTTAATTCGTTACAACCTAATACAATAAAAACATTTGTAAGGAACACACATATTTTCGCTTTGATGGCTTATGTAATTGGCATTTGCACTATTAATCCAATAAAGGTTGCGGCGAACGTTTTGAGTGCATGGCGAGATCCTATCTTTTAGAGCGCTTCTTTGCTGTGCTTTAAGAAAAATTTTAATTTATTGATTTTGCTCTAAAAATAAAAGTTGTATAAAATTGTTACGCTTATAGGGCATGTTGCTTTCAAGATTCAAGAGCTTTCGAGAAGAAGACGAACAACGTTCGTTTCCGTGCCCATCTACTCTACTATACCGCTCTTCCTATCCTACCATACGTCTAAAGAGTCGTCTAGTGTGTACGCCACGCGCGACGCGATGCAGCGAGCGATAAGCTCCCATATCGATTCATCGCGTCGCAGCGATCGATATTTGAGGATATCATAACAACGCGTCGCGCATCGCGTGCACACTAATCGATCCCTAAGTCCTCGTTTATACTTCAGACGCCGAGGATGCGACGCCATGTAAGTGGCCAAATTGATCGATCGCGTCGCTCAATCAATATGGCCACAAACCGTGGCGTCGTGTCGCTCGGCGTGGAAGTATAAACGGGACCTAAGAGACCTGGGACATACGAAAGCAGGATGCGCACGCGATCAGCATCGCTCAGCGGGGAGTCGAGAGGGGGATGCTTGGAGTGACACGACTCACGCAAGTGAGAGAAGACCTCCGGAGTTTCGAGCTTCGTCGACGATCGAAGATCAGAGACGCTGTCGCGTGGGCCGAGTTGTCGAAAATTAGGTGGGCCGGCCACGTAATGCGCTTCGCAAACACCCGTTGGACAAGGGCCGTCGCCGACTGCGTCCCGTGTGATGTCGAAAGAACACCAGGACGTCTACCAACGCGTTGGTCGGACCGCTTCGTGAAAGCCCTGAACGACCAACTCTACGCTCCTCGTGTCCCTCGAGGGAGGAGGATCCATTGGACCACTCTGGCACCGACAGTGACGAATGGAGACGGTGCCACCTCACGCAAGTCGATAATCAACGGGACTACAGGTGTTCCAGGTGAATTTTTTTCAAATTTCAAAGAATGTTATACCAAATTTTCCTTGACCAAAAAATTATTCTTACCATCTTATTGAGTCTGTAGTTTAACCTGCCTGAAGGTTATTTTTTGGTCATTTTTTTTTTGGAAGAACTCACCTGCATTTCAAAAGCCTTAGGTTAGCTTAGAAAAGTTTCGACTTTGATTTGGAAAGTGTCCAATTTGACGAGAAAGCGGTTTTTAAGAGAATGGCCCCCCGTAGTGAGCCGAAGTGAGGTCTCAGTTAGAAGGAAGGGGTCACCTCTAGTGCAGTTGAATGAGGTGTGACCATCAGGGACCAGATTCACCAACCGCTTACCTGCCGGTAACCGGCTGATGAATCCGGCCTACGAAGAACACGATAGTACTTTAAAGCTTGTTGAATCTTGAAGTGAGGTCAGGCTCGGATCTTGGCTTATGTCCTTCTCCTTTGTGGTGCTCGCAGTGTCCTTCACGCCAGTGTCTGCGGAAGTGGAGCAGCTCTATGAAGATCTTGTTCTCGATGGCGTGGAAGCCTTACCCCGGCAGTGTAATCCCGTCGAACGATAACGTTGTGCTATCAGAGGGCTTCATCTATGACGGAGACGCGCTCCGCTTCTCTACGTCTCGCCGTCAGATATTTTCCGTCGTATCTCGGCCGAAGTACGCTGCACACTGGAAACACCACCAAAGACGCGGACGCGCTGACGTTCACAGAACTTCCAGGGAGCGGCGAGTAGGATCTGTGAACAACCTACTTACGCAAGACAACTCTGCGCCTATGGCAAAGGGTTCGCCTCCCTGCCAATTTTTGAAGGACTCGGAAGAGTCGGCTCGGTAATTGATCATCTACCAAATAGATATGTGCGGGCTTTTAATTCAGGCAAACTAAACCTTTCTCAAGCCATTTTATTAACACAAAATACACATGGGAATTTCTTTTACACATAAACAGAAGGACATATCAGGAGCAAAATTACTCAATATTTGCCATTTTCGCGTCATGTTGAAACTTTCAAATCAAATTGAATACTTTTAAACTAGCCTAAGACTTTTAAAATCAAAGCGAAGTTTTCCAAACTGAAATCAGCCTCTTCTACTTCAGAAACAAAGCGAACTCTACCAAAATGAAATCAGCCTCATCACTTCTGAAATCAAACCGAACTCCTCCAAATTGAAATGAGCCTGTTCTATATTAAACTAGAGAATCAGTTAGAATAATTTTTGATCAACGAAAATTTGAACTGCATTTTGTTTGAAGTTTTAATTCACCTACTCAATAAATGAACATAATGAATGAAATTTTATGAAAAAAATTGTTTTTGAGGAAAATAATAGTTTAAAACTCGTTTTAAAGAGCTGAAGGGTGGGCATTTTCTAGCCGAAAAAAGAGATTCTGCTATGCCCTCTTCCAAGACGCTGCGATTTTTATTCAATTGATAGCAGAATTTTTGTTTGCATGGAGTTTGACACCTGTTAGCGATAAAACAAAAAAGCTTGTAAAGAGCACAGCAGTGAATTGACTGTGCATATGATGCACAGTCACTTTAATGCTTCATGTAAGCAGCATTTACACTATAAAACAAGTAAAAATTGCGCGACGGGCTTTTTGAGTGCGCGGCGCAATTTGCCTTTCCATATACTAAATGACTGCTGTCTTGTTGCGCCTCAAAACAAAATTTAACTCACTATTTTCTCTCAAGAAACAAAAATTTTATAAAACTGCCACACTCATTCCGACAGCTGAAATAAAAAATTTAAAGTTTTACCTAATTGAGTTTTACCAAATTTCCTTGAGCAAAAAATTATTCTGACCATCTTGAAGAGTCTGTAGCTTAACTTGTAGGAAGCTCCTTTCGATTTGGAAGAGTTCGCTTTGGTTTCAGAAGCTTCAAATTTGCTTATATTAAGTCGTTGCATATGAAATGACCGATTTTGCTACCTCAATTCCTGGTAGATTTCTCGTAGCTACGAATGTTTCCATTTCGGGCACTGTAGATAGTTTCTTAAAGCTCGGCATCTCCACTTTCTTATCATTCATAGCTTTGTGACATAATTTCCTCTTGCCGAGTTTTTGACGTCGTTTTTACAATATGAATCAGCGTGATGTTCTGGTACTCTACTTTTATGAATGGAAAGGTGGACACAACGAAGCGCCCGCAGTTCGTAACGTCAACGCTGCATTTGGGGAGGATTTCGCTAGGAAAGGCACAGTTCACTACTGGTTCGGAAGGTTTCGATCTGGAGATGAAAGTCTCGAAGACGAAGATCGAGGTAGGACGTCATCACTCTTTAACGACGACCAACTCAAAGCCATGGTGGAAGCGGATCCGCGTCAGACTGTCAGAGAGCCAGCACACCATTTCAACGTTGACGGCAGCACCAGCCATCGCCACTTCATTGCTATCGGAAAAACGAAGAAACTGGATTAATGGGTCCCGCACGATCTGAGTCGGATTCATAAGCGACTTATATAATTTTAACAGAAAACTCACAGCGGAAAACTCAGATAACGCGGCTTATCGCTCACCATATCGCTTGACAAGCCGCGTTATCTAATTTTTCCGCTGCGAATTCTCTGTTAAAGTTATGTAAGTCGTTGATGAATCCGACCCCTGATCGCTGGGCAGATGCTGAGGCGACTGTGTTTCGTTAAGCCTGGCAATCTATGGGAGCCTTTTGGGACAGGATCGTGACATGCGACGAAAATGAATCCTTTATGACAATCGTCGTCGCTCTGTACAATAGCTAGACTCCTATTTATACCTATTTATTCCTTTCCTATTGATTTATATATTATTAATAATGGGAGTGCCAAGGAGTTGCCGAAACAGAGTCTCCATCCAAGGATGAATGACCATGGAGACCGTATGGTGGACAATGGCTGGTATAGTCCACTCCAAGTTCCTATTTATTCAATTATTTATTTATTTTTTTATTTTTTTATTATAAATACACCCATATGGAAGTGCCATTCTTGTAGAAAATACTAAGAAAAATAAGAGGAAGTTATCAATAGTCAGATTTAACAAAACGGGGTAATGAGAACAAAGAAGGCTCACTATCAGTGAGGCTGCGCGGCAAGGGGAGAGAGCCAGAAGAAATGGAGGGCAACCAACCCACAATCAAAATGTTCCCATAAAATGTAAAATGTTTCATATTAACCTGGCCATGGTTTGCATGAAGTCAAATTGCTTATGAAGTTCTTGGAGACTGGAGAGACTATCACAGCGGAGAAGTATCAACATCATCATCTGTCGTCCCGTTGATCATAGACTTGCTCGAGCGGACGCCAGCAGCGTCTCCATTCGCCCCTGTCGCGTGCCAGAGTGCTCCAATGGATCCTCGCTCGAGGGACACGAAGAGCGTCATGTCGGTCGTTCAGGGCTTAGAGGAGAGGCTCAGCGGAGAAGTATTCTGCCGAAATTGAAGTGATGCACCAGAAGTTGCTTGAAAAACAGCCGGCTTTTTCAGTCGAAGAGGCCTAATCCTACAGCATAACAACGCGCGTCTGCACGTTTCGAAAATTGTTGTCTAGAAGCTGGATGAATTGGAATACGAAACCCTGCCACATCCAGCATGTTCACTAGATCTGTTCCCTAGCGACTGTGATTTTTTCAAGCATTTAGATCGTCAGATGCGAAAGCTAAAAAATTCAGCAACCAAGATGATGTCGAAAATGACTTCTTGTGTCCTCTTAATTCTCGTAGTTCCGATTTTTACAAAGACAGAATGTCTAAGCTATTGTCGTTGGGAAAGTGTACTAATTGTAGTGGTTCTTATTTCGATTAAGAAAATCCCTTCCAAACAAAGTTATGATCTGCCGAAATTTTCGCTCAAAATCGGTCATTTCATATGCAACAACCGAATATATTCCGAGCTTGGCGGCCCTTTCGAGCCTTCGCAAAAATTGGCAGGGAGGCGAACCCTTTGCCATCGGCGCAGGGTAAACTTGTAGTACGCGTATTGGCGGTGCACCTCCCTTCGGGGAGCGCGATCTCTGTGGGGTGCGCACTTCTTCTTGAATACCGTGATCGATCTCCCCGAAGAGAACGACCTCAGCGTTCAAGCGCCGTTCCCCGTCGAGCGCCAAGACCACCAGCCAGCCGTCTGTGTTGGTGGCGTTGCCAGTGTGGAGCGTAGCTCAGCCTTTGTTCAGTGGAAAGTGCCTCACCGGTGGGGCGTTAGAGAAGCAGAGTCGAGCACGACCTGCAGCTGCAGCTCTGGCCTGTCCTCACTCCACTACTGCAGCGGGTGGCCCACGAATAATGCTTCAAGATTGAAACTAGTAGCTTTTATAACGAGGTTTTAAAGCTGTTGATGTCGTCCATGATTCGGTGTTATATGGTATCGTGTTGTGACGATGCTAGGCTCTTGCCTACGCCTTAAATAAATAAATGAAACTTGTTGTGGATCTGTAAGCTGAGACTCTTCAAGTTCTTAATTATAAATTGTATTATATTAGGATGTCACCGCCGTTTTTTTCAACGATTCACTGCAGATTTCGCCGGCGGTCTCTTGCATAGCGCTGCATAACTTTCGAAAGAGAATGATTTGCTCTTTCAGAACTTGTATTGCATTTCTTTTTTCATCATGAATTTTGCCAATTTTTAGGTCGTTGAATTGAAAAGTGAAAAAGTGAAGTGGCCATCTGCGCAGTTGATCCCTCCGCTTAGGTTTGTAATTTTTTGCGCAGCTTTTTATAGCACTTGGAAGACAATGTTCTGTGCTACAAGAATATGTGTTGGCCCTATTTTCTCACTTGCCCTTTATTGATTTTTAGTCCATCAAATTGGGAATTCCGACTTTACCGTCCGAATTTTTTTACCAAAACTCCGGTTCTGTGGTTGAACTTGTTTGCTTGGTGTTATATGTCGTTTGGAAGAGGATGTCTTGCTCAATAAGAATTTGTGTCGCGTTTATTGGCTCACGCTGATTTCTGTCGAATATCAACAACTGAAGAAGGAGATGGAGTTGTTGGTGAAGACGATTTTTCTCTTTTTGGCATTTTGTTGATATTCAGTAGAAATCAATAAACGCGACACAAATTCTTATAGAGCAATAGAGCAAGACATTCTCTTTCGAATGACATATAACACCAACCCAAAAAGTCCAACCACAGAGCAGGAGCTGTCGGCAAAAATAACCATCCTCCTTCGGACGTCCCAACTTGATGATCTAAAAATCAAAAAAAAACAATAAAGGACAAATGAGCAAATAGCACTAACACATATTCTTGTAGTATTGAACATCGTCTTCCAAGTGCTATAAAAAACTGCGCAAAAAAATTACAAACCTAAGCGGAGAGAACAAATGCGCAAATGGCTACTTTTTCACTTTTTCACTTTTCACTTCAACGACCTAAAAATTGACAAATTTCATGGTGAAAAAAGAAAGGCAATACATGTTCTGATAGAGCAAATCATTTCCTTTCGAAAGCTATGCAGCGCTATGCAGAAGACCGCCGGCAAAATCTGCAGTGAATCGTTGAAAAAAAAGGCGAACACTTATGGGACAACCTAATATTATTAATCTATTATTATTACATTATTCTTATGTTACATATTTACAATAACACGAAACAAAACGTAGTAACGATCGTAATCAAAAAGGAAACAATAACATTAACAATGAGAACCAACAACAACACTAGGCATGCTTTGGGCATGCTTTGTTTCGCTACTATCTTCATGCAGAACATGTTTAGAATTGGTTACCCCTATGCTCATCAGTGAAGAAGGCAACTAATTAACTTAGTACTTAGTTGTACTGCACTAACCACTAATTAAGATCAGTGGTTAGTACAGTACCTGACAACATATTACCGTATTCTAAATCTAACCCATTTTTATGTCACTAGGAGTTGCATTGAATCCCCTTCCATCTGGCCTCTCACTTTGCTCCCTCTTAAGATTACATACGATCTAGGTGGATAAGTCTCTAACGCATTTTTTGGTTACTGAAGAGGTGCCACTGCCATTTTTTTACTTCTGTGGTTTTTACAGCTCTCTATTCTTCGATTTATTTTTCTGCACATGTCTTGCTTCTCCTTTCTTTTTTCTCGAGTTTTGAGCACGTCTTATTGACATTTATCCTAAATAAATAAATAAAAATTATGAAATGAAAAAGCAAATGCAATTTCTGCAGTGGGTACTGTGTTCAGCTCTTATGTAATAAGCTAGTGCATAATTTTGTCCACATTTGTGTTTATTCGGAATTTCTTCGGGCACTTTGGGGAATACTTAGGATGCCTGCAATATCGTGCGGAAGATTCTATTAGACTGGTGCAAAAGAAATGCAGGTTTTTTGCTTCATTGGTTTGAACACTTTTTTTCAAAATAAACTAATTTTAAGACCTTTAATAATGTGTTATACATTGTTGGAAAGCTTATTATGTGCGCTTTCTAAATGTTTATATGGAATTTAATTCAAGTCGCTTGCTTAAAAAACAAACTGGTTTTTATTTTTAGTTGTCTAAACGTGATTTTCGTCAAATTTGTTTCTACGAGTTGAAACGGGGCCGGACTTCTGCTCAAACTGCTCGAGATAACAATGAAGTATGGGGTCAGGGAAGTATCATCGAAGGCACAATAGAACGTTGGTTCCGAAAGTTTCCTGCCGGCAACACCAGCCTCGAAGGCGAACCGCATGGCAGCCGTTGATGATGATCCATTAAAGGCGTCGGTCGAAGCTGATCGGCACAGGACCACGCGAGATATTGCCAAGGACCTCGACGTCGACCACACTACAGTTGTTCGTCATTTGAAGCAAATTGGGAAGGCTAAGAGGCTAAATTGACCAAAATTCGGAGAAATCGTCGTTTTGAGATATCGACGGCTCATCTTTTGCGCAATGCTAACGGTCCGTTTCTCGAACGAATTGTACGGATTGTAACACGCGACAATAAATGGGTGCTCTGTGATAATAGGCGACCTTTGCCTGGTGGCTGAACCAAAAAGAATCTCCCCGACATCATCCAATGCCGGAAAATCTGAAGAAAATCGCGTTGAGACATCTGAAAATAAAAACCAAATTATTTTTGAAAAAAGCGACTTGAACTAAATTCTATTTAATACTACAGTAACCTTCCAACAATGTATAACACCTTATGGAAAAGGCTCAGTTTATTGAAAAAACAGTGTTGAAAGCGTTAAAGCAAAAAACCAGAATTTCTTTGGCACCAACCTAATATATGAATAAATAAAATAACAATAAAACCATAAAATACGTTTTTACTATTAACTAGGTTTTATTTTATAACACCATGACAACATAATTGTAGCACGTGAATGATAGTGTCTAACGGCTAAATATATTCGGAGAAAAGTCAGTCGCATAAAAACAGTTAGGATGGACCAAAGTCTATACTGTTAAGCACTATCTCTACAGACGTTATATATTATGGTGTCGCAGTAAGAAAGGAGGTTTCAAAAAAAATGAACATTTTGCATGAAATTTCACAAAATTTCGTTTCATTGAAGGGAAAGAGGTCTTTTAAGGTTACTACAAATGGAAGAAAGTAGCAGTTTTTGGGATATTGCAGGTCGTTCCGTGCACTTCTGAGCGATCTCCGTTCATTTGTAGCGCGACAACGAAAAACGTCATGTCTGTTTTCCATAATTTCTTATGCTTTTTCCTGTCACGAGAGCTCCTCCCCCAGCCAGATAGGTTTGAAGCACCTCATGAGAGAGCATGCAGTGCAGTCGGAGGTGCTGCCGGCTGTCGCGGGCAACCGATACCAGGTTCGGATTGGCTCGGATTTCCCGCACAGGCCAACCAAGGCTTCCATCTCTTCGGGGTCGGTGAGGTGGTGTCAGTACCATTTGGATTGAATAAAACACTGACCTATCCATGGGATGACTACCACAAGTCATTGTGTGGTCAAATACGCATCCAAATCGCCTCCGCGATATCCCGTAGAAGTAGAATTCATGACGCATCCCAAAAGAGGATTGAGTAACGCTGTCCTCTTTTCTTTATGTTAACAGAATTAATATATAAATAGCGGAATATGATTTGTTAAAGGGCCAATTATTAAGGCAAACCAATCAGCTTCGAGGGCGCATGTAGCGTAGTCGGTGAAGGTGCCTAATGTCGCGTGCACCCGATGCCAGATTCCTCCTTCGGATTTCCGCCCAGGCCAACCAAGCCTTCCATCCCTCCGGGGTCGGTGAATTGGTACCAGACTTCTCTGGGAAGGATAAAGAATTGATCAGTTCATCGGCTGGCCACCGCAAGTCATAAGCCAAGTCAAGTAGCCAAATACTGATTCAAATCATGAAGGAGCCATCTCGTCTGCTGAGCGGCGGCATTTCTGTTTCGCGGATTACGGCTAAGTTCTCCATCTTTTGCTTTTATTGTTTTTGCTCTGTTTCGTTCCCAATCTTTCTGTTTAGCTAACTTTGTGCCTATTATCTTATAGCAAGGCCACTTCCTCCGTCTTCCAGTGCATCTTCTCACAGATTCCTCTTTTGTTTGTGTGAAGGGTATCTCGACGTACTGAATCGATTTTGCTGACCACATCAAAACCAATATGTCGCAACGTGCTAAGACAAACAAAAGGCTATCTGAAGTGCCAGTAAAGCTCAGTGGGAAGGGCCAAAACGTAGCCGACGGTAATACAAGCTGCTCTTCTTCTGACTTCTCCAAGATGTCCGTAAATGAGCTGCTTAACGCTGTTCTAGAGAGAAATAGTGACCCTGTCATTGAACAAATGATATATGCATTTATTTCTAAAATTCCGCAGGAAGTATCGGAGCGAATTAATACGGAAAAGAAGGAAAGAAGGATAGTAATCGAATGGTTACCAGAGCCGCCTTCTGACCTCCCTCCTTCGGCGAAACAACGTGATCTTGAGGAAAAGGTTAGTGACATTTTCGATGTCCTAAATCTTGAGTGCCGCCCGTTAGAGGTATACAGAATGGGGAGACATGAACGTGGGCGCATTCGTAAGGTGAAAGTTGTATTGCCTTCGAAGTCTCATTGGTTAACAGCTCTCTCAAATGCTTGGAGACTTAGAAGCTCTACAGCTTTCAGTAAGGTTCATGTCCGCCGTAGTATGACCTCTGAGGAGCGGAGAAGGGAATATGAATTGAGGCAGGAAAGTAAGGAACGAAACAGGCAGTTAGGTAGTAGGGTCTGGGTGGTATACCGTGGCGAGCTGCGACGTGTCGAAGACCTGCCGCGAACGAGGACGGTGGAAGACCGTACCGGGTCTAAGATTCAGGGAAACGTCTAGCTGGACACGGTATGCCATCCACGACCATGAAATGCTTTTTGTTTAACTCTCGAAGCCTTGCTAACAAGATACACCACCTGCACTTCTTTTTGGCAACATATGATCCAGATTTATTATTCATCACCGAAACATGGCTTTCAGAGAAGATGTCAAATTCAGAAATATTATCCAACTTTCCGTATAGAATTTTTAGAGGTGATCGTATAAATCGAAGAGGTGGTGGCATTTGTTGCCTGGCTAAGAATTCAATTACTCTGACTGCTGCTAAAGTTCCTGCCTGCCTCAAGTCTGATATTCTCTGCATTGATGCAGTAAATGCATATTGTTTATCTGCATTTAGGGTTGTCTTAGTGTATCGTCCACCTAACTCAAGTGTGGACGACGATGACCCTCTTATAGACGTATTGATAGAATTGTGTCTTTCCAGCAGAAATCTAATTGTGCTTGGTGACTTTAACCTCGATATTGATTGGGTTCAGCGTAGCAAGCCTAGGAATCTGTGTTCAGAAAAATTTTTGGAGTTTTTTGA
Source organism: Heligmosomoides polygyrus polygyrus (assembly GCA_947396885.1). Lineage (NCBI taxonomy): Eukaryota > Metazoa > Nematoda > Chromadorea > Rhabditida > Heligmosomidae > Heligmosomoides > Heligmosomoides polygyrus. Next base: position 10,455,514 of record OX377202.1, read on the forward strand.
CTGTTGTGGTTTGTCTCAGCAAGTAGCGGAGCCTACTCGAGGTGATGCAATTCTTGACATAATTTTGACTTCAGTGCCAATCCTTGGCAACATTACTGTCCTTCCCCCATTCGCATCAGCGGATCACAATGTAATTACCTTTGAGATAAATGTTCCTTTAATTAGGCAACGTGAGCTTCCTTTTCCCAATTTTCGTAAGGCCAGTTATCCTAAGTTAACCCAATATTTCAACTCTATCAATTGGTGGGAAATTTTCCAAGGTTACGAAAACACAGATGACTTTTATAACAGATTTTGCCGTGTAGTTTACTGCGGCTTATCTCTTTATGTTCCCATTGATTATGCGAAGACTTCAGTTCATTTCTATCCTAAGCATATCTCTAATTTAATAGGTCAAAAATCACGACTTTTCAAGTCACTGACAAATCCTCTTTGCCATCCGCTATATAAGAAAGTATGTCAGGAATTGGATCACCATTTGAAAAGGTTCCTAGCGTATGAGGAAAAGGTTTCTTCCAAGACACAAAATAAAAAGGCATTGTTTTCTCATATTCGGTGCAAGATGAAACCACAGTCAGAGCTTCCTATTCTTGTGGATGACACCGGCATAATGCATATAAGTGATCAGCAAAAAGCGGAAGCGCTGGCACGCGTTTTTGCCTCTGTTTTTAGTTCGCGCTCACAAGATTTCCCTTACGAATCAAACGATATGTTTGAACATGCGAACATGGACGAAACCGAAAGCATTGAAAATTTTATGGTAAGCCCCCATGACGTCTTAAAAATTATGAAACGACTGAAGTGCTCTACTTCTGTAACGTCTGACGGAATTCCACAAATTATCTTTAAGAAATGTGCCACTTCCCTTTATAGACCTCTGTCGATGATTCTAAATATTTCTTCAACCTGCTGTGAGGTACCTTCGATTTAGAAGGAATCCATTGTCACAGCCATTCCAAAAGATCCAAAATCAGTACAGCTCTCCTCCTTCCGTCCTATAAGCATAACGTCCACACCAATGAAAGTAATGGAAAAGATTGTGCGAGATAAGATTGTTGCATGGTTTTCTCGGAAAAACTTAGTTCCATATGAGCAACACGGCTTCACGGCAGGTGCGTCCACTTCCACTCAGCTTGCTGACTGCATCTTTGACTGGAATTTGGCTCTAAATAATGGAGAGTCCGTTGATGTCGTATATTTTGATTTGTCAAAAGCCTTTGACAAAGTTAACCATGAAAAACATCTTGGTAAACTTTACCAGCTGGGCGTTAGAGGGCTGCTTTTAGAATGGCTGCGCTCATATTTGTACGGTAGGCGTATGCGCGTCAAGGTTGGAAGTTCTTTTTCAAGATGCTATGATTGCAATAGTGCGTTCCTTAGGGTGGAGTGTCATCGCCAGTCCTTTTCCTTGCATACACGTGCAACCTTCCAATAATTTTAGTCACCCACCCTCAGGTGAAAGTGCGGATGTACGCTGATGATATAAAGATTTATGGTACTATCAGGTTAAAGGCTAGCTATTACCTCACCTGACAAATCCTACGGAGTTCTATTCATATTCCTAGATTACAGTGCACACTATTCACTATGGATATTTATTATCTTATAGCATACTGTATTAGAAGAAGGGGAAAGAGGGATGAGAGAGGTGAGAGGGCTGGCCGGCCCTCTCACAGGGAGCTGACGAGACCGGGCGGCCCTCCGGTGTGGGTGACGTAGACGTGCCTGCTTTAGCAAGGAGCTGCTATCTCTAGTAGGTCGTCGCTATCAATGGCAGGGGCGTTGGCTTCGAGGGTGCAGATTGGGTACAACCCGACATCTCCATTCCTACAGTAAGCTCGTCCTCGAGCTTGAGTGCGTCATCATCGTGTTGTCGATCGATAATCATGCGAGATACAGAAGTGTCAGATATACAGCAAAAGAATATAGGAACTACAAAGTAGTTACGCTATAGCTTAAACTATATGGTGAGTTATTGACTGTAAGAAAGAACATGTGAAGTTATGATCTGCGTCTAATTTACCAGACGGCATTCGATGAGACTGAATGAATGGGGTCCGCACAACCATTGAGAACAAGCTCGTCCTCGAGCTTGGCTAGGAGGTAAAGGGTGAAGCGGATAAAGTATCGGAGACGACGTTCAAGTTTTCGTCTCGAAAGATAGGCACGTGGGGTGTGGTGATGAAGAGGGTTGAAGTGAAGATGAAGAGGTTTTAAGTCTTCTGTATTCATTGGTGGAGTTGATGAAGAAGATTACGATAAATTCAGTACCATATTCGGTACTGTACATGATTTAATAGGTGATACATAATTCAGTACCTTATTCGGTACAGTACACAATTTAATCGGTGATACATAATTCAGTACCTTATTCGGTACAGCAGACAATTTAATAGGTCAACAATTATTTTGCATAGAACCATGAAATGGATGTGAAATATGATAAAATTAGGGGTGCAAAGTTTAGAAAAATATGAAGTGATCATTGTCATGCATACATGTGCGAGCTAGAAGAATGTGAAAGAGGAGTTATTAATGCAAGATTGAGACTAAATTACGTTATTGCATCATTAATATAGTTAGAATTCAATTGCATTTTCAAGAGAAAAATTATGGCACATGTTATGGAATAAACTTATTCAAATTTACTTGTCGCAGGCTTTATAAAAACGATTTGTCAAGTGTCATCCTTAGGATTTTAAAACTAATTCGGTTGACACAGGGGCGAGTTTTTGAAAAGAGAGAAAAATTAGCGCGAATTGGAAATTCTTTGAAGCGCCCATTCAAAGAACTTGCTGTTTAATTTTGCGCGAAGCAGCGCAAATGACTTGACGTAAACTCACAATACACTGATCTAGGCACCTTTTGAGGTATAGATCAGTGTCCATAGTCCATACGTTGTCCTGCTGAAGTATATTTCTTCTATAATCGCGGTGAACGTCGCATGGGTTGTTCCGTGGTGTCCGGTGCTTCTTTTGGGCTTTCCAAAATAGGAACTGGTGCCGTAGCAGAAGCACTGGCTACCTTGGAACGTGGTGAATATAACTTCAAGCGGTTCATATGCACTGTTTGTCGCTTTTGGCGACCCACAGGATCTTGAATCGTCACATTGAGTCGGTCAACTACTTCGACACTGAACGGGCCTTTCCACTGATTGGTTATTTTGGGACGCACAGTGTCGTCTCGCAAAAGTACTAGATCACCAGTGGAAAGCTCCGTTGGGAATACCTTATGGAATCGATCGTATCCCGCCTTGTCTAGTTTCGTTTTTTCTGCAATTTGGCGTCCTACTGCAATGATACGGTCTTTCAGACCAGCAGAGAATTGGTCCGCGAAGTTGTCTGTGGCGAATACGAGTGTGGACGGCAAATTGTGGACGGTATCACACCATGTGATCGGGTTCCTTCCATGTATGACGAAGAATGGGGTATATCCTGTAGTTGAACTTTTACTGCAATTATAAGCAAACACAATCGGCTGAAGGAAGTCTGACCACAGGTCTCTGGCTTCTGAGCAATACGAAGTTAAGGAGTCATGAACAACCTTAACTATTCGCTCCACCTGACCATTAGCCTTATGGTTATAGCTAGTGGTAAACTTGTTCAAAATACCGAGAGTGGTGTTGATTTTTGCAAAAATCTCACTGGTGTAATTTGACCCCCGATCTGAAACTAATTCATTCAGAATGCCGTGCTTGGATATAACATCATTTATGATCGCTTTAACGACTAATTCCGTCGTTTGATTCACGAGAGGAGTACAAAATACAAACTTGCTAAAAGCGCATACTGATATAGATATAAACCTATTTCCGTTTATACACTGTGGAAGAGGTCCGATTATGTCCGTATGAATACGCTCAAAAGGTCTTTGGGGAATTGAAAAACTTCCCAACTCCTCACGTATGATGTTTCCCGAAGGGGTTTTGACTTTTTGGCAAAATGGACATGTATTCACATATGTTGTGATATCTAGATATAAAGTTGGCCAATAATACTTAGGCCAGTTAGCCTTTTACCGCTGCATAGGTTTTTTCTATTCCTAAGTGAGATCCCATCAATGGATTGTCGTGGTGCGCAGAGATCACGACGTTTTGCATATGTGGGTTAGGAATCACAGTGCAGTCGTACTACACGTAAGTACAGACAGTCCAGAAGAACATGATTTTTATCAATCATCTGAAATTTCTTAGGGGGTTAATTAACCTTTCTCTGAAAAAATCTTAATTACCTGCCCTATTCAGAATCCTGAGCTTTTCTAATGTCCTCCAAAGTGGGTAATAAGCATTGATGAATGGCGCAAACTTTTTTAATGGGGTAGCGGCTAAGAAAGTCACATAAGTTATTGTGTTTCCCAGCTCGATATGGTAACATCGAAAGCTTGTATGGAAATCTCGCATTTGGCAAGGCGGCCTACCAGATCTGACCTGTGCATCAGAAATTTGAGGGATGCATGGTTAGTTACTAATGTTATCTTTGCGCTAGCTGCGTACGAGTGAAACTGTTTCAGTACAAAACTATGCCTAGCACTTTCAGTTCTATAATTGCGTAATATTTTCTCGTAAGTACTCACGAAGCTACTGTAGTGCCTTTGGTGTTCTGCGTTAGTTGGGAAATTTGTCTGAACCAGGCAGGTATCTGGTAATAGATGCTCTAACATAAATGACGTGAGAGCGTCAAAGATGAAAAGACAAAAATTGTGGTCTGGACGAGTACCTGTTTCCGGTGTAAGAAGGTCTTTTCTGCGATTTGGTATAGTTAATATGACATTCCTAGACATAAGAGCGTTTTACAGTTGCGCAGTTAATGCGGACTGCCCACTGTAGCGGCAAGAAATACGAAGCTGTACCACGAAAGGGTTTAAAGCTTGCGCATTCATTAACTAGGGCATCTGAGTGATGCTCGATACTTTATTCAGATAACTGCAAGATCCAGATTTGGTTATAGAAAACCCCAGATATGATTTCGGTCTCGAAAGATTCAACATCTTCGGATGCAAGCTCACATGAAAGCTTTGGGTGCGTTAAAAGCATTTATTGAAATTGCGCGTGAAGTCACCCCGCAATGGACTTCCAATTTTTTTTCAGTATGGATATCTTATAGCATACTGTATTAGAAGAAGGGGAAAGAGGGATGAGAGAGGTGAGAGGGCTGGCCGGCCCTCTCACAGGGAGCTGACGAGACCGGGCGGCCCTCCGGTGTGGATGACGTAGACGTGCCTGCTTTAGCAAGGAGCTGCTATCTCTAGTAGGTCGTCGCTATCAATGGCAGGGGGCTTCGACGGTGCAGATTGGGTACAACCCGACAGTACCTATAACAGTGACAATAAAACGTAAGTTTGCCATGCATTATCTCAATCCATAAATATGATGATGGAGTGGTCTGAAACTTGGGAAATACCAGTGAATCTTTCCAAAACCATGGTCTTTCATCTTGGAAGCTTACCACCTTCAGAATTCAAATTTGACAATAGATTGCTACCATCTATAACGGAACCCCGTGACCTAGGTGTTTACCTGGACCGGGAGTTGAAATTTTCGAATCATATTGATATTAAGGTGCGAAAAGCATTTTCTACCCTCTTTTTCATTTTTAGGAATCTAAAGTGTAACGAGCTCAATTCTGGTCACCTTGTATAAGACATACGTCATTCCAATTTTAGAGTATTGCTCTCAAGTTTGGAGCCCCTACACAAAAAAGAGTCAGGAAAAAATTGAAAAGGTTCAAAAGACGTTCACAAAAATCTAGTTCTTCAGGTGCTTCCCAAATATCACAAGTACTAGAGTAATTCCCGGATATGTGGAAAGGCTCAAAATCTTTAACCTTAAAAGTCTTCTTTATAGGCGTGTCTTCAACGATTTAATTTTCTGTTTCAAAATCCTCAAGGGTGAGTCAAGGCTGAAAGCTAGCAAGTACTGGGTTTTCGTGCCATCGCAAGGTCGTCATAATAAGTACTGCTTTCGCCATCCTAAGATAAAGAAGAAAAACAAGGAGAAGGTTTTCCATTCACTTTTTTACCGTGGAGCTCGTTGGTTGCAAATGCTACCTCCTACCTTACTTGATGCACCCAACCACAAGGGTTTTCGAAGTAAACTGAAAAAATTGACTTGCTTCCCACACTCCACATCCCTAACTTAAGTTAGAGTGGGAGCATTTTTTGATTTTATTAATTTTTTTGATTTTCTTGTTTTTTTTTTGTTTTCTACAATTTTTATCAGGCAGCTGTATTTTCTCTTCATGTGTTTTTTCATTCATCAGTATCACTAGGTTCTTCATTAGACATATACATATCCCTATAAATATTCTTAGCTTCTTATTTTGCTCTTCTTCTATTATTTGTTTGCTGTTTCCTAGCTGCTATTCTTCCTAGTTCAGTTTTCTAATGGTTAGTTTCCTAATTGCTCTACTTTCATTTGTTTACTGTTTGAGAGACCGGTCTTATGAGTATGAGTGTTCAGACTGAGTGTGCACACAACTCTTCTGTTGTTTCCCCAGCAGCCATAAGGTATGAGAATTGTTGGAGTTGACGGACCTACTAAGTTGGTATCCGGAGCCGATTCCACGACTTGCAGTGTTGGCGGCCCACTGCTCTTCTCCTTCAAATTCTCATCCTTCCTCACCTCCCCCCCCCCCATACAATCCTAGTCAATTTTTTCTAGAAGAATTTTCACAGATTTTGCCGGATTTTTTCTTCTTATTCGCAGCTCCGCCCTTCTTTGTTGAAATTTAGTTTAGTCAGTTAACTAATTTCGGTTTCAGTTTGTGTCATAGATGGCTTTTAAATTCTTGTTTTTCACATTGTGTTTTCTGTGATTTACCGTGTCCATGTTGTGTTCTTTTTGTGCGCACTATATTGTGCAAATAAATAAATAAATAAATAAATAAATAAATCGCCTCCACGACATCGCAAAGAAGCCGAATGCGTGACACTTCCCAAGAAGGATTGGGTAACGTCGTCCTTTATCTTTTATCCTTTCGTATCAACGACCCTACCTACCGGTTTGAAAAGGCTTGGTTGGCATGGGTGGAAAATCCGAACCAGTAACCTGAAATTGGATGCACGCGACAACCGACGCCTTGTTCGACTGCACTAGCACGCATCCACAAGTTAGCCCAATATGTACCGTAACTAATTCCCTGTTTTTCACTGAATTCCTGATAGGGTTAGGGTTTTGCTTTCAATGGATTTCTCATTCTTGCTTCCCCCCAGGCTCCCAGGCTCATTCCTAACAATATCCTACTATATATAAACGAGAACGGTCGTTTGTCTGTGTGTGTGTGTGAGTGTGTGTGTTGTTTGCACAGAAGTGCTGAAGGAGTGTGTTGGGAGGAAGTATGGGGAAGGGGGGGGGGGGGGGCGGGGGTTATAGTGGCTACCAGTTGTCAACTGTTGAAGTTGTCGATCGACAGGCGTCCATGTTCAGACGACATGTCACCGATGTCGCGCAAAGGACGTGCGGGTTAGGAAGAGATGTCCCCACCTCCTTCAACATGAGCCCGGGTTTAAAAGAGGTGTCAGCGAGGTGGTTCAACAGGTGTGCTGAAGGAAGGAGTGTGTTGGGAGGAAGTATGGGGAAGGGTTTAGTATGGGGAACATGAGCCCGGGTTTAAAAGAGGTGTCAGCGAGGTGGTTCAACAGGTGTGCTGAAGGAGTGTGTTGGGAGGAAGTATGGGGAAGGGGGGGGGGGGGGCGGGGGTTATGGCGGGGTTCAGAAGACGTGTCACCGATGTCCCACCAAGGACGTTCGGGTAGAGGAGAGGTGTCACCGATGTCGTGCAAGGGTTCCGAATTCAGACGAGTCCCACCTTCACTGTTACCAGTAAAGGTGGGACCAGTAATGAGGGACCCGTGAGGGGGATTCAGTGAAGGGGGGGGGGGGAACCGGTGAAGGAGAGGGGAGAAATCCAGTGAAGGGGGACCGGTCAGGAAGGGACGAGTAATGAGGACCGGTGAGGAAGGGACCAGTAATGGGGGCCGGTGAAGGGGGGGGGGGAGGGGGAGGGAGTGGTCCAGTGAAGGTGGAACGGTGAAGGATGAAGAGAGGTCCAATGAAGAGGGACCGATAGAAGGTTGACCACTGAAAGAGGAAACCAGGTGAAGGGGGGACCAGTGAGGGTGGGACCAGTAATGGGGATCGGTGAATGGGGGGGGGAGGGAAGGGGTCCAGTGAAGGGGGACCGGAAAAGGGTTGATGAATAAAAGGGGGACCAGTGAGAGTGGGACCAGTAATGGGGATCGGTGAAGGATAGGATGACCAGCGAAAAGGGGACCAGTAAAGGGAGGTCCTGTGAAGGTGGGTGTAGTAGTAGGGACCGACGAAGGGGAAGGGGGACCAGTGAAGTGTCAACCGGAAAATGGCTGACAATAAAGGGGAACCAGTGATAAGGGACCAGTTAAGGGGGTCCAGTGAAGGTGATGGACCTGTTTTGCCCTATTCCGCTATACCATTCTATATAGCAAAACCAGTTTTTTTTACTGTAATGAATGAGAGAAGGTCTAAAGAGGAGAAGAAGACTTTCGGGGTGCCCTATTCTCCGGGTTTGGGGCAAAGCCCCAACCAGACGTTTGGCAAGCGGCAGGCCGTTGAACGTCTGGTATCAATAGAACTTAGAAGAAAAATGATGTCTCCTCATGCCTAACCAAGAAATCAGCTAAGATCTCCTTTAATCTTACGAAAAATTACGCTAAGTCGCTAAGATAGAACTGAACGGAGAATGTTCATTAAATCGTTGAAACATTCGAAGCCGATAAATATTCTTGCAATAAATAATAAGGAATTAAGGATAAAGGATGAAGGACAGCATTTCACTCCCTCTAAGGATGCGCCACACATTCTACTTCTACAGGATGTCGTGGAGGCGATTTGAATGCGTACTTGGCCATACAATGATTTGCAGTGGCCAACAGACGAACAAGTCAGCGCTCTGTACTTCCCAGACAAGTCTGGCACCAATTCACCGACTCCGAGTGAATGGAAGGCTTTGTTGGCCTGGGCGGGAAATCCGAAAAATAATAACGGTAATTATTCTTGAATCCTGTTCTTTAAACGATCCCACCTTCACCAATCACATCCAACCGACTCATTGGAGTCTCGTCAAAAATTGGCAGGGAGGCGCACCCCTCGCCATTGGCTCAGGGTTTTCTTTGACTGCGTCAAACAACGGGAGCCATCCGACTACCCGCCGATTCCCTGGAAGCCGAACATTTCCAGACACAGCTGCCTCTTTGGAGGCGCTTCTCGCGGTCGGGTCGCGGCGTAGAATCTCTGATCGTGAGTGCGGAATGCTAATTGAGGGATGGTCTAATAACAGGAGCTGGATTCATCAACGACTTACAGCAATTTAACGGAGAAAATACGGCCGAAATTCCTGAAAGCGCGGCTTATCGCTTATCATATCGCTTGATAAGCCGCGCTGTCAGAGACTTCGGCTGTATTTTCTCCGTTAAATTGCTGTAAGTCGTTGATGAATCCGGCCCCAGGTCTCTCTTGTTAGGTCAGAGGGAAATAAAAACGAGGGCTACGAGAGGAGTGTAAGGAAGAAAAACGGCGCAAATAGGATAGGAGGATCGCCATGTAAAACAGCCTACAAAACGCTTTATCCTTTTTGAAACCTTGCAGCACTGGTGTGTTATACCCCTACATTGAACTGAGGTAAGCCATTTCTGATGCAACTGGACATACACGTACCTTCTTACCAAAGTGACCCTTCCTCCGACCCAATTTGCGCCGAAAAACCCAAGAAAAACAATTCTCAAGCCAAAATGTTCGAAAAAAATCTGATGCTTGATTGTTAGTAGAATTTGGCGCCCCAAATAGTTTAATCTTTAGCAAGCCCTTGCCATTCTAAGAGCTTCTCTGCTAAAAGTTGTGGTTGACTTGACCTTAAAAATAGCAGAAACAGCATATGGAAACCTAACAACTTTAAAATTCAAGCTGTTCGTTTTATTATACAACACTGCTTCAACTCGCTTGTAAGTATCGTTCAGTGTAATGTCCAAACGCTGGAAAAATCCCTAGTAAGGCAGCCAAATTATGTCGCAATACTTGTGCGCCACCCTGTATTTAAACAGAAAATTCTGAGGAAAAAATCGCCCCAAGGTAGGTGCTGAGAATATGTGATTGATGGGACGCTCTTGAACTTGAGCAGAAGCTCCGCATGTTGCTCTGCGCCCCTTCCAGACTCCACCATCCTTCTGATGATCTTGCTCGAGCGCCGCTATAGGAGGTAGCCCAGCCACTGGGATATCAGGAAATTTAGGAGAGGGGTGAAGGTGAAATTAAAACTTGCCGTCTTCACGTCAAACTGGAGATTTTTTGAAATCGAAATGAATGCATTCAAAGTCGAACCAGGCGTCTTCCAATACTATAAGTCCTAGCCGTTTTTTAACATTCTATTCTGAATTCCATCGACAGATTTTCGCGCTATTTCAAATTTTTTTTTGTCGTTCGAAAGAGAATTACATTTATCGGAAGCTATGCATGTTTGACATTCTTCCCTCCATTTTCCAATTTTCGTCAATTTTAGATCATTAAATTTGATAAAGGACAAAGGATAAAGGACGGCGTTCCTCAATTCCTTTTGGGATGCGCCACGCATTCTACTTCTACGGGATGCCTTGAAGGCGACTTGAATGCGTATTTGGCCATACAATGCCTTGCGGTGGCCAGCCGGTGAACAAATCAGCGCTGTATCCTTCCCAGACAAGTCTGGTACGAATTCACCGACCCTGGAAGGATGGAAGGCTTGGTTGGCCTGGGCGGGAAATCCGAACCAGGAACCTGGTATCGGCTGCATGCGAGCCGGCGCCTCCTCCGACTGCGCTACACGCGTCCATATTAAATACCCAAGGTAAGGTAATAAGTTTAGTTATCCAGGTTTGAGGTGCTTTAGCGATGGTGCCCTTTGTCTTTTTCCTGCTAATGTTTAAACTTGTGGCCGGGGCACCCATAGCTATCGATCCAGTGGAGTCGCAGTCGTCGCCGACAGGCCTGTTCAGCCAGAAGACGTCATCATGACAAAGGATTAAAGTAGAGTGTCAAAAAATATTCGACGACTCTCCGTCTCTTTGCTTACGTTTGAACTTTTGCAAAACGTTAACCAATATTTAAAAGAACATTTAAAAGATAGTGTTTAGCTCTATAAGAGCTTGCGTTGGTTTTTTTTGTGTTCCTTTTCTTTTATTTTTTTTCTTTTTCTTCTTCAATCTTTAATTTATATATCATTAAAGTGAGGTGTTCAGAACACACAAAATACTTTTACCAGCAGCTACTAGTCTTTCGTAATATTTCGGCAGTGTTATTGCAGAGAAGCCTTTGCTCTGTTCCTCTGCGTTTATTTATTTATCCTGATTTTTGTGAAATTTCAGCGGAATGTTAAAAGAAAGGGAGCATTTGATAAAGGTCACTTTCACTTCTGACTTTCCACTTTAATGATATAAAAATTGACAGAAATTGAAATGAGAAAACAATATTTTTCTGAAAGAGCAAAATGTTATCTAACGAATGGAGAAGAGGTCTTAAAAAATTAAGCAATGTTTGTAAAATTTGACGAAATTTTTGTTTTACTTAGAGAAAAGAACAGTTTTAAGCTTGCTAAAGAACGCAAGAAAGAAGCAACTTTTAATGTGTTTCAAGGTCTTTCCGTCACTTGTCAGCGATTTCCATTCGATTGATAGCGCTTCAGGTCTGTTTCCACAATGTTTTGTTATTTTTTATCATCGATCTTAAAGGATGGAGAAGGCTTGGTTGGCATGGGCGAAAAATCCAAACCAATAACCTAAAATTGGGTGCACGCGACAGCTGGCGCCTTGTTCGTCTGCGCTACCACTCGCCCAGAAGTCAGCCCAACACCTTAATTAATTCATTGTTTTTCACTGAATTCGTGACGTCAGTTAGAGTTGTGCTACAACTGACTATTCCTAACGAATACGATAAAACGGCTTAAACTGAAGAAAAAATTTAAAAAATTATCGTCTCATCATCGAGCGCATCCTACTGATTGACGAGCTCATGTAGCAACCGCCTGGGTACTGTGAGGCAACTCGTCCTACTCTTGAGGGACAACTCGTCAGTACCCTTGGCGATTTAGTCACGAGTCCTCTCACCCACCCGAATCTCGCTAGTTAAAGCACATTAAAACACGCAAACATTGAGATTTTTTTTGAAATTTTTGTTCAGACTGGTCCAAAGACACAGTCCAGGAGGGAAAGTGGGTGATTTTTCTTTCTTTGTGAAAATTCCACCGCTCCCACCCAGCCCCGTATTGCGCCGTATTGTGGTTGACTATTCCTTGAAATTCTTGCTGAATTCGAAAGTTTTTCTGAAACACTTTTTATTAGAATGGCACGGAGCGCAAGACCAATTAGGACTAGAGGGAAAATTTTAATAAAAGCATTCGTAGGAAAATATTTTTTAATTCAGCTTTCTAGACCGTCGAGTTGGGTCGTTAGTCAAGAGTTCAGCGGAGAACGCACATTGAATCGTTGTGTCATTGGAATATTAAAGTATGAAGCATCAGGGACGGCGCTAATCAATTCCTCTTCCGATGCGCCACGCGCTGTACATATTAGGTTGGTGCATAAGTTCTCGGACATTTGCGGCATGAAATATTTATTATCATAACATACGAACAACAATATCAAATCATTTGAAGTAACCACCCTTTACATCAATTGTCTTTCGCCAACGTGCTGGTAAGTCATGGTTGCCTTTTCTCCAAAACGTGGCCGGTTGTGATTCGAAAAATGTGAGCAGCGCCTCCTTGACATCCTCTCGGTTCCTAAATTGCTGGCCGTCCAAATAGCGTTGAAGGCTTGAAAACAAATGACAATCAGAAGGAGCGAGATCTGGTGGGTAAGGTGGATGTGGAAGAACGGTCCATCCGTAGTCCGCCAACTCAGCCGTCGTCGCTCTAGCAATATGCGGTCTAGCGTTGTCGTGTTGGAAATACACCTTCACTTGCTCTCCTCGTATGGTTTGAAGGTGGGCCCTCAACTTCCTCAGTTGGCTGACGTAAACCTCTGCCGTCACTGTTATCCCTTCGTCCAGCAGCTCCCAGTATTCTACGCCAAGAACGCTCCACCAAATGCATAGCATCACCTTTTTCACGTGAAGGTCGGGTTTCGGAACGTCCTCTGCCGCTCCAGTTGCGTCAACCCACTGTGCACGCCGGTGATAATTAGAGTAGAGTATCCACTTCTCATCCCCGGTGACAAGGTTGTACAGCCAGCCGTGGGTACGTCTGAGGGTAAGGAGAGACAGAGCGACATCGGCTCTGCGATCCATGTCATGTTGTGTCAAGTCGTGAGGTACCCAGCGACCCTATTTTTGCACCTTGCCAATCGACTTCAATCCCCGAACGACTGTTGAGTGACTAACACCAAGAGTGCTTGATAGTTCGCGAGTGGCTTGGTATGGGTCCGCTTCCACTCTACTTCGGAGGCCATCCAAATCCAGTGTCATCGGGCGCCCTTCTCGCTCATTATCTTCAACGGAGAATTCACCAACTGCAAACTTCGAGAACCACTGGTACACAGTACTTCGAGCAGCAGCACTCTCGCTGTAAACATCCTTCAGGCGACGATACGATTCGTTGGCATTGAGGCCATATTGATGCAGGAATAACATGACGTGCCGAATATGCGTCTCAGTTGGGATGAATTGCCTAGCCAGAATAGCTGACGTTAACAACGCAGAAGTAAATGTTAGGAACAGCTTTATAGCCCTTTCCTTTCTCTATCGATCGATTATTTACGCATTGATACATGTGAGAAATTTGGCGGGAAAATGCGCTTTCAATCCAGGAGGGATCAAATGTCCGAGAACTTATGCACCAACCTAATACTTTTACGGGTCATCGTAGAGGCACTTTCAATGCGTATTTGGCTTATACAATCACTTGCAGTGGTCATTCAATCGAAAAGTCCGTGTTTTATTCTTTCCAGACAGGACTGCCACCAATTATCCAACCTCGGAGAGAGGGCTTGGCTGGCCTTAGCAGGACTCGAACCAAGAATCTCGATTCGAGTGCACGACAACACGCGACAGCCGTCGCTTTGTTGCTCCCATAACTCTGCCCACAAATAATTCGCTCTTTTCTGAAATCCTGTCGTCTGTTATGGTTGTGCTTCAAACGATTCCTCGTGAAACTTCTTGCTGCTGAGTCTTTTTAGGACCATTCCTAGTTGTGATTGCGAGGCCTGCAATATCAGTAAAGACCTGAAGAAAAGATCCGATAGCATCTCTATTCTTAGAAAAACGTGAGCTAACAACGCTTCCAATTTTATGAAATATTACGATAAGCTACTGAGCTGGATCTTAAAGTGCTAATTAAATCGTTGAGTCACTGGAATGCCAGTCGATCACTAATTTTCAGTTTCTACAATTTTGTGGTTTTGTGAATTGAACCGTTCTCCGCACAAACCAAACTCTCTTCCGCCTGTCATCAACAACCGACTCCCTCGAGTCTCGTCAAAAATTGGCAGGGAGGCGCACCCCTCGCCGCTGGCTCAGGGTCACAGCGACAAACAACGTGAGCCGTCCAACTTCTCGCCGATTCCCTGGAAACCGAACGGAGCGCGTCGGGTCTGCCTCTTCAGAGGCGCTTCTCGCGGTCGGCGTACTGCAGCCGAGTAGCGGTGCAGAATCCATGATCGTAAGACCGCAGACAAGCAGACAGGCCGGACAATCTGTCGGCTCGTGAGGTATCTATTTCGACTACGATAGCATCACTGCCAGCCCGATCATGGTAGAGTGACCGGCTTTCGAGAGCGCCTCGGACGAGTTTTCGCATACGAGTAGAGTTGACATCGAAACTCTTTGCGTTCACATTTGCTCCTTGTTTTACTTGCTTGTTTTTTGCTCTCCGTCCGAAACGGGAAATCGACTGACGACTGACCTAGCTACCGTAATCGAGGGCGTCGCTCTGCCTTCTACAGTAGTAAGGGGAGGCACCTAACGTAACGCACCTAAAGTAATTGCCCAGCTGGTTAATTAATTCTAGTTTCTGTTGCTAATCATCATATATCATATACTATATAGTAACGCACTATGCGCTGAGTCATACTATCGATCGGCGCCTCCGCAGAAATTAGTCGCAAAATAGAGGGAAATCGGGGGAAAAATTACGGCACGAAAATGGCGAAAATACCCAGACGTCTCCTCCCTTCCTGGGAACTTCAGCCCCAGGGCAATCGAGGTCACTGAACACGAATCTAAGGTTTGTTTTTAAAGTATCGATTGCCACCAATCGATCTTGATCAGACTATGGATTTTTCGTGGGTGTCGTCCAGGCGGCACGAAACTTTAGCTCTAGGGGTAGTCGACAGCACGAATTTAAAGTGTTCGTTTTTGTAGTATCAATCACCGCCAATCGATACGGATTAAATTATGGGACGCGAAAATAGCGGAAAATTCCCAGACGTCTTCTACGAGCCAGGAGATTCAGTAGACGTGCGAAGTACGTCGCATGACGTGCCTGGGACTCAGAAGACGTGCCAACGCATTTGGGGATCAGGTAGGCATGCCGAAGACTCCAAATGTACAGTAGACATCTCTTAAAGGGCTTTATTCTAAACATATAGATATATATAGAGAGATATAGATATAGATGTAGATATATAGAGTCAATGCTTGCCTACACCTACATCTTCAGTATAAAGCGTCTTACATCCACTACAAGCTATAAACTTCTTATTGTTGTTGCTAAAGCAATTTTTAGCAGAACAGTGGTTTCATAAGTAAGATTTTATAAAGTATAAGCTGACGCGAAAGGGTAGCAAACATATCCTTGAACCCTGCAAAGTATACAATTATGTAATCGTGTTGTAGACTATTAAGTTACTATGTGTTAGGCTGTCGCTTCTTTTCGAGGTAAGGATAAGGATAAGGATAAAGGACGGCGTTACTCAATCCCTTCTGGGATGCGCCAGCGCATTCTACCTCTACGGGATGTCGTGGAGGCGACATGAATGCGTATTTGGCCATACAATGACTTGCGGTGGCCAGCCGATGAACAGGTCAGCGCTTTATCCTTCCCAGACAAGTCTGGTACCAATTCACCGACCCCGGAGGATGGAAGGCTTGGTTGGCCTGGGCGGGAAATCCGAGCCAGGAACCTGGTATCGGGTGCACGCGACAGTCGCGCCTCCTCCGACTGCGCTACACACGTCCCTTTTCGAGGTATGTAATAAATAAGTTTTTTACCCTAAATCATTCTGTCTCAGGGAAAGTCAACATACTGCTCGGTAGGTTTTCTCCTGCGCTTTCAAAGAAAATGTGTGGATGTCGCTCTAATGTTTCTAGCCGACTTTTCCAGGACTCCGTAAAATCATGAACCGACGCGACTATCGAGTTATCATGCTTTGCGAATATAAATTGGGAGATTCTGCGGCAAAGGGATCCCGCAACCTTAGCAGCGCTTTTGGGACGGACTGTCCTTGCAAACGATCGGTGAGAGTATGCTTCGAAAAATTCGCTTCTGGCGATTTTGATCTCGAAAAAAAAAGCCAGATGGCGGGCACAGGTCGTCGCTTGACGATGATGTTTTGAGGAGAGCCGTCGAAGCAAATCCGGAGACGAGGACACTACGTTAGCAGAGGACCTTGGCAGAGCAGAGTTTGACATCTTCTTCACCTTACCGATTCTGGCCAAATGTCTTGCCATAGTACGGTAGCAAGACATTTGGCCAGAATCGGTAAGGTGAAGAAGATGTCAAACTGGGCGCCTCATGAGCTGACCGAAGAGCAGCGTCTGGCACGTTTCGACGTTTGCTCAAATCTGCTTCAAAAATGAGTCCTTTGCAAGCCGGATTCTAACTGAAGATGAAAAATTGGTCCTTTAACAAGAAGCAGGGATTTGTCTGGGTAGATAAGGATGCTCCTCCAACACCTTTTGCTGAACCCGATCTTCACCATAAAAAACGTATACTTACTTTGAGATGATGTTGTAAAGGTGTAATCCATTATAGCTTCTTGGAGCCTGATCAGGCAGTCGCGTCAGAGTCTTGCTGCTGTGATTTAGGCGAAATGTATGACAAGTTGCGAAAGTTGTGACCGGCAGTGGTATATAGAGGAGGGTGGCTCCTATTGCATGTAACACACCTCGCAAATCACACGGCGATAATTTACCCATTTAGGTATCAAAGCTCCCCTCGCCCACCGTATTCTGCCGACCTTCCCCCACTGACTTTCAGTTTTTTCAGTGACTCCTATTTGCGTCAAAAACAGTTCACTAATTTGGCCGATATGGAATGTGTCCTCCTTGATTTCGATAATTCCTGTGTTCTCAGTTTTCGTTGTAAAGGATTATATTCATTATCAGTTCGTTGACAAAATGTATAGGTTCTGGTGGTCTTTGCCACGATTAATAAAGCAGCGTTAGGCGCCTTTTATACTTGCGCCGCCGCGCGGCGCGGCGTGATGATCGACATAGCTATCGATTTTTCGCGAGGCCCGGCGGCGCCGCATCGTGTTTATACTCCGCCGCCGCAAAACACCACATTTGACGGAATTTCGGGTTACGGTATTCGGCGAATCGCGCCGCTGGAGGGAGGGGCGCGGCGCGGCGCGATCAGCCGCGGCGGACTCGGTGCTGAGTCGAAGATTTCACCACCGTGGTGAAGAAGTTGTTATGTCCTTTGCATTTTGGTCCCCCAGACGTGCATCTCTAGGTAGGGGTGGAGGGGGGGGGGGGGTCTGTTTGCCATGTACATTGCTCTGTGCTCTTGTTTCGCAACTCGTTTCGTTGGTTTGTTTCGTAACTTGGTACTATCATTTCAGGTGGACATTATGGTAATGTGTAAGTGATAGGAGCGGATAGGTTAAATCGTCGTCATTTAGTCCTTTTTTGAAATGCGTCACCTAGTCTATTCGTAGGTGTTGAGGTAGTGACAATTCGAATGCGTATTTCGTGTTCGAGAGTTTTTTTTTGCTACGGGGAGTAAATATGTTCCCAGTGCACGGCATTCTCCAACACTGAGTGTGTAAAGTAGAAACTCTCGCCTTTCTGAAGTTGCTGAGTTCCCATCTCTGTCTAGAGACTAGAGCAAAACTTCAACTTCTTCTGCCTCTGTCGTCATCATCGGCGCCCGGTCCGTAGTAGTACGCAGAAACTCGTGGCCGTCGTCGCTGACGCCCCCCTTTCTAACTGCAATCGCGCAGCGGCGCGTCAGATTCGGAGCGCGGCGCGGCCGGCCGCGCCGCGCTCAGAATTGACGCGCCGCTGCGCGGCGGGAGTATAAAAGGCGCCTTAATGCTGAGTTACAGCACTTTGAAGTAGGCGGTCCGTTTCGGCGATTAATTTTGCGACAGCTCAATACCTGCAGCTGAACTAAAAATTTCAAAGAAAGTTATACAAGATTTTCCTCGAACCATCTTGAAGGCTATGCAGTTTAGCTCGTAAGAGGCTCGTTTCGATTTGGAAGAAGTTCGCTTTGACTTCGAAAGCATTAACTACGCTTAGAAGAATGTCTGATCTGATATGAAGATGACACATCGGCCCTTTTGGGCCTTCCCAAAAATTGGCAGGGAAGCGAACCCTTTGCCATTGGCGCAGGGTTAACTTGAAGAACTTGAATTGACGGTGCACCTCCCTTCGAGGAGCGCGATCCTTGTGGGGTGCGCACTTTCTCTCTTGAATACCGTGATCGATCTCCCCGAAGAGAACGACCTCAGCGTTCAAGCGCCGCTCCATGTCGAGCGCCAAGACCGCCATGCACCTCTCTGTCTCAGTAGCGTTCGCAGTGTTGAGCGTAGTTCGGTCTTTGTTCAGCGGGAAGTGCCTCGCCGATGGGGCGCTAGAGAAGCAGAGTCGAGCACGAGCTGCTGCTGCAGCTCTGGCCTGTCCTCACTCTACTACTGCAAGGGTGGCCTACAAATAACGCTTCAGGAATAGAATTAGTTGCAAATCTATAAATAAAGATTCTTCAAGTTCCCACAATAACATTAAACAAAACGTAATAATGATCGTAACCAAACCACAAAAATGAGCACCTACAAAAACATTAAACACGCGCTGTTCGGCCTCTATCCTCATACAAAACAGGTTTAGAATTTGTTACCCCGAGGTTCATCTATGAAGAAGATAACCAATTAACTTAGATGTTCGCACGTGGCAATATATTAGGATAAGGATAAAGGATAAAGGACGGCGTTACTCAATCTCTTCTGGGATGCGCCAGCGCATTCTACTTCTACGGGATGTCGTGGAGGCGACATGAATGCGTATTTGGCCAAACAATGACTTGCGGTGGCCAGCCGATGGACAAGTCAGCGCTTTATCCTTCCCAGATAAGTCTGGTACCAATTCACCGACCCCGGAGAGATGGAAGGCTTGGTTGGCCTGGGCGGGAAATCCGAACCAGGAACCTGGTATCGGGTGCACGCGGCAGTCGCGCCTCCTCCGACTGCGCTACACGCGCCCGGCAATATATTACTGTATTCGAATTATAAACTAACCTTTACAATCGAAAATTGTCATACCAATATCATACTCTATAATGACGCGCTAAGCGATGAGTCATACCATCGATCGGCGCCGCCGCAGAAATTAGTGGGGAAAATCGGGCGGAAAATAAGGGGGAAATGGAGGGAAAATTACGGCACGAAAATGGCAAAAGATACCCAGATGTCTTCTCCCTGCCTGGGAACTCCGGCTCTGGGGCAGTCGAGGTCGCTGAACACGAATCTGAAGTTTGTTTTTGAAGTGTTGATCGCCATCAATCGATATTGATCAAAATACGGTGCTGCAAAATAGCGGAAAATACCCAGACGTCTTCTACTTACCTGGAAACTTCAGCCCTGGGGTAATCGCGGTGGCTGAACACAAATCTGAGGTTCATTTTTGGAGTACCGATCGCCATCAATTGATATTGATCAAACTATCGATTTTTGTGGATGTCGTCCAGGGGCCGGATTCAACAACGACTAATCCGCGGGTATAGGGGGTAGAGATACACACGATGAAGCCTGCGTCTCTGACTCTTGCCTTATCTCTACTGACCCTTATCTTATCTCTGCCCCTTGTACCCCACATACCCATGGGTTTAATTGTTGATGAATCCGGTCCCAGGCGGTTCGAAACTTTACCCCTGGGGTAGTCGAAGTCGCTCAACACGAATCTGGGGTTCCCTTTCAAAATATCGATCGCCATCAATCGATATTGATCAAGCTATCGTTTTTTTGTGGATGTCGTCCAGGCGGCACGAAACTTTAGCCCTGTGTCAATCAAGGTCGCTCAACAGGAATCTGAAGTTCGTTTTTGAAGTATCGATCACCATCAATCGATATTGATCAAACTATCGATTTTTTGCGGATGCCGTCCAGGCGGCCCGAAACTTTAGCCCTGAGGTAATGTGCCGAAGACGTCGTCCGCTAAAGGGGGATCATTGAGGGAACCAGTACCAGTAACGGGGGACCGTTTCACTAAGGGAGGAACAGTAGTGAAGAACCAATAGATCGCCCTATCATACTATATACTCTAAGTACTGCGAGCCTTTTACACTCCTAGTTAGGGAAAAAAGCTGTACAAGTAGAGCAGCTAGCTTGATGTGGCAGTGGGATCACTCCTCGACTATAATATAACCTGAGCATTTCGATAGAACAGTTTAAATTCTTCTGTGCCACGCGGGTTTGTCAGAATGTAAAAAAAATGGAAGCCTGGCCATTAAAAGAGCATTTTAACTATCGCTTATTCACCGTGTTCACTTATTTAGCTAGGCGAATTAAAGATCACGGAAAAAGGAAGCCACGGAATTCCTGTGCACATAGCGCGATGTGCAAGAGATAAGGACCAGATGAAGTCGTCAAGTCAAAGGATTTGTCCTAATCTGAGGGAGGCACAGTGATCTGCGTCTTCAATCCCTTGCTTTAGTTTCTACGAGAGTTTCAGCAGATGCTGTTCCATGATACGAGGGGTTTCCTTTTGAATACAGTGGATATGTTTGTCGTGGGATAATGTCCGCATTTGGCACTTTACCGTTCTCCCTCCCCCCGACTAGGATAGATCCGAAAGTCCCACTACAAGTCTAATGAGTTGATGACCAATTCAGGAGACGAGCTTTCTTTCGTTGCTCTGCTTCTCTCGTTGTACTCTCGTGAGAGAGTGGACAGCAGCGAGCGACGGCTGCAGTACGCCCCGTACTAGGAGCTCCACCAAGGTCGCAACGCCACGGGTGGTCCTAGTGCACTCCAGGAAACGGCGTGGGGTACTGTCTGGGCAATCCGTCTCACATTAGGCCGTGTCCGCTCCTGGAGCCACGTGCTCCCGAGGGGGACATGGCCGCGTTCGTCTACCCGCCTTCCTGCCAATTTTTGAAGCGACTCCTCCGAGTCGGATGAGTGGCAGCCCTGCTTGGTACTCACTGAAGAAAGAAATTGGAAAACACTGAAGAAAGAAAAGAAAAAAAAGAAATTGGTCCTCACCGACCGTATATACAGGAAGTCCCGAAAAAATGTAAGCACCGCTTGCTGCCAGTAGAAGTACTGAAGAAGTTAAGAGCTCACACGAAAGCTCAAGAAAATAGAAATTTTCTGACATATGGGCGGTACGGACTGCGCCCTCCACTCCTCTGATTTCTTGCGTTTTACACTCAATTGATTGTGTTCTGTTTAAATTCTTGTGTCATAATTTCTCTATAAGGTGGTGCACTGATTAATTTCAGCGCGTGTAGCACAGTCGGAGGAGGTGCCTGCTGTAGCCAGCACCCGATACCAGGTTCTTGGTTCTGATTTGTCACCCAGGCCAACGAAGCATTCCATCCCTCCGGGGTACGAAATTGATCATCTCCGCAATATCCCGTAAAAGTGGAATGCGTGGCGCATCCCAAAAGACATTGAGTAACGCCGTCCTATATCTTTTATCCTTTACTGATTAATTTTTGACACCTTTTATATCATTCCCACGTCAAATTGAATACATTTCAGACCAGGTTTGACGACGCATTTAATATCCACTTGAAATTATTTTAAAATTAATAATAAATATAAAATAAAAACTAATTTTGAAATATATAAAATAAGTGATAATAATTTTTAAAAATTTAAATAAAAAGGATAAAGGATAAAGGACGGCGTTACTCAATCCCTTTTGGGATGCGCCAGCGCATTCTACTTCTACGGGTTGTCGTGGAGGCGATATGAATGCGTATTTGGCCATACAATGACTTGCGGTGGCCAGCCGATGAACAAGTCAGCGCTTTATCCTTCCCAGACAAGTCTGGTACCAATTCACCGACCCCGGAGGGATGGAAGGCTTGGTTGGCCTGGGCGGGAAATCCGAACCAGGAACCTGGTATCGGGTGCACGCGACAGTCGCGCCTCCTCCGACTGCGCTACACGCGCCCACTAAAAATTTAAATATAATTTAAAATGGATAATTAACTGAAATTAAAAGTAATAATTGAAGACTCTAAGGCAACTAGAATATTCTGTTGTCCAAGGAAAATTTGGTATCTCTTTAACGGACTTTTTTTGACACAATATTTAAAACTCCATGTTCGACTTTCCATAAATCTCGGCATAGTGAATATGTGTACTGAGTTCGAGTGCGTCAGCTAGCCAAGATAGCACAGGTTTATTCGGCTGACGTTTCGGCCGTATCGCCTTCGTCGGAGCCTGGAAAGCCAGAAACGTGTAAAATTATCCCACCAAGCACCATTTCAAATTGAGAAAACAAATTCAAGGACCGTGTGGACCAGAAAAGGAACCATGCAACCGAGGCTAGAAGGCTCACCTAGAAGTGCAGAGAAGGACCCGTTGGAGTCGCCCACAGACCAAATGACTGGTAGGTGACCCAGAAGCCGTGCCGCGGCCACTGACCTGAGGACTCCGGAGGTCAGAATCCACATAGGTCAAGGAATGGGGCGAGTTCGTTGGCTGGGCCAGACATTCATCCTTTCTGTTCAATTTGGGATTTTTGCTGTGTATCCAAAATGCCTCCAATGTTTTGCGTGCAGCTGTTTGTTTCTCTTGCGCCAGAATTCGCACTGTCACCTCAAACTCTGCATTATCGTGCGTTTGCAACCGATGAGATCCTAGAGGAGCTGAAGGGTTTGACTTTTCCAAACCATTGATGTGCTCCTTCATCCGCACGCATAGCGGACGACCCGTTTCCCCCACATACTCCTCTCCGCACCGCCTGCACGAAGTTACATAGATGGCCCCCGAGATCAAGCAGTCGCCCACTCGCCCATATGGGCAGATGACGCACCCAGGGGTGGGACAATATCGATCGTAAAGCCGATTTCGGATGAACCGCCGCTTAAGGTTTGGGGGCGGTATTTCTACTAACCTAACCGTACCACTAAGATCGTAACGACGTAAAGGAGGCCCGGATAGACGCGCTTAGTGCGTCGTCTATGAATGGAAAACAGAACGGATTTTGTCGTCGTTTTCCACAGTGTTAGTTCTGCGTTCGGAGGAAAGTATGCGCACAGTTTGGCTGGTTGTGGGGTAGCCATTGGAATGCGCAATACATCTAGCCTTCTCCAAGGACTCTGCCTTTTCGTCGCTCCCAGATGAAACTTTTTTCCGCCCATTTAAACATGTTTCTTGTGACGCCAAGCTTTGTTTTTAGGGGATGTGCAGACCGGAAGTGGATGATTATGTTTTTACTGCTGGGTTTACGGAACCACTTCGTTCTGTAGAAACCCCTCCTTAGTTGGACCTGAACATTCAGGAAAGGTAGCCAGTCCTCACTCGGCTTCTCCCGAGTGAACTGTATACTGGGAGCTTGTTTGTTCAGGATTTCAAAGCAGCGTCCATTTCTTTCTGTGTGGAACAAACGACGAAGCAGTCGTCTATGTAACGCACATACATGACCGGACGCCGCTCTAGGACAGGTTGTTCTATCCTGCTCATGAAAGCAATGGCCACCGTTGGCGCTAGCCTTTGGCCATAGCGAGTCC